>CAMTDV010001632.1:3371525-4016525 GCA_947069175.1 Scalesia atractyloides
TTTCATTCATTGGCTTTTAAAAAATAATTTAAATGCAACGTAAGACTTTGTACGAACCGTCTATTACCTATTCAAGAATGTCCATCAGTCTGGATGCAAAACCAATAAAACTAAACACAACCCTACAAAAGTTTAGAGAACTTGTAGGCTTCAATTATAAATGTTAGGTTTCATACACATATTTTAAATTTTAACGAGCAGCGAAAATATGTGTACGAACCGATTCAAACCCGACTTTGGATTGTCTATCAGGGGTCCAGATGAAAACCAAATAGAAACAAATAATTTAACTATAGGGTGTTAAAAAACATACTTTTTTTCACATAACACGGCTAACCAAGTTGAAACACCTTGAGATGAACGAACCGGTTGCTAGATCTGTTAACTGGTTAACAGCCCGTGAATCGAACACCTTCAAATTGTACCCGTGTATACCCGAAATGAAAACCAGGTCCAATAGGAGACAATGTCGACGCTAGGTAGCTGCAACGAGTGGTGGTTGACGGCGATGAAGTCGGCAACGTAGATGGTAGCGGCTACCTGCGAGTGAGACGACGGCAATAGAGGGAGAAGGAGAGAGAGGAGGGTTTTTTCAGTTGGTGCAACATTTAAATAACCCTAAACCTCTATTTATAGACTATTGCTTAGGGAGAAACGTACGGTTTTGATTCAAATCACGTAATTACCTTATAGTAAATTTGAAGAGTAAATTACACTTTGTGTCCTTTATGTATTACTAGGATTATGAAGCCTACCCTTTAAAAAAAAATTACAACTTATGTCTAAATTCTTAGTTTTTCTAACATCTTGTATCCTACAAACCTGGTTAGTAAAGTCAGTTATCTTCAGATTAACCAAGGGCAAATTGGTCCATTCACGTGTCATTGTACCCTTTACAAAAAAAATAATGCAACCAAATTTTGTCACACCCCCGACCCGCCAGCGGAATAAGAGTGGGGGCATAATTGGGTTATCACCAAAGCTCATGATGTTTACTAAAATGTTTCATATTTATTAAATTCAAATTACAACTTAAATAGTCAAATCAAATCCATACAAATACAAGGAAAAATGAAACTAAGTAATACAATCCAAAGCTTAAACTGAATTATTCTTCTAAGCCTTCCTATGTGTTCCTTGTCTCAACTGGATCACCTGTATCATGTGTAAAACGGGGGATATTTTGGGTCAACAAAAGTTGGCGAGTGCACCTTGTCTAAAAAACATTGTTATTGATTTCTTGTTGTATTTAATATTGAAAAGTTGTGCAATATTCATATGTGAGCAAACATATATAAACAAACAATCACAAACCACCTTGAATGAGTATATGACATGAATGATAATGTATTGTGAGATCAAGGCTCAATCAAACGGAGCCGATCGTATGTAATGTATGATGATGTATGTGAGATCAAGGCTCAATCAAACGGAGCCGATCGAATGAGGCACCTGTACTCAACCCGTCTCCCACGGGGAGCTGATGGGCCTAATGAAATGCATGTACTGAAAATGATAACTTTAATCTAAACATAATCCACACAACAATTGATACATATTGAATACACATTTGATCACGGATATGATGGATGCACAAGTGTTTAAATATAATAAATAATTAAGCGACACATGATACACCCCAAAAATGTGATTAAAACGGGGAATTGGTAGAGATTCACTCACATTGGGTGCGTTCTTTGGATGATGTTGGATGCGCACGAGTTTTGGGATTTGATGGACGAGGAAAACTAACCTAAAATAATAACGAAATGGTTCGGTAAATAAATGGATTTTTTTAGATTTATTTTTGTGAGTTTAAGGACATTTTCTAACTTTAAAAATATTATTTTTAAGTATTTTTAATTGATTTTTAAATTAAATAAATAAATAAAATTTTTTGACTTTTTGACCGTTGACCGGTCCGTTGACCGTTGACCGGTCGGACTGTGGAAATGTTGTGCGCTGAGTGAGGTTCGAACCCGGGACCTCTCGTACGCGTGCACGCAACTCTACCAACTGAGCTACGTGTCTAACCCGAAATATTCTCTGTTTTAATTATATATATATCCTAATTAATTGTTATTTTATTTGAGTTAATATTGAAATGATTTAAAAATGGCCGAACCGCTGTAGGGACCCGGAGTCGAACTCGGGTCCTTCGGTTCGTATGCGCACAGCCCAACCAGTTGGGCTGTGTGTCTAATCTGTTTAAATTACGGTTTATATTACTCTTATAAACATGCTGTGACTCGTTCAGATTCAGTTTTAAAAAGGTTGGTTTAAATTCTGAAAGTCGGTACATTGTAAGATTCGAACTCGTGACGTTGGCTTTGTTTGCGCACACAGTCCACCGCTGGACTGTGTGTCTAACCCGTTTGATTATGTGATTTTAATTATACTTATGCTTATTCCTGACTTCGTCTTCTTCGTTTACAAACACCCAGATCAGAGAGTTCCGACTGTTTTGTTTAACTTGATTATCAAAACTTATAATTACTTGAAATGTAATTGTAAACGAGATTAAAGAACAGAATGTACCACAACAGCGTGTTTAATTCAGATTTCCGGCAAGGGGGCGTCGGCTCTGATTGGTGATCTCCGTCTGAGTGAATCAATCGACGGTTTTGATCAATGAGTTGTGCAATTAAGGTACTAAACAAAGGATATTAGGGGGTTTAGATGATTGTACCGATTCACAGCAAAACTTCGGAATTTTCAGAGATTTTCCGGCGAGTGTAGGAATTCTCGGCAGCGTTGTCTGGAATCGATTCTGGTTGAAGGATTTAAGTTAATATAAGTCTAATAGTGGGTTACAAACAAAAGGGTCGAGACATTTACCGATTTGAAGTAAGTCGCGTTTTTCCGGTGAAAGTCCGGCGAAAGCAGAAAGTCTCCGGCGAGTGCTAAAGCTTCGAGAGACTGTGCGATTTTGAGCGAAAAGGTTACCAGAGGTTTGGGTAGGTATTTATAAGGAAGAATCAGGATGAATTTAGTCTGAATTTGGTCTTGATTAGTGGTCAAGGTTTCTCCGGCGGTTACGACCGCAATTTACTGTTGGTCGTCGGTTATAACCAATGTTGTCGTCGGTTATAGCGTTATAGTCATAAAGGAAATTGGCTAAACTCGTGGATTGCCGGATTTTCCGGCGATCGCGAGTTCTGCCGCGCTGAAGTCCGATTTTTGAATTCGAGTTTTAAGTTAAGTATTATTTGTTTCAGTATTATTCACAAAAGAGGCAAGTGGTGGAGCAGTGAAATGGTTGTTTGTTGAGTGAACCGGCTGACCCGGGTTCGAAATCAGGCAGCTTGATTTTATTTTTTTAGCACTTGTTTTTACCATTTAATGATTATATTTTTTAAATTCTAAAATGTTTATTAATTATGTATTGTTTAAAATTAAAATGAACCATTTATACGCAACAAAAATTATAACTGACTATTCGATTAATAAACGAAGCGGGTTTTGGAAACCCGATTTTCGACGGATGTTACACATTTGAACAAAAGTGAAAATTCCAACTCAATTTCTCTCTCGTACAATTTCTCTGTCACCACCACATGCCTCCACCACGACCACTTGCCTCTACCACCACCAGTTTACATTATCAATTCGCCTTTTAACTCAATGTAGGACTACCCATTCATCAAATGCCACAACTATCACGAACAACACAATCTATGCAATCAATAACTCCCAATTCATGACTCAATTAACACGACTAAAGCTTAAGTAATATTAAAAATCAACAAATTCAACCCCGTTTTATCCACATATCAATGTCCAACTAAACTAATTCGAACAAAAATCACACGACCTAACTATGTAAACTGGCCCTTATAAAAGACTCGATCAAACAAACAAAGAGAAAAAGGGAGCGTACCTGAGAGTCTATTTACATACAATCCATGAAACTGAAGTGAAATTGAAACCAGTGGTGGTGTATCGATTCAAAATGGATTTCAGTGGTGGTGGGGTTGGTTGGAGGTGGTAATCCCTGGTGATGGTGACAGTGTGGTGTGGTGTGGTGAGGTATTTTTCGACGATGTCAAGAGTTAGGGTTTTCGAGTAGGCGGTGGGTCATTGGAGGGCAAGGTAGGTGGAGATGGAAGTGGTGTGACAGGGTTTGGATGATGACTAATGATGGTGGTTTCCGCACAGTGCTGAGTGGTGGTCCGTAATGGGAGTGGTGATGGTGACTGGGGCGGTGGTGGTTGTTAGTCGTAGTAGACCGGCAAGTGTTTTAATCGACGGGTGGTGCAAAATGGTTGTGTGGTGATCAGAATATTGTGGTCTCCAGTAGCGGTGATGAGGAGTTGGTGATTTTGGTGATTTGTGTAACGATATATGTATGGTACCAATACCCAAGAAGATTAAAATGGACTATTATAACACCCTAGGCAAATATAGCATCAATCGTGGGTAGAAGGGATTCTAGGTTCATAAGACATGCCCCGCCTCTTAAATCACTAACGCGTTTTGGGCTTAGTTGGTTGTGGTGCACATGAAAACTCCACAGTTAAACGTGCTCAGGTGAGAGTAGTACTAGGATGGGTGACCTCATGGGAAGTCTCAACCAGGGCAACCGAAAACAAATCCGTGAGTTTCTGGATGGACAACCCATCAAGGACAAAGGGGACGTATTGTGAGTTCCTGAATGGGCAACCCATCAAGGACAAAGAGGATAATATTGATGGTAAAGAGGTAGGATGTTAAAATTTGTTTGGGAAAGAAAGATGAAAATATGAATGCTTTAATGAGAGTGGGAGTTTATAAATGGGTTTTAGATGTAGTGGTGTGTGAAATACCCATATTGTTCTTTATTTTTTTTGAAGTTAACTAACCAAATTAACTAGGTTTGATTTAAAAGAAACACCATATTAAAAAAACCAAGAATTTTGACATAATCTGTAATTGGTTTTTTTAAAAGATACGTTTCATAATTTTAGTAATACATAAAGAATAAGACACAAAGTGTTATTGACTGTAAATTTGAATCAATATTTATCTCCATAATTATATATATATGTATATTACTTATTATTAAAATTATATTATCAACACTTACAATTTCTTTAAATTATTAATTCTACAAGTTTATTTATCCATAACTAAACGTTTAACTTAGAAAAATTATTCCAAACATATAATTTACTCTTAGTCACATATTTTCATGTTAGAATACTTTTTTAATATGTTTTTTTGTTCGTTATCAAAAGTGTAATTTTTTTATAATATCTTATTAGTAGTGTTGAATATTGATATTTAGGCATAAAATTCCCACAGTAGAAAACTACATTGACGCTAGATACAGTGAAACAACTTTAGTCACTAGATCTACTACACGAAAACACCACTCGAGACGAACCCAAAACGTTGGTCAGGTTCTCTCTATAAGTTTCAAATAAATATTAATAAGATAATATTAGATTATTATTTATCTATCTAGGCTAATTAATAATTATCAACTCTTTAATAATTTAAATTTCAACTCTAATAACAAACTATTTTTTTTCATCAAACCTATATATTGATTTTATTTTTATATTACATGTTATACAAATCCAATAATATTTATATTTCAAACAAAATTTAGTTCACTTTTATTTATTGTCACACCCCAACCGATGGCAGAATCATCAGGGCAGACGTAATTAGATTGCTCATGATTTCATAACACTATTTTGCGACAAGTAATTGAATATCAAGATTTCATTTCATTGCTAAATTTCATGTACGTAACTAGAAACGAAATACAACAAGTAACGTATGACTCGTCTATGAACATAAATTAAGTTTGGTACGTTTCTAGTCGTTCCTACTAGATTTCTTTTCAATGCTTCATGGTCACAATCCTGCAATATATATTAAATTAACATGCAAACACATAAAGTATTGGCGAGCATAAAAGTTTAAATGTACTAGCATATGTAAAAACAGTTTAAAGAAATCCACATGGCAATAACATATACTAAGGCATGACATACATATCTAGCATGCAAAACATACTTGTCAACCCAAAGTTTACCGCTAGCGTAATCTAATCATAGCAATGAATAGACCGTTATGTTTACTTATAATGACCTCACAATACGAGCGGCGCGTTATTCCTATAGCGCTATACATGTTAAGGGGGACTTGTATAAAGTTAATGACAAAGTATGGTGCAAGAAAGGCTTTCTAGCATGTATGTATTTCTAGAGTATGAACGAATAAAGCATGTATGTCAGATTCGCTTGTTTGATTAAAGTATTTGCGTATAAGTGTTTGTGTGAGTTTTTGTATGTCATATATATTGCACCCAAAGTGATAAAACGAAAAAAAGGTCATGTATACTCATGGTTTTGCAAGCTTTCCTAGCAACCCGAGAGTTGATGGTTGAAGTGATGAACACCGAAGTTACCCTACACGGGGAAAGAGAGGTATGTGAATATTCGGAGTTTGACGAAGGCTTCAGATTCGGAAGCAGAAAAAAAAAACATGAAAATGCCACTTCGTACGAAGGGACCACTTCTTGCAAAGTGACTGATCAATTCGGTGAGAAGGGACTGTTTTTGAAAAATCTAGCTCGTTTAAGCTCCCGTTTCGACAATGACTTCTGTTGAACGAGAATTTGGGGACGAGGCATATTAGTCTTAGCTCATAACAGTTAACCATGACTCGTTTAATATCAGGAATGTGACTAAGTGAAAAAGTAACTATTTCGTAATATGTAGTTTAGTAATGTCTAACAATTATGTCATAGATGTCAAGCATGGGGGTACGATAACTCGTTGTATGATTTACCAAAGCTCAAAATTTATCCGTTGATAAACCAAGTTGGTCATAAATGTACAGAAATTAAATACAAAAACAAATGTTCAAGTGTGGCGTGGAACTTAATTCGGGTAGCCAAAGCTCCCAACGTTCTCACACTAGCTAGAACACAAGTTCATCCTTATTGAGGAAGGTGGACTTAGCTAACTTGTACACTTGTCAAAGAAAAGTAGAAGAAGAATAAGCAAACATGAGTTAAACTCACTTAGAACAATCTGCCAGGAATCCGGAAGTTCCAGAATGAAAGTAAGAAGATTCGGAAAGATTAGAGGTGAGAAGTGAGTTGGTATTAATAGGAACGAGTTGCTGCCAGCTCCATTTCGTGCGAAGTGTACTTCACTTTGTACGACACACTTTGCACGAAGTGGGTACACTTCATGCGAACTGGCTTTAGCTCGCACGAGTGGGCTGGTTTGGGGCTGTTTTTACGTATTTGGCCGGTTTTCAAGTATTTCAAGTATGAAGTTGTAATGTATGAGTATTTGATACGTATAACAAGTGCCGGTTTGTATGAAGACACGTATTTAATGACTGTATGTATAACAATGTATGTATAAGGTACGAATTTCATTAAGATTAACGCCTCGATTTGTGACAACGAAGATGGTAGTACGATTGTAAGGATTCTAAAAATAGATTAACGCCTCGATTTGTGACAACGAAGATGGTAGGATGCGAATATGAAATTTCTAAAAATAGAAATACAAAAATACGGCGTTACATTTATCTTAAAATAAAAATCTTTTTACGTAATTTCAGTTAATAACATATTATGTAATTATCTTGGTTGTATAACTCTTAAATACCTTAGTTATGGATGTATCATCAAAAATGATTCTCATTTCATATCATATCATATCATAGAATAGGATTTATCCATGGGATAGCTTTTAGCTACGGGATGGATATTGGTTATGTATTTGAAGGTGAATGTTTATATAACGGAGGAATCTAATTTTGCCTAATCATATCATATGTCTAACTTGGAGTATGTAACACTTTAAGCTTGATTTAGAAGGTGTTTTGGATTGTTTATTTAACTATAAACATATTTTGTTAAAAGTGTTTATTGATTTATTACTTTTCTAAAAAGAGTTTTAAAAAATTGTTTGAATTAGCTTTTGTGACGGAAAATAGTAAAATGACCAAAAAGAATATGATAAGTTTTCATGTTTCGTTACTATTTTATTTTAAAGAGTGTGGTTAGATTTTGTAAAATTTACGTTAAAAAAGCCAAAATCCATTCAAAAGCCATGTTTTTATGGATTTTGAAAAAAAAACTTTTTACTGCTTTTTAAAAAGCTAAAACAAAAAACACTTTTATAATGTCAAAGACTTTGTAACTTATTAATTTTTTTAAAAAAGTCAATAAGTCATCTTGAAACTCAATCCTGATGACTTCTAATCAAGTTGCACCATAATCAAAAGTCAAACTTGACTAAGTAACGTGGGTTTTCAAATTTGGCCATTAAGTATTTGTTTTCATTTAAGATCCCATTTATAAAACAAATGAAAGCATACCACGCTCATAACAAATGTATGTTTCCCTTTAGCCCAATGATTACATTATGAAGAGAAATTCCAAAATAGATTTGTTTTGTTATCATAAACTCGATTGGTACATAGCTTAAAATTGTGGGTTCCATCTTCGTTTTACTTAGTTATGCTTTTTCCTATTGTGAATTTTGGTCATCTTCGTTTTATGTTTAAATTGAGTTCCGTCGTCTCAGATTAAATTGTTAATGATTTCTTTGTGAAACTAGGGTAGGTTGATTGTATCGCGCATGTGGTTTTCCTCTGATTTTTATAATTTATCATCACTATATTAATTTGTAATTTTTTCTCCTCACAACAATACTATTCATTTTTTCTTTGACGTTTGTTGACTTGTTTTAATCTTTAATTTTTATTTACTTTTAACTCTTTATTTTTTTTATCTTTTACACTTATAATCCTGATAGCTTTCATCTTTTACATATTTGTCATGAATATTTTCTATTTTTAACCCTAAATTTTTCCACTTTCAACTTTGGTCATGTACTTTACATCTTCTACAAATTTTTCGTTTTCTGATTTGTTCTAAATTTTGCAAGCTAACACGCTGCAACACACGCGTGTGATTCAACGTTTATTTTTTTACGGTTTAACGGCTCCGTCAAAACTCGCAGGTTCTAAGCCGACTTATTTATTTTTTTTATGTTTTACTATTTCGTCAAATTTTTTCGAATTAATTTGTTGTAACGTGTGTGCTGATTCATCATTTTTACATTTACTTTTTATTTGGCTTAACGGTCTCGCCGCAAAGCACGGGTCGTAGATACTAATATAAACTAGTTTATAAAAATATTTAACATAAGATGTGAATAATGTAAGAAATGACATACATGTATATTTAGGCATTAGAAAAAAGGGGGTATTTAAACATATTCAAAGGATGTTCACGGAACACATGAGAGGGTAAATTGCACTTTCAATTCAATGAAAAGACATTTATGTAAGCAATTAAAAATGCCGTTAAAAAGCAATTAAATTAAAAGTAAAAAAGTTCGGATAAAATGCTTCTTATTTGTCCCAATTAGAAAATAACGATGTTAGTAAAAAATTCGGATAAAATGCTAACCCACACTATCAAAAGATAAGATGACTATTTTAACACACATAAAAGAATTACATATCTAGACCATTTATTTTATTTGTATGATTACTTCTTTCCTTCCAAGTAGTGGCGGATCTAGAAAATCTTTATTGGGGTAACGGTTCATATAAAATGGGTAACGAAATCGAAAAAAGTCTAATTTTTTAAAAATTTACACTACCGCTAGAGCGTCAAGGGTAGCGGGGGCTACCCCTAGTAGCATGCTAGGCCTGCCCCTACTTCCAAGTGATATAAAGTTATTTCCTGAGATGCTTCTAACAAATGGAACAACAAATGTGTTGAATTGTTGAATGATTTGAAAATAAATATTTCACTCATGAATTAAAATTGAACTTTGATATTTTATATACATGGATGCTCAATGGCTTCTAACCATGTGTCGTGGATTTGTGTTCCATGAATGGCGTTAATGTTGCAATAAGGATCCGTTGAGAGGAGATCTGGGGTTTGGGGTTTGATGCAACGGTTGAAGAGATGGACCAGTCACATTGTACCTTCTTAGTGAAAACCTCGTTAGAAGGGGTTTGAGGACAAAGCCTCGGGATCAGGATTCATCTAATTCGATATGTATATGACCGTGTATGATTATATATGAGAGTAGTAGAGAGAGCAAGAGTTAGTGAATGTGCAAGAGGAAATATCGTGGTAACGAGTGATCAAGGAAGCAAGTTTTTTTTAATGGAGATTAAGCCTCCTCTCTATAAAAGATAGACGGACTGAATGCTTTTGTGCTAATATATGTTAGGCTCAACCATGTTTGGTCAGGCCTAATGAGGTTACAAATCTGCAAATGACTAATGTTGGCTAATGCAATTAATAATGGATGAAGCTTTATGAGAAATTTGTAAAAGATGAAAAGTATAGAGGTTAAAAGGAAAAAAATTAAGAAAAATAAAAAATCAACAAAGCACAATGTACAAGCTCTAATGCACAACAAAGTTGGTATTTAATATATATAGAATAGAATAGAATAGAATACATATAGAATTAAATAGTCTTCCCCATTTGTTTAACTTGATGCATTTGTCAAGTTGGCTACCCACTACCCATTTAAAAATAACCGAGAACATGATAAAATAGATAGGTCTCAAAATTACAAAAAGTGACCTAATTGGATCAAGATTAGATTGGCATATTTATCTAGTTAGTTCTACATATTGGATACTGAAATTATACGAGTATGAATTATACAATTTACTCATCACAACTTATTTGAAAACACTGAACGTGTATGATCGACAATTGTTTAAAATTAACCAAGAGGTATTATCTAATCGTTAAGCGTAATTGATGGAGAAATACATCTATGCACTATCGAAACTTTTATATCACTTTTAGACAATGTGGAATTTCCTACACCTTAATAAATCTAAAACATCATAGATGTGTCATGTCATGTGGTTGTGTTTATTTTCTATCTTTGTCAAATGTGGGTATCCAAATGGATAACATTAAATGGAAGGCACCATTTGAAATCAAATAAATTATCTATGTCTAATTGTATCATGATAAAAACATATTGCGTAAACAATAAGCGATATTAAGTATAAACGACTAAACGAGTATTAAAAACTCTAAATAATACTTGGGTTCACCGTTCACCCCTAGTCACGCCTAAATTTATTTTATAAAAATAAAATAATAATGTACTAATGTTCTCTATTTTTCTACAAAGTGAAATCTAGTTATAAATAATTTTAAGTACGACTGTTCACGCTTCGATAATACAAAAAGTCAAAACTTATTTTTGTTAAATTATAAACCGTAAACATAAGTATAAATGTCATTTTTAAAAACATAATAAAATTGAACTTTTAGCTTCAAGAAAAAAAGCTTAATATACCTTACTATAGTAAATCTAACATCTAAACCACATTTCTTTATATTTCCGATCTATTCATTAGTAAAAAAAAAAAACTTTGTGGGGGCTTTTACTATTTGATTTGTTTTAATCTTGACGTCTCAACTTTCACTTTCTACACATCATATTTCTCTAAAATTACAAGATCATTCATGCACTTTAGTTAAGCTTAGTATATAAACCTTAAACTTTTTATTTTACCTTTTTAGTTTCCTTTTTACGTTGGTTATTTATCGTTTCGATTTTGTTACTTTTTAGGATAATTTTTATGTTTTGGCCAAAATTTCACACCCTACGCGTGTGTATGGTTCACCATTTTTACGTCTATTTTTTTGTGCTTTAACGATCTTGTCGCTATGCGCGGGTCCTAAGTCGACTTAATTATTTTATTCTATGCTTAACATTTAGGTCTATTTTTGCGAGTTATTCTTTTCGCACGCTACGCGCGTGCGTGGTTCATCGTTATTGTGTTTACTTTTTGTTCGGTTCAAAGTCCTGCCGCAAAAGATAGGATCCTAAATACTAGTTATCTTATATTTCATAAAACGATATATAGTGTTCTTTGAACGGGAAAAAAACTTTAAATAATTACAAATAAGAAACAAAAAACACTTTCCAGTTTCACTTTAGCTATTTTGTCATTTTACAGGGTCAAACATGAAATATCATTTAAAATACAGGGGGGCTATTTAAAAATACTTCGTTTAACAGCCCCCACATGAAGGCGGAAAATACCAGTATTTAACCACACAAAGCAATACAATTTTGGCGCGAAAACTGACCCTTAAAAAAAGGAGAGCTTACATTGCTGCTCGGAGACATAGCCGGCGACCTATTTTCTTCTCCGATCATACCTAATCGGAATCATAACGGTCCCTCTGCTGAACAGCTTACCGAATCCATGAGTAACAACGACCTCATTCTCAGAATTTCGGCGGCATCAGGTGTCGTTAATAAGTATTGAAGCTGTCGATCGGAAATAATGATGCGGTGATATGGGGTTAATGAGGTTAAGAATTGGAATTTGGGTAACGAAAGATTGGGGAGAATGGTTAATTATTTTGTCAATTGATAACGCACATAAGGTGTTTGTGAAAATGTCCCTGAGAGAGAACAGGATGATTATGAGCGGGAGTCATAAGGGGTCTGTTTGGAAGATAATGATTTGGTGATTTGGGGTTAATGAGATCAAAATCGGAATTTGGGTTACAGGAGGTTATAGGGTGTGGTTAACCGATTCACCAATTGATAACGCACATAAGATGTTTATGAAAATGTCCCTGAGAGACAAGAGGATGATAGGAGCTCTGGAAAGTTATAGAGGTATCAGTGACGATCTAGAAGAAAAATTCAGGGTATCCCAAAAATAAATTAACCTACATTCATAAAACGGAGGAAAAAAAGAACTTTCACTGTGCATTCAGGTATTATGCACTTCGCCAAGAAAGTTGAGGGGTATCCCAAAAATTTTTTTACCCTACATTTATAAAATGGAGAAAAAAAGAACTTTCACTGTGCATTCAGGGTATTCTGCAATTCGTCAAGAAAGTTGAGGGGCATCCCAAAGAAGTTACCCTACGTTCATAAAACGGAGAAAAAAAGAACTTTCACTGTGCAATTCAGGGGTATTATGCACTTCGCCAAGAAAGTTGAGGGGTATCCCAATAAAAAATTATAAAACGGAGAAAAAAAGAACTTTCACTGTGCATTCAGGGGTATTCTGCATTTCACAAAGAAAGTTGAGGGTAATCCCAAAAGAAAATTACCCTACATTCATAAAACGGAGAAAAAAAGAATTTTCACCGTGCATTCAAGTGTATTTATGCACTTCGCCAAGAAAGTTGAGGGGTATTCCGGGCAGTCGGGCAACCCCTGAGCCCTTAATAGATCCGTCCTTAGAAGTATAGAACTCAATCATGTAAGTTACATGCACTGCCATTTTTATGTAATTGCAAGACAAAGGTAACTGAGGGCGGGTTCATATGATGGCTCAAATCATGCTTTGAAGATATTGATGGTGGTGGCTACCTGAAGACCTTCAAGATTAAAGCTTTAATCTCAAAAAAACTGGTAAAAGCTATCTTTTTCAAGAACTTATAATATCTTTTGGCAGAGGTTGTTTGGTGATCTTTGTCTGTGTATTAGGTTTGTGTATCCCTTAATAGATCCGTCCTTAGAAGTATAGAACTCAATCATGTAAGTTACATGCACTGCCATTTTTATGTAATTGCAAGACAAAGGTAACTGAGGGCGGGTTCATATGATGCTCAAATCATGCTTTGAAGATATTGATGGTGGTGGCTACCTGAAGACCTTCAAGATTAAAGCTTTAATCTCAAAAAAACTGGTAAAAGCTATCTTTTTCAAGAACTTATAATATCTTTTGGCAGAGGTTGTTTGGTGATCTTTGTCTGTGTTTTAGGTTTGTGTATCCCTTAATAGATCCGTCCTTAGAAGTATAGAACTCAATCATGTAAGTTACATGCACTGCCATTTTTATGTAATTGCAAGACAAAGGTAACTGAGGGCGGGTTCATATGATGGCTCAAATCATGCTTTGAAGATATTGATGGTGGTGGCTACCTGAAGACCTTCAAGATTAAAGCTTTAATCTCAAAAAAACTGGTAAAAGCTATCTTTTTCAAGAACTTATAATATCTTTTGGCAGAGGTTGTTTGGTGATCTTTGTCTGTGTATTAGGTTTGTGTATAGCTTTAGATAAAAGTTCTTGTTTTGAAGTACGTGGTTAAGTATCAATCATAGAGAGAAACTGGTTATCTACTATTATCACTCCATGAGTGGATTTTTTTTATTATAAATGTGACCATGAATTGTGAAAACCAGTAATTAATAACAATAAGTGGAGATATTACCATTGGAATGGTTTCAATTAATTTCATGATTAATTTTATACAAATATGAGATTTTCTCATTAAATGCAGGAATATTTTTGTTATCCAACTTCACTTCTCCAGCCTACCATAATTTAACTTTTTAGAGATTTTATTTTGTTACAGAAAAACTTTATATGTGTCACGGGTTTTACATGTCCGATTTGACATAGAATTATATTAGTTTGCGTGAGAAATGTTGTTATCGACTTTGCATCAATTTGGGGTGCTATAATGGAGTTTTCTATTTGATCCCGTGATTTACATATCCCAATATGAGATGAAATGATATTCGCTTGCTTGCAAAAAAATGTTATTATTGACTTCACATCTATTTGAGGTGCTATAATGGAGTTTCCATTCGATCCATTCATCATTTGTCTTTTAGTCTTTAGTACTAGTGGAATCCTTTTCAGGGTATCTATGATGTTCGGTTTATAGGGCTTTCGCGCTAGTCACCCAAAGTGGGTTGATAGCCATTGAGCAGAAAGTGTAAGGTCCCTTTTATCCAAAAACAGATATGCATCTTTCATGTACAATATGCAAAAGATAAAAGAGTTAAATACTACTATATACTAATTTACCCCTATGCAATGATTTGACATCATGATGGTGAAGCATTATTGAAACAAACAAACACACCATGAAAATTTCTTGAATATTATTAACCATGTATATACCTAAGTTTAGGTGTATTGTTTCATATGTTCCTATAAAAACTATTTCTTGAGTAAAGTTCACCATTGATTGGCTTGCATATAATAGAAAATATATATAATGCATGCTTTTGGGCTTTTCTTCCCTTTTAATCACACATGTATGGTTCTAGGTAAAGATCTAATCACCATCATTCATGCAAGAGAGCACTACCTTTCAAACCTAATTCACATGCTTCCCACATAGTCAAAACATTTTTAAATATTACATCTTTCTCCCTTACTTCCATTATAAAATTACAATAATAATATAAAATTCACATCATTTTGAGAATGAAAATAAAAATATAAATATAAAAAGGCCCTATAAGTTTAAAATAAGGATGGTTTGTGGAGGATAAGTAATCAACTAATCAAAGTGGTGCATATGTTAATCATTGGAAAACAAAATTAGCATAACAACTCCACAATAATTAGGCATAACCTAATCAGTAATCACTACTAAAATACAAAAAGCAAACAACAAAAGACATTACACCTTCTAAAGGCATCAACACAACTAATAAATCCTAACTTTAAAATATACTAACTAGGGTTAACTTATGTGCCTAAATACTACTTTTCTGCATTTTTTATACTTTCAAAGTCAACTCCAAGTTGGATACAAAATCTTTTGGGATTACCTTTTTCCGTCATTATAACCTTTTTATAGTACATTAAAAAAAAAACCAAAAGAGCAACCATCAAACCTTAGTTTGCAAGTGAAAAACACAACGAACCCAAACGATAAGATCCTGTGCAAATGTAACCAACAAAGCCACGGTAGCAAGTTATTCAGTACACTGAGGCTACACAGAGTTTACAACGGTCAGGCATAAGTTATCATAGTAGAAATAGTCACCTACATAAACCCTAGAAAGAGAGGTTTCGACTAATTTGTGTCACGGGCCCACAAAATTTTGATATATGGAGCTACTACTAGTGCTTGCTTGGGCGGTTGGTAGCAGTAGTTCTGCTTGAGGGAAAGAATTGTTTGATGGCACATCTAGCAACAGATCTTGATCGCTACTTTCATCTGCGTATTTTAGTGCATCGAGCATTAGGGAGCTATGATCAGGTGGTAACGCGAACAGGCTTCTTGGGCTAAAGCCCGGCCCGTCATTGTCTATTGGCTCTTTGTGCTCATAGCTTGCCTTCATTGATGGTCTTTTCGGGCTCTTCATTGCAGTCTTCGATCCTGAAATATTCAATTTTTACATAAACCATCCGTATTTGATTTAACAAACATTTTTATTTTTAAATGCAATGCTGACCTGGATATGGTTGAAATTGGGCATCGCGAGATCTCTTCAGGTTTACCGAATGGCCAGGTGTCATGGCATTACGTGCTCCACCAAATACAGACACTCCATTATCATATTTATGTTTTGTATCCTAACCAAAACACAAAAGCAAAATTAGTGTAAATAAGTTAAAGTTGTGAAAAAAAATCGTTTTGACGATATGGGTATTTTCGTTCTCGTTCAAATGCAAACCTGAAGCTGAATATACTTGTCCACCCAATCAGATTTTGTAGCGCTACTAAGAGCAAGCTTCTTCAATGTTTTACAGCCTTCATTTTTCACCGTTGGTACAGAGAGATCGAAAACCCCTTCAGCAAGAAGCTTCTGGAAGGAAGATATGTTCTCCTTAAACTGATGGCTATCAAACATGCTTTCGAGGCTGTAAAGTTTGAAAACAGATGTTTATTACAATCATTAATATGAACTTAAATAACTTTGTCGATGCATATTTGTGGTCCCGGTACTGTACGAATAGGCTAGATTAAATCCGTACTGAATATGTGTTTGTTATTGTGTCGTAAACGAATGATACATTCGTTTGAAAGGGCTAATCGTATGAGTCCCAATCGATTGGGAAGTGCCTAAGCCTGTACATTTGTTAGGGATCACATGTCTTGAGAGAGAGGCCAGTGCTTAACGATGTAAATTCTTTCGGTATATCAATACAATCCGTGCCGACTTGTTCTTATCACGTTTATTACCGAATTGAGTTCTTCGTCTCAAAACTTCTGTCTTGAATGATTTTCAAACACTAATCTTCAGGATTTCGATCCGTAACACGTTATTTTAGATTTGTCTATATTCATGTGAGTGATGTAAGATAAGTATTATAAGATACGATGCAAACCTATCGGGAACTTGAAGAGTGTCAACACGAGGTAAATATTTAAGCAGTTGTTGCTGTTCATCGTATGTCATTTGACTTTTAAACTCTTCAAAGTTGATAATATCCTGCAAAATATGAAAGTTAATGTTCCCATGAGTACAACTGCTTTCAAAATGCACATCCAAACACCCTCTTAAAAAAGAGAAAAATATACACCAAACGCGAACCTACATAGCTATGCAGTTAATATCGGTGATATATCGGTTATCGGTCCCCATGTAATATATCGGTGTCAAATATCGATCAGCTTGACCGAAATTTTCGAAATTTGACCGATATATCACCGATATTCCCGATATCCGTACCTTTCTTCTTAGTTCTACCATCCGTCTTTCTTCTTATTGCTGCTATTAGTGTTTTAACTCTTAATTATTAATTGTCACTGTTAAATGTTGGTGTTTTAAGTCTTAATCGGTTCCTACTTGCTACAATTGTTAGTGTTAAATTGCTATATATATAAATTCTGCATGATATTAAAATTACCAATATCCCACCGCGATAACCTATATCTCAAATATCGGTCCTTGACGGATATCCGATATTTTACCGCATTAACTGCTTAGCTACATAGAACATGTTAACTCAACCCTAAAAGTTGCATCAAATTAATTTAAACGTAAGTAAAACTAAACTTACATTCAGATCAATGTTGTATAGTGGAGAACTATGGTTCATGAGTATCTGCAACTTTTCGTCATCATCCCTATAATCAACAACAAACGTATACGCATTTCTCACTCGTTTAGAAAAAAAAGTGCTATGGTCATCTCACTAGTAAAAGTATATCTACGTGAATATATACCGGTTCAACTGGTCTTGATTAACGGGCTTTTTGGGCCGGCTCGAGAAATTTCCACCCTTATTAGCATTATATACAGGAAGGGTAGTATTAGTAACGCGTGAATAAGCCTCGTTTTTCGTATCAACAGAAAGTGAACTCGCTTCAGACTCTTCTTCACGAGCCACTGAATTTGGATGACGAATAAGAACACTCCCGTGCCCTATTTCAACCGAAACCATCGGTGTGTCACTTTCGAAAATCAAATCTTCTTCTGACGAACCCGAAAAATACGATTGTTGTTCATGTAAAATGGTGTGTAAATCTTTGGTGAGTTTCTCAACAGGAGATGTTTTAGTCGATTAACACATGTTCTTTTTCGTGAAGGTACCATTGTATCCCAAACAACCGATGATTGCGCTGGACCTGAATACGTCAAAGAGGGAAATGTGGGCTTCAAAAGTGATAATAATTTATAAATATGTTTTTTTAACGTAACGTACCGGTCAAATCACTAGCATCAGCACTGCCAAACTGCATATAGCCATCGGAATTCGATATAGCAGAGCCGGAACTCGATCGGTTGCTTGTATCTTCATCGAAAGCTTTGCGAAAAGCCTGGTTATGGTAGTCGTACGCAATCCCACCACCACCGCTTCCGAGCGTAATGCTAGCGGTACCGTTACCGCCTACTACATTGTCGTAATTCGGCTTTCTTTTTAGTAATTTTGTCTCTTTGCTCTTAATGGATATAGTCTTCACTCTGGAAGCCCTTTGATCTATCAAATCATCAGGCTCGGCTCGAGCGTGAAGTGGTATGTAGTTTACAAGTGATCCTTTAGTTCTCCAACGCGACCCGCATGCGTTGCACAATACGGGCTTGTCTGGAGGCCCGTTTCTCCAAAGTGGGGTGCCTGTAATCACATTTCGTTACCGAAAATGTCAAAAAAGAACTAAATATATATCATAGATTTATATGATATATACATAACAAAGTCAGAGAGCTAAACAAGAAATAACTATCATAATTAGAAACATATTTCAGTCTTCCATATATTTTAGATTTTTCTTTCACTGTTATGATTGAATAACCATATAAATAGTTAAATACACATACATGTAACAAAATTAGATTGCATATTCATAGTGAGGGAATCTTCATATGCTAAATAACAAGATTGCATTTTAGTTGTGCTTGATGGTTCATTAGACAATAAAAGCAATCAACAACAATATGAATGTGAAAGAACTAACAGAAACACATACGAGACGGCAATTCGATTGTAAACATGAAGCGAATTATCAAACAGATGATGGCATTAAAAAAAGATTACTCTGTATTTGATATTGAACAAGTCAAACATCCAGTTTTAAAAAAATCAAACTCAAATTTCAACCAATTCTTGTGTTCTACATTGAGAAACAATAGAAGCTACCAAAGACTCCAATAATTATTCTTAAGCAAGATATTAAATATAAAAAAGTTTCATAAACAGACAATAATCAGCACAATAATCACTCATGTATGTTGTTAATAATTATTTCCAGGCAATTTCTTCAATTCTAAACCAAGCCACCATAAGGGTATTGTGAATCATTATCTCAAAAACAAAGTTACAAAACTTAGGATATGAAACAAATTATAACAAAAGAAATTAGCAAAAAAAGAGCCAAAGAACCCATTTTTATTATATAAATCAAAGTCCCCCAAATTATAAACTCACTTGTAACACCACAGTGACAGCAAGGTCCTTGCTTTCCCATCTCTGAACAATTTTTTTCACTTAAAATATACAAAAATCAATTAAAATCCAAATTAAAAGTAAAATAAAAAATAAAAAAAAGAACAAAGAGATGAACTATTCTCTGTAAAGAAAACTCATTTTTTCAACAAAAATTAAAACCCAGATATATTATGAACAAAAATCAACTGGGCACATAAAGATTTTAAAGAAAGATTTCAAGAAATCCCCAAAACAAATATAAAAAAGGGGTTTAATTTGTTTAAAACCCAAGTAAAATAAATGAGAAAAAAGGGAAATTTGATGGGTTATTGTTGCTTCATAAGAACATAACCATCTGCATCATAATAATAATAATAAAATAATAAAAGGAAGAAGAGAAAGAAAAGGAATCTAATAAATGGTAGGAAAAGAAGGTGAAAATGGCGAATGAGAGAGAGAAAGAAAGAAAGAGAAGTTGTGTGTGTATGACCCTCGCTTCTTCTCCTTCTTCTTGTATTGTATACGAAGTAAATGTTTCAGCTTTCTTTTTCTTTTGCTTTAAATCTTATTATTATTATTGTTATTTGTTTTTTATTTATGTTATTATTATTATTTTTTATTTATTTATTTTTAAACAGCGATTTACAGAGTAAAGCAAAAAGCTAAAGATTTAGATGCCTCCAAACTTGGATATGTATCTATGGGTCTGGCTGGTTACTGAGAACCGAGAACCTAGTTTCTTTTAAAAAGTTAAAAAAGTTAAGCTTTCAGACTAGTGGAACAGTATGTCGATCCGTCTTTGTTTAAGAACCTTAGGCTGCTCTCATTTTTTAATTATTTATTAACACAGTTTTTTGGAAATTAGAATTCCAATGTTGACTTTTCTTTTGAATACCATTAAATCCTAAAAATAATATCCAAAATGATAAAAAAATGAATTCTTAAGTATGTATTGAATTATGCTTTTCTTTTGAATATCATTAAAATCCCAAAAATACTATCCTAAATGATGAAAAAGAAATGGATTCTTAGTATGTATTGAATAATAATGCTTTAAAGAATAGATTATCTTGAAATATAATAATATTAGTTTTTTGTATGGTGAGAGGGTGTGGTATGCTTTTGTTTGTCACATTGGTCATCAAGAGGTACATCACATCCTTTGTGAATAAAAATCGGAACATTAATTTAAACTTAATGGATAATATTTTTCTTCTTGTAAACACAAATACACTAGAAAAATATTAAGTAAATATATATGAGTGATTAAATACATGTTAATTAATGACCTAAAACTATAAATTAGCTTTTTAATTTAAAACGCGTATACATAAATTGATACAATGGATATATGCATGCGCACACACACATAATACATAGACTATAAATAAATTTTATCCTTAATAAGAAGTAACGTCGACATATTTATTGCAAATTTTGTGTTTTTAACTTACTGAACATAATGATAGTTACTAATTACAACCCAACCCACGATGTTTGAAGTCATCTCAACTTTGGCTAAATAGTAGATGTTATTGTCTCTTGGAAAAAAGATCATATTCAATTCCTGACATGAGATAGATTAGGTATAATTGAAAAGTAGGTTATTGTAATATTTGTCGTTAAAAAAAAGAGTCGTGTGTTTGAACTACTTAATAATATGGCATATGATTACCTTTTAGTTAAAAGAAAATTATTTGGTTTCTAGATGATCAAAGTATCTATTTGTTTCAAAAAAGTTAGAAAGATATTATTTTGCACCTTCATTTTTATTTCTTTTAACTCTCCAAGCTATAATCTTATATCCATATAATATAGTTTCTTTATCGACTAACAACCGACTTCTAAATTCATATAGATGTCTATGAACTAGACTTTTAACGACTTAGAAATGAACACCTTTACTACACTTCTTAGTTCTAACACCCCAACTTTCCACTTAATATAATGGAGTTTGCGAACTGCAATACAAGATGAAGCGGAAAGGAAGGATTTTATCCAGTATTTCTTCACTCGTTCATTGTCACTTCAAGGCTTTAGATAGAGAAAGCTAGAGAGAGAGAGACCGATTTCAAGCTTGAATCGACATCTTTTGGCAAGGTTTTTCAATGGAGGTTATGGATCCAAGATCGTTTCATCATCTCATATGAAAGGATAGTGTATACACTATCCGGTTAAGCAAAATACTGCAGGTTTTTAAGCAAACAAAACCCCAACAAACAGCATGTTTATTCAGCAAAAAAAGATCGAAAAATTGCATGTTTTTTCGGCATCCGGATCGCAAAAAACTGCATTTTTTCAACCAAAAAATTGCACCTTTTGTTCAGTAAATGCAGCCGGTTATAGGAAAACCAGTTAACCAGAAAAAAACTTGCAGCAAAAAACCCCCAAAATCACCTGTTTATTTAGCAAAAAACGTCGAAAAAGTACAGTTTTTTCCGCATCCAGTTAGGCAAAAACCTGCAGGTTTTTAAGTATAATAAGTTTTTTTTCGCATCAGAATTTGAATATTTTCTGAAATTACCTATTGCTTTATACATAGTTAAAAGTATAACACAATTAACTAAAGAATTAAGTCAATTTACATAGAACCCTGTCTTGTGCTTCTTGCATTCTTTCTCTGTTGCCACTACATATATCGATTTAAACTTTCTCTCAACGAATCATTTAGTTTATATCAAACACAATCTAGAAAACAATAAATATAAATGCCATTTAATTTATCCTAGAGAAAAATAATTTTAACAATAAAAAGCAATCCAAGCATTGGAACCAAAAAACAAATAAAGCTAACATATCTGATACATTCATTCTCATCTGCAACAACCACTGTTGGAGAAAAAGGTTGCAACAAATACGAACCGCTCTTAAAATTTGTATCTCATTGAGCAATTAGATTATGTAGTTTAGTACCGGCAACATTATTCAAACATCTAAACACAAAACTGAAGGGTCATTTGAAACAAATGCGTATCGGTTTTGGCATGCAATCCGTCTTACCCGCATATTTATTTATATTATTTTGGCAAGGTGTATTTATATTGTGTGTTTTGTTTAAAAGAAGCCTCACTTTTTAATGCCAGGCCAAGGCCCTTCTTGAGTGCGTCTCACGCTTTCGACTACCTAGCTTTAATCGAAGGAGTCCCAAACACCCTCTAAAGCCAACCTCTTGCAACTACTTTAATCTAAGTAAATTTAATGTTTACCTCGAAGTCTCTTAGTTTTGTCAAGTGCTTTAAGGATATCTTCATTGTAACTTTGCGCATAAGTTTGTCGGATAAGCTTACTGTGACGCCTCATATTTCCGTATTCCTGTTTTTAGAAAGTTCGTATTCGCATTCGATTTTTAGAAACCTTACAATCGTACTCCATCTTCGTTATCACAATTTGAGGTGTTAATCATAATGGAAATTCATTTTATACATATAGTGTTACATTTCATATTTGTGTTATATACGCAATCAATATTTAAGTACGTGTTTATACGCAAAACCGAGACTTAAAATACACTTTGGATACCTAAAAACAAGTTAAAATACAAGAAAACGGCATAACATAACCTAGTTACAAAGTGTATGGACTAAAATGAGCAAAACCAAAACCTTTTCACCCCCTCCTACTCCAATCACCTTCCACCATTTTTAGCCAATCAGATTTCACCATTTTTCCACCTCCCTTATACTCCAATCACCTTCCACCTTCATTAACTCCCAAACCCTAATCCCCACTTATAAATACAAGCCTCCATACACTCCTAAACACACTTCAAACACTCAAATCACTATCAAATCTTCTTGGTTACTCTCTAATTTCCAAGATTTGGCAGAAAACTGCAACCATTCTAAGTGAGTTTTAGCTCATTTTCTTCTTATTTTTTATGTTTTCTTCTTTCTTTCTATTTGGATAACCTATATGAAGGTTTTCACAAGCTTGCTTTGGCAAACTAAGGTGAAACCTCACCACATTTGAGGTCCAAAGTAGGATTAAAATTCATGCTTTCATTTATGCTTTTGTATATCACTTTTCTTAATAAAACTTGTTTAATTCTTGTGCCTACTTGTTCTAAAACATATCTAAGGTTATGAGACTTGTTAGGAATAGATTCTTATGAGTTTAAGAGGTGCAAACACATCTAAACTTTCTGTTTTTGCAAGGGTTTATGCAACCCACTAGTGATGAAACCATCCGAGCTTGCCATGAAGTAGATGGCAAGACTTGTGTTTTGGTATAGATGTGTATACTTGAAAGCCTTGGCTATCCTACCTTCATTCCACCACCTCACTTGATGTTTTACAATTGCTATCCCAAGTGGTGGCTAGCTTGAAAGTGACATAACCCCGTCAAGCCTCCGACGCTTAGTTAACTCTTTTGGTGCCGGCTCACCCGTGTTAAAGGTTACTTGGCTACTTGGTATAGTAGTTATGGTACATTTCCTTTTCATTCATGACCATCCGAATAATCCTTGTGATAATTTGTGTATTGGTGAATCTTACAATGAGGTTAAAGGATGGTTATTCTCCTACCTCCATGTATGACTTATATGACAATCTATGATATCCTTGATAGACTTAGTTAGAATTATTATATAAACTATACGATAAATATATATACATAACTGAAGCCTTGACGACGATCAACATGGTTACCTGTCATGGTAATAGGTTAATTATCTAAGTCTGAACCTCTCGTTAACGATTCTAATGGGTATCTTGACCCATGAAATCACATCAACCCATATAGGTTTTATAGTTTCAAAAACGAGTGTTTAAGACTAAATAATTACTTTGGGTATGCATACTTTTGTACTTTAAATTCCAATCCGAATCCTCCGTTAACATTCTGAATACTCACACACCTTCACTCTCCTATTCCATCACCAAAACACAAATAATCGGGAAGTTTTGCAAAATTGTGAGTATACATGACCCTTTTACTATTCGATACTTTTTTGGTGCAATACTTATTCCTTATTAAAAACGCACATATACACTTACAAACAAACAATCCGTCATACATGCTTAATATGTTATGCTAGAATTCATATATGTTAAAATCGTTACATGTGCTATGCTTTGTCATTAACTTGTTTCAAGCCTCCCTTAACATGTATAGCGCTACAGGAGTAACGCACCGCCCGTATTCGTGAGGTCGTGTTAAGTAAACAAAACGGTCTAGTCATTGCTATGATTAGATTACACTAGCGGTAAGCTTTGGGTTGACACGTATAGTTGCATGCTAGTATTGTATGATAATTTAAGTTAACTATTATGCCATGTGGATTCGATTAAACTTTTATACTTACGCTAGTATTCAAACTTTTCTGCTCGCCAATACTTTTGTATTGAACTATACTTTAATACGTATTGCAGGAATTCTATGATGATGATGACGAGGAATGGAACTTGATAGGAAGGACTAGAAACGCACCAAACTTTAAATTCATGTTTATAGATTAATCATGCAATACTTGTTGTATTTTTGGTTTTCCAATTCATGTACTTGAACCATTAACAATGAAATGAAATATTATTTATTAAATCTTGTCACATTAGTGTTATGAAGTCTCGAGCAATCTAATTACGTCCGCTCTGATGATTTCGCCATCGGTTGGGGCGTGACACTTTCACCGTTCCGGTTTCCATGAGACAAAATCTCAATTATCAAACCTTCATTTGTTCCCCATCCTTCAATAGAACCAAAGTTTAAAATTCATCAGAAAACAATGGAATCTGATTTATAACCAACAATAAAATCTACATCTGTTTACAATATCCATATCCATATCCATTAAATAGTCTTTCAAGCATAAGTCATAATCAAAATAGAGCCATTATCACAAACACATAGACAACAACAAAATAGAATCCATATGAAAATTTTACCATATGTTAGGAATAATATATAAATGGTTCGTTGCCATCATCACACTTAATCTGCATTCAGTCGTACCAATCCTCAAAGGATGGGAGATTGTAGAAGCAAATCAGCAATCAAACCTTGGAATTCATCTCATCTTGCATAGTTGACAATCTGAACAACCAAAAAAAGATAGATTAAAAGAACTTTGACACAAAAAGATAAAAGATTGTAACCCAAATCAGTCGTTGATGGTTGATCATATACCTGTTTCAGACACAGATCGAACAACATGAAAAAGTTTAATCACTAAATTGAAAACCCTAGTTGCGTATTATTTTGGTTATTTAGAGGATGCTACTAGCTACGATTACACCATACGAATAAAAGAAGCCATCAATTTTAGGGTTTGAGGCGGCGATGAATATTGGAAAACGGTTGAACCAGTATTCATCATGATCATCATCTTCTTCACCATAATTTCCATCCTCGGAATCAAACGTGCCTATGATTACTATATTCCCTTGAAACGTATTCATCATCTTCAAACCATGGTAGAGAACATTTGTCGGATTGAACAATCTGCTTACACATCTAGGGTTTAAAATCATTAAAAAGAAACGTATTCATAATTTTGGAGAACAATTTGAATTGACTGAAAACTGATTGTGGTTTCCTAATTGAGGAACCAAATACGCCGTTTGAAAGAGAAGTGTATGAAGGAGAAAACAAATGCCGCTCAAACACAATGCCACATCATCAAATCAAATGGCCTAAGATTTTGACATGTGACTAAGTTATTTTATTTTAGTATAGGAGAGAGATAATAAAATAAACCTTTTAGGAGACACGTATCATTCATTTATTGAGACTATCTTCTTTTTCCTTTTCATGCTTATATTGTTATTGTTTTAAGTTTTAAATATCAAATTTAGGTTAAATTTTCTTTGATCAAAACTATCCTTTTAAAATTATAATTTGAAAATTGAAAGTATTGTAATTAGTTCATTAGAATTGATAAATTTCATAGGGTTTAACTTTTTTATTTAAAGTTATGAATTATATTATATAACAGTTTTTACAAATGTTGAAACAGTTAAATACGTCACATACATATCTAAAATATTTATATACCTTCTTTCTTGTATGTCTAATAAATAAAAATAATGGAAAAATCTGTTATTTTTGTAAGCAACTTAAAATCTGATTTTCCCGATTTTTCTCCTATTAAATATTAGCTGTTACGTGTCGAGTTCTGATAAACTAAATATATTTAGCAATATATGATACGCTATTTAAAATAAATATTAAAAAGATATTTATTTAATATGTATAATATATATATATATATATATATATATATATGATTTAAAAAGAAAAAAGAAATTATAAGAAATGAAAAAGAAAGTTTGAGGCATGGGCCATGTCGTACCAAAGTTCATCTTTAATTAATTTCGCATTCATATTTTCCAACATCTTCTGAAATTACTGATAAATTCTTTTAAAAATATTGACTTATTTTAGAAATGTATTTCTTGACTTTAATATGGATATATACATAGCAAAGTGTATAATCGTATCCGTTGATATTGATGAAAAGCAATTCAAGATGGGGGTCCACATGGCTACGTGGCGTACACTAACCATTAATTATTCAATATTTGGATTCAACCCATATGGTGAAAACATGAGCCTTGGTGCTTTGTAACCACAACGCCTATAGCTTTTGCAAATGAGTCTTCATGTGTGGTTAAATGTACAAACTGCTCCTTCAAACTCTCAAATGGTCATTTTACAAACATGGTTTCTAACATCCTTACTAAAGAGTAGGGATATTCTTGTTTATCATCGTTAGTAACGGTTTTTAATTACTATGAATCGAAATCAAACTGCTAATCTTAAAATTAAATCAAACCATACCGTTAGTACTTAGTAACACTTAGTTTAGTTTCATGGTTTGAATTTACTGGGCTAAAAATATGAAATGAGTTTGAAATAGAACGAAACTTAGCTCGGTGGGAGAAGTCGAAGATGTTTGATATTAGGTAAGCCTAGATTGTAGCGCATCTGATACATTTGAGTTTAGATTCGTGAATCATGGTACAACGCGTTTGGAATTTCTAAGTAAATATCATTTCTTAGTTACGAGCATTTATAGTTTGATTGTTTAGAAACGCTATTATATGGGATTGGGCTCAAGCCTGATGAATTTTATTGTTTTATGAACTTGATCTAGGTTAATTGAGTATATATAAACGTACGCTATTAAGGTCTCGATCTAAAGATTGCCCACATCAATACAAATGAATATATTAAAATAAGTTCTCGATTAATTGTCTGACATAAATTTCTTAAAAAAAACCATGAAACCAAAAATATTTTTCATAAAGTTTCATTTTATACAATAACAAAATTGTAAGTTTTTTCGATACAATTTAATTGAACGATTTATTTTATCATCATAACAAACTTTTGAGATCTTTAGGATCTGAAATCTCTCTCTAACAAAAACATCATCAACATCACATATTATATAACTTTATTAAAACGTATTTATTTTTAACTTTTTACACATTATTATACTTTATGTTTTCATTATACAACGAACATATTATATAACCATAATATAGTTATTAATTAAAAATGTCTTTGGAAGTAAAGAAACATCAAATTAAGGTTGAACCATAAAATATAAATATTTGAATAAAACCTTCACCTTCCTCCATTTCGATTTGTTCCATATGGCCCTTTCTTTGTCAAACAAACCACACCATCTTTGAGTCATCTTCACCATCAAGGTCCAAGGACCAATATTAGCCGTCGGATTAGAAATATAAAGAAAGAATAAATTACCCTCTAGTTGAAAAAAGTTATTGGGCGGCTAATGGGCATCATAACGTTTTGTTGGGGTTCACGTATTTATACGGTCATCACTATTTTACTTTATTCATCGATTCCTTAATATATAATATATGATACACATACATTTGTATTTTGAAATTTTACTTGTTATATGATTTTATTTTTAGTCATTCCTTATTTCCTTAATTATATAATAATACAAGGTTAAGACTTTAGATATAGAGGTAGTTGTGTAGTATAACGGCTAGGAATTAATCCTAGCCACAAGACTCTGTAATAGATGACTAAGAATAAATAAGGGAATTCACAATTTAAAAAGTGATGTATTATTTAAATTAAGGGTATCCTGGTTTATTCAATATAATTTTTTACCTTTATTCCATTTTCCTATTTTTAAAAATGTTAATAACTCTTTCTACAGAATATATATATATATATATATATATATATATTAAAATTGCAAATTAAAATTAGTATTTCTATACTTTTGAAAAAAAAATTCAAAAACCCAGATCGTAAAACACAATAGTAAAACCCAGACTGTAAAACACAATTCACAATAGTAAAACCTAGACCGTAAAACGCAATTCAGAATTGTAAAACTCAGATCGTAAATGCAATTCGAAAATTTCAAAAACATAGATCATAAAATGCAATTTGAAAAATTCAATAACCCATATCGTAAAACAATTCACAATGGTAAAACTCATATCGTAACCCAAATTGTAAAACGCAATTAACCTAAAACCTAAAATAGTGTAAAACACAATTCACCCAAAACCTAAAATAGTTTAAAACGCAATTCACCCAAAAAACTATAAAATGCAATGATTAACGAAATTCGTTTAATTTCTTACACATATCGAAGCCAATTTCTTATGATTTCTTCAACGATTGACAAAATTTGAATACTGGAAACACTAATCAACAATCGAATAGAATGATCCGCTTCAAAATCATGTAAAAAAGTGAGAAATTGTATAAGACTAAACTGGGGCTTCAAAGAAGTTGAAGAACACGTTGATTGAGTGTTGGAATTATTGCTTGATGAAAAAAATCGCACCATAATATAGTGATTATAGAGAAAGAAAGTGAAGAATAGGCTAAAGATAATTAATTTTCAATATACATGGAAAAGAGAAAGAGAAAAAAAAGATGAGAGGAGATTTACTAAATGCTCATATCTTTAGCTTTTTTTAACGTGACACATGTCACAACGCCATTCCTTCCTAGCATTCTCATTGAAACCAAACGTTCTATTTGATCATTTCTCTAATAATACATAACACATTTGTATTTTGAAATTTTTATTGTTATATAATTTTATTTTTAGTTAATATTTCAAAATGAACACTGTTAATGATTATTTATTCGTACTTAACTAAATTATTGACCCTTATATTACCGGTTGCGTAATAAAAACGGTATAATTATATGATCTGTAAAAAGTTTCATGTAACTGATGTATTTTTATTATCACATGACAATTCACACTGTTAATTTAATTTATCACAAACCGCCTAAGTTAATAAGTAACGCTAAAATACCATAACAACCCAAAATTTGTAATTCATAGGTGGGTGACGGGTGGTTGTTGGACCTTTGGCATGAAGTGGGAGGGTGGTGGTGGGTGAAGGCTGAGTGTGTATGTGTGAGAGAGAGTTGGTGGTGGTGGTGGGTTGATGGTGGTGATAGTGATAGAGGGAAAGAAAGTAGTAGAGCGAGAGCGAGAGAGAGAGAGAGAAAGAGAGAGAGAAAGAGTGAAAAAGAGAGAGCTGTAGAGAGATAATAATAATAATTTTTAAAAGTATTTTGTTTTTTAAATAATATTAAATAAATGGGTAAAAAAACTAAAATACCTTGTGTAATCTGATCTAACGGAAAAATCTACACGAATTAAGGCTAAAAGACATAACATGCAGATTTTTGAAACGTTAAGTATAAAACTAGTCAATTTTATTGCCAAAAAATACTGCCTAAATAGAGTATTAACATAAAGAACAAAACGTGTAATTTACCCTTGTTTTTATATTTCTTAAGTTTTACAAACATATATGTATGTTACATACATAAAACACATCAATTAGTTTTTTCATAAGCTTTTAACAATTAAAAGTTTCATACGCATATGTTAGATTACGTGTATGCAATATTCCTACACTTGAACATGCGAAGATTGTAGAAATGACAAATTTTGTTCATATTTGTTTTCTTAAATTTAAGCTAGATGAGTAAATATTGTATTTCAATATTGAAAAAATGAATTTTATATAACTTTATTTAAATATAATGTATATAAATAGAAATAATATTATTTTTATTACTGTGTATTTTTAAATATAACTTTTAAAGTAAATGAAAATAAATGTATTGGTATATCATAAATTACATTTGTTATTCTTACTAATAATTGTTATACAAATTTAATTAATGATTAGATATTTTATAATTATGATCTAAGTTAACAGTTTATATATAACGAATAAAATATTATCATAGTTAATGTTGAATTAATTATGTCCCGTATGCGTAAAAAAATTAATAATATTAAAATAGGATTAAGTTACTTTTTTCCTATTTTGTAAAATATTTGTTTAATTAGGGTAATGGAAGGATTTTGACGAAAAGAATTTGATAAGGTATTGAGGTGAAATATGATGATGACAAATGTCCAATTTTATATTTATTTATTATTATACATATAATTTATAAACTTATTAGCCATAGTGAATTTTGTCATTTATGAATTCTTTTTCATCTTTCTTTTTTCTTCTCTATTTTTTGGGTTTTCTTTTTTAAGTTTCAATAGAAACTGGTGTAATACATATAACAAAACGAATGGTCTAATACTTACCGAACAACGTCAGTACCGAAACTGATATCCGTTTTTTATTTTTTTTGATCAATGTAAACACATCTCAGTATTTTTTTGGTCGTATCATGACCTTTTTATGTTTCTCTTTCGGTAAGTGTCGGTATCTTATTGAACCGAATCAATATCACACGAAATCCAGTCATTAACATTATTTTACTATTGCATCTACTTTTCCATTAAAAATTGGGTCGTTCCATCGCAAAGCACAGATATAACCCACTAGTTTATTAAATAGAGGGTTTTATTTATAGTTATATCAGTCATGACCAGTCTCAATTAAATCAAATTATTTTGCAACACAGTTTTCTTTTATTTTCCCCCTTATATAATCAATTGCTGTAGAAATAATATAGAGTGATTCTATTCCCATAAGTGGCGGATCTAGAAAATTCGCATAGGGGTAACATTTTAATAAAAAAGGGTAACGAAATCTAAAAAACGTCAATTTTTTCCAAAATTTACACTACAATCGGAGCGTCAAGGGGCAACGGAGATTACCCTTCTATCACTCTAGGTCCGCCCCTGCCCACATCCTCTAAATTTTATTCTCACATCTTTTTCACTCTCTCACACACATATATATATATATAGAGAGAGAGATTGAAGATAGGGGTGTGTGAATATTATCATTATTATGGGTATCCAATTTAAAGGTGTTGCTTAATGATAAGTTTTTTATATATAGGAAAGAGTTTTTATTAGTTTTTTTAATTATATTCCCTTTCCTATATTTGAAACTGATAATTCATATATGCAACTAAAAATAAAGAAAGAAACAATTTTATGGCACATATTATATAGTATAAGGTTAGTTTTTTCATATTTATCTGTGTATATATTTTGTTTAGCATTTATTCTAGACATTGTTGGGTACTTGGGTCAATAACCCAAAAAGTCTTTGGCGTTGAACATCACAAAGCTTCATGCACAATATTTAAATCTAGATTGCATCTTAGCCGTTTATTGAGCCACGTGTCGTTTCTCGGTCGATTTATTGAACTGATTTATCGGTGAATAAAAGTATTATAATTGGTGTCATTCTACAATTCTAAATGCACCCAACAGAAAAGAAACCCATCATGTTATATAACTACTATTAATAAATAATGAATTATAAGAGAGATGATGTAAAGGGTAACTTAATCTATTTAATTCGAATTTGATTAGCCTCTATATGATAAATTTAAGCCCCCTTGTTAGTAATTTTAACATATATTTAAAGACATATCTATAGTGGTAAGGTGTTTTCTCTTTAGGCTTTATTTTAAGAGTTGAGGATTCAAATACAACACAATGTATATATAGAGTATTTAGAAGTAAATTAGTTTGACGTTAAGTAAATTTAATGTTGTACTATTATTTCATATTTAGAGTATTTAGAAGTAAATTAGTTTGAGTTAAAGCAATGTTCAATGTTGAACTATTGTTTAACTATTTTTATGTATGTTTGTATTGAATTATATTTGTGAGAAATTTATAATTATATGTATACAAAACAAAACAATATAACATACTATAATTTATTTAGTTTTTTTTCAAAATATAATTATATAAATGATAATATTTGTTATTTAATTATATAACTTTATTACATAAGCATTATAATGTTTATATAAAGCAGAAGTTTGATAAATCAAGTGAAGCAACTAGAGGAGTTCATCGAATTATATAATGCATTTTCAAATTACTTGAATCTAAATTTTCAAATAATTGTCTTTGCTTGATTTTGATTGGAATTCGATTAAAAAGTGGCCAATTTGATTCGAGCGTATTCGAATTAAAATGCAAATTCGAATACGATTAAGACTTCGAATCTAAATCGAATTCATATAAATTTGACAAATCCGTTTTAATTCAAATTCATTTAAAATATGTAAATACGTTATGGGATATTCGGGCTTGGTAACAGGTTATTTTAGGACTTAGATTAAATTTATAGATTATTTATTCTACAACTCAAATTAAAGTTATATGTGTAATGTGTGTATTATATATAAATATAATAATAAATAAATATGTATAATTTGAATTTAAATTTCGAATCAAATTTAAAGTTATAAATTCGTATTTGATTTACGGGATTCGAATTCGAATTGAATCGAAATCGAATTCTTGATAATCAATTAAATTATCGATAATTAAATTGAATTTGGTTGATTTTTTTTTTCAAATCCGTATCGAATACAAAACACCCCTAAAAGTAACACAAAACTTGGTTAATAAATTTTAAATTCCATCTCGTATTATAAATGCCAAACAATTTAAATTTAAGCTTGTCACAACTCACAAGTAGTCCACGAGCTACATGACTCGATTTATTAACCTCCTAAAGTATGTCATATAAATATTAAAAAAATGTTAGGATTACAAAAAGTATGTCATATAAAATTACATGGTTAGTCTCTGTGATTTCTTAAAGGTAACAAAATTGGGTACTAAGAGTTTGAATTTGCAAGTTTGAGTACTAACTATTAATTTTGTAACGTATTTGGGTATTAACATTAACCTGTGTTAAATTTTCTGTTACTTTTATACAAAATGATCAAATTACCCTTTTAAACTAAAGGGGACTTATAACAGGGGCCATTTATATAAATACTCAATTTATTAGGATAAAACTTAAAACCCTAATCCTCTTGCACACTTGCACCTTAGTCACCATCGTTCTCCCTATAGCCGATGATAATGATGGTGGTTATTGTTCAACCACCGTCTGCCACCATCCCTCTACTCTCATCGTCGCCCACTTCACCCCAAACCTCTACTCTACAAGGTGTTGGAAACCACCTGCGATCACTGTATACATCTGCGGATGAGTTCAATGCATATGGATTCAATTGTTTTTTGAGTTTCTCTTTCCATCACTAAATTCATATCTTCAAATTGTCGTTCATTAGGCTCACATCTTCTTCACTGAGATTAAATATGAAAATTTATTTAATCATCTGTGAATTTGTGTATTGGAATTCATTCTTAGAAGTTTAGACACTGGAATATGTTAATATAAGTTTGAATGCTAGAAATGAGGATACTTGAATAGATATTATTTTTTTTTTGTGTATATTTGGACATTCCATTTGTCCAGAAATTAATCCATTAGGTTTTTATTAAGATTGCTTTCAAATTACAACAACTTATGTTATTGTTTTTGAATATGCTTTTAAGTTTCTATCGATTCATTGATTCTGATCGATGAGGAAATCCATTTGTTCATTTATATTGATTTTCGTTGATAGTGGCGGATCTAGAAAATCTTCGTAGGGGTAACGTTTTATAAAAAAAAATGGGTAACGGAATCGAAAAAACGTCAAGTTTTTTCAAAATTTACATTACCGCTAGAGCGCCAAGGGGTAACGGAGGCTACCCCTTTCCCTAAGGTAGGTCCGCCCCTCCTTGAGTTTTCAAGAACATGTGATTGAGAGGAATTCTATAGAGTAAAATAGTTATTTGGTAATTTATGTAATTTATTTAACATGATTTTTTTTATTTTTTTAATATTTTATATAAAATAAAAAAAAATCCCTCATATATCAAACAACTTTAATAATAAGTTATACAACTAGCCATTATAATCAAAATGACCTGAATGTCATTCACCTAAACAAAAAATATAACTCATATTAGTGTCACTACCCAAACTTGTTACAAAATTGAAAGTCAGTACTCAAATCTACAACTTGAAACTCTTAGTACCCAAACCCTATTACTTTTAAAAACCACAGGGACTAACCATGTAATTAACTCTACAATATATTAAAAAAAATTAGGATTACAAAAATAGTAATAAAAAGATTATCTAAACCCTATTGTATTGATGATTGATTCCGTCTAATCCTTTGTCTTCGTCAATAAAAAGGTGAGTAAAACAATTGTTTATGACACGTATTCCATTTTTGGATGTATTTACACAATACCTATTTGATCGTATTTCCTTGTATAACACCTTTAAATGCAGGGGCGGACCTAGCATGTTACTAGGGGTGACCTCTGCTACTCCTTGACGCTCCGACGGTAGTGTAAATTTTTCAAAAATTTGACGTTTTTTCGATTTTATGACCATTTAATATGAAACGTTGCCCCTATAAAGATTTTCTAGATCCGTCACTGTTTAAATGAATATAACAAAATAATAATTTTGAGATGAAAACAATAAGTCTACTGTTTTTTTTTTCTTTTGTGGATGAAACTAAAAACAATAATTGTTTTGCTCATCCAAATGATAAAAACAATAATTGTTTCACATGTATGCAAACACTAAAAATATGTCATAAAATTAGAATATGAGTTTCACTCATTACCCGGTTGGTTCGCAAAATAGTCAAGGGATGACATGTTTGATTGTAAAATAAGACTATAATTGAAATGAATTTTCTTATTCTGTTACTAAAAAGAAAAGAAAATTAATTATACACACCTAACACCACCACACCACCTCTACGATTGTCGTAAACACCGTCACCACCCGACCGGTGACCACTATTGTTGTCGCGGCTACTGCCACCATATTCCAACTTCTTTAACAAATTAACAAACAAAAACAATGAATAATTTACCAACAAAACGCATCACAAATTCGGATACCTTTAACACATTATAATTCTTCATACTCGATCCAATAATTTAATTTGACATATTTTTATTCAAATCCAGATTTTTGAATCGTTTGGTGCAAGGACTGTTATAACGAACAAAAAAGGTAGACATAAAAAGGTTAAACCATGTACGTGCATTGTGGCGTGTTAACTCGCAAAAAACAGACCGGGATGTAAAACATAGAAAAGAATAACTAAATCGACATATGACCAGTGCATTGTGAAGGGTCTGTTAAAACCGTAAAAAATATTGTGACCAGAGTTGAAACTGGAAAAATGTTACGCTTAAAAATGAAATATTATTTCGACAAATTTCTAAAAGATGAAAAGTATAAGGGTTAAACATGAACAAATTTTTTATGACACATTAATAAAAGTTGAAAATTACAGGGTTAAAAAGTAAAAAAAAAATCGTAATTTTTGTGAGTGATAAGAAAGTTATTAAATTATATATAGTTAATTAATTTGTTATTTTACATATTTCAGTTTAGGTTGTTTAAACACCTCAACAACAAAAAAAGTAACTTTGAGAATTACGAAACTAGAATATGGGGAACCAATAAACAAGGTTTGACAGTAGGAGAAATGTTGTTAGGTCATACAAAGACACAACAATCATGAACAATACAAGTTTGGATGAAAAAGAAATGAAGAATAAGATTTTGAACAAATAACCCATGATAATATATAATTGAGGGATGCCAAAAAAAAATGTACTTAAGTGTTTCATAACAGGGTTCAAGATTTACATTTGAAAACAAAATCCCTATTCTTACATAGACAATGTATCATACCACTAGAATTTTTTGATTTACACATTTCCCAAACATAATAATTATTATTTTTACGGACTAAAACCACTACAAGGTATGAAACTTGTCGAATATCTGTTGTATGAGCAACAAATGTGAGTCTTATAGACCAATTAGGTTTACTCACACGCTATACAAATCTTCTAGAATGAGTTCTCCTATTTAGGCGGTAACATTGATACCAAAGCAAGGTTCAGAGTGGTGGCCTAGAGAGAACCAATCGTGACCAACGAGGACGTTGGTCTTTAAGGAGTATGGATGGCAAAAATATATGAGTCTGACGGGTATACCCGAAACCCGACACAATGGGACGGGTATACCCGATGCCCGACGGTAACGAGCCGGGTATGGGATTAGTTTTAAAAAATTTCGCGGTATGGGATTAGGTGATACCCAACCCGATTACCCAAAACCACATGCCCGGTTACCCGAACTATATACCCGATTTTTTTAATTTACATTTTTATTTTCCATTACCCTTGTTTATTGGTGATTTATATATGTATGTTTATATTGTGAAAAAATAATTTTATTTTAGTATATGCATTTGATAATGGTATTTATATTTTGTATGTTGTGAAGTATATACATTTAAGTGTATAAGTATTATAGTTATTATTAATTGGAATATTGGATTTTAATAATTCCAACTATTCGTCATTGGCTGCCAACAGTCCCAACTTAAAAATAACCACTGGCAGTCCTAACTATTAACATATTGGCTTCCAACGGACTCTAACTAACAGAACCCTAACATCGTTAGTCTCAGGTCGCCGGAAAAACGTTTTTGGCCGGAAAACTCGTTTTTGGCCGGAAAACTCAACATGTTTGTCCCAAACCTCTTTGTAATCTTATTACAGACCTTGAGAAACCTTTCTAGTAAAAGCCCCAATTATTGAAGTCGTCGGAAAACTCCTTTTATGGCCGAAAAACTTCTTTTTGGCGGTGTCACACCCGGGATTTCCAACCCAAATCCATACACCGGTGGGCCCGGGGTGGGGAGTATCGTGACGTCAGTTGATAATCATCATAGTCAATTAAACACGGTACAACGGAAGTCTTGGAGTAAAATTACTATTACAAACCGAATGTTCGAAAATATAAAATAATATACAAGCTTCTAATAGAAGATCCACAGGAGGATCATAAATTGTACATGGAAAGAATACAAAGCAGACTTTGGGCAGATTTAGGATTTGCAAGATCCTCTATCACTACCGAGCACTTCCGGCCTATTTTCGTATTGTACCTGCAGATTAGTCTTTTGAAAATACTTCAGCTTTCGCTGGTAAATACACCCAATTGACTCATTTTGAAAACATTTCTAAAATTTTTTTAAGTGCGTATCAGCACAAAATCGTTTTACAACTTGGTTAATTGACCGTCCAACCTTGTTAACAGATTTACATGTTTGTCATACATACGGGCCCGGTACAGAGACCGAGACACAATTAACGTACACACCACTTTGGACTCACGAAGGAGTCAATTCCTCCCAACCTTATGGGAATGCATAATTGAGCGTCTATCGGGTGTATGCCTATACCCGCGCTAAGGTTGTGGCCATTTCTATTGTAATGAGCCGATGATATCCAGGACACGATAGTTAAGCCCGGTGTTTAATTCATCAAACAAAACTGATTAAAACAGAATATGCGGATTTCTATTCCGAACCTGCATTCGATTAATCCCATTTCCGACCAAGCGGTAATAACTTACCGTAACCCAAACCCGTATAGGGGAAATAAGTCGAGATTATTTACCTGAGCTAGTCTTCTTTAATTTTTAATAACTCAGCCGTACACAAAAAAGACTTAAGTGCAGATAGCATTTACCGGCAAGTCTCTAGTCTGGATTATGGCATAAACTAACCAATTAAATACTAATGGTCTTATTTAAGTCATAGATTTAGACTGATTAGCGTGCTTGATCAAAACGTATGACGCTAGATTAAACGATGACTGGATAGAATGTAGTTTAATCCCAACAAGTATCTTGACTTGTATAATATGGGCAAACTATAAACATTCTGGATTTTGAGATTTAAATGACAAGGTTAAACCCGTTTCGGTTAATTTCCGTAAAATAGTTACATATACGTAACCGAGTGCATTTTAGCGATATCGGGTAACCGGATAAGTCATGGACAAGTTTTACATGCCATTATACTTTAATAAGTTAAGATATCAGTATGATATCAACTTGTATGCCCGTTAAGGTTTTAAAACGAAATTATGCCTCATAAGGGCGTTTTGGTAATTTCACATCATATAAAAGGAACTTGAATATAATTTAATGTTATGGTTATAAGTATTCTAGAAAAATACTTTATTTATGATATAATATCAGTAGGATATCAATTATTTGTGTATTTTACCTTTTATGACAAAACTATGCACCGAAGGGGCATTTTGGTCATTTTACACATAGTTTATAAATTATTTAGGATTCTGAGTTTATAACGTGTACCTACTGTAAATATGTTTAAAATAAGTTTTAAAATCAGTAGGTAATAAGTCTTGGTCCATTAATATGGTTTAAAACCATACTATGCGCCGAAACAGCGCTTATGTCGTAATATGACGTCATTAAGTGATGTTTATGAAAACTGATGTTAAAGCTGGACTAAAATGTTTAAAATATGTTATTTAGTATAACATATCAGTAGGTAAATGATTACCTTGAAGAGATTTGATTAAAATTATTTTATAAGCCACATGAGCTAAAACCGTCATTTATCGACATAGTTTAAGGACTTGCTTGAAAACTCAGTTTATAACTTGGTTTAACATCCCAAATAATCCTACTTATAATATTTCATCAGTAGAAACTCATTTTCAAGTTCATTACCATTTAAAACCTTGTTTTATGAAAAAAAAAAAAAAAAGAGCATTTTGGTAAAAGATGGCATAATTATGGAACTTGCGCATAAACTTGGATTCTAATTATGATCATGTAATATAACCTCATAGGGTTATGCTACATAATATTATGATCATAATGCAACTTTAGATCAGTAGGTAACTAATCTAAATCAGGCCAGAATCGAAAGTCAAAGCAGAAGTCAAACTTCGCGATTTTCGGTTGCGAACCGACCCTAGAAATGAAAGTGACGAGCCGAACATGTTCTCACATGTTATAATAATTATTACCAACTTGTTTAAGTGTCAAAATAGGTTTCATAACATATATAAGATCAATTTATGATTTTTCCGAAAAATGGCCTGTTTGACTTTTTAATATCATAAATTTGACCCGTCAATTGGTCTAGCAAACGTGATATTAGGAGGTGCCCTTCGTAGGGATTAACACCTACCTTATTACGATCACTTAGCCTTGTTCATTTCGAACAATGGCTGGACCATAATGGTCTTAACCGAAAGTCAAAGCGTTTTCCAAAAAACGCTTGACTTTTGGCTATAAAAGCCTATAAACGAAAATGCAAAAGCAAGAACACTTACAAGAGGTTCCTACAATGCAAGAAAACTAAGTTGGATGCTCCTTTCAGCTAGGAACTTCCAGAGGAGGGAGAAGAGTGATTTAATGAGAAATGTGCAAGTTGGAATGAGAACTTATGCACCTATTTATAGTTGGCGAGCTCAAAGGAGGTGAAGCCAGGTGTTTAGGGGAGTAAGAAGAAGCTTACAAGTGTCCCAAAACGTGGCATAGCAGTTTAGAGAAGCCATGGTTTCGTTTCAATGGTTTTGGAGCTTTGCTTGGTCTCCAAACAAATTTTCTGCGTCAGACCTGTTCTCGCGGGGTGCGAGAGGCCCAGGCCAGATCTCTCGCGGCCCGCGACCGCCCCATGGCCAGATTTGAAATTTGACACTTTTAACCCCTTGATTTTAAAAAGCTTATAAAAACCTTCTAAAACACCTTTTGGGCACTTTTAGCCATCCGTAGCCAATACTTGGCATACCCGGAATTATGCCCGGACATTGTCGAGCTCTTGGTTCGTTAAAAGGTCACTCAGAGGTATAAATTAACATGTTGACGCTTTTAATCCCCCCCATCATCCAACTTTCACATATTTACAAAATTGAACCTTTCGTCCAACAAATGGCACGTATGAGAGTTAGGACTTCACAAAGGATCACTCAGAGGCTTATTATAAGCATGTTGATTCCGATGTCACTCAGAGGCTGTTATTTATGCATGTTGACATCGAACCGTCACTCAGAGGCTCAGATTGAGCATATTGACGCCCTTAGTCCTTATTGGTCTTTTAAACGGACTTTATTTAAAATACAACACGTGTCACTATATTATTGGACACGATTTTACAGGGTGTTACAAGCGGAAAACTCAACTTTTTGTTGGAAAACTTAATATTTTCGTTCCAAACCTCTTTGTAACCTTAGATCGGACCTTTACAAACCGTTTTCTGGCCAAAAACGGTTTTCCGGCGACCGGAGACTAAAGACGTTAGGGTTCTGTTACTCAGGGTCCATTGGTGGCCAATATGTCAATAGTTGGGACTGCCAGTCGTTATTTTTAAAGTTGAGACTGTTGGCGGCCAACGACGAATAGTTGGGATTATTAAAATCCATTATTCCTCACTAATTTATTATAAAACTTATATGTATGTAATGTGCATTTTTCCTTTGTAATAGTTGTATAAATAAAATTATATAATAATTATAATAGGAAAAAATGTATTTTAAAAATCCCAACATATATTTTTTAACAAACTAATGGGTACCCGGTATCCGACAGGTAATTACCTGACGGGTATTAGGTTGGGTATGGGACAAGATTTTATAACTGGGTATGGGTATGGGATTACCAATACCCGGACCCGAACCCGACCCATTGCCATCCCTATTAAGAAGGATAGAATTTTACGGACTTTTCAAACATCAGTTATATGAGCAAGAAATATATGATTTATAGACCAAATAGGTTCTGTCACCTACTAAACTAGTCTTCTAGATTCTAAACTAGTCTTCTAGATTAGGTTCTTTGTATGTTGACCGTACCACAACGAGTTCTCCTATTTGACTGTAACAATAATTATCTAAATCCTCAGCCCATATTTGTTTTTAGTTACCTTTTTATATTGTTTGCTCACAGAAAGATTACAACTTTCTAAAACTTAAAAACCATGTATGTACGCCCACTTGCATTGTCTTTTTTATGCCTTATATATCCTTATCTCACGTATCAATACCGAAGTTTTTCTTAAAGAAAAAGTTAAAATTTATAAAAATCATCAAAAGCCATCAAGACATGATTTTATGTCATAGAATGAAGGGAGAGAAAACATATATATCCATATGTCACATATCAATACCGGGGTTTTTCTTAAAAAAAATTAGAATTCATAAAAATCAAGAAAAGCCGTCAAGACGTGACATGTATGTCATAGAATGAAAGGAGAGAAAACATGAATTCCAGATAACGAAGGCACACAAGTTGGACACATCATTTAATGAGTTAGATACATAATATAATACAAAGGTGTTTTAGTTATACACGTTGTAGTTAAAGGTTTGGACACACCTTTGTACACGGTATATATAAACCTTTTTAAAAAGTTCTTAAATAAAGTAGCACTATACTCAAATTAAAAAGATTAAAATTCTTAAATTATGGTAAAACTATTTAAAAAAAATAATGTATATAAAAGTTATTTAAGTTATAAAAAACTAAATAAAAATCAACATCCATATCCTTTCTATTATCCAATTGGGTGACCAACGAGCCGGTGCTCAAGTTATAAGGGAGAGATTTGATGTTTCAAGTGAAACAGGTTGAGTGTCTACCCTTACAGTTTAGTTTCGGTGGCACCTAGGAGACTAGGTGAGTAGGTGATGATCGCTAGTTCGATCGTTGAACTGAGCATGTTAACCCCCATCGCACTGTCGTGCCTTTAAGAATTGTTCACGGACCTAGGCCCTAGGTGAGAGTTTTCCCCAGTTTAGAAACAGATATATCATGATGTAATAAATTTCACCAGTAACTTATTTGAAGGATTCGTTGACCATTAAAAAAAATTACAAAAAATTGCTTCTAAAGGAACACACATTTTCAAGGGAATATATTGAATGTAGATATCTATCCATTAACCATATCTTATACACGTGTAAAGCATATGTATACAACTATATATTATCACATTCACTATCATATTTGGGGGTATATGGTCACATTTGCTACACTAAACAAGCGTATAACATCTCTTGTCCTATATGAAAAATTTGACGTTTTTTCGATTTTGTTACCCATTTTTATATGAAACGGCGCCCCTATAAAGATTTTTTAGATCCGTCACTGTAATCGTCTACGGTCGCAAACCTTACAATCATGTACACCATCAAATAACATCACAACAATTGTTGATTAGTAACGCAAAAGGTGTTACTTTAGAATACCCTTTGCAAAATCTTCACACGTTATCTTGTACATATACTTTGATTTAATGTAGGGTTCTAATTTATAGATACCATTTTTTAAGTTTTTATTTGAACTTTCTCATTTTTATATAAAATGTTATATATAAAATTATGAGGGCTCAGGATTCTTGTACTTCTAGATAAACCAATTGCCCCATAATCCTTTTCGATATTGATTTTTTATTTATTCATGGCACCATCTTTTTATTATTCCCATAAAATATTCCTTCGTGTTATGATTTATTTATGGCAAGTAACATGGTATACTAAAATGTAGATCTCAATAATTGAAACTTGAAACCAAAATGTTTATCTTAGTAATCTATAATCATTAAAGTCGAACAGACCTTTTATACCTATAACGTATGAGAGCAGAAAACAAAGAAATAAAAATAGTGTGGTTGTAAAGATCCTGACTAGTCTTTGTTTAGTCACCAATTAATCGCTAGTTCTAGATTCACTGAGTAATTTTATGATTTTTATCTAATCGGCCAATTAATCAATAGGTGATCAACAGTGGTCAAATCAGTCCTAATTGGCCAAAAATCGATGAAAATATTTTGATTCCGGCTAGATTCTTGACTAAAACTTGTAATTTCCGGTAATTAATCATATTTACTTGAAAATATGGGTCGAAAAAGATGTTAGACCATGTCTGCTAAAAAAATACACACAAAAATGTGTGTTATACGTATAAAATTGAAAATAACATATAAAATTCCAATATGATTAATCCCTGTTTATCCCAATTAATCGCTAGTCTAGCGATTTTTACAACCATACCAAGAGATTTATATACTTTTAATTTGTCAAAATATTGATCGTCAAATATGATTCAGACTATAAGCCGTTTTCAAAATTAAAATTATGTTGAAAATTGTGAAATTACTTATATATGTTGAGTGTAATACACAAAGAAGTTACATAATTGCATACCCTACTAACCTTTTCTCTTTCATTAAATCATCAATGCACTAGATATGATTTTTGTAGTTCTCAACATATTAATACGTTTAACCGTCTTTTATCACATTCAAAGCTACAAGTACAAATGCATTATGTTTTTTCTCAACTTGGTTCTGATAAAAAGAAACCTACCTATACACACATACGAATTCTTGTTCATTCTTATCAGTTTCTACAATAAAACATATAATATTTAACCAAATCTCATAGTTCTTGACATATTATTAGTTCAAAAGTAAACGTCGCACTCTGTGTATGGATTATTTAGTGTCTCTATTATAGAAAATAAAAAGGAGAATGATGATCATATCAAATCCAGTTTCCATAAAAAAAAGACATGACTGACAGGCATGTATTAACATTAAGAACATGATGAATAAGTGCCTTGATTTATCTTTTAATGATAAGATTTTATTTATATATATATAATATTTATCATTATTGAAAAGAGGATGATGAGTGAGACATACACTGAAATATAATGAAATTTAGAAACACCAAAATCTTTATGTTCTGGTGTGGGAGAGGACATAATCTTCGGTACAACCAATGAACGAGTGACAGATTCCTCTTGAAAAATTTTATATAAAATATTTATGAAGTATTACATTAGTCTTTTTTGGCCTTCACATTTGTAAAATGTCTATTCACTCAACTACCCCACTTGATACATAATCAATTTATTCTTCATGTTTCAAAAATCCAAATGATAAAACGCAATCTCACTGGAAAATAAATTTCTTATAAATAGATTTCTAAGAAGTGGCGAATACGGATTACTGTTGTAGATGCGAATGAGGGGTTCAATCATATTTTCAAAGGATGCGGTCAAGATTTTTTACCTAAAAAATACACTAATCTTTTTTAAAAGGGTGCGTCCACACACCAACAAAACATATAGATCCGCCCTAATAAGATAAAACATGCTGGAATTGGGTGATATTATAATTATTGTTGATGTTGTTATTATTCTATATTATATATTATATATTTTTTTTTTATATATAATCCTTACCATGGGAGGAATAGTAGTATGAGTTTTCTTTTTTCTTTTTTTTTATTTTATTTTTTTATACTTAACCTCTCAATATTTTAAACACTTTGTAAAATAAATTTTGACCCCTCGAGTTTTATGTTACTTATTTTGTATACGTGACGATCTAAATTTAAATTAGTTTACATTTCAACGTAAACTTTTTCGTATACGTGACGGTATAATATGTTTTTGTGCTTATTTTTATTTACGTTTTCAATTGGTATACGTTTTGATTTCATCTTATCATGTCGGTATAAATCCAATTTAGGGTTTTTTTTACAAAAACTAATTACATTATATAGTTTTTTTGGAAAACCAACCAGAGCCGGAACCCACCCAAAAATTATATTGACTTATTTTTTTACCAAAGTAAATACGTTTCCATTTAAAATGTATTTAAAATCGGATCACCCATGCCGCAAAGAGCTGATGTAGCCCACTAGTTATTATTATTTTGTAATTGTTAGTTTGTTTGGATTGAGTTGAGTCGATAACATTTTCTATATTTTATTGTAACTTATAAATAATAATGACATTAGAGTTTAGCATATGTCATGGCAAAATCCATTTTTGTTTCATTTAATCTTTCCAATTTTAAAAATGATTTATGCACCCTTTAAGTTAATATATTGTTAAACAAGTTGAGGGATTTTCACTTACCACATTTACTCTCATTTACTTTTGTCAATTTCATCATCCCCAAACAAACACTCAAAATTCAAGCATCTTCTTTTTTTTTCGTTTTCTTTAAAGTTCAGTTGACATGAAATACTAAAAATCTTAAAAGCATAAATGGTGTTCTTGTATGTGTGGGTCAAAGGAAAGCTATATTTTCACCTTTTCATAGGCGTTTCTTTTGGTCACGATCTACAAAAATTCTAGCAGATTAGCGTACGGCAGAAATTATTTTATCATTATTTAAAGTTTCGAAATAGTATAAGGCTACTCGGTGTGGGTGACGGGCCTCTCTTCAGGACGACCCGCCACGTCAGCAAACGCGTCAAAGACCTTGGAGGACGCCCCTCCAGGGATGGAAGCTTAGAAATGGGTGACGACCCGCCACTTCAGCAAACTTTCAAGTTATAGAGAGAAAAAAGTTTCTCCGGCAAGAACCTTGTGGCCGGTTTTTGCTTCTCAGGTAAGGCCCTTGCGACCGCCTTCGCCATCGTTCGTTCTCTCCACCGCCATCGTCACCGCCACGGCAAGAACTTGCTGCTGTCTTATCTTTCGTTCTCTCTCACCCTCTCCACACACATACCCGCCCCTCCACTGCCATCGTCACCGCCACGGCACCTCCACATGCCACCGCCACATCCTCCATGGCATCAATAACACCATCTATCATTCTCTTTTTATCTCTCTACACGTTTGTACCGGTTAAACCCTAGATCCGGCCGTCAAGCTAGGTTTCCAGCAAACCTCCGGCGACCCGATCTGACCTTGCATGTCTTATTTTGATACGGATCGGCTATATATTTAAAATATATTAAACTTTTGCCCCGTCCCCATCGTCCGCAGATGGACCCCGCCGACGGGCCACCCGGAGCGGTGTTAGGGGCGTCGTTGGCCAAAGACGGGCCTGGAATGGCCCCACACCGAGTGGCCTAAAGAGTCGCAAACTTTTCATATTACGACCAACTAATTATTTAACAAAATGAAGTCACAATTTTTTTTTATCTTTAACTAATTAATAACTTATTCATGAAGGTGTAACAGACCTTAGTGACAAATAACTTTTCTTAAAAGGTTTATCACTTTATTTATCAATAATTTGTGCCAAAATACACTTTAGTTCTTTTCTGTTACACTACACATACATATTAAACGCCTCATAAATCATAATGGGCAAAGAATTCCATACAATTAATCAAATGACTTGTATTGATTGCACTAAATGAATTCAAGCTCACATTTAGTCTCTAAGAACCATATGCTTACAAGTTTGTGTTTACCTAAAGACATATCAAAGAAAAGTTACATGCCATTATATTATTATCATAATCGGCGTTCTTAGTTTTTGGTTGAGTCTAGTCCCTCCTCTTCTTCCTCTCTTCCCTTTCAGCTGAATTTTTCAACTGCGTTACAGGCGTAAAATAACAAGTTCAGTTTGTCTGTTACAACTAGAGGAAAAAACATTATAATGAACATTAACTTACCATGATAATGAGGATACGAACAAAGACTGCAACGAAGTCGGTAAAGAGTGTGAGCGCATGCTTCACATAATCGAGATCTCCAAGGTGAGCTTTCTCAATGATCTCCTGTGTATCAACTACCATGTATCCAACAAATACGAGAAGCCCAAAATACAGCTGAAAGTAAATCCAAAACCATTAGTTATTATCATCATATGAAACATGCATGCATGCCCTTTATTAGTAGTAGGGCTGCAAACGAACCGAACAAACACGAACAAGGCCTTGTTCGTGTTCGTTTGTTAAGAAAATACATGTGTTCATTAACGATTCATGAACGCTTACCGAACGAGATTTTCTGTTCGTGTTCTTTCATTGAGGAAATGAATGTGTTCGCGTTCATTTGTTAATCTTAGGTACCGAACACAAACGGACATTCATGAACACAAAGAAAACAAATGAACTCAAACAAGCGTTCATGAAAAAAAAACGAACATTCAAAAACACAAATGAATACAAATGAACACAAAGAAGCACTCATGAACAGAAACGAACACAAACAGACATATATTAAATTTTGAATAAAATCAACATCTTTCATCACAGACATTAAATAGATCCACTCAAAATATACTAACCTAATTATCCAAACATACTTGAGTCCTTAACATAATCATGTCGTTCATTTAACTACACGAACAAATCTCTTGTTCGTGTTCGTTCATTTATTAAACGAACGAACACAAACGAACTACCAGCCCAACAGTTCATGAACTGTCCGTTGAAAGTTCGGTTCATTTACAACCCTACTTATGAGTGTTTATTACAGGTTAGTTAATATTTATATGTTTTTGCTTTAATACAATTACATTTATTATTAACACTTTAAAGAAAGGATTAGGGTTTTAGTTACCTCAAATTGGAACATAGCCACAGAACCACCGAAGATGGATGAAGCAAAATGCAACCAGAAGAGTATCGAGACACCAGATGACAAAAGGCCACCTAGATAAAGGTACTCTCTACGTCTTGCCAACATGGCAGCTCCTGAGAAACAAGCAAACGCAATCGCGGTCCCCATGAACGCGCTCACTAAAATGCTGTGAAAACAACAAAGTTAGATATAAAGATGTTCAACTAGCCCAGCACAAACGTATATAAATTCAACATACCAAAAAAGTACCTTGGTTCAAAGTCAATGGCCAACTGAATTAGTGGACCAATAGATGCTCCTTGGAAAACGGATGAAGCCATCAACAGTGAAACCCTTTTTTGCTGTATTGTCGAGACAAGATAAGTCAAATGATTTAATCTCATGAAGGATAAGTATCAAGAATATGATAAGGTAAAGTAAAAGAGAACTAAACCTACCTCTTCATAGGGAGGAGTGGCGAGTAACCATGACATGCATCCCAAGGTTGCAAAGGTGGTCAAGAGACCACCAATGTTCCATAGGATGTGAAGATAAGCACCCACAGCAGATGCCACAAGGGCGCAACATAGACACAGATAAACCTACAATAACAATATAGGGGTCACTTATTAATAAATAACATTCAAATGAAGATAAAGATGGAACTTGATAAAGCATAGAAAAACCTGCGTCATAAATTCATTAAAGCCTGAAATATTCTGTTAACTTTTTTTTTAATCATTTCACAGATACAATCATCAGGAAACGTACAAAGATGTAAGCCTTAATGTCAATTGGGAAAGAACATCAATGACAGTTCCTGATGAAAGTTTTCAAGAAACATTCACGACCAGTCAAATGAGCAAGACTTGCTAGGTACAACACAGAATCAAGCTAGATCCACCAGACCAAATTAAGTTACATTTCATAGTTACATTGCCTAACACTAAGTTACAAGAAATATCCATCCAAGTAATTCTTCAAACTCAAAACACCGCCCAACGACCTAATCTTTCTTACAAATATGTTAGAACTCATCTCCTTTCCTTTGTAGTTTACTAGTTTGTAATTTATATCTGGTGATCATCTTACAACAATAATTAATTAAATCCCCTTAAACTGTAAGATTACTTGTATAAGACACCAATATTTTTGGCAGTTAATATGTAGAATATACATCCTTTTCGATTCATCAGCAAAGCCTACATGTATACGCTGTGTGTGATTGATCTGGTATGCTACAAATTATAGAAGCTTAGGTCAAAAAAAAAAACCCAATTCACATTCTTGTCTATAGCTCAACGAAGATAATTCCTATCAGATTCCTCCACAATATCAATCACAACTTTAACGAGAAAATCATATAACAAATTTACGGATCAAACACCAATAAATTCGTAATCTAGCATTAAAAAAACCGATCACGTATCAATCGATTTGATGATTTAATCCACAATCAATGTCTATACTAAAGCAAAACACATAACCAATCAAAAGCACATAAACAATTCATTTCTCGAGACCGAAAAAGCGAAATTCATGAATTAGGGCAAAATAGACGAACCTGTTTGAGATGAGTTTGAACTTTGGGGGAGATCTGACGGAAATTTCTCAGAGAATCATAGGTCCAACTGTTGCGAGAAGCCGATTGCGAATCGAAGAACGATGAGAATGATTCCATTGTAGGCGAAGACTTTGAAGAAATTTTGTTATGAAATTCGATGACTTTGGGGGCAAGAAAACAACAACCTCTATTTATAGCACACGTTTAAAGGCTTCAACTTATTTGGTAGTTTCGCGAAGTAACGATTGGGCTAACTAACAGCCAATTGTCAACATCTTGATTTTTTAGATATTTATAATTTTAAACATTTATAATTGAATATATGATAAATAATAATATGAAAAAATATAAATATTTTTTCCTTTTGAATAATTAATACAAAGTGAAAAGATAGATATGGACCTAAATTGATCGCAAAACACATCCTAACATATCCGGTGGGTGGCGCATGCGTTTAGATTTTTTTACAGCAAAACTCTTGAATAAATATAGAAACCGAAGCAAGAGGAGAGAAGCTTTTGCTGAAAACACCTAACAACAAAAAGTTACAGGATTACATCACGGTATTAAAATCACACCACTTCTCAACTTTGTATAGAAACCAGGACCAGCAAGAAGCTCTTGCTAAAACACCTGACAACAAAAAGTTGCAGGATTACATCACGAATATTAGTATGACACCAGCTCCCAACTAAGGACATTAAATTTTGATCGACTTCTCACCCACAAGAACGAATTTTGCTTGATCTCATATACGGTTTTAGAAACTGAAATAAATCTATATTGAATTCTTTTTCATTTCTGGCCTTCCAAATCTGCTAAAAAGTGGCTAAGAAGATGACACCAATGACTTTCTTCCAATCTCCGTGGGTTAGATGGAGAAAATACGGTGGCCCATTTCTGCATTAATGACGTCAGAGTAATGGTGATTGTAATCGAGATACTCCCAGAATCTTGGAAGGCTGAATTCTACATTCTTAGGAGAGTTGAGGTAACATGTGTACAGTTTTTTATGTTCTGCTCAAATGTTTGTTTAATGGTGAGAACCTGCATCAGCAAAAGAATATATATATGAAAAATTGATTAATTACTATTGAGAAAGAAAAAAAAAGAATTTAATAGACACTGTAAATATGACCTGAGAGACATCCGGCAAACTTGCATTTAGTGCAGCAACAGATCTGTAGTCCAATGCACATTGCAAAATGCTTTGTATAATGTCAGCTATTTGTTTCACATCGTTCGATAAGAAACATCTGCAGAAAAGATATAAACCAGTATAATAAATAAGCTCAGCGAAATAGCAGGTTGGGTCGGTCACGTGTCAAAACAGGTCTGAGAGAAAAACGGGTTCTGAGAAAAAAAGTATGCAATACATGGCGAAATGTAACTATATAAGAATAGAACACAGGAAGAGAAAAGAACTTACATGCATTGAGAATCCTTCAGATAATCCATATGCACAATATCGAGATCAGTCAAATCTTTGACCTAAAGGAACAAAAATCATAAAATTACGCTCAAGTAATGAATTATTAATGATGATTATTACAAACCTTATGCTTGAGAGACTGTAGAAATCTGCACCAGGATACATGTGATAATTGAGACTGAACATATTGCTGCAATGTTGATACAAAATGAAATATCTGGTGCCTGAAACATACAATTATATAAATTATGAACAGAACAAAACTACAGCCCACAAAAGATGTGTTTATCTTGAGACTAAGCTTAATATGTGTTTCTTGCAAAAATCAGAAAGATTTATTTCATATAATGGAATAATTTGGTAAGTACTATTAAAACATATTCCAGTTGTGTGATGTTACTGTGAGAAAATCTGCAAGTGAAGCTTAAAAAATACCTTAATTTCACCATAATATTGAAATTACGCGACTTTGATTTATGTACATTAGAAGAACGGTCCTTGTTGGTGAAATGGATTGATTCCTACATATCAACAAAGCATATTAAATTACGTTATAACTATGACAAACAAAGTCTGCTCAAGTTTAGTTAAATACCTTTAACAAGCACCAAACTTCAGTCAAAGAAGATGATGCCAGTTTGACTTGTATCAAGAAACTGAAAATTTGAGCATATATCTTCAATGTGCCAGGTGTCAAAACAATGCTCACTGGCCAATCTACTATGTACCCCAGCCCTAAACCATTGAAAGACTGTATACCTGTCATTATACCATATATGAATCTCTCAATATTACATTAAGAAAAAAGTTGTGTATATATGTATATATATACCAGTTGTAAAGCTAGGAAGAGATGAGGAGTCTTGTTCTTTCATGTACACGAATAAACGATCCTTATAATGGTCCTTTTCGCATGAAGATCTCTGAACGGCAAGTTCTAGAAGGCCCTGAATTTCAGATATCCGTTTATCCGCCTCTCTTGCATACCATTTCTAAAAAAAGAAATAAAATTCAGTATAGATTATAGAATAATCGTATAAAGCATAAAGTCTTCTAGAAGAAACCGGGGAAGAACGTAGTTACGTGTTGCCAGAGTGAGACAATAAACAAATCTGCCCAGTCAGCTGATTCCATCATGTGGTACCGCCTCAAAGCCAGCAAATGTTGTTGTAACGAGAAGCCTTCTTCAAGCAGCTTGATTGTTAATTTACTGACATACATATATCTATCACATTAATTAAGGATACACATGATGAAAACAGACATAGTTTAAATAAATTTTAAGAATGAAATGCCATTATCGTCCTTGAGGTTTGGCCGGTTTTGAGACTTTTGTCCAAAGGTTTGTGTTTTTCCACATCTGGATCCAAAAGGTTTGAAATCTTGCCATTTTCATCCGGCTCGTTAACTCCATCCATTTTTCTTCGTTAAGTCAGTGGTATTTTCGTCTTTTTTGTTAACTTAAAGGCAATTCGGTGTTTTCACTTTATGTACAACCATTTAGAATACCCTTACTAAACAAATGTTAAGTCCCCTGACTTTAAGTTAACAAAAAGACGAAAATACCCCTGACTTAATAAAGAAAATTAAATGGAGTTAACGAGCCGGATGAAAATGGCAAGATTTTAAACCTTTCCGATCCAGATGAGGAAAAACAAACCTTTGGACGAAAGTCGTATAATTGTCCAAACTTCAGGGACGAAAATGGCATTCTACTCTTATAAAATTATTAATGGGCAGACTGCAAGAGATTAAGGATACTGTAGTTGAATCTCTTCCAACAAGCATTTCTCGAGAACAAAATCTAACGGTATCTCGATAACTGGGCCCACACTAGTCTTACGTTCGCCAAGGTGGATAATATTATCATTACCAGTGCCGTCAAGAAGACTTTCCCAACAACCACCACCGGATACATTCAGTAACGGTTCCTGTTCTTGGTGATTACTTTTCGAACCAAAAGACGCTTGTGTGTGGAATGAATTCTTTTTTACAGTGATCGCATCATCAACATGGCCTTTATTATGATTATTTCTCATATTTTTATTTTTCATATTATCAACATCATTAATTCTGTAAAAACTGCCTAACCTATCTGCGCATTCGGTAAACGGATTCTTAACTGACTCAAAGTCAAAAGTAGGTAGTTTGACTTTGGAACATCTTTCCCGAAGTTTGTTTGACCCCAGAATTATGTTAGCATGTTCAACCTCGGATCGATTTCAAACTTCTTAAACTCGTAGAATAACCAGCCAAATTAGCATTATGTGATTGTTTATGTATAGGTTCAGTGATTCAGTCACCATAGTGGATGGACTTTCATCTTGAGAAGGCGTTTTTAACGGAATCTTGTAGGTTTCTGAATTAATTTCTAAAGCGGACAAGTACTTTTTCTCTAAATCGTCTGGATCGTGAATATAGCCAACCGTCTTCTCTTCTTCACCATAGTCTTCGACAGATGAACACTCAGATGATTCCAATGAACCCTCAAGATAAGAATAATCATCTGTCATGCTTGATGCATCACACTCCACTGTACCAAGAGGACTGCATTCAATGTATCAGTTATATTATCAGTCTTTATAATTAAGGATTATGATTTTTTGTCATTCAGATTAACGATGATTTCTTTTCTTATATAGATACATAGGCAGATAAATCTTACAGATTTTGATTCATATTCTTTGCTGCAGGAGAGACTGATGAAATTTCCACACTTCCTCTACCAGAAGTTGGTAATGTGGCGTACGTAATTACCTGTTGAACCATTATATCCAGGTAATCAATAAACTAAAGGATAAAGGACAGTTGACCAGCAAACTTATCCAATTTAATCACCTGATGATATTTGAACTCAAGGTTTGGCAAATGATTTTTGAGCTTTTCCATCATAATCTGGTAATAATCCTCCTTTTAAGTACCATCTTTTCAATTCCTTCCTTACTGAAATACGTATGAAATGCATGCGACAAACGCGAGCTTGACATTCTACTCCAATAAGGAAGAAAATCCTCATAAGTTCGGTTCCAACTCCCAACACCATCAGAAAACTCTAGCAATTTTATTAACACTTGAAGCTGCTGACCAGCCCTAAAAAGTGGGATCAAGAATTCCCTCAGAAAACACGGAACATAAACTCCATCTTGCTCCTGAAATAAAAAAAACATCAAAAGAATAACCGTCATGTGTGTACTAACTACTAAGACCATCTTTTCAAAGTATAACGTCTTTGAATAAAAAATAAGAGTAAAATGCCATTTTCGTCACTAAGGTTTGGCCTGTTTTGCGACTTTTGTCCAAAGGTTTGTTTTTACGCATCTGGGTCCAAAAGATTTGAAATCTTGCCATTTTCATCCGGCTCGTTAACTCCATCCATTTTTTCTGTTAAGTCAGGGGTATTTCAGTCTTTTTTGTTAACTTAAAGGGCATTTCCGTCTTTTTGTTAACTCCATCCATAATGTACATAAAGTGAAAAGGACCGAAAGCCCTTTACGTTAACAAAAAAAATGAAATACCCTTGACTTAACAGAGAAAAATGGATGGAGTTAACGAGCCGGATGAAAATGGCAAGATTTCAAAGCTTTTGGATCCAGATGCGGAAAAACAAATCTTTGTACGAGAGTCGCAAAACTGGCCAAACCTCAGGGACGAAGAATGGCATTTTACTCAAAAAATAAAGATAACTTAGTTCAGTATTTACCCTGATGGTGACTGTGTTACTCTCGGCCTCGGCTACTATAAACTCTTTAAAAGGATCGGTAATTTTGGCCTTGAAAATCCAAGATCTAATAAAGTCAAAATACGGTTCACATGTACGGATGAATAGGGTTCTGAGAAGAGCGGAATGAACTGGATCCGCAACCTGATATGTTCACACCGAACAAAATCTGTCACAATACCAATTTTTCAAAATTGAAATATAACACATGATTACATGAAATGCTTACCTGGAGCTCCTTATACAAGAACGTAAGAAGATCCCCACCTCTAGGAAAGACAGAAAAGTTTGTTTGAGTAACTAAATTCTCAAGGGGTGAAACCGAGAAGGAATTAGCTAAAATATGCACATTGCAGATGCTTCCGATAACCTCAATTTGGTTCCTCAATTCTTTAGTATGAAGATAAACCTCCAACAACGTAATCTCAGAGTGCCCAACACATGAAAGACAGCCACTTGACACCCTATCAACATTTGATGACCGTCTTAAACGAACCGACGAATACAAAGTATCCAATGCAGCAACATAACCCTCCAAAACATCATTAACAGCAACCGCAAAAGCCTGGTTGACCAAACTATACGGAGGATAATCATTTCCTGCCGACTCAAGATTCTCATCGCTTCTCAAACCGGCATCATCAGGATTTAAGCATGTGAAATGATTAACGAATTTATAGAGAAAGAAAACCACACATCCCATGCAGCCTAAGGATCTAAGTATCTTCTCGAGAGCAAGTGTACTTACAGACTTAGTCCACAAACTAGAAATTCGGTGAAACGTTCTGTCGGTAGGATCCGAATGAAATACCACGCATAGCTTTTCAATACTTATAAGAGATGACTCTAAGCCTTGCAGAGCATTCATTGCCAGCCTCACTAAACTAGCCTCCTGCATTTAAGTTTATGAATATATAATTTTCACTATAATTAATCAATCATAAATCTTTCATATACAACATTGCAAGTATAGCTCCAATTCACACATCAAGCTAAATTAGGTCAGAAAACTAAGAGATAATCGAGTCAATTGCAAATTATTTCAAATTATAGTGAAAATTAACATATAAATTTCACTATAATTATCACACTAAATCAATCATAGATCTAACATATACAACATTGAAGTATGACTCCAATTCACACATAAAACTTGATTAGGTCTTAAAACTAAGAGATAATAGTCAATTGCAAATTATATTTCATCAATCATAACATATAATTTTCACTATAATAACCACATTAAATCAATCATAAATCTAACATATGCAACATTGCAAGTATGATTCCAATTTACACATCAATCAAACTAAATTAGGTCTAAAAACTAGAGATAATCGAGTCAATTGCAAATCATATTAAATCAATCATGTTAATTATAGTGAAAACTAACATAACATATAAATTTCACTACAATTACCACACTAAATCAATGGTAAATCTAACATATACTATATGAGACATGTGCATTCCAATTCCAATTTCAATTCACACATCTAACTAAATTAGGTCTGAAAACTAAGAGATAATCGAGTCATTTGCAAAATGAAAGCACCGAAGGAAACTTACGGAAACTGATGACGTGTCATAGAAGCGTGTATAAGACGAAGAAGACGTTGAAGTTACAGAGAGTCCGCTTTCGGTAGGTATGGATTCCCAAGGTCTAGGTGGAAGCCATAGATCTTCGACCTTCAAATTGTTTAAAAGCGATGTGAAGTCTGTATCGACGGCCATAGTTGCCGGAGAAGATGACGAAAGCAATGTCGTCGATGCGAGGAATTTTATAACTATAGAGAGTTTAGATTTCGGCAGATAGACGGTTAATCGGAAACTGTAGGGGAGATCTTCCAAAACGGAGGGTGCTTGAGAAGGTAGACGGCAGTGGAGAGAGGCGGAGGGGGCGGCGGCGGTGATATCGCCGGTCAGTTGGTGTGTGTTTGGAGGGAGGAAAATTAAAAAATTGGCTGAAAAGGCCCTTCTGTTGTAGAAGCTTTCAAATGTATTCTTGAAATCTTAGTTTTGATTTTGTTATTCGTATTTGGTTAGCGTGGGTGGTGTCGTCTCGCGCCCTTGCAAATTAGCCTCCGTACATAGCGCCCCACTTTCAATCTTTTAGGCGTTAAAAGTGTAGTTGGACCCAATGATTCCAACCAATTAGAATTTTTCCTCTTTAATTTTTTTTTTGTATTTTGTTTAATAGAGGCTTTAAAGGGTATTATCCCACACTGTGCAAGTTAATGATAAAGCTTCTCGCTTATGTGGTGCATACGTGGTTCTGGCGTGAGGCTTTATTCCACACAACTCAGCCTTATCAAAGTTTAGCTTGTTGCCAACGATCGTAAATACTTATGTTTGTAAGGTTATTGTCTGGATAATATTTTTTTGGCTGGCCTAATTAATTAGGGATTAGAATAACATCTTTTAGTTATAGAAGATGTTGTATACCAATTGCTAGATTATTATAACCATTTGAAGTGACGTTTTATTTATTCTTCAATGTCACTTTACTGTATTTATCATAACCATTTCAAGTAACGTTTTATTCATTCTTTTAACGTCACTTCACTGTTATTTTATCTGATGTCATACGTTTTTCTTTAATTTTCCAAATTTAATGCCCTAGCCTTTTTATGAAAAGGCAAACGTCTGTTTTCATTAATCTTCTATTCTCGGTGTATATAGTGTAGTTGAATGAGAATATCGAGTTCATGTTGAAGAGTTTAAATTAACCCAAACATGAAATACATATTATATAATATATATATTTGTAGTATCAGCCCTAATATACACAAAGTATATAACCAAACAAGTTGCTAATGCAAAAAAGGTTAAAAGGATTATTAATAAGGTGTGATAATAAGGGATAGAAAATTAAGTCAGGTGTTTATGGCCTTTTTCCCGATTTTTAATTGCCATTTTGTGACAACCTTATTGAAAATTATATATTTTGTGAATCATATTTGTTTATTTTATAACGGCAGGGAGTAATGAAACATACCTACCATCAAGTTTTAAAAGTCAGATCATTGTTCATATTAATCTAAATGCATATTTTATGGAATATATTCCAACTTAATACAAAGAAAATATTTTTCGTTCTTACCATTGGTCATATGACATATATTTTAATTTTATTGCATAATCTAAAACAAAAATAAAAGATTCAAAAAGATATTTCCTCCTAATTTTCCTTTATAAATACTCTTTTCATAATCTCTTTGTTTTCAATTTCAACACAAGAGAAAGAAAATAAGCACTCAACACATGTCTAAAGCTGAACCGGTAATTTAACTATTCTTCTTTTTCATTACTTATTTTTCATCTACCAAATACCATCATATTAGTTTGACAAAGTTTTGGTTCCGCCACTAATCAAAAGTGTTATTAATTTCCAGATTCGTACCGAAAAGACTACAAGAAAAAAGAAACATAAGTCGTGTTGTTGTAAGTATGAAAATGAAAAGAACCATCATAAAGTCGAAGCTTACGTGACGCCCGAAGTTGATAAAAATGTATGTCGAGATATATTTTGTAAAGTTCATTACAATAAACCAGTCATCATGCCGTCCTCACTGGATAGCGTACGACCACCACCGTTGTTTCCGCCACCTATGATGCCCTTTTATCATCAACAAAGGTTCATGTATCCTCCGCAACCACCGCCACCACCGTTTTATTCTTCATCATCATCGTCGCCACAGTTTTTTCCTTACCGTGGTATGTCGCCTTATGGTTATCCTACATGGGGAGGATATAGAGGTTGATGTTGATTTATAGTTTTTTGTTGAATAAAGAATAAATAACAATAACGATTAGTGCTCCCGCGTTAAAAAGTAATATCTCTCTCACATGGGGATATGTTGAGTATACGGAGTACAATTAGACACCCAGTTTGTATTTGATTTTACTTTTTCAATAAAATTGTTGAATATGTGACCAAAATGTGCACCGTTTAGATTAAATCATTGCAGATCGATGGAATTGTAGTATTGTTTTTTTTTACAAAAGGTTTTGAGGACATGTTTCATGGTTAGGGCCTAGGGGAGTCCATAAACCATCAAAACCGACCGAAGAGTCCAAACTGAAGAAAGTCGGCCGGTTTGAAATATGTAAGGTTAAGTTTTAATGGTTTACAGTTTGGTACTTGGAACCGCCCGCTAGGATTCATTATTATTATTTTGCGTATATTTGAAAGATGAATATACATGCCTCAAACCATAAAAAAGAACCCGCCGATTCTGTTGACCCAATCAACCTGGTTGGCTCGGTTTGTATTTTCTTGAAACCATAGTTACCTGTTCAATCCAAAATTTTCGTCAAAACCAATTGAACCGGAGCGTTAACACCCCTATTTATGGTTAGATAAATAAAATAAAAGAAGACAAATGAACATTTACCAAGTAGTCCAGTATACCATATCATTAGTATAATAATAACACCACTAATTTACATATACCAATAACAGTTTCATAAACTTCCAAGCAATCATCGAGTAAAAGGTCCAATTCTTTAAACAGACATGAGTTAAATCAATTTAAAGAGCATACAAAACTTCATATAAATGTTGAGAAAAGTACCAACAAACAAAGTTGCAATTCGCAATGGTCAAATGTATAAGGACAAAAAAAGAAGAAACAATACATAAAACCATCAGCTTGGAACAACTTGAATAAGAATGAACAAAAGAATCAGAATCATCAGTCGGCTTTTAGATTTCGAAAGAAACAATACAGAGAATTATTCGTTTTACTGCTGCAGTTGGTGGCGGTGTAGGTGGTGGTATCGTTGATGGCGGTGAAGATAAAACCAGCTTTAAAAGCAACCCGACCATTGTCCCAATCAGTCCAGCGGTTATCGCGAGTCTTATCGAGAATCCAGGACTCTTTTTTTGAGTCTTTTTCTTTAGCATATCCTGAAAACAGGTCAAACGTATTGTAAGCGTGATAAAAACGTGTCTTGACACTTCAAAATAAAATCAAATCTAGACTCGTTTTTTAGGACGGTAGGATTGACATACATTTTGCTAAACTGTAAATGCCATTTTCGTCTGAGGTTTGGCTAGTTTTGCGACTTTCATCCAAAGGTTTCTTTTTCCCCATCTGGATCCAAAAGGTTTGAAATCTTGCCATTTTCATTTGGCTCGTTAACTCCATCCAATTTTCTCCGTTAAGTCAAGGGTATTCCCGTTTTTTTGTTAACTTAAAGGGCAATTCGGTCTTTTTCACTTATGTACACGCATTTAGCATAATGTACAAGTATTCAAAATACCCTTACTAAATAAAAAACAAAAATAATATAGGTAAAAAGACGAAAATACCCTGACTTAACGTAGAAAAATGGATGAAGTTAACGAGCCGGATGAAAATAGCAAGATTTTTAACCTTTTGGATCCAGATGCTGAAAAACAAACCTTCGGACGAAAGTCGCAAAACTAGCCAAACCTCAGGGACGAAAATCGCATTTTACTCTTTTGCTGAACAACCAATAAAAGCGAGAGTATAGAAAGGTAAATGTACCAGTTCCTGCTGCAGCTGGGTTGCTTCTTTCCAGCTGCATCCCTAGCGGCTCTTGCAGTCTGAATTGCCTGATTCTGCATTTTAAGAAAGAACATAAACAATCATAATCTAGTTAACTACAGAATGAACATTAAAAGTGTAAAAATATTCGTTATTGAATTCACTCACAGAACTTAGATCAGAATTTGGTTTGATATTATTATCTGAATTCCCCTGATCAGTGCGAGAAACATAGACAACCTTAAGCTTGTATTCCTCTAATACTTTACCAGCTTCCTTGCTAAACTGGATGCAACAAGTGTAACTCTCAACTGTTATTTATCATTCAATGAAGCTTAAACTGATTGGGATATGATATTCTGAAAGTGAAAATTCTTACAGTGTTTGCTGGAAGTGCATCAGTGTCACTATTTGGAGGCACAGGGGTGCTTTGTAAAAGGAATTTATCTCTGCATTGCATATCCGGAGGGTACTCAAGTTGAGCTTGAAGGGTAACTAGATGTACATCAATAAGTTGAAGTCAAATAGTGTGTAGTTCCCTAACTAAACATGATGGATTCGGTTTTGGATCGATAACTGTACACTTTTATACTATAGATTTCAGATCATGGGTTAATAATATCTTACTCAGTATATTCATAATTAATTCCACTTCTCACTCAATATAAGGAATATGGTGATGTCAATTAGTTTTGACTTCTCGGGACAAAGTTAAGATAGTCTAACACTCTAAATGATAGCAGCAACATACTTTACCTCTTATGATACATGTATCCCAAGGTGGTATAATACCAGTGTTTGGCCGAACAAAGTATTTCTTCGGTGAAGTGGTTTTGACCTAGCATAAAGCAAGAAAAGGTCACAAAATCATGTGAGTGCATGCATCATGGGCTAAGTTTCATATTGCACCTGAATATTAAGTGTGAAGGTGAAGAAAAAAAGAATAGAATCAACCAAGGAATCAGAAAATAATATGTGCTAAAAGAATCTCTAATTTAGGGTGAAAATTGAAAAGCATACCTTAAAGGCAATATTCTTGTCCGTTGTATTAGAAACTTTCAAATCGCAGTGGCTTGGTTTCCCCAGTTCAACTGTTGGAATCAGCATCAAACAGATAAATGGTAAGCCATGCATATGAATCACAGAAAGATGTGCATTCAATGACAGAAATAGTACCGTGTTCTTAAACTTCAACATTTAAAATCCGTTTTTACGAAAGATGTGCATTCAATGACAATAATGGTACCGTGTTCTTAAACTTTAACATATTAAATCTGTTTATACGAATAAACAAACACAGCAATTGCCTTCGTCCTAGCTAGTCACTTAAACAGGTCTTTAAGCATGTAAGTTTTAAGTCATTTCATGATACATATCACAGATGCTGTAGATGTTATAAATACTTTGATTTCTAATAACTAATAAGCATAAAAGCATCAGGTATAAGCTCAGAACACATCTACATAATGAGGAAGATGTTCTTATCATATCTAATCTTCACATTCATATGCATCTGCATACATTTTACTAAATATCATCCATTATACCTAGATCTCCACAGGATACACACAAATCTAATCCCTAGTTACATAATTCAAATATTCTGGCGCTAATACAAACATTTAATTCCAGATACAACTAACCTAATTGATTAAAACCTCTATTAAAACCACATGATTCAACACGATCTAAACCTAATTATTATACTTCTAAACTATTTGATCAACAACGAACATACAATGATTATGTAGAAAACTACTTAAATAAACTAAAGCGAAGAACGAACATACAAAATCCTATACATGAAAAGTTCAAAACCTAAATTAATCATATTCAAATCATGCTTACATTGAAACCTGAGCTCATCAGGATCGATAGTCACCAGTTTATCACCACCAGCGGTAGCCATTGGTGCAGAGATCAACGATCAAAATTCAAAACCTAATACTGATTATACAAAAAATGATGCAATCTCGTTTTCGTCTAAATTGATAGGTCTAATTAAACCAGAGGCTACAGATATGAAACGGCATGAACTGATTTGAGGATTTGCGGATAAACGGGGCCCTAGATCCGTGATAGAAACGAACTGAAATGATTTTACTCTCGTTGAATGAAGTTGTTACGATAGCGAGATGAAACGGAATATGAGGATGAAATTATGGAGTGAATTTGGTATGGACGCGTGGCGTGGTGGTACGTGGTGATGGTGGTGGTGATTATGACGGTGCGCAACCGTCGGAATCGAAACGGAATCTATTTTCCGGCGATAGTGTGTACGTGAGTGAGTGCGTGCGTGTATCTGACAGTTCAGGAGATCAGAAGGTGCTAAAAGGGTAATTTACATGAATAGTCCATGAACTATCCACATTGTGGTTAAATGATCCTTTGCTTTCTATTTTATGCAATCTTGGTTGATAGCTTGATATAGCTCTTTTTCTTGATTAAGATATTTAGATGTTTATGTTAAGTGAATAGTTTTAGAGTTGTTAGTGGGTCGAGTTGAGCTAGATTCAGCTTGGGTTGAGATAGAAAATAAACGAGATAGTTTGCTTGGCTCGAAATATTAAACAAAGCTAAAACCTTGAAATCCAGCTTCGCTAGGGTTTAGTTTGAGGGAGCTCGTAACTCTATTCTTTTTTATTATATTTTGATTTTTTAAATGGGTATGGAAGAAGCTCATAAGCATATATTGGGAGTTAGTTGGTTGTTTGTGGCTGTTGTAGGCCTAATCGAAAAAGAAGGGTTGTGGTGGTTTGCGGATATTGTAGATTTGATTGAAAAGCGGTGGTGGTTTGCAGTTGTATATTTGCTCGAATAAAAAGCTAGTGTAGAAACTATGGAAGAAGATCACTATAGCGGTGGTTGTTCAATTTCTTCTTAAAAGAATACAATACCCTTTTAAGGAGATAACTTTGTTTGTGGGTCCCGCAGCGGAATAAGAGTCGGGGCATAATTGGGTAATCACCAAAGCTCATGATATTTACTAATATGTTTCATATTTATTAAAGTCAAAGTTACATTTCCAAATATCCAAACATGTCCATACAATACAAAGAAAATAAACCAAACATAACAATCCCAAACTCTAAATCATTTTATTCTTCTAGTCCAATCCTATGTGTTTCTGGCTGCAGCTGGTTCACCTGTATCATGTGTAAAAATGGGGGTTTTTGGGTCAACATAAGTTGGCGAGTGAACCTTGTTAGATAAACATTTGTTATTGATTTTCTTGTTAGTTTATCAATGAAAAATTGTGCATAATCATAAATGAGCAAATGTAAATAACCAAGCAGTAGCAATAGCAATCACAACTATAATATACAATAACACGTGATAACATACATTAACATACCAACATCATACGATAAATAACATGAATGAAACTGTGCGATCAAGGCTCAATCAAACGGAGCCGATCGTATTGCATGTACTGAAAATGATAAATGTCTGTGCGATCAAGGCTCAATCAAACGGAGCCGATCGTATGTGGGCACGCCAGGTTCACGCTCATAATGTAATGGGGAACATGCTCAACGCTCATAATGTAATGGGGAGCGGCGGCCTATGAAATTGCATGTACTGAAATAATAAATTGAATCTAACAATAACCACACAAACAGTTGTAACAAGCTGAATACACAAGTTCATGATATGATGTATGCACAATGGTTAAATATAATATATAGCAAGACACATGATACACCCAAAACGTGATTAAAACGGGGAATTTGTAAGATTCACTCACATTGGGTGCGTTTGATTGGAGATGATGAGATGCGCACGAGTCGGGAGAGTTGGACAACGAGAATTACTAACCTAAATAATAACGGAAAAATATAGTAAATGAGTGGATTTTATTAAGGATTTTAATGGAATTTTTTAGATATATTTTTGTGAGTTTAAGGCTATTTTCTATCTTTAAAAATATTATTTTTAAGTATTTTTAATTAATTTTTAAATTAAATTAAATAAATAAAAATATAAAAAAATTGTTTATTTTTGCGTTGACCGTTGACTTGTTGACCTGTTGACCGGTTCGGTCAGTGTGCATGTATGCGCTGGGTGAGACTCGAACCCGAGACCTCCCGCACGCGTGCACACAGCTCTACCAACTGAGCTACGTGTCTAACCCGAAATAATATTGTTTTTAATTATATTTATATACTAATTCGATTTATCCAAAATTCTTTTAATTTCAAAAACATTTTAATTCATCAAATTGGTGCTAGTGACAGGTTTCGAACCGGGACTTGTGCTTTAACATCACACACAGTCCACCGCTGGACTGTGTGTCTAACTTGGTTAATATACCAATTTTTACTATACTTAACAACTAACGAGGATTAACCCGGTTCAGTTTTAAACAAAAAGGCATTTTATTACATAGAGGGTGCGTGTATCAAGAATCGAACTCGGGACGTATGCGTATATGCTTGCACACAGTCCACCGCTGGACTGTGTGTCTAACCCGTTCATTATATCGATTTTTATTAGCCTTATATTATACCGCGTCTTCGTCTTCTTCGTTAACTTTACCCAGAAAACAAATTCCAACTGTTTTGACTGATTTATGCCTAATCTGGTTTTTTTTAAACTTTATGAGTAATTTAAAGGTAACGAATGGAGAGAGTTTGGGGGAAAGGATGTACCGATCAGTGATTCTCACAGAATTTCGGCAGAGGTCCGTCGGCTCTGATATTGAACTCCGGCTGTTGAAATCAATTAACAGTTCGTGTTCGATTATTTATGAACTTGAGGTACTTAATCAAAGTTAACAGAAGTTTGAAAGATCATACCAGCTCTCAGTGTGTTTCCGGAAGTTTCAGAAATTTTCCGGCGAAGGTAGGAATTTCGACAAACGTTGACTGTGATTGATTCTGATGGTGGAGTTGTGTTAGAGACAGATTAATCAAACGATTGAAACAGAAAGAGTCGAAGGAATTACCGTGTGGATGTGAGTCTCGGTTTTACCGGCGACTTGCAGAATTTTTCCGGCGAGTAAAATAACCTTCTCCGGTGGACAGTAAAATGTGCGGAAATGTAATTGAAGGTCTTGCAGAGTATTTTGAGTCGCAGGAGAGGTCTAAGATTGAAGTAATCGAGAATTGAAAGTTTTCGGTTATTAAACCGATTCACTTCCGAATTCAAGTTTCATTCACAGCAGAATTGATTGGATTTATCAGTTTATCGGTTATACTCATTGAATCGCGAGTATCCAAATCGTCTTTGAGTGTTTGATAACCGATTTCAGTTACAATTGACGTAACCGATTGATTTACATTTGTCTATTAGATCTATTTGTTTCCTAAAGATGACAGAAAAACAAACAAGTGGCGGAGTGGTTATGCGGGTGAGTGTTAAGTCTTTGAAGTTATAATCCGGCTGACCCGGGTTCGAGTCCCGGCAGCCCCAATTTATTTTTAAACACTTTATTTTTACTTTTTAACAATTATAACTTTTATAGTTTAGTTTGTTTATTAATTATGTATCATTAAAAATCAAAATAACCTTAAATATACAACGTGACATTTATAACTTGATATTCGATTACAAAACGGAGCGGGTTTTAGAAACCCGTTTTTGACAAATGTTACAGTATCCCCTACTTTTAGGAATTTCGTCCCGAAATTTAAGTAATAGAAGTAGTAGGAAAAAGATGCGGGTATTTTCCACGCATTGAGTCTTCACGTTCCCAAGTAAACTCAGGTCCCCGTTTCGACTCCCAGCGTACCCTAACAATTGGAATGCGCCTTCGTCGTAAACGTTTTTCTCCGGAGTCCATGATCTCTACAGGTCTTTCAATAAAATTCATAGATTCATCAATCTGAATATCTTCCAGCGGAATGTGGAGGTTTTCATCAGCGAGACACTTCTTCAAGTTCGACACGTGGAATGTGGGATGAATCCTGTTGAGTTCTTCTGGTAGATCAAGCTTGTATGCTACAGGTCTTACTCTTTCGAGTATCTTGAAAGGTCCTACGTAGCGTGGTGCTAGCTTGCCTTTTTGACCAAAACGAACTACTCCCTTCCACGGTGACACTTTTAGAAGTACATGATCACCAATGTTAAACTCTAAAGGCTTCCGTCGTTTATCTGCATAACTCTTTTGATGACTTTGAGCCGCTAGAAGATTGTTTCGGATTTGATGGATCTTGTCTGTGGTTTCTTGGATCAATTCTGGACCAGTGATTTGAGCTTCCCCAATTTCGTGCCAACATACTGGAGATCGGCACTTACGACCATATAAGGCTTCAAAAGGTGCCATGCCGATACTTGAATGATAGTGTTGTTGTACGAAAATTCTACTAATGGTAGATGAGCGTCCCAATTTCCCTTGAAGTCTATAACACATGCGCGAAGCATATCTTCAAGAGTTTGGATGGTGCGTTCAGATTGACCATCAGTTTGAGGATGATAGGCGGTACTGAGATCTAATCGCGTACCCATAGCGGCTTGTACTGCTTGCCATGTTTGTGAAGTGAAACGACCATCACGATTAGAAATAATGCTTAACGGTACCCCATGTCGGCTTATGATTTCGCTGATATAAATACGAGCAAGCTTTTCGTTCTTGAAATCTTCGCGGATAGGAATAAAGTGAGCTGATTTTGTAAGTCGGTCGATAATTACCCATATAGTGTCATATCCACCAGAAGTGCGAGGTAACCCGGTAATGAAATCCATGGTTATATTTTCCCACTTCCATACAGGTATTTCAGGTTGGACCAGAAGTCCTGAGGGTCTTTGGTGTTCAGCTTTCACCTTAGAACATGTAAGGCACTTGGAAACAAAAACAGCAATATCCTTTTTCATTCCAGGCCACCAATAGGTATATCGTAGGTCTTGATACATCTTATCGGCTCCTGGGTGTATAGAGTATCGCGTTTTGTGAGCTTCCTTCATAAGAATTTCATGAAGATTGTTGTGGTTAGGAATCCAGATACGATCTAGGTAGTACAGAATACCGTCAGATTTAGTTTCAATTTTAAGTTCAGCTCCACAGGACATCTCCTTTCGTACATCATCTTCCGTTACTGAAACATGTTGGGCTTCTCGAATTTGATCTTTAATGTCAGTTATGATTTGCGAACATAGAAGACGAATGGAGTTCGCATAACCCTTTCGACTAAGTGCATCAGCCACCACATTTGCTTTGCCAGGGTGGTATCGAATTTAACAGTCGTAGTCATTTAGAAGTTCGACCCATCTTCGTTGCCTCATGTTTAACTCCTTTTGATTGAAGATATGTTGAAGACTCTTGTGGTCAGTGTATATTTCACACTTAGTACCATAGAGATAATGTCTCCATATCTTAAGAGCGAACACAACGGCTCAAAGTTCTAGGTCATGAGTGGTGTAGTTCTTCTCATGCGTCTTGAGTTGTCTCGAAGCATAAGCTATAACTTTTCCTCTTTGCATTAGAACGCAGCCTAATCCTTGCCCTGACGCGTCGCAATAGACCACGAAATCATCACAACCTTCAGGAAGAGTAAGGATTGGTGCATCACAAAGTTTTTGTTTAAGAGTTTGTAAGGCTTCTTCTTGCTTGGGTCCCCATATGAAAGGTTTTCCCTTATGAGTTAAAGTCGTGAGTGGTACAGCAATGCGTGAAAGTTTGAGATGAATCGACGATAATAACCAGCCAAACCAAGAAAAGATATTACTTCAGTTTGTGTACGTGGAGCTTGCCATTCTTGTACCGCTTTGATCTTTGAGAGGGTCGACATGTATTCCCTTGTCATTGTCTACATGTCCGAGGAATTGCACCTCTTTCAACCAGAATTCGCATTTGGAGAATTTGGCGTAAAGCTTTTCATCTCTAGAAGTGTAAGGATGAGTCGAAGATGACGCTCATGATCGGACTTAGACTTTGAATAAATAAGAATGTCGTCGATGAAGACTATAACAAATCGATCAAGATAAGGTTTGCAGACTATGTTCATTAGGTCCATGAAGACTGCTGGAGCGTTGGTTAAACCAAATGGCATGACCATGAATTCATAATGACCATAACGAGTTCGGAATGCGGTCTTTGGGACGTCTTCTTCATGTACTCTAAGTTGATGATAACCAGATCGAAGGTCGATTTTGGAAAAGTAGCTGGCACCTTGGAGTTGGTCAAGAAGATCATCAATGCGAGGTAAAGGATAGCGATTCTTGATTGTTAATTTGTTGAGCTCTCTGTAGTCGATGCACATACGAAACGATCCATCTTTCTTCTTTACAAAAAGGACAGGTGCACCCAAAGGCGAGGAGCTAGGACATATGAATCCCTTGTCAGTCAACTCTTGTAATTGACTGGCTAGCTCTTGCATTTCAGAGGGGGCTAACCTATAAGGAGACTTTGCAACTGGTGTAGCACCAGGTATAAGATCAATACGGAATTTCGACTTCTCTAACCGGAGGAAGTCCTGAAATGTCATCAGGAAAACTGGCGGGAAATCTTTTACTACTAGAATGTCTTCAAGTTTCTTCTCCATGGTTCCCTTGTTGATGATATGAGCTAAAAACGCGACGTAATTTTTGCGAAGTTTTTTTGGGCTTAAAGACAAGACCTTAAGCTGAGCCCCTTCGACGAGGTTTCTCCAAAGATTCGAAGAGTTTGACCGTCTGAAAGAGGAATACGTATAAATTTTTCGCAACATACAACTTCTGCCTGATGTTGACTGAGCCAGTCCATACCAATTATGATATCAAAACTTACCAGCTTCATAGGAATAAGGTCGACTGAGAATTCGTGGTCGTTTAAGGTGAGTGTACAGTTGCGTATAATAGAGTTTAATGAAACTGGTTTCCCGTCAGCAACTTCTACCGTTATGGATTCCATGAGCTTATCCCGATTTTGGTTTAAGATAGGTTCAAATTCTAAGGACACAAAACTTCTATCTGCACCAGTATCAAATAACATAGAGGCATATCTACCATTTATAAGGAACGTACCGTTAACCACATTGCCGTCAGCTCTAGCCTGATTAGCGTTGATATTGAAAGCTCTTCCTCTTGCAGGTGGAGGAGCTTGGTTCGCTTGATTCACCGGGTTGGCTTGGGCCTGAGCATGAATAATGTTTACCAACCTTGGACAAGTGTTTCTGAAATGGCTTTGGTCTCCGCAATTGTAGCAAGCCCGCATAGGTTGACCCATAGGATAATTGGGTTGGTAATATGTTTGGGCTAAATATTGGGTGGGTGGAAATAGTAGGGGTTGTTGGGCTTGACCCATTAATTGTTGGTGGGTTTGGGTTGAAGGCTGGTGGCGGTTCGTTCGCTGGGGCATGCGGCAGGTTTGAACAGTATGACCTGCGCGACCACAGCCGGTGCAATGCTGGCAGGGATAATCAGGAGAATGGTGATATTGGTAACGGTTGCATTTTGGTAACGGGCCAGAGTAGGGTCTTTTGTATGGTGCAGGTGAAGGAGCGACTTGGGTAATGGGTGCAGCAGGAATTGGGAGGTTGGTTTGTGTAACAGAGAAATTTCTGGTGTTGCGCTTCCTCTTGTTAACAAACTTAGAGGAGGAGATGGGATGGTTTGAAGTTTGATCCTCAACGGGGGCTTTCTTTTTCTCTTCTTTAAACTTCCCGTTGCGAATTCGATTCTCGGTCAGTTCAGTCGCTAGCTCCATAGCAGCCTCAAGTGATACCGGTGAAATGCTGAGAACTGAATCTTGAATTTTCGAGGGAAGTCCTCGAATATAATGCTCGATCAAACGATAAGTTGGGGTAAACAAATTTGGAACCATTTGGTTCAACTCCAAGAACCTCTTGTTATAGGTGGTGTGATCCCCCTCCTTCTGTTTTAAAGAATGAAATTCGTCCTCCAACTTTTTAATTTCACTCCTAGGACAGAAACGCCTAGTCATGATTTCCCTTAACTCCTCCCAAGTTAAGGCCATTGCATCATCAGTTCCCCTCTTCCCTTTTTCAGTATTCCACCAAGTGAGAGCTACCCCAAATAGTCTCCCGGTGGCGTATCAAACCTTGCGATCCTCAGGACAATCGCAGTTGAGGAAGGTGTTTTCCATTTCCTCGAACCAGTGGAGGAGAGCAGTGACACCTTCGGTCCCCTCAAATTTAGGAGGATCAGAAGATTTGAAATGTTTGTATGAGCACTTGCTGGTAGGAGGGTTGTCGATGTTCTGGTCATGTTGTTGGGGAGGATTAGTGGGATTTGTGGCGAGAGCTTGTTGTACTTGGACAACAATGTCAGGCAGTATCCTGGCCATTTGTTTCGCGATGTGTGTGGCCAAGCGTTCCTGAGACCTTCCTGATCTTTTACCCCCTCGTTGTTGTCTGGACGACATCTACAGGAACATACATAAGAAGATTGTGAGTTTATGGAGTCTTTTTAGGTGTCATGTGTCTTTAAGAAAAATGAAAATAACATAAATATCAATAATGCAACTACATCCATAGGATGTCTTGGGTTTGCTCATGTTGGGCCTCAAATGTCCCCCATACCTTCACCTGTATAGTCATGTGGGCCCCCATGGCTATTGGCTTGGTAGGATTCACATTAGTATTGGCGATTTAACACTCGCATCACCCGAATGCAAACCACAAAATATGTTTACGAGATGTATGGTCGGAATGTGTCAGGTGTAGACACAATGACAACTCAAAGTGGGGTTAGCTCACACGACGTTTGGTATAGCATGCTTTGGCCTAATAGGTACTTCGTACTCTCATCGTTAGTCCCCAGGTAGGCAAACTGGTTCTTTATTTTGGATTTATACGAATGCCAACCTAGACAGGACGTTCCGACTACGGTACTGGTACCCATCCAGTTACTACATGCCCGTCATGAGAACTCACTTTGATGGGATTTGAAAACACAAAAATCATTGTAAAAACAATCATGATGTGGTGTGTGCTTTCATGGATATGATGTGTTATGAGAATATGATTCATGATAGGCATTATATGATAATACATACTTATGAACATGCTTGCATAATATTGAATATATCATTTAACATAAAACATATAAACATCATGAAATTTGGCATGTAACACACAAAAATCTTATAAGTTTCTAATCAACTATAGCATAGGCTCTAAGGGTCTAGTAACATATCCTATATCCCTATAGTCATGGCTCTGATACCAATCTGTCACACCCCGACCCGCAGCAGAATAAGAGTCGGGGCATAATTGGGTTTATCACCAAAGCTCATGATATTTACTAATATGTTTCATATTTATTAAAGTCAAAGTTACATTTCCAAATATCCAAACATGTCCATACAATACAAAGAAAATAAACCAAACATAACAATCCCAAACTCTAAATCATTTTATTCTTCTAGTCCAATCCTATGTGTTTCTGGCTGCAGCTGGTTCACCTGTATCATGTGTAAAAATGGGGGTTTTTGGGTCAACATAAGTTGGCGAGTGAACCTTGTTAGATAAACATTTGTTATTGATTTTCTTGTTAGTTTATCAATGAAAAAATTGTGCATAATCATAAATGAGCAAATGTAAATAACCAAGCAGTAGCAATAGCAATCACAACTATAATATACAATAACACGTGATAACATACATTAACATACCAACATCATACGATAAATAACATGAATGAAACTGTGCGATCAAGGCTCAATCAAACGGAGCCGATCGTATTGCATGTACTGAAAATGATAAATGTCTGTGCGATCAAGGCTCAATCAAACGGAGCCGATCGTATGTGGGCACGCCAGGTTCACGCTCATAATGTAATGGGGAACATGCTCAACGCTCATAATGTAATGGGGAGCGGCGGCCTATGAAATTGCATGTACTGAAATAATAAATTGAATCTAACAATAACCACACAAACAGTTGTAACAAGCTGAATACACAAGTTCATGATATGATGTATGCACAATGGTTAAATATAATATATAGCAAGACACATGATACACCCCAAAACGTGATTAAAACGGGGAATTTGTAAGATTCACTCACATTGGGTGCGTTTGATTGGAGATGATGAGATGCGCACGAGTCGGGAGAGTTGGACAACGAGAATTACTAACCTAAATAATAACGGAAAAATATAGTAAATGAGTGGATTTTATTAAGGATTTTAATGGAATTTTTTAGATATATTTTTGTGAGTTTAAGGCTATTTTCTATCTTTAAAAATATTATTTTTAAGTATTTTTAATTAATTTTTAAATTAAATTAAATAAATAAAAATATAAAAAAATTGTTTATTTTTGCGTTGACCGTTGACTTGTTGACCTGTTGACCGGTTCGGTCAGTGTGCATGTATGCGCTGGGTGAGACTCGAACCCGAGACCTCCCGCACGCGTGCACACAGCTCTACCAACTGAGCTACGTGTCTAACCCGAAATAATATTGTTTTTAATTATATTTATATACTAATTCGATTTATCCAAAATTCTTTTAATTTCAAAAACATTTTAATTCATCAAATTGGTGCTAGTGACAGGTTTCGAACCCGGGACTTGTGCTTTAACATCACACACAGTCCACCGCTGGACTGTGTGTCTAACTTGGTTAATATACCAATTTTTACTATACTTAACAACTAACGAGGATTAACCCGGTTCAGTTTTAAACAAAAAGGCATTTTATTACATAGAGGGTGCGTGTATCAAGAATCGAACTCGGGACGTATGCGTATATGCTTGCACACAGTCCACCGCTGGACTGTGTGTCTAACCCGTTCATTATATCGATTTTTATTAGCCTTATATTATACCGCGTCTTCGTCTTCTTCGTTAACTTTACCCAGAAAACAAATTCCAACTGTTTTTGACTGATTTATGCCTAATCTGGTTTTTTTTAAACTTTATGAGTAATTTAAAGGTAACGAATGGAGAGAGTTTGGGGGAAAGGATGTACCGATCAGTGATTCTCACAGAATTTCGGCAGAGGTCCGTCGGCTCTGATATTGAACTCCGGCTGTTGAAATCAATTAACAGTTCTGTTCGATTATTTATGAACTTGAGGTACTTAATCAAAGTTAACAGAAGTTTGAAAGATCATACCAGCTCTCAGTGTGTTTCCGGAAGTTTCAGAAATTTTCCGGCGAAGGTAGGAATTTCGACAAACGTTGATTGGGATTGATTTTGATGGTGGAGTTGTGTTAGAGACAGATTAATCAAACGATTGAAACAGAAAGAGTCGAAGGAATTACGTGTGGATGTGAGTCTCGGTTTTCCGGCGACTTGCAGAATTTTTCCGGCGAGTAAAATAACCTTCTCCGGTGGACAGTAAAATGTGCGGAAATGTAATTGAAGGTCTTGCAGAGTATTTTGAGTCGCAGGAGAGGTCTAAGATTGAAGATCCGAGAATTGAAAGTTTTCGGTTATTAAACCGATTCACTTCCGAATTCAAGTTTCATTCACAGCAGAATTGATTGGATTTATCAGTTTTATCGGTTATACTCATTGAATCGCGAGTATCCAAATCGTCTTTGAGTGTTTGATAACCGATTTCAGTTACAATTGACGTAACCGATTGATTTACATTTGTCTATTAGATCTATTTGTTTCCTAAAGATGACAGAAAACAAACAAGTGGCGGAGTGGTTATGCGGGTGAGTGTTAAGTCTTTGAAGTTATAATCCGGCTGACCCGGGTTCGAGTCCCGGCAGCCCCAATTTATTTTTAAACACTTTATTTTTACTTTTTAACAATTATAACTTTTATAGTTTAGTTTGTTTATTAATTATGTATCATTAAAAATCAAAATAACCTTAAATATACAACGTGACATTTATAACTTGATATTCGATTACAAAACGGAGCGGGTTTTGGAAACCCGTTTTTGACAAATTTTACAGAGTGGTCGTTCAATAGTATTGGTATTTGATGGTGGAGTTGTGTTAGAGACAGATTAATCAAACGATTGAAACAGAAAGAGTCGAAGGAATTACCGTGTGGATGTGAGTCTCGGTTTTCCGGCGACTTGCAGAATTTTTCCGGCGAGTAAAATAACCTTCTCCGGTGGACAGTAAAATGTGCGGAAATGTAATTGAAGGTCTTGCAGAGTATTTTGAGTCGCAGGAGAGGTCTAAGATTGAAGATCCGAGAATTGAAAGTTTTCGGTTATTAAACCGATTCACTTCCGAATTCAAGTTTCATTCACAGCAGAATTGATTGGATTTATCAGTTTATCGGTTATACTCATTGAATCGCGAGTATCCAAATCGTCTTTGAGTGTTTGATAACCGATTTCAGTTACAATTGACGTAACCGATTGATTTACATTTGTCTATTAGATCTATTTGTTTCCTAAAGATGACAGAAAACAAACAAGTGGCGGAGTGGTTATGCGGGTGAGTGTTAAGTCTTTGAAGTTATAATCCGGCTGACCCGGGTTCGAGTCCCGGCAGCCCCAATTTATTTTAAACACTTTATTTTTACTTTTTAACAATTATAACTTTTATAGTTTAGTTTGTTTATTAATTATGTATCATTAAAAATCAAAATAACCTTAAATATACAACGTGACATTTATAACTTGATATTCGATTACAAAACGGAGCGGGTTTTGGAAACCGTTTTTGACAAATTTTACAGAGTGGTCGTTCAATAGTATTGGTATTCAGAGAGAGAGAGAGAGAGAGAGAGAGTGAGAGAGAGAGAGAGAGAGAGAGAGAGAGAGAGAGAGAGCAATAGATTGAAAAACTATATAGCATAGCATCAAGTGAAAACTAAAACAATTTTCAACATGTGTAAATTAGATCACGTGTATTGGACTTTAATATTGGTACACGGGGCAAAAACATTGGGTTAAGTTAAACTCGAAATTGAGGTAATTAGCCTTGACTCGAAAATTATTCAAGTTGAGTTTTGAGCGAACTTCAGGCCACAACTGAAAAGACCTAATGTTAAAGAAGCTAAAATCCATCCTTCGCATAAATAATAATAATATGAAAAAACAACAACACATACTTCCATAAGAAATGGGTTGGTTATAATCATCAAAACTATACTCGTGTTTGACTATAAAATCATATTCACACGTAGGTAATATTTGTCCGACGGACACTTGTAACAATGTATAAGTTTTACCGATGTGCTTATACATACATGGCATGTACCGCTCAAAGCTCGTCTAAAAGCCATTAGATGATAGGTTTGTTCAAAAGTGACGCGAGACATTAAGGATTTTTAAATGATAGTGAAATCACAACTAATAGATTTATAACTAATGAACTTATATGACGGGATCAAGTAGATGGTCCATTTCATTACACATTACACAGTTGAAAGTTGATACACCATGTATTGACAAAAGAAAGTTGAAGTACCAAGTGTGATGGTAAGTATATAATTTAGGGACCATAACAAAATATCGGAAAAGCCATTTCGAGAAGCATAAAGCTAAAGTTTGGGGGTTAGGCAGGGTGACGTGGCACCATGCTTCGCTTTAAAGGCATGGAAATTGGCTTCTTTATTGCGCTGGATTAATAATTCGTAGCTCACACCCATCACATATTAAATTCATGTGAATATGACTAATTAATTCTCTCCCATCAAACATTACAAAAGTATTTCTGGTTATTTTATGTGGATATGAGTAGATCGGTTGAATTGGAGCTGGATTGTGCTTAATTTGTTTGATTGTTTGTGGATTTGAGTAGATCGATTGAATTGAAGTTGTATTGTACTTAATTTGTTTGATTACGTGTGGATTTGAGATTGATTGAACAGTATTAGGCTTTTAAGCATCAATATCGATCTACATCTATTATCTGTTTGCTTGAATCGTAGTTGTATATGCTCAATTAGTTGATTATTTGTGGATTTGGAGTTTTGGTTGTGATTTGAGTTTGAAGATGAAGGTGAATGTGAAAGAGTTTGAAGATAAAGAAAGTGGAGAGAGAGAGATGAAAAGACGGTTTTACCCTCACATGCTATGCATGTGAGGTCATTTAACATGGATTAGTAACTGGGTTAGTGTAAAGGATGAAACCTGCAACAAAATTAATCTTAAAGGCTGGTTTTGGCAACTTTTAAAGATTAAGACTGAAACCAGCAAGATTGGTGAAACTTAAAGGACGTTTTGTGCAATTTACTCTTATTTTATCATATTTTTTCTATAAAAATACATATATTACACTACTACGTTTTATCACCCCTACTATTAGTTTGTATTTTCTTCGTCAGCAAAAACAAACCCTTTAAACATCAAATTTTGAAAAGTAAATATAATTTATTGAAAAGTAAATATAATTTGTTTTTCAAAAATATAAAAATGAAGTGAAGATGATATATGTATCTTCAATACATAAGTAATTCTATAGAAAGTCCTAAAAATACTCGGGAGGAAAATGTATACCCATTTATCTGAAAATGAATGTGAACAGTAAACGATGTGAACGTGAGAACGTGTCATTACAGGCATTGTGAACGATCGTGGTAAACAATATGAACATGAGAACAATCATTTGATCATGACACAGACAGTGTGAACAATCATTGTAAACGCTTATATCTTTTTGTTTTAACTATTATATATAAGAGGGTTATGAAACCGCTTAGGCTCGTGATTCACTATTTAAAATTACTTTTAAAAAACCCACTTTTATTAAATTCTTATTAATTAGTCAACAAAATATTTTTATGTATTTCGATATACTTAACGACAATTTTCTTGGTAGTCAAGTCCAATAAAATTATATCTTGGACAACCTTTTTAGACTTATTTCATCAACTTTATTTCAAATAATTAATATAGTATTATGTTACCAAAATGGACATAACTAAAAAAATATAATACTAAATACCTTTAGTGTCTTCTCCGACCACTCCGGCGATATTCTGATCACGCCGGAGAGTTTTATTAGATCCATCACTCTCCGGCCTCCTCACCTTCCCGCACACACACACACACACACATTCTCACTAGAAAAAAAAAACAATGACGAACAGTAAGAGAAAGTCGTATGCTTCCGGCAATAAGGCCGATCTGGCCTCTTTATCTATTTCAGATAAGAAGACAAAGAGAATCAAAGAGGAGAACGAAGAGGATTTGTTGAGTACTTATGCAGTTGAAGCTCTGGCGGTTAACAGTGACGCTCTGGTGAGAAGTTATGGCCGGAATCTGGTGAAGAAGGTGGAGGTTGTGGTGAAGGACGAGGAGGAAAGTTGATTTGTTTGTGGAGGTTGCTGATGAGGAAGTTAGATAGAAGTGGCCTCATCATTATTTGCTCCGGTGGTCGGAACATCGGCGGAGAAGACACTTTAATAAAACAGGGTGTAAACTTGTTAGCGTATGTAAAGCACACGGGTAAATTTGAAGTTTACTATATAAATGTGTAAGATTATGAAAATATCTTTTGGTAAGGTTACAATTTTACTCTTTAGGGGGTACATTGATGCAATCTAAAAACGTCGGGGGGGGGGGGGGAGACAACATTTTTTTGGAAATAGGAGGTAAGGATGTCAGTACCTCCTAACTATAGGGGGTAAAAGTGCAGTTTACTCTTATTTAAGTTTGTTTTTATAAAACTATATCATTTAAGAGCTTAAGATCGTGGGGCATGTTCTTTTCATAATCAATATTATGTGGATGACATAATAACCTTATAAATACGTGTTGATTTTAGGTCATGCGACTAACGTGTTTTTATGGTTATTGAATAGAAGTATACCGATTGAAAGAAAAAGTTAACTTCATTATTGGATTAGTTTATTTTTTTGAACAACAAAGAATCTCACGTGTAAACTCACCCTGCTCGGGGCTATGTCCAAGGTCGACCCCTCGACCACCATGAGACCGTGCCCCCTGATGCGTGGGTACCAGATGGAATCCGTAAACCCTCCCCCCATCTCCGGTCAGGTTCGAACTGGGCCTTAAAGGCCCAATTCGTCCCTTCACTCAAACTTCACTCGATAATGCCCCAAGCAGGAATTGAACCTGCGTGTCCACTAGGAAGCGCAATCAAGTTTTTTGAGCCTACCAACAAACTCATAGGGTACCTTTGGTTGGGGGGGGGGGGGGGGGGGGCTTCAAATGTTGGGCCGCACCTATATAGGACAAGCTGTAAAGATTTTGGGTTATTAACTTTGGGTTGGGGGCGTATAAGGTGGTTACAAAATATGGTAACCTTACTAGCCAAAAATCATCTGAAGTTTAGTTAAGGTCCGCAACGTATGTTACAGGGTGCTCGCTTTTGGGTTGGGGTCCTAAGCGTGTACATTGATTATGAGACAAGTGCTGATATAAAGCGTCATGTGATTGAAGAAAAGACTATAATTTTTGTAATTTATCTAGGATTGGAAATTATGTACACAAAACTCATAGTTTTAGGTTCTATATTTGTCATAGGAAATTATGTAAGTACAATCACACAAAGAAGTCTTATATCTGAAGGGATATATGAATTTGCCTATATATTTGTTTCATTAGTTTTTGTACTAGAAATGTCATTAAGTGCATGATTGGGCCTTTGGGCGTAGCCCACTAGGCTCTATATTTGTTATAGGATTGAACAAAAAAGAAGCCTAGTTAACAATTTTTTTAACGACGAAAAAATAATAACAAATCTAGTAAAGTGCTAGAGCCCAAGTACAAATTATATACAGACTTTGCAAACCTCGAAAGAAATCCAATCATTCCAAATATAACGTTGTAGCTTCACAATTTTTTTATCCAATCCACGGAAAGGAATATACCTAATTAGGCGTGAGAAGAAACTCGAAATAGCCGAAAAAACCAAATTGAAAAGATTGGAACTGAAACAAAAATCGATGATTCGGTTTTTGGATTTAATATCGGTTCGGTTTTTAGATAACAATTTTCAATAAACGGGAAATAGCGAACCGATAAGTTATAATAGTAGGCCGGATCTATATATTTTTATGTTTAAGTTTAAGTGGTTTAAGTGTTCAACCCATGCTACTAAGAATTATTAATTTTATTCGTGATTGTTAAATATTTATAATAAAAACATTAACATGTTTATTTATCATTGAAATGATTTATCTATTGTTTACAAGAAATAACAAACTTTAACATAAAAATTAAATGATTTTCAAAGTATTAGAAAAGAAAATATCTTAATAAAAACTTTTAAGAAACATTAAAATAGATTAAAATTTTAGGTTCATGGGAAGAATATTAATTTAAAATACTAAATATATTAACTTCAATGTAAACATTTTATCAAAGATTCTTAAACTTTGAATTATATTCTTTATTTTTGAATCTTACGTAATTTGTTTCAAAAACCAAACCGAACTGTTGCTAAAACCGAAATAACCGAAACCGAACGGTTTTTCAAAAACCGAAAACTGAATGTTCGGTTTTACCCAAAAACCAAATCGAATTGAACCGTGCACACCCCTACACCTAGTTAATGCTTGATGGTTTTACAGTACGCCGAATCCTTTTCATCTTCTTCTCTTTTAACTCGTTTAAGCTATCAATGAAACATGAAAATACACATGTCTATGAAACTATATCTGTCAAGTGTGCTAAAAATCACGTTATGTATATATTAACAGTTGTTTTTAAAACTAATATCATGTTAACAAACATGAAAAACCTTATAAGCATCTTTACATATTATTCGTTCATTAATCAACGCCTTATATTTATTTTTTAAACAGTAAATTTGGATTACGAAAATATCATCGTGTTACGAGCGGAACTACCCGGTCATATTCATCTCCACTAATTCAGTTGGAAACCCAATAAATATGGAGAAAACTCTATTGTGAGAACGAACCCAGAATCTAATGGTACATAGGCTTTATCTCACCCTTGAGAGGACACTAGGCTGTTATAGCATTAACGCATTGTATTGGTTGTGATTTTTTTTGAACGGCCAACGAATCCTCCAAACGGGCTACTAGCGAAATTCACCACATCGGGATACACTCGCCTCCGAACTCCCTCACCTAGGGCCGAAGCCTGTGAACACTCGCCTGAAGGCACGACAGTGTAGTGAGGTAAACCGGCTCAGTTCAAGGATCGAACTAGCGATCTCCACTTATTTGTCTAGTCTCCCATCATCATCAAGTGCCGTAGAAAATAATGGGGAGGGCATAATTCGAACTTGGGTTCCTTATAACACCAAGTCTCTCCTTACCACTTCACCACCACCTCATTGGCGTACTGGGTATGAAATTAAAGTACATTTTCGTGAGGTTAGATCGGTCGGGTATCTATGGGTTAAGAATAGATATAAGCTTAGTGATTTATCTTGAAAGAATTGGTGTAATTTTGTAAATATGTAGCGCTGCCGTTTGTGCCGGTTTTCAGGTTTTGACGTTTCTAATGAACTCTTCCTTTCAAAAAAAAAAACATGGGGTGTGAAATTAAAGTACATTTTTGTTGTGAAGAAAAAGTTAAGTTCAATTATTGGATATAACTTTCTTTTTTTGTTGTTTAAAAAGGTAAAGATAATGGCATTTAAGTTATAGTTATGGTAATGCAGTAAAACACGTGTCAAAGATTGTTCCTATTTGATTACGTCACCCCCACCTTACCTACATTCTTATTCCTATTTAATAATAATAATAATAATAATAATAATAATAATAATAATATATTATTATTATTATTATTATTATTATTATTATATATCTACTCGTTTCAGAATCAAATCGTTTGCTTCCCAAACGTTATCTCCGGCGATTATCCGTCATTCTCGCCGGCCACCACAAAACCTCCGGTCATCTCCGATTCATTCGATCTCAACTCTACACACAAAGATGAATCCTGAATAGTATGTTCTTCTTCTAGTCAAACCTATTCTTAACTCAATTTTGAACCTTTTTTTCGTTTAAGTTATTTATTTTTTATTTATGTTTGATGTGATTGAACGAGATCTCTGTTTGTTGATTGCTTAAGATGTCAATTACACTTTGATTATCTGTTTATTTTGAATTTTTCATGATGATGATGATTTAAGGTTTGATTGTTGTATTGAATTTGGGATTTTTAGATCCAATTATGTATTTTATTTGTACGATCTGTTGAATTTGGGTTATTGATATTAGATTTTCTAATTACATAACCTTAGGAAGCTTGATTTGATTTTTTTTATTTATTTATCTGGAGTTATATTGTTGATGTTTGAATTTTGATTTGGACTTTAAAGTGGGACATAGTTGTCAGTTGAGGTTGTTATGTTGAAGTTGAAAGCTTTGAGATCAGATTGATCTAGAAGTACTTGAATGAATTGGAACTTTATATGGACAGTGCTTTGCTGGTCTGTGTGACTGGTTAGTTATAAGGGTGGTGGGAGTGGACTCGGCAAACTTGATCGGCAGTTCACCGCACGTCGACATGTTGCATTCCACGCGATCGGCAGGTGTGGATCGACAAGCTTCAGTCGGTGAGAGAGGTTAAAGGTTTGCCAACCATGCCGAGCACATGGAGGTGTTGGGTGCTATGTTGTCAAAGGCGCACCGGGTGTGCGCTCGGGCGCAAGAAAAGTGCCTCGTGCCAGTCCAGGCGCAATCCGGTCATATTCTGGCCAGATTAGGTAGATATTCAGGTTCTCAAGTGCTAATTTCCGGCCAAAAGTTGTCTAAACCTGTTTAAAAACCCCTAAAAGCTGTCTAAAACTCTTAAACGATGCTGAATTTAACCTAAAACAACCTAAGTTAGCCCTAAACTAGCACTAAACATGTCTAGATCCCCTTACAAATATCTTTATACACTACGTGCCTAGCTTAAAAAAGCCCTCGCTTTTTTAGCGTCTTGCAAAAAAACCCCGGCGGGCTCGCCCTTTGTGCCTTAAGTGTGCCTTTGACAACTATGGTTGGGTGGGTCCCTCCCCAAAATCCAACCAATCACATTTTTTTAACTTTTTTTATTTTAGATTTAATTAAAAAATTTAGTTGTGGTATGGGAAGCGTACGAAGTGTGTAGCATCTCCTGTGATTTGGCAAGTTGTGGCAAGTAGTGGAAAAAGCTGATGTGGAGGGGAGCGGTTGTGGCATGTTGGCATGAGAGGCAAGCACTCCCACCACCCTAACATAGATCCGTTTTCATCTACATGTGATTCAGTTAGATGTAGAGTTTTGAGTTTTGGGGTTGGTTTCGACTTTTGAACTTGTAGATTTGACATCAACATGTAAAGTTGATTATGTTTATAGCTGTCTTTCTTGCTGTTGGTGGTTAAAGTGAATAAAATTTAAATTAGTATTAGGTTGTTGCCTTGTTGGATAACTCATACTTACAGCAGTTACTGTGAAGTGGGAACAACTAACCTGTAATGGTATGGACTCTTTTTCATGCTTAGAAGCACTCTTGGATGTTCTGTTATCATACAATAGTACTTCTAATGTTTTGAATGGAATATCTGTATTGCCGGAACATTGGCTTAGATATTAACAAGTTATTGTGCTTTTGTTGAAATGTGAGGAGAAGAGTAGTGTTTATATGCTCTTGTATCTTTTAAAATATTATGATATGAATCCTAGTAAATCTGTTGTGTTCATATATATATATATATTATATATTATATATATATATATATATATATATATATTTGAGTTTTTGTATTAGTTTTTGGCTTGTCAAAATTAATAGTTTCTTTGCTCTTGTAGCGACTATCTGTTCAAGCTATTACTCATTGGAGATTCTGGAGTTGGAAAATCGTGTCTTCTGTTGCGTTTTGCTGTAAGTTCTTTGTGTTTCTTTTCTCTGATGGTTAATCAATTTGTTTCTTATATTTACACATGTATTTGCTAGTTAAAAGAATTCTTACTTAATTTCATAATAAAAAAGCATGAAGTGAATTCATATGCATAGATTAGCATGGATGTTAATTAATTATTGTCTTATAAGGTCATCTGCTGGATAGATAGTTAAAGCTTGTAACGACATGTATGTTATCTGGTTATATATAAGTTCGATAGTTACCAATTTTTGATATTCGGTTAACTTTGCTTAAAGCTATAGTTTGCATGCTCGTTTGTGACAAGAATTGAAAGAAACTTAAAAAAAATTACTTCAAAAAAGCTTAAAAACTAAAATCAACGACAGTCGATCGCTAATTTTTTTCAAACAGTTTGGTTACCATCTTTTTTACTTTTGTATTGCAGGATGATTCATACTTGGAAAGTTACATTAGCACCATTGGCGTTGACTTTGTAAGCAGCTTTTGATTGGTCTTTGAGTTTGACCTGATTACTATTTTATAGAACCATCTTGTTTACTAGTTTTAAATTCTCTTTTGTAGAAAATTCGCACGGTGGAACAGGATGGCAAAACAATTAAGCTTCAAATTGTAAGCCTCTAACTCTAATCTTTCAAGCCACACAATTGTCGAAAGTTCCACATTAAGTTTGTTTTTCTCGTGACTCATGAAAACCCATGCTTTCTGTGCTAATTACTCGTTTTTTTCATGCTACGTTATTTATCGTCACTGTTCTTGTCAATACAGTGGGATACAGCTGGGCAAGAACGTTTCAGGACAATCACTAGCAGCTACTATCGTGGAGCTCATGGCATTATTGTAAATAAATCATCATCTCGTTTTCTTTTCATCATTGTTGCTAAGAATCTGTTTGAATAATAATTTCCTTTTGTCTTTAAGGTTGTCTATGACGTGACAGATCAAGAGAGTTTCAACAATGTGAAACAATGGTTGAGTGAAATCGATCGTTATGCTAATGAAAACGTAAATAAGCTTCTTGTTGGGAACAAATGTGATCTGACATCTCAGAAAGTTGTGTCCTACGAAACAGGCAAGGTAATAACGTAAATAAACTATACTAAACTCAATTCTTTTACAACGTTGATTATACGTTACAGCCAATAAGTTAAGATTAAAAGTGGAAACAGTAACGAGTTAGTTTTGGTGTGCAGGCGTTTGCTGATGAGATCGGGATTCCATTTCTAGAAACGAGTGCCAAAAGTTCCACCAATGTAGAAGAAGCTTTTATGGCCATGACTGCTGAAATTAAAAACAGGTACTTTTCGATTGAGGTTAAACATGTCGACATTTCGTTAACTCCAAGGAAATTATTTTAATGTGAAATTTGTTAAAAACTAATTTGTCTGGTAAATCCAGGATGGCGAGCCAGCCGGCAATGAACAATGCTAAACCGCCCACTGTTCAAATCCGAGGTCAACCGGTCAACCAAAAGTCGGGTTGCTGCTCTTCTTGAAGAGGGTAAGTCAGCGTTATCCGGTGGTCAATGTCTCTGTGATATGCATGTTTGTTTCCATACTTGCCGTTGGTCACCAATAGTCGAAAAAAAGTAAAAAACTGCCATTCTTTCTGATCTAATACTGAATTCAGGGAACCTTTTGTACAAAGTAAGATAAAATTGCTGAATGGGTATTGTGTTATATACTGTTTTGGATTTTGTTTTCAACTTGGCAAAAGTTTATGCTACCTTTTCCTTTGTATTTTATATTTTTATCAACATTCTGTGTGTTCTAAGGATAATACAAATTGACATGAAGTGGGAATTTGGGTGTTATTTATTTATTTTTTTTTAATTTTCGAGCCGAGAAAGTTTGCCCGTTACTAATGGGATTTGTCAAACGAGTTAATTTTATTATTTATTAAACGAGTTAGGAGATGCGAGAATGTAGACTTGTTTTAATTTAATAAGATTTGGTGTATCGGTTTTGATTTTATAATTAAATGGTAAATAAAATGTTATAGTTGATTGGGTTCATTATTGTTTGGATAATATTAACTAGTGGGTTACACCCGCGTCTTACGGCAGGGCGACCCAATTTTTGATGGAAACGTAGACGCAATAATAAAAATAACGTTAATGGCAGGAATTTATTCGATATTGGTTCGGTTTATTAAGATACCGACACTTGGTGAAAGGGAAACAAAAAAAGTCATGATACGACAAAAAAAAATATTGAGATGTGTTTACATCGACCGAAATAATAAAACGAATATCAATTTTGGTACTGACGTTGTTCGGTTAGTATTAACCGTTCGTTTTGTTACATGCATAACACCAAATTCGATTGAAACTTAGAAAAGAAAAAGGAAAAGAAAATAGAAAAAAAAAGGAAAGATGAAAAAAATTTCACAAAATACAAAAATCATAAAAGGAAAAAAAGTATTGTAACTAAAAAGTTAATAAATTATATATATAGTAATAATAATTGAAAATGGCTTGATTGGTTTTTTCTTGGGCTTTATTATTTGAATCAAAATAATTTACAGTAGGGTCTGATTGGTTAAAAAAACAAAAAACCAATATGTTGGGTGTGGGATACAATAAGAAACGACACATAAAACTGGTCGACGACTTCAAAGCTTACGTCATCTAAAAACAAAACAAAACAAATCAAATCAAATTTGTACTTGAATAAAATCCTGGATTAGTAGGAGTAAAAGGTTTAATCTAACGATGGATATCACGATTTTAAAGATGTGTGAAGCTTTTAAGGGGTGGGAGGGGCGGCCGATCCCCTAAACTTTCCGCTTAGTAGTGAAGAGTATTTAGTTTTCGTATATAAATTTTTGGGTATATACGTTTTCGACCCCCCACTTTTATAGAAATTTTTAGGGCCGGTGACTTCAGCTCCCGGTCAGAAATCTCAAACTTCGCCAGTAATTCTGAGTATAATCCAAGTTTTGATTTCAATTTAAATGTGGTTGCGAGAACATAGAAGAATCACTGTTCGAACAAATCAGTAAGTTTATACAAAACTAAGGTGATCTCCATCGATATAAGCACCTCGCTTGGCTGTCATGTTAACGCCACACCACCATCTAAAGATATCTTTGTGGATGCACAACCACTGGAGACTTACCAAAGAGCTGAGTGAGGATCATCGTTACCAATCATTTCTCTTAATCAATTTACTCATTTATATATGTTATCAATCATTTCTCATTGTCAATTTACTTACATATGGTTATGTACAAATTGGTTGTTTTTCATATATGACGTAGGGATATTGGATATAAATAACATCAACCTTCACCATTTGGCCGATAACACTCCTAACTTACGAATTGTATCACGCCACTCCTAACTTTCAACTTATTTTCTTTTAGGTTAAGGTTCAGTTAGTTTGAAAATGCCAAAAAAAAGTTAAAAGTTAAGAGTGACGTGGTACAATTATTGAGTTGAAAATATTGTCGCCTAATAAATAAGAGTCGAAGAACATGAATCTAATATAAATAACATATAAAAGAATCCAGTGAGAATAAAAAATAACAATTAGCTATGATACATTGCAGTTTAATAAATGTTTTATTGAGGAAGACTCGGACAACGTCAAAACTCTCCGAACCTAAAATCGGATGCTGACGTGGCATGTTGTCATGACTTGACATCCTACTGAACACACACATATACAAGTACTAACCCATGACCAGTTCAACTTTGGCGGCCAAACACTATGTCATCTCCATTGTTATTTGAAACACAAAATAAAAATAAACTAAAAAAATTACAATAAAATTCGAAAATACAAGAATTAAAGTTACAAAAAATAAGAATGAAGAGACACCAAATAACAAAAGAAAGTTTAGAAATTATAAAAGAAAAACATAAAACCACTAGTTGTTTTTTTTATTGGCGGTAGATGTGCTTGATTTAGAGTATGGATCAATTTTCGAGTTCAAGCTATCGATGCATACTTGGACCTCGGGATTCATTGTTGTAGAGGTAGACGATGAGGGTCGAATTTTAGCCTTAGTTTTATCTCTACCGGCTGGGCAAACTAGTTCAGTGGGGGAATCAAATTCAAACTCTTCGATCGTGTCGTTTAAAATATTATTTATGAGGGAACAAGGATCTGATTCGGCTTGAGAAGAATTTGGTTCGAAACATAGTAGATTTCGACTGTTTAGACAATCGACCGACCGGTCCTAACAATGGTACTAGATGCAACTTTGACAATTTCCTTGATAGCTCATTGCTTTATCCATGGTATATAACAAAACTTTATACTTGTCTTTATAAATCTTATGAGCCTCCGTTAAGAATCCAAATCGCTAGTATCACTTCCTCTCGTTCGATTATTTGATAATCGCTAACACGACCACAAAACACAATGCTTTTTTGAGTATCTCCTATGTCAAAAAATAAGTCATATTATAATATTAAATAAAAAATAATCACAATTCTAAAAAATAATAATAAACATTTCTATAAAATAATAATAATATACATCCTAAATAAATTTACCTACAATTGGATTTTAGAAACGTCGAGCCAAACACGTGCTAATGCATATTCTTCATCACCTTTCAGTAGTCCTTTCACTTTTCCTGTCTACCGCTTGTGTTTTATGCTTTCATTTGGAGGTGCTTGGTTGTTTTTGTTCAGGTGAAGGTTGAGGATGGGTCTCGGGTATGGACCGGATTGAGAAGAATCTCTTGGGTGATGGTTGTGAATATTGTGATGCGAGGAAGAAGTCGGTTGTCGGGTTAGGAGTAGGGGTTGTTACATGACTTTGTTAGTGTTTGCGTTGAGAAAAAATGGTTGTTGGGGTCACTCCCGCGAAGGATTGCGAAAATAGGGTTGTTTGGGTCAAAGACGTTCGTGTTTGAGTTGTTTGGGTTCATGTTTGCAAAGTAAAAAAAATAGAGTATGATGTAGAATGCAGAGGAGTTGGGTATTTATTGTGTGGTGAAAATGGTAAAAAAATGTAGATACGTATAAAATTTTATTTTATTTTTTTGTGTCGACACAACAACTACTTACCTTGGAATCCTAGCCCCAACGACTCTCTCCCCTATTCGTGCTCATTGACACAATGGGAAGAGTGATGATGCCCCCATTTTGGCGGTGTAACGATGTGGGAGCGTGAAACGCTGAGGTGACAACTTCTTCTCACCCCCTACACATAGTCTAGATGTATCTCCCAATCACACTTAGGTGGTGTTTGTTTTTTTTAAAGATCGGCACAGGCTCTTATATCCGCGCCGCGCAAACCACGCGCAGACATTGTCTGCTGACTGTTTGTTTTTTCGAAAACGTTTCATTAAAAAAACGTATGCCCGAGTTCTTCTTGGTGCAGACTTAGTCCAACCACTTCTAAGATCTGCGGAAGGTTAAACGCACACCACACCGTCCACCATTCACGTCCACCACCACCACCCACCGTCCACGTACACCACCATCCTCCACCACCACCATCCACCACAATCACCATCCTTACACCACTAACGGTTTATTTTAGAAGTCTACATACATTAAAAACAAACAGCCTAGCCTTCTTCTTGCAGACTAAAGAGGTTTTGTCCACCTTTTTTTCTATAGATGTCCGCAGATGTGATCTGCAGACGGCTATCATTTTAACTCTTAAAAACAAACTGTTAGAATATTTGGTGGAAAATAAACCAGAAATTTGAGAGATCAGCTTTTATGACTCACATCATCTCCCGAAATAATTCTACAATTACAGCCAAAGATTTCTGTATTATTTCCAATTTTATTTTTGGAAATTGTATTTATTCATCCATCTTCCTCAATGTAAAGCATACATAAAAATAAAAAAGCAATTCCATCTTACGATCCAAACTGTTCTTGATTTCATGGTATCAGAGAAATGTTTCTGATTCTAGGAACAACCTGCTCATCATCTACCTGATTCAAACCAGGCTGCCATGTCAGAAGACGGTAACCGTGGTTTGGATCTTTCAATCCAAATAGCCAATCTGTTAAAGAATGGCTTTAACTCTCAGCCTCAAAATCCAAAACTTTCCGATAGCCTCCAAATCAATTTGAAACTTAACAGTCAAAACTATTCCTTATGGACTCGAATGATTCGAGTGGCCATAGGCGGAAGATCAAAAGACCTCTTAAAGCATCTTACGTCAAATCCTCCAGACACAACTGACGAGACATACGAGCATTGGGAACAAGAGGATCTGATCGTGTTCTCATGGCTAATACAGAATATCGAACCAACAATAGCAAGCAACCTCACTGAGTTTCCTACTGCAAAGATATTGTGGGATGCTTTGGCGGTCACGTATAGCAGCGGGAAGGATAAACTCCAAACCTACAATCTGCATGTAAAGGCAAATGAAATCAAACAAAACGATTTATCGCTTGAAAATCTGTGGATATCATTACAAGGGATATGGGGCGAGATCGACCGAATCGACCCAAATCCTATGAAGTGTAGGGAGGACATCAAAATCTACACCAAACTCAGGTCAGACCAAAAACTATTTGCAGTTTCTAAATGCTCTTGATCGGAGATATGAACCCATAAAAAGGGAACTTCTCTGACTTGAAAGCCTTCCTTCGGTTGAGGAAGCTTATGCCTTGGTTCGAAAGGAAGAAGCCCGTCAAAAAATGTTGGGCGCAGACCAAAAAATCGAACAAACAAGGGTGGCGGCCGGACTCATCGCCACTGATCTGGAAAAACCTAACGGGTCCAGCTTGATTTCAAAAAATTTACGGCGACCATCGACTACCAAACCAGATAAGACACATCTCAAATGCTCCCACTGTGGTATGTCTAGACACACCAAAAGGAGTGCTTCAAAATCGTCGGGTATCCCGAATGGTGGAACGATGGTCACAAAAAGGGAGTTAAAAACATCACACCGGAGAAGGGGAAGGCTGCCATAGCTACAGGCAACATCAGAGATGCTACCGGCGTAACTGGCAGTGGCAGCGATGGCGAATTTAACGGCGACAGTGGTGGTTTTTTGGGAGGTGCATCAACCGAACAGGAAGATAAAGGGGGCAGTCAGGTAGCGGGTTTGAGGGGAAACCCTTAGACCCAGATTCACCTTTTTATATTTCAATTTTAAAAAACCTCCCCTTGATAAGGGAAATATTTCAGAAAACCCCCTGGCGTTGCAAAAATAGCAAAAAATTCCTTTGAAAAAAATGAGGAACGTTGGATTTTTTATTGCGGTGCCACCGATACAATGACGTATGATTTTTCTGACTTGGTTTCATGTATGAAACCTAGAAAACAACAAATTCAAACAGCAAATGGGGAAAAAATGGATGTTAAATCAGAAGGAACTATTGAAATCTCAAAAAAATTGAGATTATCAAATTGTCTTTATATCCCAACCTTGTCACATAAACTATTGTCAATAAGTCATGTGACAAAAGAGCTCAATTGTACCGTTCTAATGCATCCAACTTTTTGCATACTATAGGATATCAGGACGGGTATGATCATTGGGCATGGCACTGAACGACAAGGGCTTTATTACGTGGACGAGGTGACTCAATACGGTACGGTAATGCTTGCTCATGGAACTGCACACCGGGAAGCTTGGTTATGGCACCGAAGATTGGGGCATCCCTCTACGGGTTACTTACACATTTTGTTTCCTAAGTTATTTCCTTCGAAAACTGATTTCAATTGTGATACGTGTGTGCTTGCAAAGAGCCGTAGACAAACTTACAAACCCAATAATACCAAGGTTGATTTGCCATTTTCTTTAATACATTCTGATGTTTGGGGCCCTGCTCCAACTATTGGAGGGCAAAGTTACCGTTACTTCCTTTTATTTATTGATGATTGCACAAGAATGACTTGGGTATATTTTTTAAAACACAAATCTGAAGTGGCCGGTAAATTTGCTATTTTTTATGAGATGGTTAAAACCCAATTTAAAAGGGAAATACAAATTCTTCGGTCTGATAATGGTGGTGAATTTGTCAACACAAATATGAAGCAGTTTCTTGAAACCAAGGGAATGGTCCACCAAACATCCTGTGCTCACACCCCAGAACAAAATGGGGTGGTAGAACGGAAAAATCGAATTGTGCTAGAAATTACTCGAGCACTATTGATCGAGTCTCACGTACCAAATTATTTCTGGCCTGAAGCTGTTGCTACTGCAATTTACCTTATTAACCGTCTACCAACTAAAATTCTTCAACTAAGCACACCCTTAGACACTCTATCTAAACTTACAAAAAACATCCCTCCTCCAAACCTTGAGCCTCGTGTGTTTGGTTGTTCTGTGTTTGTCCATATACCTAAATCCAACAGGAACAAACTTGCCCCGTGTGCAGAAAAGTGTGTGTTTGTCGGGTATGGTGTTAACCAGAAAGGATACCGGTATTATAACCCGAAAACAAAACATATGCACACAACCATGAACTGCGATTTCCTTGAGACAGAATACCATTACTCCCAACACAGCAGTCAAGGGGAGATGAGAGATGTCGACTCACTGAGTTGGTTACAATCTGCTTGGACACCTAAAGAAGGAGAAACTAATCAAAGTCATCCAGAAACTAATCAAAGTCATCCAGATAAGTCACCCTCCACAGAAGAAAAACTACTAGTGCCCATGCCAATGATCACACACCCGTCAACCTGATATCTGAGGTAAGTACTCCTGATCCCATAGATCTATCTTCATCTGGTGCTACTAATGAACTTATCTGCAGTGAGTCAATCAACGATGAAGAAGTCGAACCTTTGAGTCAGACCAGTGAAGAACCTAATGTCAACAAGTATACTTTACCTCCTAGATCAAATAGAGGTGTCCCTCCAAAGAGGTATACTCCGGAGAAAGAACCAAGAGGCTCGAGGTACCCCATGGCACATATTGCTGTAGGAAATCTTGCAAGAGAAGCTAAAGAATTCATGACATCGTTGTACTCTGAAGCGACTCCAACAACATTTGAAGAAGCCCTTAGATCAAAAAAATGGGAAGATGCAATGAATACAGAGATGGATGCTTTAAAGGAAAATGATACATGGGAAAAGTGTACTCTTCCTCCAAAGAATAAAGCAGTGGGATGTCGTTGGGTCTTTACCATAAAACACAAGCCTGATGGAACTATTGAAAGATACAAAGCTAGACTAGTGGCGAAAGGGTATACTCAAACATACGGAATTGACTATTCCGAAACCTTTTCCCGATGGCTAAAATTGACACCATTCGAGTTCTAGCAGCAAATGAAGAATGGCCACTTCACCAATTTGATGTAAAAAATGCTTTTCTTCATGGAGAACTCAAAGAAGAAGTGTACATAGAGGCTCCCCCAGGTTTCTCAAAAGAATTCAAACCCGGAGAAGTATGTCCCCTGAAAAAGTCATTGTATGGGCTTAAACAATCTCCTCGGGCTTGGTTTGGAAGGTTCACATTGGCCATGAAAACATACGGGTTTAAGCAAAGCAACTCTGATCATACTCTGTTCTTGAAGCAAAGAGGAGATCTTATTACCTGTTTAATCATATATGTTGATGATATGATTATTACAGGTTCAGATAAGAAGAGATACTGAAGCTGAAAGCAAACTTGTCTTCAGAGTTCGAAATGAAAGATTTGGGAAGGCTCAAGTATTTTCTTGGAATTGGTGTCTTACGATCAAAGCAGAGAATATTTATGTGTCAGAAAAAATATATTCTTGACTTACTAGCAGAAACAGGAATGATATATTGCAAGCCAGCTGAAACTCCTATGGTTTCAAACCAAAAACTTTTTATGGAGGAAAAAGCACAGTTAGCAGATAAAGAGAGATATCAACGACTAGTAGGGAAGTTAATATATTTATCTCATACTCGTCCTGATATAGCATATGCTGTAGGAGTGGTAAGTCAGTTTATGCATCAACAACAAGAATCTCATATGGAAGCAGTTTTAAGAATTGTCAGATATTTGAAAGGAACACCCGGACATGGAGTATTGTTTAAACCAAATGGGAATCTTAAAACTCAAGTTTATACAGATGCGGACTGGGCAGGAGACCGAGGAGATCGAAGATCAACTTCCGGCTACTTTACACTAGTGGGTGGAAACCCTGTTACATGGAGAAGTAAGAAACAGAAGGTAGTAGCTTTGTCTAGTGCTGAAGCAGAATTCCGAGGATAGCACGGGGTATAGCAGAAGTTCTCTGATACGGAAACTTCTTACAAAAGTTGGTTTTCCCACTAAAGAAGCAAGTGCAGTTATGTGTGATAACAAAGCAGCCATCCAAATTTCAGAAAACCCAGTTCAACATGACCGGACGAAACATGTGGAGGTTGATAGACATTTTATCAAAGAGAAATTAGAAGCAAGAATTATTGAAATTCCCTTTGTTCGATCTGAAGATCAGTTGGCAGACATCCTGACAAAAGCAGTCAATGAAAGAGTCTTTACCAAGTGTTTATCCAAGTTGAATTTTGGAAATCCCACTATTCAACTTGAGGGGAGTGTTAGAATATTTGGTGGAAAATAAACCAGAAATTTGAGGGATCAGCTTTTATGACTCACATCATCTCTCGAAATAGTTCCACAATTACAGCCAAAGATTTCTGTATTATTTCCAATTTTATTTTTGTGGAAATTGTATTTATTCATCTATCTTCCTCAATGTAAAGCATACAGAAAAATAAAAAAGCAATTCCAATTCTTAGATCCAAACATGTTCTTGATTTCACAAACAACACCTTAGTGGCCTTCACCCATTAAAAGAATACTATCCCTCTCACATGGAGGGTATGTTTAGTACATGGGGTGGAGTAAGTTTAACCACCCCCTATATACACCTTCGAAAAAAACTCAATGTTAGTTTCGAGAGAATTCTCGTTATCAGATCAGTAGGAATGCTGCCATGTACACTATACCATCCTCCTAGATCTTAACCCAAATAAGTGAAATTAACAAGCATGCTTACTTGAAATGCTTCAAATCAAAATCTAAACAGTGTGAAATGGACGGGCTTCATGTTTACGATCAGAATGTGTCTTTTTGATTTCGATTGAAATTTTTTTAGACTTCTGTAAATAAATAGATGTTATATATGACTAAAAAACAATAATCTAACTTTTGTTTTGAAAGAAATGGAAAGAGATAACACGACACAAATTAGTAAATGATATATTATGTGTATTGAATATCTGAAAACCAGATCTCGAATCTAGATTACAATGAAAGGGTGATGATAAAACTTATCAAATGTATAATAATGATAATATGTCAATAACTATCATAGTATTTAAACGAAAGATAGAATAATAACTAACAAACAAAGTTAAAGATTGATAAAAAATAAAATAAAAGTAAATATAATAGATGATAAAATTAGCCGAAACATTAATATAATATAATAGATAATAAAAGAAACATTAATATAATATAATAGATAATAAAATAAAATCGGCAAACATACCCCTCAAGTTGGACATTTGGAGAACATCTAGCTTGAAACAAATATAGCAAAACAGTTCAATTTTACTCTAATTTGAAGAAAGGCAAAATCCCAATACATTTTAACAATATTACATCCAATATAATAAGGCTTAAGTCACCAACTTAATAGTATTCTAATACATATTTACATATTTGCCCGTTAGCAATACTTAAAAGTTACAGGATGTTGCCTATGATTTTGTTACATAGGTTCTCTAAATCTTCTTAAAATGCACTCACATATGTAAATCCATGCCTCCTTATTTCTAACTTATAATATAACTATTCAAAAAAAGTAACATGGCAAACGGGTTGGGTTGGGACATGGGTCAAAACGGGTCAATTACAGAAATGGTTGTTTTGGTTCGGGTCGAAACGGGTACGATTTCGGGTGGGAACGGGTTCGGGTTAGAATGGGTTCAGGTTGAAACGGGTCCGGGTCAGAACGGGTTTTCGGGTCGGGTAAGTTTTGTTAAAAAATGTTTTTTTTAAAAGAGATTGTACATCAAGGGGCAATTTTGTCAGATTGTATGACCCGTGCTTTTAATTTAATCAACCCAACTTGACCCGTGAATAAAAATTTTAACTTTTTAAGTAACCCATTTTAATCCCCTTATTTATTATTTTTAACCCAAAACGACCCATTGTAGTTTTTAAAAGGGTTAAAATGACCCGTATAATAGCTTCTGGATCTGGATTTCCCTAAAAAAAAAAGTAAAAACACCACTAATACAAGGAAATTCAATCCAATCATAATACATGTATATATTATGAACTTAATATTTTGGTGTTAATAAATACACATAAAAAGAAGAACAATTCATGCTTCTTCTTGAAAAATAAAAACAAAAAATAAACAACTTATTAGGATACATTGAATAAATTTAATTGTAAAGCTTTAATTACGAAGGACTTGGCAAACAACCCGAAAGTTGCACCTCTCTTTCAAGACTTAACTTCAATTCTGGTGCCTTATTCATATATAGCTTTTTCATATTTGAGTTTTGTTCATGAACCAACTTAACCAAGCTTCTCTTGGCATTGGCCCTAAATGGACAATTTGATGCCAAAAAACCATCCACCAAATGTAGATATGCTTCCAAGTCATGACAACACGCCATGTCAGCGTCCGGTTTTAGGTACGGAGAGCTTTTAGTGTCGACTCTGAGCTCTGTCCCGATATGTGCGTATGCCCACGGCATGTTATTGTCGAGCAGTTAAGTACTTTGTTAGCAACTTCTGACTCTCTTAGCTTTTTATCGAGTTCTTCACTTACAAACATTCCTGGGACCCGCGTGATAAGATCTTGAGAGTTCACAATTCGTAGTACTTTTACGTTTTGGGAACTCAGACGCTTGGCAAAACCTCGGTTTCCAACACGAGGTCCACCAAATGTGTAGACGGCTATTGGTGGCATGTCTTTTGCACACGTGCTTAAGTCATCAGCCACCAATAGTGCTAACGCTGCACCGAGGCTATGTCCTGTCACTGTGATACTAAGGGTTTCACCTTCGTATAACTTCGTTAATCGTTTGATTTCTTCAACTACTGAATCAGCGAGACTCGGGACATGAGCTCCTGCAGTCTTGTACAAGCTTAGAAACCCGCACTCCACTTTTGGTTGCCCATAATTAGGATCTTTAGTCCCAGGACTTGAACTAGCAAGTCTCTCATATTTTCCGCCCATTCTAAACATGTGGCGGTCCCACGGAGGGATATCACTATATCCCTCCGTCCCATACGTGATATCTCTCGTTGATCATCACAAACCGCCACATACCCAATACAACTAGTCCGTTGGCTCATCCAGTCGAGCCCGGGCGCCAACTTATCCACCCATTTTGGCAACCCAACCGACGCTGTCGCGTACAAATTCTTCGTCACCCGATACGCCCTATCAGGCAACGCCACGCGTCTAGGCGACGGAGCTTCCTCCGCTGACGTGGCGGGGTCCGAATGAAAACAATGGTACGCCGCCTGAATAAACTCGCCGTACCGGATCATCTCTCGCCGGAGATTCTCGTCAAGCGGATCAAGCAAACCGGACCAGTTATTACTCCCATGATACTCCCTCCACCGCGAAGCCAAACTATTCCGAGGAGAGTATTCCATTCCGGTTTTCGACAACAACCTTTTCAACCGGTTAAGATGCCGTGGTGACATCTCCTCAGCCACCTTGTTTTCCGGCCAAATCCGAGCCAAACTTAACCCTTCCAACAGACCCTTTTCTTTATTGTTAACCGACCGATCACCTTCCGGTTCCGGTTCTTTTAATATAACCTGCGGTTCGGTTGCTAGCAGTTTTTCAAGATTGTTGAGGTGTTGTCTGGTTGATCTTGTGGTGGTGGCGGTGGTGTTGGTGTTGTTCATCACGTTCTTTGTGTAACAACTTCTTCCTAGAGGGTTCAATAGTGATCCATAATTACACCCACCGGAGATTCCTGCCTGAAATATGCGAAGGTTGTTTGCCGGAAGTGTTGCACCGATTTGCATCATGTTTTAGTTTTAATGAATGAAAAAAATGGTTAGATGTTAGATGGTAAGAGGTGTCAAGTGGGATATTATGGTACTTGACGAGGTATAATATATAATGTTGTTGTAAGGGGGTAAAGTTGTAAATTTAGGTTTGTATAAGTTTGAGTATGCCCCTAAACAACTAGGAATGTACAAAGTAACTTCCTTGATGTATAAAGAAGATTGAAGCTTTTCCTTTTTGTGTTTTGAGGTTTGATCATCATCCACTCATCCACTAAAGTAAGTCTTGATAAACTTTCAATTAATATGACTTATTTGATGCTTGCATCATGCTTACTTTTCTCGTTACGATGAAGAAACCTCGTAAGGTATTACGTATTATTAATCAAAGATATGTATGTAAATGCCTTTTGGTCTAGCGGCACTCTCTATCTCTTCCAAATGGGTGACCTGGGTTCAAATCTTGTTGTCAAGGAATTTCTTTTTGAAAGCAAGTCAGGGGGTTTACGAGCCAGTCGGTTTCCTCTTGAACAGTTTGGTGCCATCCACGAGCGTCAAACTAATAATGACCGGTTGTAATTCAATCCGAGGTTTGGATATGTACATGGGCTATGAAGAGGCATGCCACTAAGCCTGATTATGCAGCCGTTCAAAAAAATAAAAAATAAAATAAAGATAATTATAAGGTAAACCTAATTAAATCTATTTTCAAATTATGGTAGTGCTAATTACAATAAACGCAAGCTAATATATTATGCCTAATAAGAAAAACATACGTTAATAAGTTAATATAAAAGAATTAGTTGATGCAGTCTTAGTTATGGTTTAAAAGGGTTTTAGCTTGCTAGCTACCATTATGGGCGGATCCAGGTTTTTTAGGACTCCCAGGAACCCCGTTGGTTTGAAAAAAATTTGTAAAAACCTTGTATGATTTGGAAAAAAATTTAATGAGAATCTACTAAAAGGAACCTTGTGCAAAAAGATTTCTGGATCCGCCACAGTCTAACATTGCTTTTGTATAGTTTACGGTCTTAAAATACGAAACAGTAAAGTAAACAAACAAGTCATAGACGTTATTTGAGATATGAATGTGTCATTGATGACTTGATCTGTTTGTGTCATGGACCGTAAACATTATGTAATGTAGACTATAATAGCAAAAAAATCTTGTACAAAGAAAAATACAGCATACTTTTAAGTTTTAAGTTTCAAAGGGAAAGAAAATAACAAGTCGTGTAAGCCTTACCAAGTAGAAGAAAATCAAGAGGGGGTGTTTTTGTCAAAACCAATATCAAAGAGGGGTGGCTGAAAAATACGAAAATTTTGGTGAATGAAGACCGGATGGCGGATTTAAACTTAAAAGTCAAATGGCAGAATTGAAATAAGTTAAAGAGTTTGAAGATCTGAACTTGACCAACATAATATAACTTGAAAATTGTACATTTCGACTCAAAGATTTGACCTTTTTCATGAGTAAAAAATGAAACAAATAATATTTACAAAAATCTTTACAGTTTTCTATTAGTTAGTTACTTGATTTTTCTTTTTAAAGTTTTAAGTTCAACTTCTATTAACATCACTTTAATTTGAAACCGAGCCAACCGTGTTTTACTGTAGTGGACCTTTGAGCGGACGCATTTTCCGTTAAACCAACTCTGACAATTATGAAGGAGGTAATGTATTTGCTTGATTGATGGCATCCCAAGATGCTTATCTAGTAAATTTGTTGGTTGTTAAAAAAATATTTATAAAAAATGAATTTTAGAACTTGGCCTCTCTGGAGGTCACCAATTTGAAATCGAGCCAACCGTGTTTTACTGTAGTGGGCCTTTGAGCGGACGCATTTTCCCTTAAATCAACTCTGACAATTATGAAGGTAATGCATTTGCTTGATTGATGGCATCCCAAGATGCTTATCTAGTAAATTTGTTGGTTGTTAAAAAAATATTTACAAAAAACTATAAACTAAACTTTGTAAATATTATAAAGCTCTTAATTAATATATAATAGAGAACATATTTTCTGGTTGATTTTGAAAAAAAAACTTAGAAGTTAATTTATTATAAAGTTTTGAGGGAAGAAGTTACTAAAATTAAAAACTTTCAGCCTAGTAAATAAGTGTAAACATCAAATACAAATATGTTTTAACATACAAAATGTTTTTAACGTGAGAAGTGAATGAAACTTTTTATTTTGAATTTGTTTACCTACTACTTAAAAATGATGTTTAATTGCAAAATCAAAAAAAAATATATGATTTTACGGTAATAGAGTGATTATCGTAGGGTAGTTATAATTACTCTACTAATGTAAAATCATGATTTTTTTATGGATTTCGAGACTAAATACGTGACTAATAAGATGAGAAAAAAATTAAAAAAATTTATCTCATTCACTTCTCACAGTATTTTGTATGTTAAAAAGTATTTGTACAATAACTTAACCCAGTAATTCAAAAAAATACTTTCTAAAAGAATAAAAATATCTAAGATTGACCATTCGTATATATATATTTTTCTCCATGTGACCATAACGCGTTTCTAAATATCATCAACCAATGTCAAAATGTGATAGGAAACACGATATGTTTGTTATACTAGTTTTATTTATTTATTTTTTTAATTATAACCATTTGCATATATACATAAGAAAAGGACACATTAGTTAACCACTCCATTAACATTTCAACTACTCGGTTTTATATACTTTTCTAACACTTTAAAGTTAAGAAGTTGACAAAACAACTTTAATAATTTTATGACTTCCACACACCTAAGAGTCTTTTATTTTTTTTAGATATTATATTGTGAAAATCTCTTAATTTTTATTTTTAATTTCTTATGACTCTCAATTATGTACGGCGGTAAACTATATACGGAATTTATTAAATACCTGATCGAACAAAAGTGTTGACTGTGCCGATAGGATCACAACTATGAACTATTGTAAGCATCAGTCGGATCAAATCGGTTAATACTTAAACACCAAACATATAACGAATATTTAGTTCTTAGGGTTTTATAATCAATGGGTTTCAGATATATACAGTACAGTTAATCTGTTGAAAACAATTTAATCAAACAGAAAATTAATTATTTTGTTATTAGTTATCGAGTTATTGACCAAACCAGTTTATTCCAACTTGAACAAACTGATTGAAGAAAGGTAGAAGGAGACTGTCCCGTTATCGGACGAATTTAAAAACACGCAAAAACTAAAACCAACCTGGCGATTTAAGAAACCGAGATTCTTGAACTGCATGGATGATTCCTGTCCTTAAAGGATTTTACGCGCTCGTATTGCTGTGAGCTGCAGCGTAAACTCCCAGGAATTTAATGCAGAACTGATCTGGTATTCCAACAGCAATGGAAACCAGAAAACGCAGAAGCTGGAGAAGAAACAGAAGCACAGAGATGACAGGCTGCGAAAATTAGAGTGTTTGACTGGGTAGCAGGAGGCTTTTATTTATAGGTTGAGATCATAACTGAGAATGAAAAAACGGGGAATGGGATACCATTATCACAAACAGAGTCGAATTCCTGGGTATATCCCATACGAATTCGAATTTCCTAGAGATAACCCCATGGTTTCGAATTCATCTCTATCCCTCTATCCCAGTTTTATCGCATTCGATCTCGATCCACAGCACTGAACCGGACCCCAGCTAAAAATAAAAGCTCCTCAGCTCCTAGCGACGATGCGTACGTGCGAAGTGCGAAGTGCAAAGTGCGCCTCAAACGCGCTGATTCGCGCCTCAAACGCGCCCATTCGCGAGCTCGCGGCTCGGCTCGGCTCGGCGCGCGTGTGGGCTTGACCCACTTCTCAACCCATTTAACACTTTGGAGGCCCATATGGGGTAATCCCTTATAAGGCACTCAACTTTCACCTCCTCCACTAATGTGGGATGGAGGAAACATACCAACTTGTATGTTCCTCATTAATATTTCCAACAATCCCCCACCAAGTTGGAATGTTTCCTCTCACTTAGACAGATGATGTCACTAGGTGTCACGGAGATTAAACCCAGTTTATGTTGATAAACAAGAAGAGACAGATTCGATGGTGTCCTATGGAATTAAACCATTAACCTAATAGCCCCCTTCGGTTTACCCCCACACATCACTGACCGACTTTGCATTCTCACTGAGCGCTAATATGGTCGTGCGCTATAAACCCTTTTCATGATCCTTTAGAAGACAAACCACTTATCTTCACTCGAGGCGGCACCACCCCTAGATCATATAGGCAAAGTTTTACATCATCCACGTTGCTTGGATGCCTCCAAAACTTTGTTAAGAGCATTAGCTCACCCTTGTTCTCGGCAACGACGTACTATCATACCTCACATGGATCTATCAGAAATTGATAGTACCTTCTGTCGTTAAGTGACTTCGTTTTTATCCATTAAACTTGAGAAATAGGAGCACTAAGTTCAAGTTGGGTTTCCATCACTAACGATTCTATTGTGGTTTTAGACCCATGTCTCTCGCGTATTCACTACCAAATCTCTCGTCAGAGGTTTAGTAAACGGATCAGCCAAGTTCTTACTCGTCTTGGCATAAACAACCTTGATGGTACCACTTTCAAGAAGTTGTCTCACATAATTGTGCCGTAGACCTATGTGTCTTGACCTCCCATTATACACTGCGTTGTATACTTTAGATAGTGTGGCCTCACTATCATAATACATGGGAATATACGACATTGGAACATCCCACAAACAGATGTCCGTAAGTAGATATCTAATCCACTCTGCTTCCTTACCAGCCGCAGCTAGTGCTATGAACTCAGCTTCCATAGTTGAGTGGGCAATACACGTCTATTTCTTGCTCGCCCAAGAAATTGCTCCTCCTGCTAGAGTGTAAATCCACCCACTTGTAGATTTTGAATCACTGGTGTGATCAATCCAGCTCGCATCAGAATAACCTTCGAGTATTCTGGAATTAGACGTGTATGTCAGTTCTAAGTTACTGGTCCTTTTTCAGGTATCCAAGTACTCTACCCACTGCTTTCCAGTGTTCTGTCCCTGGATTGACAGTATACTGAATCAGTTTACTTACAGCAAAAGCAATATCAGGACGAGTGCAATGTGTTGCATACATCATACTTCCAATAGCACTCGCATACTCCAGTTGAGCCACTGCTCTCCCTGAGTTCGCATTAAGTTTCACACTTGGATTAAATGGGGTATTAAAATCTTTAATGTTCAAGTGTTGAAACTTAGTCAAATTTTCTCTATGTAATGAGATGACTTAGAGAAATCTGACTTTCAGTTCTTTTCACCTTGATCCCAAGAATGGTATCAACTTCTCCTAGATCTTTCATCTTAAAGTTCGAGGACAGATATTTCTTAGTTTCAGAAATACCTTCAAGGTGAGTGCTAATGATCAACATATCATCAACATAGAGACAAATCACGACTGTATAACCGGATTCGCATTTAGTATAGATACACCTATAAGCACTATTGTGTCGAAACCCGAAACAGTCATAGTGGTGTCAAACCTCTCATGCCACTATTTAGGACTTGCTTCAAACCATAAAGAGATTTAATAAGTCTACATACTTTGTTCTCTTGACCAGGCATCACTAACCCTTCTGGTTGCTCCAAATAAATCTCCTCATTTAGTACCCATTTAAAAACGCAGTCTTTACATCCATTTGATGGATGTACAGCCCTTTCAAAGCAGACACCGCTATTAGAGTTCTAATAGAGCTAATTCTACCACAGTGCATAGGTATCAAAATAGTTGATCCCTTCTCTCTGCCTATACCTTTAGCAACTAATCTCGCTTTATAGGCAGAGATGGATCCATCTGGATGATACTTCCTTTTGAAAATCCATTTGGATCCAATGGGTTTCTTTCCTTGGGTAGATCAACTAACTCCCAAGTTCCATTTCCCATAATGGAATCCATTTCATCATTGACTGCTTCCTTCCACAAAGGAGCATCTCTTGATGACATTGCTTCGCTGAAAGTTTTAGGATCATCATCCAAATTAACAGCGAAAATGACCTTTCTCGTCACTTTCTTTTGAGTTCCCCCAACCAGGTAAGAAAAGAAATCATCTCCATAACTTTTATCTTTTCTAACTCTAGTACTTTTCCTCGGTTCTTCAACTATTGGTGAAGGTTGAACTCGTTTTTCAGAAGTACTAGAAGATGGGGTGTAATTTGAGTTTTCATCATCTCTAGAAAATTGTTCTCAAAGAATTCCACATCTCTGGATTCTACAACTGAACCTGATTCGTCATCCAACAACCGGTAAGACTTACTTTGCGGAGCATATCCAATGAATACACTCTTGTAAGCTCGTTTTCCCAGTTTGAGTATCTTTGGACAGGTACGCAATAATAGGCAAGACACCCTGAAGGGGTATGGTCCCAAAAACCTTGCGCCAATCAAGGAAACCATACCCATTAATAACTTTAAGAAAACTGCGCGCAGACTTCTTTGCCAAAATAAGATTTAGTAGAACTCTGCGCCAAATATCCAAGAGAGGAAAGTGTCATTTAACTACCTTGCGCGGGCTCGACAAGGTTCAAAGTTAACCTTGAACACTCTCTTTGGATAAATGCTTCATTTAACTACCATGCGCGGCTCGCGCAAGGTTCAAAGTTAACCTTGAACACTATCTTTGGATAAATGCTTCATTTAACTACCTTGCACGGGCTCACGCAAGGTTCAAAGTTAAACTTGAACATTCATGTTTGATAATGCTTCATTTAACTACCTTGCGCGGGCTCGCGCAAGGTTCAAAGTTAACCTTGAACATTCTTGTTTGATAATGCTCCATGCACAAACCTTGCGCATATATTTATATCAAAGCAAGCATCCACCAAACATTGCGCTAAGCAGCAAGGAGAAGAAGGAAGATCAGTTAACTAACTGCGCTTCTCGCGCATGGAAACAGTAAATCCTGAGAAACTTTCCCTTAGCAAAATCCTTGACTTGGTGCAGAAGCAAAGGGAATCTTTTCTGTTGTAACAGAATGTACACGTGGCGAATAATAGATGGGTAACAGCTGTGAAACCTCCTAGAAGCTATTAACACCCATCGTGCAAGCATCTTTTCGGTTATAACCAATTGCCACATGGCAGCATCTGGACGGCTGAGGAAGATCACGGTGATGGCATGCTCACATTTATAAGATGTAATGATCTCATGTTGACACGTGGCGCCCTCCTAACCGCTGATGAGCTCACGATCCGTGTGCATTAACGAATTGCCAACAAATGTTAACGGAATAACAAAAGATTCCGTTAAAGTTAACAATCTCTCTTTTTGGCGCCAAACACCGGCTATAAATAAGTAACTTGGAGTTCAAGGAAAGGTATTCACTCTCAACTACTCTCTCACTTACAATACTTACTTCCGACTACCTGTACTTATTCTCACGCCGGAGGAGGAGAGAACCCCCTTCTCCCCGTGGCGAGCTAACGGTGTTCTGTTTTGCAGGATCAGCCGGAATATTGTTCTATTCATCATCCATCATGAAACCAAGCGGAGGGTTAACCCTTTTATGCAGAGCCCATTCCATAGATTTACTTTGATTCTGGTCTAGTTGATCTAGGGTTTCTTCATTGGCGCCCACCGATTTCGATTCTTTCTCACCTTTCGTTTCGTTTCACTTAGATCTACAGCGTCATGGCTGACGGATCATCTTTTCAAGGTCCTCGATCAGGGATTCGACGCGTTGTTGTCGGACCTCAGGTCGACGGACAAATAGTTGAGGATTCTTCCGGCGAAGCTAATGCTCAGTATGATCCTAATCATGCGAGTATTCTTGTAACGTCGGCGGCTCCTCAGGTTGATGTTACGTCGATTTTACCACCTGGAGAGACTCCATTATCGTGGTTAATCAAATCTCAAGCGACTCTAAACCGATGTATGCTCAGTTATGTGCCCAAACCGGAACTCCAGCTTTTCAAGCTCCGGTTAACGCTCCTCAGGTTCGTGCTTCGCCGGCACCTCGAGTTTTGAGTTATAATACTCAAAGTCATGCTCGTTCCCCTTCGCGCATGCCTGAAGATGGAACAGAAATGTATTCTAAAATCAGAAGATCCTGTTCATTTGGTAATAGAAGGCAAGAAGACAACGTTCAGCGTCGCGCATCTGTCCACTCTCGTTTGGGCCCGCGGTCTTCGCAGAAACGGGACACCCAACACGATGAGCTCGATAGAACCTATGAGGAAGGGGATAGTGCAAGTATTTTTAATCGAATATCTGCAGATCATGCTAGTTACAGGCCAAAAGTATGCTCAGTATACAATCCAGAAGTTGAGCATGATTACAATTTGGTGTATCGCCCAACCGAAGCAGCTGAACAATCAAAGTTTACCAGAGAGATAGCACTGGCTCTGTTGGAGCGAGCGAAATTACCATTCAACATTGGAAAGTTTAACGGTTTGACCGATCCTGATGATCACATGCGCCTCTTTACCGGTGAGGGTTACTTGGGTGCTGGACATTGCCAATGTGGTGTCACCTATTTGTACAGACCCTTACCGGCGCTGCGCGCCTTTGGTTTGATAATTTGCCGCAGGTAAACTTTCCTCTTGGAACGACTTAAAAGAGAAATTTCTTACACACTTTAGCCAGCAACGGCGATACATGCGCGACTCCTCTGATGTAATGAACATCTGGCGGAGGGACGATGAAAGCCTCGAAGATTTTATAAGCGCGTTACAATAAAGAGGTGTTGGAGATTGGAGATGTCCATGAAGACCTTATACGCGCGCAGTTCAAATATGCGGTAAGGTGCGACGAAATGATTAAAGTGTTGTCCGTACAACTGGCTTTCCAAAAAACTGGGATAAACTCATGGCGACAGCCAAGGTCTATGCCCAGACTGAGCAACTTAAGTTCTAACCGGCCACCTCTGCCTCAGAATCGTCCGCATGACTTGAGTAGAGGTAGTCACAAGTATAAGAGAAATTGGAAGAGAGTCAAGTCACCAATTGATGCGCGGGCAACAATCAACAAGATAACAACTCAAAAAGCGATTAAGCAGGAGAATAGGGAACGTCAGTGGACTCCCTTAACGAAATCTCTGGCCGAGGTTCTCAGCACTGAGAATTATCAGTTTAAACAGCTCAACCAATGAAAAACAAAAAAGGGCAAGACCCAAATTTGTTCTGTGACTATCATAGAGACACATGCCACACAACAGATAACTGCATCAGTCTGCGCATGGAGATTGAAAAAGCATTAAAAAGTGGGAAGCTTACACATCTAGTCAGAATGTGCGCAAAGAGATTAAGCAGATTACGGCGAGAACGAAGGGCCTAGCAACAAGAAAATGAAACAGCACGTTTCCATGATTCAAGGGGGATCATCGCGCAAGCATAGCCTTCAACATTTTCAAAAAACACTTGGCGCGAACAGCAAGTCATTTTTCTTATCGTTCCAGGAGGTCCTCAAGAAGACCGGCCAGTAGTTATCACCGGTATATTTGGGCATTACCAAACAGACTATATGTTTATAGATCCGGGTAGTTCCATGGATATCACGTATGAGCAGTGCTTCAAGCAACTAGATCCTGAGGATAAGGCACGCTTGGAACCAATTGATTTTCCATTAACTGGGTTCTGCAATGAGGCTGTCTTTCCTCTAGGACAAATCCTCTTTCCTGTTACTTTATCTGATGGGAGGTGTTCTCGAACGAGTAATGTCAACTTCATGGTGATGCCGGCAAATTCCCGTCACGATGTATTATTGGGACGCCGCGCGCAACGTGATTTTAGTATGATTACCTCCGTTCCGCATGCTGCTTGTGGTTTTCCGACACCAAATGGTGTAGCTATACTTTATGCACGGAAAGAAATCATATCAATTGAGGAACCAGTTATGAAGGCTGGCAAGACATTGCCAAGCAATGAACAAAAAAGTGGGTACTCAACAATAAGTACCCTGAGTAGACAATCTTATTAGGGCCTGCAGTCAGTATTGAAATTCGCGCAAAGCTTAAACTACTGTTGTTTCGCAACAAATACATTTTCGCCTGGACACCTCCCGACATGGTTGGTGTCCCGCGCGACGTTGCGGAACATTGCCTGAATGTATTTCCATCAGCAGAACCAGTTGTGTAGAAAAAGCGCAGCATCGGGTCAGAAAAGACAGAGGCAATGAACGAACAAGTCACCGAGTTATTAAATGCTGTTATTCTGCACGAAGTCAAATACCAGACTTGGGTGGCAAACCCAGTCATGGTAAAGAAACATAATGGCGGATGTGCATAGATTTTAAAGATCTAAACAAGGCGTGTCCGAAAAATTGTTATTCTCTTCCTGAGATTGACAAAAAGGTTGATTCGTTAGCTTCCTTTCGCTGGAAATGTTTTCTAGATTGTTATAAAGGTTATCATCAAGTCTTGATGAAAAAAGAGGACGAAGATAAAACCGCTTTTCGCACGGAGAAGGGCATTTTTTGTTATACCAAGATGCCTTTTGGTCTCCGCAATGCGGGAGCTACTTATCAAAGATTGATGGATACAGTGTTTGGAGATGACATCGGGAAAACTGTGGAAGTCTACATTGATGATTTGGTCGTTATGAGTAATTCAGAAGACACTATGCTAGACAACATCCAACGAACTTTTGATTCTCTGCGCGAGGTAAATCTAAAGTTAAATCCCAGCAAATGCTCCTTCGGCATGGAGGAGGGCAAATTTTTGGGTTTCATCATCACCAAAGACGGTTTCAAAGTTAATCCTGAGAAGGTCGAGGCAATACAAAAAATGTCTTCTCCTACTACCATCAAAGAGATGCAACGTTTGGCTGGAAGGTTAGCTGCGCTAAACCGCTTCCTCGCCAATCATGCTGCAAAATCTTATCCATTTATTCGAACCTTGCGCAATTGTACGAAGAGCAAAGAGTTCGCATGGACTCCTGAAGCTGATGAAGCTTTCCAGCAGATGAAAGATTGTTTAGTTCAACTTCTCACACTTACTGCTCCTCGAGAAAAAGAACCCATGGTCTTATATCTTGTTGCATCTGAGGTAGCAGTAGGTGTTGTCTTGTTGGTAGAACGCGAAGGGGTCCAGTCTCCAATTTATTATATCAGCAAGATGTTGAACGATCCAGAGACAAGGTATTCAATCATGGAGAAATTAGTTTTAGCATTGGTCCATGTTTCACGCAGGCTACGAAGATACTTTTCAGGACATGTTATTACAGTTTTAACAAATTTTCACATTGGCCAAGTCCTGGCCAAACCAGACGTTTCTGGACGATTGCGAAATGGGCAATAGAATTGGGAGGTTATAACATCTGTTATAAACCTAGACCAGCTATCAAATGCCAAGTTTGGCAGATTTCATCGCTGAAATTCCTGCTGATAAGCTTGAAGAATGCCAAGCAATCCAAAACCCAGTCCCAGTCATCGACAACAGAGCCTGGACATTGTTTACAGATGGCGCATCAAACAGTGATGGGTCTGGAGCAGGTCTTCGATTAATGAGTCCAAAGGGAGCAGAATTCACATATGCAATTCGGTTGGATTTTAAAAGCACCAACAACGAGGCCGAATATGAAGCTTTCCTAGTAGGCTTGCACCTCGCTATCAAAATGGGCGCAACAAATTTAGAAGCCCATGTTGATTCATTACTAGTTGTTGAGCAAATAATTGGAACATACGATGCAAAGGGAGATATCATGGCTTTATACTTGGCGCAAGCCAAGGCTCTTATAGCACAGTTCCAACAATTTAAAGTCACACACGTCAAGCAAAGTGAAAACAAACATGCTGATGCTTTAAGTAAACTCGCAGCAACTAGTTTCAAACATTTGGCTAAGGAAGTTCGCATCGAGGTTTTAAGTAATCCATCAGTTCCCCTTAGACAAGTAACAATGGTCGAAGTAGGAGATCCATCATGGATGTCTCCAATAATAATGTATTTGTTACATGGTTCTTTACCAGAAGATAAAGCGCAAGCACGTAAGTTACGATACAAAGCCCTCAATTACGAAATGATTGACGATATTCTTTACCGACGCTCTTACATGGGTCCTTCACTCCGCTGCGTTAACAAACATGATGCGCAATACCTGATCAGGGAGGTTCATGAGGGGCTATGCGATATACATTCTGGGCCGCGCATGGTAGTAGCCAAAGTGAAAAGCGCAGGGTATTATTGGCCCGGAATGTACGTTGACGCGGTGGAGATCTTGCGCAAATGCATGTCCTGCCAAAAGCATGCCCCTAAAACGTTGCGCCCAAAGAATCCTTTGGTACCCGTCACAACAGCTTGGCCATTTCAACAATGGGCCATTGATTTAGTGGGACCATTTCTGGATGCGCCCGGGGCAGTAAAGTTTATCATTGTTGCGGTCGATTACTTCACCAAATGGGTTGAAGCCAAACCTTTAGCTTCTACTACAGCGATGGTAATTCGCAAATTCATCTAGGAATACATTATTTGCCGTTTTGGTCTGCCCATGCTCATTATTATAGACAACGGTACAAATTTAATGGCTGAAGAGTTGCAAACATGGATGACCAAAACGGGAATCCAACATGTTTTCGCTTCTGTTGCACACCCACAAGCAAATGGTCAAGTTGAAAGCATAAACAAAGAGTTGGTCGACGGTATCAAGGCCCGCCTTGGCATGGCACGACGGGGGTGGGTTGACGAATTGCCTAGCATCTTGTGGGCACACCAAACTATGCCCAAGACTAGCACTGGAGAAACTCCTTTTAGCCTTGTGTACGGCACGGAAGCTGTGATTCCTGCCGAAATTGGGTTACCATCTCCAAGGATGCTAGCTTTGGAAAAACAAGATAACGAAGAACAAAGGCGCATCGACCTAGACTTATTGGAAGAACGACGAGAAAATGCAGCGATTCGCGAAGCTAAATACAAGTCCCAGCTTGAAAAGTATTACAACAAAAGGGTGCGCATCTATTCCTTTTCGCCGGTGACTTTGTTCTTCGCGATAATGAAGCATCGAATGCCGAAAAACCGGGGAAGTTAGCCCCGCGATGGGAAGGTCCGTACGTGATAAATGAAGTATTGAGAAAAGCCGCGTACACTCTGAAGCGTATGGACGGATCCAGCCTTCCTCAAACCTAGAACGCCCAACAACTACGCCGATGTTATATGTAATCTCAGTCCTCTAAGCAACGTTCTGAGCGTTGCGTAACGAGACTGCTTACTTTATTTTGTTATGTAATCTTAGTGGCAGCCATAGCTTTGCGCTTTATCAGTATGAATAAAATACTCTGCCACTACTTACAGTCTTGAATATGTTCATTTACAAATGCATGCAATTCCTTTGGATAAACAAAAACACAAACTCATGAGCCACAAGCTAACTTAATACTTACGCTCACACATGAGAAAAGAAACTGTTCATTTGTCTATCCTACACAAGTAATTGGTCACATGCAAACATTGTAAAGCTGAAATATATTATATTCACATCCACAATACTTGCGCAGCAATGCAATGTTACAAGTTATCACAAAGTAAAAAATTACAAATTTCCTATTCTATGGATTTGGTTCCCGCCTGCTTCTCTGTTGAAGAAAAGATCTCCTTTAATTTATCAACAAAGTCATCTTGCTGTAGCACGGCATCCACAAGGTCCATAATCGGAATTTTCAATTGATCATATCTTTCTTTGGCAGCAGAATAAACGGCGACAGTATTTAGCCCATGCGTGGCAGCACGGCTTGTATCCCATTCGGTCTTCAGCGCATGGGCCACGTGCAAAGTACACTCTCTATAGCCCTCGGCATGCCCGTCATTGCGCGCCGCGATCATCAATTCTGCCACTCTCTCATCCAACTCCGTAGAGTTAAGGATGGCATTTGCAATCTGTATACAAATACAATCAGTATATGTTGCGACAATCAAACCAGACATGTATAAAGAAAAGGGAATATTACCTCCACAATCCCGTACTCCCGCAACCAAGTAAGCTGGTTCATGAGGGATTCGGTGAGGCTTTTGCTGTAGCACGAGCGACCTTCGTGTCATTAATTTTTTGTTCGCCTTCAGTCAAACGGCGGATCAACTCGGCTTTTTCTGTTCGGTGAAGGTTGATATCTTTTTTCAAACTATCAACCTCATCTTGCAGCCGCGCCCGGTCAAATAGCATAGCAGTTAGATCATCAATTTGTTTTACTTAAGAAGGAGAGTCATTTGGTTGATACCTCATTCTGCTCGCTCCTTTCTCTGTGTGAGCGCGCCTCTTCTGCTGCCGCAACTGCATCAGCTTTCTCTTTCTTGAGTTTCTCAATTTCGTTGCGCAGAGAAATTTTTCTTTGTTATCACGATCACAAGCCTCCACAAAGCGCTTGCGCTCGTCTGCATATTGCGCAGCAGAGGCCTCACACTTGCGCTTCCACGACAGCGTCTTCTTCTCTTTCTCAAACTGGGCCTTTTCCGTCTCAAAATCGACGAGCATTTTCAACGTCTTCTCCTTCTCAAGTTTGGCCTTTGCCTTCTCAAGCTCAACCTCATCCCATTCTTTGTTCATGCTGCGCCATTCGCGCACAATCCTGTTTATGGTGGAAGAGGCAAGGGCAGACTCTTGCAAATATGACTCGTAGGTAGCCTCGTGGTCTTTTTCTTCCTCGCGCTTCACCTCCGCCGGCGGGAAGATGCCCTTATACCACTCCTGCATGAGTGCCAATCAGTGAAAACATCACCCTGCTTAACTTTCCACACGGGCTGGTGAATCGCAGAGGCCCGCCTCTCAGAATAAGAGCGATAATAATAGTCCACAGGCGTCTCCTCTGGGCGAATAGGCGACTCCTCCTCCGAATCCTCAACAAACACAAAGCCTTCGCTTTGTGTTGAAGATCCGGCTCCCTTGGATATCAACTTTGACGGTTCCCCAACATCTGTAGCCGTATCTTTAACCTGCTCGCCAGCAGGATTCTCAGCATCAAAATTTTTGGGCTCTTCTTCCGGAGCCACTTTCTCAATATTTTCCGGGACGATGGGGTCGGAATCAAGAACAGGAGTTTCTTGCCCCGCATCTCCCTCTTCAACGTTCTCAGGCCTGCGCAGCGATGGTATAGCATATGAGGTGGCCGGCGCAGCCTTCACCATTTTCTCTGCAAAACATATTAACAAATACTAAGTATAAGATTATGCACAACTTTTATGACAGAAATGCGCAATAAACTAAACGTACCAGGTGAGAACTTCTTTGCAAAGGCATCCAGATTGCCCTTCTTACCAATGCGCGGGCGCGCAACTTTGGTTGGCGCAGGAGTTTTAGTCTCCGCCTCCTTCCCTCTTCTTAGAAGTGCGCTTCAACGCCTCTTCCGGGCTAGAAGGTACTTCCAAAGGATCATCTGGGTTAGCAACAGGAAGAGATGAGTGTGTCAACAGGTTCTAGATTCGGTTTCTTCAAACCTACAGGCGCAAGACCCTCAGTGAGTCCGACACCACCACATAATTGCACCAAGAGTCAGATACGGGAAGCGTACCTTTCTTGCCCTCAGCTTTCGCAGCAGCTGATGGCTTGGTTTTTTGCTCTGGGTTGGAAGGGGGAGGCGCAGCAGCTGCAACAGCAGTTGGTTTCTTCTTCTTCTTCGAATCAGGGCCTACACCCAAGTTTAGCAAATCACTTACATAATCAATCATATTGAGCAAAGGTTGCGCCATTAGTTATATTGCAATATTACTTAGAAAAAATGTTCAAGAGTAATATTGCAATATCAACTTAGGCTTTGTAAGGACTTATTTACCAGTCTTCGAATATGGTTGCGCCTCCAGATCCTCCTGCTTGGGCAACTCAAAGTTCCCTAATATTTGTGAGAACCAAGTTTCCTCACCATCAGCAATAGGCAAGACGACCATTTTTCCTTTCTCTCTCTTGAAAGAGACCAAGTAGAGAGGCGCAGCTACATAACAAACATTTTTGCATCAGTACATATCTATTGAAAGATATTGCTAGGAAGTTAAAGGGTTACATACCAGTTCCATTTCTGTATACACCGGTTTTTCCCGGCGTTCCTTCTTCCAGAAAATACTCATCCCGGCAGCGATGAGGGCCCTCTCCGGCAAAACAATATTGGGCACATCTTTAATATCTTGATACCATACCTCGTCGGCAGGTATGGGAAGGGTCTCCAGCTCGATCTCATCACCGGCCGGAATGTCATCTTCATCGGGATCACCGCCGCCTTGATAAAGAATAAATTCTGCTTCCAGTCGTGGTAGGACTTCGGCGGCACCAACAACAATCGTTTGGCTTGCACACGCTGTTGGAACGAATAAAAACCCAACGAGCAGTGCAGCGGTAGAAAACTCTAAACTTCTTGATCGACGGCACGATCTGCATCGATCGGCAAACGAACTCAAAATGCCGGATCCTCACCATTCCCATAGGGCTCAACTGAGAAATGTGAATCTTGTAAAAACCAAGAATTTCCAGTAAGAAATGGGTCACCGGAAGCCGGAAGTTCCCTTCGCAAAAGAATCGTAAAATAATGTAATGTAGCGGCCGGCGCATCAGCCGCCATGGCATTCGCCACCGGAAAAAAACGCTTTCCAGGACGGAGCGAAAAGGAAGTTGGTGGCAAGATTATCGAAATCTATCTTCGACCACATTAGCGTGGCAAACTTGACGACGACATCTCAGCAGAACTCGCACCGGTGGCCATAACTCGAACTTTGAAGAAAATTAGAAAACTTTGAAGGTCGCCGGAATTTTTAAACACAAATTTCTCTCAAGTTATAATTGGGTGAGGAAGCAAATGGATTGTTGATCCCTTTATATACTAACCGCAATTAATGCACGGTTTGACTGCAGCGACTTTTGCGACCGTCACGTATCCCCAAGTAACCGCAGGGGCGAGTGGGAACAGTAACCGCCCCACGCGCGCAAGTGTCGCCGAAAAGCATTAAATACGGTAAGACATGTACAGTTGACAGCCTGTCAACAGTACCACCACGTCTCAAGAACGTGCGTCGTCACGAACTACACCATCCAGATAAGTGACACGTGTCTAAGTATATTTAAATTCAAATGCTTTTTCAAAATTCACTTACGACACGTCATCAAGATGCATAAAGCAACAAAAACCTAGTCCTTACCTAGCGCATCACATTTATCTTAAGTCCAGTGCTCCACCTACTTTTTATTCTTACATAGGAGAACACTGGACTAGGGGCACTTGAAGGGGTATGGTCCCAAAAACCTTGCGCCAATCAAGGAAACCATACCCACTAATAACTTCTAAGAAAACTGCGCGCAGACTTCTTTGCCAAAATAAGATTTAGTAGAACTCTGCGCCAAATATCCAAGAGAGGAAAGCGTCATTTAACTATCTTGCGCGGGCTCGCGCAAGGTTCAAAGTTAACCTTGAACATTCTCTTTGGATAAATGCTTCATTTAACTACCTTGCACGGGCTCGCGCAAGGTTAAAAGTTACCCTTGAACACTCTCTTTGGATAAATGCTTCATTTAACTACCTTGCGCGGGCTCGCGCAAGGTTCAACGTTAAACTTGAACATTCTTGTTTGATAATGCTTCATTTAACTACCTTGCGTGGGCTCGCGCAAGGTTCAAAGTTAACCTTGAACATTCTTGTTTGATAATGCTCCATGCACAAACCTTGCACAGATATTTATATCAAAGCAAGCATCCACCAAACATTGCGCTAAGCAACAAGGAGAAGAAGGAAGATCAGTTAACTAACTTGCGCTTCTCGCGCAAGGAAACAGTAAATCCTGAGAAACTTTCCTTTAGCAAAATCCTTGACTTGGTGCAGAAGCAAAGGGAATCTTTTCTGTTGTAACAGAATGTACACGTGGCGAATAATAGATGGGTAACAGCTGTGAAACCTCCTAGAAGCTATTAACACCCAATCGTGCAAGCATCTTTTCGGTTATAACCAATTGCACATGGCAGTATCTGGACGGCTGAGGAAGATCACGGTGATGGCATGCTCACATTTATAAGATGTAGTGATCTCATGTTGACACGTGGCGCCTCCCTAACCGCTGATGAGCTCACGATCCGTGTGCACTAACAGATTGCCAACGAACGTTAACGGAATAACAAAAGATTCTGTTAAAGTTAACAATCTCTCTTTTTGGCGCCAAACACCGGCTATAAATAAGTAACTTAGAGTTCAAGGAAAGGTATTCACTCTCAACTACTCTCTCACTAACAATACTTACTTCCGACTACCTGTACTTATTCTCACGCCGGAGGGTGGTCACGGAGAGAACCCCCCTTCTCCCCGTGGCGAGCTAACGGTGTTCTGTTTTGCAGGATCAGCCGGAATATTGTTCTATTCATCATCCATCGTGAAACCAAGCGGAGGGTTAACCCTTTTATGCAGAGCCCATTCCATAGATCTACTTTGATTCCGGTCTAGTTGATCTAGGGTTTCTTCACACCCCCAAACCCTCAAATACTCTAGGTTTGGTTTTCTTCCTTTCCACCACTCATATGGGCTCGTAGGTATCACACGACTAGTGATCCTATTGTGAACATAACAAGCGGTTAACACAGCTTCCCCCCACATATTACGAGATAGACCCGATTGATTTAACATACAGTTAGCCATCGCTACCAAGGTTCGGTTCTTTCTCTCAGCCAAACCATTTTGTTGGGGAGTATATGGTGCAGTTCTCTCATGTATGATGTCTTCTTCTTCGCAGAATGCATCAAATCTTCGGTTAAAGTATTCTCCGCCTCTGTTCGAGCGAAGAATTTTAATGCGTTTCTCCTTTTGTTTTTCAACCTCAGCCTTATATATTTTAAATGCCTCAAAAGCTTCGTCTTTTGAATGCAATAAATAAACATATAAGTATCGGCTGAAGTCATCGCATAAAGTGATAAAGTATCTCTTACCCCCACAAGTAAGGACTCCATTCAGTTCACAAATATCTGAATGAATTAGTTATATTAGTTCTAGTAGTGATGTATTACGTTTATGGACACTTGGAAAAAGGTTTCTTTGTGAATTTTGATTCACACAAGTTTCGCATTTTTCAAAGTCTTTATCTTTTAATTTCAATAAACCTTTAGTTTGCATTTTCTCAATGTTTTTAATATTTGTATGAGCTAAACGTTTATGTCATAAAGAAATTGAACAAGCGATATAATCAGAAGACATAATTTCATTCAAATCAAAACCAATTGCATTACATTGATAAAAACTATCACTACCACTATCACCACTATCACTTTCATTCCCAAACCCATCAATCATTGAAACGCCACCTTCATCCGAGTCTTCTTCATCATCAATTCCATCTTCAGCTAGGTCAAGGCGATACATTCCACCCGTATTCTTTGCTTGACCCACATAGATGTCATTTAGAGAAAACTTCACACGAAGATTCTTGAGAACCAGCTTGTACCCATTTTGATCAAACTTATCAGCAGAAACAAGACCCTTGGTGATACCAGGAACATGCAACACGTCCTGAAGGGTAACCGTTTGACCATCTTTAAAGTTTAGTCGCACTGTGCCTTTACCACGAACTTCCACTCGATGTCCATCAGCACATACCACCTCTGTTCCTTGAGGAACAGGACCATAAGTAAGAAACGAGCCACGATTCCCACAAACATGAACAGTGGCTCCAGAATCCAAAAACCATCCTCTACATGCCACAACGCGTGTATATTGAGAAAGCATGTTAACATCTCCAAGACCCACATTAGCCACTAGATTGGTGACTTTCTCAATATCAACAGCACTTGTAGAACCAACCGTAGATCCAGATTTCCTTTGAGAACACTCTCGTGCATAATGCCCGGTTTCTCCACAAACATGACATTTACCCGATCTCTTTGGTTGATGGTTGGTCGTTTGATGTGACTTTTTGAATTCCTTTTTCTTTGGTGCTGTAAATTTTCTATTCTTTGATATCTCTTTTCCCTTTTGCCCAGATCCTCCAACAATATGATTCACACTCGATCCGACTTTACCTCTTTTGTCCCTGTTGCGCGTTTCCTCCTCAATTCGAAGGTGCTTCAACAGTTCATCCAAAGAGTAGTCCTCAGACTTGTGCATCATTCTCTTTGAGAAATCTTTCCAAGTAGGAGAAAATTTTGCAATAATGACCCCTACTTGAAAAATTTCTGGCAGTGGAATAGAAAGCGCGGTCAATTTGTTAACAAGAACTTGGAGTTCATGCACTTGCTCCAGGATTGACTTGTCATCAACCATTTGAAAGTCTAAGTACTTGGAAATAAGGTATTTGTTAGTACCTTCTTCATGAGCCTTGTACTTATCTTCCAAAGCTTTCTACAATTCTCTAGCACTTGTTACCGGCGCGTATAAGTCACAGAGACGATCTGAAAGAGAATTCTTGATGTGGAAAAGGCAAAGATCTTCAGCTTCCTTACGGACAAGTCTTTGCTTAGCCAAATATTGATTCGGGACCTCTCCAGCCTCAAGAGGAGGGTCATCAGGGATTGTGGGCAAGCTTGGATCAAGGATATAGTAGAGTTTTAGCACAACGAGCATGAACTTAACCTTGTCCGCCCAACGGGTATAGTTCTGGCCATCGAATCTGTTCAACTTGACAAACTCTTGATTCATGAATCTCAGATTAGCTGTTGGTAGTTCACCATCCATTATTTCTGGCGATTAAACACAAAAATTAAAATCCTTTAAGATTGTTGAAAACAATTTAATCAAACAGAAAATTAATTATTTTATTATTAGTTACCGAGTTATTGGCCAAACCAGTTTATTCCAACTTGAACAAACTGATTGAAGAAAGGTAGAAGGAGACTGTCCCGTTATCGGACGAATTTAAATAACACGCAAAAACTAAAACCAACCTGGCGATTTAAGAAACCGAAATTCTTGAACTGCACGGATGATTCCTGTCCTTAAAGGATTTTACGCGCTCGTATTGCTGTGAGCTGCAGCGTAAACTCCCAGGATTTAATGCAGAACTGATCTGGTATTCCAACAGCAATGGAAACCAGAAAACGCAGAAGCTGGAGAAGAAACAGAAGCACAGAGATGACTGCGAAAATTAGAGTGTTTGAATGGGTAGCAGGAGGCCTTTATTTATAGGTTGAGATCATAACTGAGAATGAGAAAAACAGAAAATGGGATAACTATCCCTCTATCCCAGTGCAAAGTGCGCCTCAAACGCGCCCATTCGCGAGCTCGCGGCTCGGCTCGGCGCGCGTGTGGGCTTGACTCACTTCTCAACCCATTTAACACTTTGGAGATCCATAAGGGGTAATCCTTATAAGGCACTCAACTTTCATCTCCCGCACCAATGTGGGATTGAGGAAACATACCAACTTGTATGTTCCTCATTAATATTTCCAACATAATCTGGTTATTAGAAAAAAATAGTTAGGTACTTAGGTTAACTGCTAACTTTATACATGAGTGAATTCAAGCTAATCCAATCCGATTAATAAATTCAATTATATCAAGATCAGACGACATAGTAATCCTTTTTTATATATTTAAGAGAATAAATGACGATTATCATGTTATTAATTTATAAAGAAATATAACAAAACTTTTTCGACATATAACGTAATATCTCTAAAAAGTAAAAGAGTATAAAGATTAATTTTTCGTTTCGGTTCGGTTTGATTCCGTTAATTTGGATATTTACATATGTAACCGTAAGCAAATCATAAAAGTTGGTTATAAAAAAGAGACAGTAACAAAATCATCAATTCCTTAATCAGTTAGAATCTAGTTCATGAACTTAGTATCCTAACATCGTCGTCAACTTCAAGTGGCCATCAGTTTCTTCGATATAAGTTTGAGTGTTTGACGTCGACCTCCACCAAAAGAAGCAATGCGTGAAAAGAGGGTGTACTCCGACGATAGAATAAGATAAAGATCCAATGTATAGAACGTTAATATTTTGTTTTTAGATTTTCATAACCAATTGGTTTATGATATAAATGATTTAGTTAAATTGGTTATTAGTGACGAGAATATCACCCCCTAGTTGGGATATTACGCGCTTGCTCGAAGCAAATGGAGAATTAACAACATCCACATTGTCCACATTCACATGATCTACGTTAACTAAACAAGCTTTGCCATGCATGACCATTTTTGTTCTTCCAAAGACTCTTGTCCTCCTTTTGAACAAGGGTGTTGAATGACCGCGTCCTTAGGTTTGCAGTCTAACATGACATGAGCGCTAAAATTGTGTTAGACACACGAACTCATGTAAGACACGTGATGTAGCCGAAAACTAAACATGTTTTCATAGGCTGACATAAAGATGATCCTTTAACTCGATATTTTTCATTTTACAAATTTACTAAAAAAATACGAATGTATATTAAACAATCACATTTCAACTATAAAATCGATGCTGATTTATCTTTTGTATTTTAAAAATTGGTGTAGAATACCGATCAATCAAATTACAACATAAAATATACACTTTCTCTTAAATTAATAAAAACCAATGGGTTTGCACCATTGCACGTATAGACTACCAATAAATCGATGCTAATTTCTCATTTATCGATGTTTAAGCAAATTATATTAAGGATATGGACCAAATTAGACATGCTTAGCTTGAACAATCAACTCTAGACGACCATTACATTTAAACATGTTTATACGGACCAAATATGCTTCATTACACGTGGGAGTGTGAAGTTTAATCCTAGGAAGAACCGAAGATGTTTCCCACTGTCTAAACCAATCTAAAGTTTCTTCATCCACCTATATAACTTTATATCACTTCCTCCATTATATTTAATTTCTACTATACTATTTTAAACATTAATATCTCACACTACAACTTTACGAAACGACCTTATAGATAGAACACATAAATATAAGTATAACTATTAGCGTTCAAATTTATAGGAAGGAGTCTTTAAGAATTCATTTATCATATTTGAGCTTGAAAAAACGTATCATTCCGTAATGTTTTATTATTAATGTTTTTTTAAAATCAAATGGGTATTGGGCTTACTAAACTAATGCTAATAGGCTAACTTCTAAACCATAAATATTATTTTCTAAATAGGTCTAACTTAGAGTTGGTATGAGTATACTATTTAAAAAAATATTACCCCCCCCCCCACACACACATGTATATATATATATATAGTGGAGAGTTCAAATGAGAAGAAATTTTTTTTAAGAATAAAAAGAATAACTTTTAAACCAATAAAAATTATCCATTTACTTCATTTAATGTGTGCATTTAATGTTATGAAAAATGACATATAGGTAAATCTATAATTGTTATTAATTAGCTAATTAATTAAACTTGTAACTCATTTTTTTCATATACTCTTTCAAGATAAAATAATTTATGGTGTAGGACAATTTTCGACATATGTATGATAAATTTTAGTATGTGTAGGATAAAATTTGAAATGTGTAGGGTAAATTTACATGTGGGTAGGGTAAATTCCGGTAAGTGTAAGACATATATAGGATAAATTTTGAAATGTGTAGAATAAAATGTTTTTGCTTTATTAATTAAAGATAGCATAATTAATGAGAGGAGTTATAAACTATTTAATAGTTTACCATTATGTCCTTTCTTCTTTTTCCTATATATTATATAGGGGAAGGTTCATTTGAGAAGAGAAAAAGAAGAAAGAGCATAATGGTAAACCATTAAATAGTTTATAACTCCTTATTAATTATGTTATCTTTGATTAATAAGCAAAAACATTTTATTCTACACATTTTAAAAATTTATCCTACATATGTCTTACACTTACCGGAATTTACCCTACACATTATTTTATCCTACACATAATAAAATTTATCATACACATGTCGAAAATTGTCCTTAACCAAAAATTTATTTGATCTTGAAAGAGTATATTAAAAAACGAGTTACAAGTTTAATTAATTAGCTAATTAATTGCAATTATAGATTTACCTATATGTCGTTTTTCATAATATTAAATATACAAATTAAATAAAATAAATGAATAATTTATATTGGTTTAAAAGTTATTCTTTTTATTCTTACAAAATTTTTCTTTTCATTTGAACTCTTCAATAAATAAATAAATATATATATATATTGATTTAAAAAAAAAACACATATTGAGTCATGTACGATAATAACATTTTCTGATGAATAGGATCCAAATATCCTCTAATTCCTTACAAACATTTTATACATTATTTAATGGTTAAACAATTTAGTGAACCGCCTATCTGATAATTTATTAAGAATAGGATGTTATTATTTGTTATTTTCTAATTAATTCAATACTAACTACTAAATGAGTTGTTGCTATTATATTGTTATTATTAGTACGAAAATTGGATTTTAAAATGCAAACGATAACTTATTGGTAGATAACAGTTTACAAGGGGTGTGCACTAGATGGTTTGGTTGGTTTTGAGCCTCAACCGAAACCAAAATATTTGATTATTGAAGATTATTAATAGACTGGTTTCCGTTAATCGATTTTGCCTTAGTTTTGCTTTGATTATGTGTCGGTTTAATCGATTATATGAGGTGGGTACTGGGTAGTTTGAGCCTCAACCGAAACCAAAATGTTTAATTGTTGAAGATTGTTAACTGATTGGTTTTGGTAATCAATTTTTGTATTAACTTTGGTTCGGTTATGAGTCAGTTAATTGATTTTATTTTAGCTAAAATTTTTAACTTAAACTTGAACTATTGAGGTTTTTATTAACAAAAGTTTTATGTTGTAACCTAGTCACTAAGCTATTGACTTAACTGGGCCTTTTTTTTAAAAGGAAGTTTGAGCATTCTTTTTGTTATACCTCTATACGTGATTTAGCGTGTGAAACGGTAACGAAGAATTGATCACTTTGATTCTAAGATTACCCGTGCTCCTCATTTCAAGCTTCGGTTTGATTGGGCAAGGCCCCTTCAGGCCTTGTCACGACATGCTCCTCGTTTCAAGCTTCGGTTTGATTGGTAGAACGCCTAAAACGGAGACCCGTAATCAAAGTTATAAAGTTATGGTCATTTTCATATATCACCCTTGGTACTCGATCATGAGCCTCTTGAAATGCCATGAGTCGATCTTCCGCACTTGGGCCTCTAGAAATGCTGTGGCTCGATCAAGTTTTTGCCATAACCTTCTATAGCACATCTCCTATTGCCCCATAATGAATACTATCTTGGGTCGAACAGATTTACAAATTTATCCATTAATACTAAACACCTACAAACTATGTGAACAAGGTTTGAAGTTTTAGCTCATAGCTTAATACTTCTCATATGTGAAGTTTTAAAAACATAATAGCTTGTTAATTTGGTTGTCTTATTCCTACAAAATGAGGAATATCATGAACATCACGTATTTTGAAAAGCGATATCTATAATCGGTTCGATTTGGTTATTACACACATAAAATTTGCAACCAAACCATAATACTCCGTTAATCATTTATGGCTTAACTGAACCATTGGTTAATTGTTTGACCTAGTCACATCAGTTAATTTGGTTATTTGCTCACCACTAATCCATATTGACAATGTAACTAATGCTTCAACCTTTTCGGATACTATCTTAAACCTATATTATTAAAAATGATATTAACTTAGATACTTAGTTGCTACATTGCTTTTCAAATAAAGAGCAAGTGAGAAAAGTTTGATCATGTAGTGTTCGTGTTTATATCGATTTTGTAAAGCTATAATAATCACGAATTCTAACTCCAATTGCGTCACATACATGGATCGTCACAAGCTTTGTGTCTGATATATTATATGATTAAGGTTTATCTTAATCGTTCCTTGTCATAATAATGAATAAACATGTATGAAATATGATTATATATCCAAAAATTACATATCCCTGTAACAACAAAAACAAGACGGGGGAATGGTGTCAGGTAGCTGTCTGGCATTTCCTTATTGGTCCAACCAATTTCCGATTTTATTCCCGCTTTAAAACTACGATTTTGTCACCAGTTCAAAATTACGTTTTTGCCCCTAGTTCAAAATAAAATTATGCTTTTGCCTTAGCTAAAAAAATACAATTTTGCACTCGGTTCAAAATTACGATTTGCCCCGTTTAAATTTACAGTTTTCCATTAGTTTTTTGATCCCAGCCAATGCTTGGCACTTCCCCATTGGTCCAACAAATTACGATTTTGTCCCACTTAAATTTACAGTTTCGCCATTGGTTTTTTTCTTTTCCCAGCCAAATTAGGATTTTGCCCGCAGCTTAACTTTATAGTTTTGCCATTTTTTCCCTGTCAAATTACGATTTTGCCCCCATTTTAAAATTCGTTTTAGTGTTTTTTTTTGACAAAATATGGTAGTGTTTTGTTTTAATTGATTGGCTCGATGTACTTTTTATTCGTGACAATCGGTAGCTTTTCCATCGTTTTAGTTTTTTTAGCAAAAGTATGGTAGTGTTTTGTTTTAATTTGTTCACTCAATATAATTTTTTTTAGATCGTGTTACGAGTAGTATGTACAAGTAAGCGAAACACAGACGTGCATCTTATGAGAGAGAAATATTCGGCTTATTGCCCCGCAACGCGGGCGGGACAAAACCTAGTTATCTATATTGACAATTCTCATGGGCTGGAATAGTGCTAGACATGTATCATTCCCAACAGCACAGGAGTTGCTAAGGTATGTTTTTAATTATAATTAGTATGTCGATTACTTTTTTTTAAACGGGTTGGCCTGACCCAAATTACTTTTTTTTCTAAGATTTTTAATAAGCACTACTCATGTTCATCTACACATGATATTAAACACTACTCATGTTACTCTGAGCCAAGGGGTACTGCTGTCATTGCTGCAGCAATTGGCATGTGATATTGGAAATGATACATCTATGAAACTTGGTTGGACCATAAAACCAACGGACGGCATCATTCGATGCATGTAAGACCCACATTTGAACCAGTTTACTCCATGTTGAACCATCAGATCAGTGTTCCCACGAATTCGGTTGCTGAGCGGTCCATCATACGTATTGTCACAAAACTCATAAACTTTGTGGAATGTCCATCAGCAAACCAACAGCAGCAACACTGCAGCTCAGCTTGCTTCCTTCCTTCCTTATCTCTTAAGGACTACCTTGTCTCTTGATCCTAATGCTGACCTTTGGTGAGGAGTTTTGTTCTTTTTTTATATTATCAAATGCTTTTGAAATAGGATGTTACGCAAATTTTAAACTTCTGGTATGTGGGCCAGGGACGGAGCTACCTTATATTAAGGGGTAACCTCCGCTACTCCTTGACGGTCCGATAGAAAACAATAAAATTTGACGTTTTCTTGATTTTTTCCATCTTGTTACCCCTATAGATTTTTTTAAACGTTGCCCCTATATTTATTTTCTAGATTCGCCACTCATGTGGAATTTTGTTTTATTTGGAAATGTAACTCAAGACTTTCTGATTTTGTTGTAGCTATTCCCCAAGTTTTGTTAAAATTTATCTTTATTTCACTTGGAATTTTGAAGAATGCCAAAGATAGATCATAATGCCAATCTACATGTTTAAGTTGATGTGGAATTTGGAATCTAAATTTCATTTGTTTGGTTGAGAAATGGTATTGAAACTTATTCACTTAATACTTAATTGTGACTTTGGTTTGCTTTGTCCCATCAAAGCAACGGACGTCGAGCAAATTCTAGTAAACTTTGATTGTGAGGAGAAAACTACTATTCATAATTTATACATATTTTCTACTTCTAACTATTTTTTAAATACCTCTCATGCTAAAGATGGTGGCTATTTATTATTTATTTAAAGAAAGTATCGAATCCGGAAATCAAAAAATGGGATGGAAAACATACAACTAAATAAATATATATTATAATTAAGTTTTAACATTTTTTTAATAAAATTCCAACATATTTATTTGTATCTATATTCAAATCTTACGGGTCAAGTATAACTATTTTTTATTGTAATGAACTGAACCGGTACCGTCCGAACTTCAATATTGATAACAATATGGATAAGCATTTGGGACTTGGTACCGGTACCGAATTTTTTCGGACACCTACTCGGTACTCACTTTTTGGCGTTCTCGGTGCTAGTATTTTCTGTACAATAGCGGAATTTTACTGAATTTTACACACAAATACCGATACCAGTATCTATATTTGATGATTTTTGGCACTGTTAATTTCGGTACCGGTACCGAACTCATCCCTAGGTAACAGTTCATGTTTTTCGGTTTGTAAATTTGGTTAAAAACAAAGTTATATACACAATAGAGTATGTTTTTTGTATTGTAACTATAGTATCGTCCGAACAATATCGTTACCAATACCACTATTTGTTTTTATCCCTTTCGATTGCACAAGAAAGTCTTGATATCATACCGATACCGTAACTAACCGAACTGATACGATAAAAAATCCTCCGCCGTAGAATCCCTTTAGTTAAGTCCGTAAAATGATGTGTAAAACCTATCCTCATATTTTGACTTTTGTTTGACCCGGAACTGCTCTTCTGCGACTTATCTCTCTGATCATCTTTCTTACGCATGCAAATCTGAACCAACAATCGCTGTTTTCTCCAGCATAGGCAAACGATTCTGCAATCAAGCTCTAAACAATTCAAAACCCTACTTATTCCCCTCCCGATTTCAAGTCCAGAGTATCCGCACACTTCTCCTGCAATCCGCTTCTGAATCCGTCAAACTTCACAGACATTCCGATGACGATTACGGTAACTATTACAATCATAATATATCTGATAGGTTTCCCCCATGATATGTCACAAAACCAACTGCAGGAAGATTTTACCCAAAATTATTGTCAGATAGAGTGGTTTTATTAGGTTAGGGTTAGAGTTTTAGCTGAATATGTTAAAATGAAATGGACTTGTGGTTATTATCATTTATCTCATGGTTTGTTTTGGCATCATAGTATCTAATCCTGCCTAATTTGCAACTTATATGTAGGTTTGCAAACGAACCAAACGTTTTCGTGAACTGTTCGGTAGGAAGTTTGTTTGTGTTCGTTCGTTTTAAAACAAACCTACATGAACAAGAAATTTCCTTCATTTAGTTAAATGAACGAACATGAACAGAGGCTGCGTTCTTTCATTTATGTTCGTGAATGTTTGATGACGTGTTCGTTTGTGTTCGTTGTTCATTAGTGTTTTTAGTTTTTATATTTTATTTAAGTACTTTAAAATTCCGACAAATAAAATATTTGATAAGTGTCGGTGTATTATATATTCTGTTCATGAACGCTTGTTTGTGTTCGTTTGTTTCCATTTGTGTTCATGAACATTAGTTTGTTCCCATTTGTGTTCATCAGCGTTCGTTGCCTAAAATTGGCAAACAAACACAAACGAACTCGAACAAGTTCATTTCCATAACAGACGAACACGAACTTAAAATTTCGTTCGGTAATTTTTCATGACAGTTTTATGAACACATGTATTTCTTAACAAGCGAACGCGGACAAGGACATGTTCGTGTTCGTTCGGTTCGTTTGCAGCCCTACTTATATGTATTATACTATTATGTCATCATCTGTATGAAAGTTTGGTATGTTTGTTTAATAGGAATTATTCAAATTAACATGGATAGACCGGAAGCGAAGAATGCTCTTGGGAAGGATATGTTGAGGGATTATCGAATAGCTTTGAGGCTATAAGCACGGATCCGGCTGCAAATGTGTTGATGATATGTAGCTCGGTCTCAAGAGTGTTTTGTGCAGGTGCTGATTTGAAGGTATATTTAGGAATTGCGGTAAAGAATTGACGGATCATTGATTTGAAATAAGAAGATTGTTTCATGTTTGAATCTTGTTGAAACAAGTGATGGATAAAAATAAGTTTTGGGGTGACCAAACCTTGTGCGGTTTATGAATAGATGGCATAGTGTTATTAACCAATATCAAACCACCAAAAGAACCCGACCACACACATTTTAAGCTCCTTTACAACCAAAACAAAAGGATAAGGGCTTGAAGTTGACCCTTATGAATATTGATTGCGATAAGGATATGTTTCTAGCTGTATATCACTCACAAATGCTAATAGGGCAAAATACACATTTAATCACGTTAACATACATTTTAGGGATATTTTTTCTTGCAAAAACTCCCTGCACCACTCTCTTTGCCCCTCATCATATGCATAGCTAAGACTAAAACAGTAAAAAACCTCATATGGTTCCTTTTTGTGTACCCAATATGGCAATAGCTCTATATTAGTCGTCTACTTAATACAAATAGCCTTGTTGATTTCCTTTGTGCAAAATCAAATTAGTTCCCTGACATGTGATGTTCAACCCTTAACCTATGGTAAATTATCTGTGTTAAAAAAAGGTAAGTTGAGTTGGCATTTTACACTTGTACTTGTAAATTGAGAGAAAAGATTTGACTTTGGAAAGTTAGTATCAACATGGTCAAACCTAAAACAAAAGGGAGAAAATGAAAAGGTGAGATAATGACAATTCATCTCGTCAAATTTATTGATTAATTTATTTGTTTATCATCTATCTCTTGGTAGGAAAGATTGACCATGAATGTATCTGAGGTTCGAGCTACTGTAAACTCATTGAGGTCAATGTTTACATTTTTAGAGGTGTGTTCATTATTCTTATCTAGATATTCATGCTTTTAAAACGTTTAATTTTTTATTAAGTTAACAAACCAGGTTTTAAATTCATATTTCATTTTCAGGCACTCCAAATTCCAACTATTGCAGTTATAGAAGGAGCAGCATTGGGCGGGGGACTGGAAATGGCTTTATCTTGTGATCTCCGGATATGTGGTAATACTAAATACATATGAGTTCATCAAAGCAACAATGATCTTGTACCTCAAGTTCGTTCTCAGCAATTTGTAAAAAAAGAAATGAAATTTTGTCGTGTTTACAGGTGAAGATGCCAAGCTGGCTTTGCCTGAAACCGGGCTTGCAGTAATACCAGGGTATTTCTCACTTAATGCAAAACCTAAGCTTAGCAACTTACACTTTTTTTTTTCTAAAGTACTAACTACTTGAATCATATTGCTTATTGTAGACTATTTACTAGTTTGACTTCCTGCTGAGTGCTGACTAGGGGTGCAAACGAGCCGAGCGGCTCGAGAAAAAGCTCGAAACGAGCCGAACCTTATCGAGCCTAAAATAAAGCTTGTTTATTTATCGAGCCTGAGCCTGGCATGTGAAGCTCGTCAGGCTCGTCGAGCCTTATCAAGCCTTAGTGTAATATTAGTTTAATTAATATTTAATAACATTTACCCCTCATTTAAAGTTGTCTAGTAAACGAGCCGAGCTTATTTAAACTTGTTTAGGAGCTGAGCCCGAACCTAATAATAAGCTTGTTGAGTAAACGAGCCTGAGCCAAGCTTCACTTATCGAACTCGCGAGCCTATACGAGTCTATTATCTATTTTATTTTTATTTCATATATTAATTTATATATAATAAACGAGCCAAGCTCGAGCTTTGTAAACAATACTTGAACCGAGCCGAGCTCGAGCTCTCATAAGTTAATCGAGCTCTAGTGGACCTAGTGGTCGAGCTCGGGCTCGCTCGGCTCGTTTGCACCCCCTAATGCTGACCATACTTTCTATATAGTTTTCCAGTTATGTTGGATTAAGCCTCAATATTGTTGTATCTCGTCTCAGATAACATACGTTACGATAATTGTCGGGTTGACTTGTTAACTAAAGAAGATATTATAAGAATATTCTGCTAAAAATATGTTGTAATATTAATCTATTGCTATCTACAGGGCAGGAGGGACACAACGCTTACCCAGGTTGGTCGGAAAATCAATAGCAAAAGAACTTATTTTCACTGGCAGAAAGATTAGTGCCAGAGATGCATTAACTATTGGTATTTTTAATCGAATCATGTTGTTCGTTTTCTATCTTTTTTTGTTTTATGAAAAACCGAAAAAAGTTTAATAAATTACGTAGGGCTCATCAACTACTGTACTCCTGCCGGCGAGGCTTATTCAAAGGCACTTGAAGTTGCTCGTGTTATTAACCAAAAGGTACTTTCTAATATGTGATGATCTATTAAATAATCATTTTACCTAGTGAAATTACCATTTTAGCTAGTGCTGCAACTTGTTTGTGTTCGTTTGTTAAGGAAAAGTGTGTGCTCACTAACAGTTCATGAACACTAACCGAACGAGATTTTATGTTCGTGTTCGTTCATTATGGAAATAAATGTGTTCGTGTTTGTTTGTTAATTTTAGGTACCAAAGACAAACGAACGTTCATGAACACAAACAAGCGTTCATGAACGGAAACGAACACAAACGAACGTTCATGAACACAATCGAACACAAACAGGCGTTCATGAACATAAACGAACACAAAAAAACGTTCGTGAACATAAAGGAACACAAATGAACATATATTAGTTTCGAATAAAATATGCATCTTTCATCATAAACATTAAGAAGATCCACCCAAAATATACTAATGAATTTGAGAATACTGGAATATGGTTTATTTGTCTCAGTTACCTCAAATAAAAATAAAAGAATATCAAAAATAAAAACCCTAATTAACTATCGAACACAAACAAACACGTTACCGAATGTTCACGAACATGGCCTCTGTTCATGTTCGTTCATTTATTAAACGAACGAACCAACACAAACGAACTTCCCGCTGAATGGTTCATGAACTTTTCGCTGAAAATTCCGTTCATTTGCAGCCCTAATTATTTTTACCAATTCTAAACCAAACCATCTCTTCAATGAGTAGCCTTTGCAGTGTCATTTTTGTTAATTGGAATAACGATTTGTGTTCAGGGTCCTGTAGCAATCAGGATGGCGAAACGTGCCATTAACAAGGGTCTAGAAGTAAACATGGCCTCTGGATTAGATGTGGAGGAAGAATGTTATGATCAAACGTTGCACACAAACGATAGGTTAGAAGGATTGGCTGCGTTCGCTGAGAAACGAAAACCGTTGTACACAGGCAAATGAAATGAACAGAAATTTAACTTCAAATGTTTTCAAGGTTTCACAACATCTGTCAAACTCTGCAAATTATTGGACTGGCCTATTTACAGTGGAATTTAACTACCAATAACAGAGAGTTAACGTTTATCTATTTGTCTACTCGATCATGTGGTGGTTATGTAACATCATGATTTTCGGTAATACAAATATGAAACGTTTATCTATTATCTATTATTATAAATATTACTGTGTTCTTTTGTTCTCTGTTCTGTTCGAGAGAAAAAGATCTATTTGGTCGACCAGTATCATAGGTATATCACATCCTCATCATTGGTTTGGGTTTTGGGTATTGGAAAACAAAACAGATCCATTCCTTAGGGCCCAAATAAGTTTAATACTTAGCTAATTCATTACGAGATGAAAGCCCAATTTGATTTGATAAACAGGCCCAAAGTGAAAATGATTTTAATTAAAAGCCCAAAATAAAATATATTGAATTTACAAAATCGATGAATACTCGATCTTATTAAATTGAAACGAGCCTGCACTCCCGCATCTCCTAGCTCGTTTAGTTTTTAACAAGATCAACATAGGCGACAAATTAATCCAATATCGTCAAAATCCGTTGATAACGTTAAAATTACCACACCCATCCCCCAATCCCCACTTGCGATCCCCAAATGTCGACTCCGATTCTTACACACCATCAATTGGCACACTCGTCAGCAAATCACCCAACAAGGATTCTATTGCCTCTTCTCAATAGGTAGCATGGTATGGGATGAAGCCTACAATAGCGCCTATGGGATAGTGTGGGGGCCGCTATTAATAGAAAAGTTGCTGAGGTGAAGGAAAATCACACCTCATATCATATATCCTAAGGGCAGACAAGTTGATTTTTGTACAATGCTACAAAGATGAAAATTGATGTTTACTAAAAAAAAAGTAGTTGAAAAAGGAAAATGCTTCTCTCAACGAGTTGACCTGAGTTTCAATGTTAAAGTCTTCACATTTTTTGTTCAGACCATTCCTTACATTCATACGTATTTGTTTTTTTTAATTTTTTAATAGCATTAACAATCTAAAAAAAATAGTTTTAAGTCTAAAGACAAATGATATAAATATAGTTTTAAGTCTAAAGACAAATGGAACAATTTGATGGACGGACTCGAATCAAACACTAATTATATATTATCTTGTAAATGTTTAATCCAGATTATGAGATATACAAATATTCAAATAGCAACGAGTCCCAAATCAATTGATTTCGTAAGAGGTTCACTTGGTATAATTTGCTTCAGGGTTTTACCACAGTGGACCTTCAAGCGGTCAGTTTTTCTGAAATGGTGGTGATCACCAGCGTTGTCTGTTCTCGTAGGCATGAGTGGTCTTTCGCCAATAGGTTTGTCCGGGTAACCGGGCTTGCATAGTATTCGTTTGCAGTGCAAAAAAATCTAAATAAAAAACTAATATTTTGTCATAAAATCATTCAATCATATTGAAAAATTCAGTTTTAAATGAGTTGTCCCTCGTGCTATTTTCTGGATTCCTTCCCACCGATATTACTCTCTTTAGGTTTCAATTTGTGAATATCTATCAACCTAACGTATAAATTTTTTTGGTTCGGTTCAGTCACTTTAAATTTAGACAAAATTACGAAAAACGTCCTTTAGATTTATATAGATTGCATGTATCAGCCTTTATGTTTACAATCACAAAAGCTATTTTTATGTTTAATTTTTGTAACATGTTTAATCCTTTATAGCTAACTCTATTTCTTTTTAGCGTTCACTCAATTCATGTGATTTTCATGTGAAGGCAATTTAGTACTTACAATTTTGAAACTCAAAAAATAAAATAGTATATTATATTCAAGGAATAGTGATTAACTGATTGTGGCTTGTTGGAGAATTTGAAAAACTAGAAATGGAAAATTATTTTCGGGGAAAGAACTCAAGATTGAGGAGATTTTTGAAGACGTGAAATCCATTGGGTTCTTATGGTTCAATAGATCTAGTTTCAAGTCGATTGTATGGTCTGATCGGTGTATTTTGATTTTTGGTTGTTGGTTTTGTGTTATTGTGAATAAAGTATACTTTAAAAAAATTATGTAAATACATAGTCATAATAATGGAAGTCTTGGTCCTTAGGGGGACCATACTCTTATCACCATGTCCGTTCTCATTCATATTCGAATCGAATGTTTTGAGGTCTTTCATCAAGCATTTACTGCTTGCATGTGTCCGTACAAGTCCATGTTTTTTGTGTTATATTTTTTATTTAGTTTATATTTCTTTGGAAGAAACGAAATAAGTTGTAAATCTAATTATTAATTTTTGATCAAATGACCAATGTCTTCTAGAAATCCCACATGTTGCTTTTAATTGATGGAAAATTGGCTTACTACAATATTTAAATATTAGGAACAAATAGGCATGTAGATGAGTCCAATGTTCATGAACTGTTTGTGAATTTATTCGACGGGAAATTCGTTTATGTTCGTTTACTTAATAAACAAACGGACATTAACACATTTTTTTGTTCTTTTAATTAAACGAACGAACATAAACACACGTTTTGTGCATTCATTTATGTTCGTTTATTTACATTTGTTTATGTTCGTTTTAATTTAAATTAATAAGTAGTTATATTTATCTAAATATTAAATATCAAAGTAACTTTCTATCTAATTATATAAACTAGTGAAATTCTCCCGTGCTTCGCGGCGGGAATTTGATCAGTACATGTTTGGTTCGTTACAGTACTGGCACTCGCTATAGTAATTGAAAGAGAAAATCTTACATCGATTGAAAAAATAAAATACTAATGTTGTTCAGTTGATCTCGGTAGGTTAGTTTGCATATGTATATTTTTTTAAAAACGGCTATAGTGTTGCTATCGTACCAAACTAATACTAAACCGGAATCGATTGAGCAACATGTGTATCGGTACCAATATTATTCTTTTATTGTTTCTTGCTTTCGATAAGGTAAGATTGTATCGCTACCATACCGTAGCGAATCGAACCAAAACCAAGCAAACATCGGTTCAGTACCGGATTTTTTTTATAAACTGACATAGTATCGCTAGCGTATGGTACCAAACAACATCAGTACCGATACCTATATTCATATTTATGGTTTCCAATTCCAAGAAATTTTCATTTATACAACTCTGTCTGTGAGGATCAGTACCAGTACCATGACAATCTAATACCGTTCGAACAACATCAATGTCGGTACCATTGTTTGAATTTATCATTTTCGGTCGATGCAAAACACGTGTTGATTTTTATATCGAACGCATGAATCGTACCGATACTATAACGAACTGAATCGATACTGATCCAATGCCCTGGTAACATACATCACACTGTGTGGACAAATAACTTGGAATGTTAAAAATATAAATAAACATAGATGCAAATTTAGTTTTTATTTAAAGTTAACAAACATAAGCTATTACTAAAAAAATCAAATTGAATGCTAAATAAAATACTCCTAATAAAAAATAAAAGAAACATTTATTAATAAAGAACTCAAATGAATAATATATAAAATATTGCCAAAAAATAAAAATAAAAACAAATCTTTAAAAAATGTCATTTACTATTCATGCTAACTTTCTGTTAATATGTATAACATAAATAATTGATGATTGGGCTTTCTAGTAAAAAAAATGGGGTTTCCAATGGATTTTATCGTAATTAATCACTAATTTATATAAAAATTACTTTATGTTTAGTAAATTATGTTCATTTATGTTTCTTTAGTTATGTTCATTTGTGTTGTTTATTGTTTGTTAAACTACGTTCGTTTAAGTTTGTTTATGTTCATTTACGTTCATGAACTCCTCGTTTAGGTTTTAAACGAACGGACACGAACATGCTCATTTTCTTAATAATCAAACACGAACAAAAAAATGTATTCGATTATATATCTGTATTCATATTCGGTTAAAATTAAATGAACGACCATGAACATGTCTCTGTTCGTGTTCGTTTGATTCATTTACATGCATAGGAAAAAAGATCGATATCAACAAAGACAAAAGAGGAACTGAATGTAGATTTACTATGTTTTTTAACAACTTATTTGATAAATGCATAAAAAAATGTTATGAAAGGAAATTTGAGTTTATAATCTATGAATAGTTATAAGCCGATATGAGATATACCATGTTAAACGGGTAATACATTAGCTCAACTGTAGATGGATCTAAGATTTCATTATTAGAGTAAAAATGGTAGCGTTAAAGAAACTAAAAAACAGTAATAAAATTTATGAAACGATCTAATACAACTTGAATCATCACAAGCTTCTTTGATTAAACGTTGTTGTCAAATATACATATAATATATTAACAACCCATTCATGGTTTGAATAGTGGCGGCATCGATGGTTGGTGGTCAGGGGCGGACCTACCTTAATAGAAGGGGTAGCTAGCGCTCCGACGATAGTGTAAATTTTGGAAAAAATTTGACCTTTTTTTTACGAAAGTTCTCTAGATCCGTCACTGTTGGTGATAGTTGTGGGTGGTTGGTGGTGGGAGGGTCGTAGCTGTGGGCGATAGGTGGTAAGTGATGGGAGTGTGGTGGTGGTGATAAACGGTAAAAAGGGAATGAAATGAAAAAAAAAAAAGAAGGGGTGAAATGAATTTGAGTGTAATGTTTTTTTATTTGTTTTCTAAATAACTAATTTAGTCCATAAATAATAAAGATACGAATGCCCCTCATTCAACGCTTAATATTGGATGGAGTAATGTAATGGATTAAAGTTTTTGAAACCACATTGTTAGTATTTTAAGACTCGCAGTTGGTACAAATTTTCTTTACTAATATTAAACATAAAGAATTATGTATTGGTGTGGTTTTTGCTTATACCGATGACATTATGCATAAGTATGTCTTAGAATATATTGAATTTATGGCACAAAAACAGCCATAAATGCAATAAAAATACAAGATTGAATTTACGGCGTTGTTATTTTTAACAGCGAATTTTCGCTCCTTCTAAGGCTTGAATTCAAGAACTCACACTTGCTTAAGTGACCAACCATCGACTGTTTGATGAACCTCTCACTTGTTAAAAGGTTATATCTCTTCCATACAGTGGCGTTCCATATAATACATGAGGTACGTCTAACCACCCACAAATAAAATCTAAACAAATGTAACCCGCAGTCACGCTCATTGTCTACCAACCACAAACTCTATCCCCGACTCGGGTTTAACAGTGGTGGTGTAATTGTGCGATGTATTCATCGAAGGACACTCGAATTCCAATGTTTCGTGAAGAAACCGAGCTATTCGCATTTCATCAGAGTCATTCTGTTTAAAGGGCAATTCACCCCAAGCGTCCGACAAGTAAGGAAACTTGTTATTGCTTCGGCAGTGCATAGTCGAGAAGCTATCACTTGAGTTTAGCACCGAATCGTCTAGCAAATGACGGCAAACAGACTCAAGAAGAGCGAATTCGGTAACGAAAGTATGTTATGTTTGTGTGTGTGTTTTAAGGAAAAGGTGATACGGTTTATAGTAATTGAAAGAAGAACGAAAAGATAAAAATAGTTGGTAAGGTTGGTGTACCTGAGTTAGAGGTGTACAAAAAAACCGGTTTTAAAACCGAAACCGGAAAAAAAAAAACCAAAACCGGTTTTTTTTTAACCGGTTTTATAACCGCCGAACCGGCGGTTGTAAACCGGTTAGGGTTCTTGAGCTTCGAAACCGGTTTAACCGGTAAAAAAAACCGGTTTTTTTGGAATAAACCGGTTAAAAACCGGTCCTAACCAGTTGGACCGGTTATTGTTTTGAATTGAAAAAACCGGTTACTAACCGGAACCGGTTATTAAAAAAACCGGTTATTTTTTTGAAGAAAAAAACCGGTTCGGTTAAAAACCAAAACCGGTTTTTTAAAAAAAAAAACCGATTTGTACACCTCTAACCTGAGTAGGATAATTGTTTGGAAAGTATAAAAAAAGAAAGTTGTAAATTAATTAGATGTTTCCATTTTTGTTTGATGAGAATAAGGATGTTTCTTGGAAGGTCGTTGATATAGATAGTATATTGTCTTGTTGGTTACGGATGATGTCATTGGTTCAAGATGATGATGATGATGGCTGATGTTATTGGTTCATTCTTATAAAAAAGTTTTAAAAATGTTATTTTTCTTCTTAAATTAAGTGAGTTAAATAGGATATATAAGGATTTATGGTCGGAATGCTTAGTCGATGTAATACTCAGAAATATAGTAATTTAAGCTAGCTCGATTCTTCAGTGAGCAAGGGTTTTCAAAGAAAAACAACCTTAATTTATTGTTCCCTTTAGGTGATTGTGTTTTTGTGCGATGGGGTGGCCTGCGACGAGAGTTGTTAGCGCTAAGGGGAGGGTTGTTACGGTTGAAATTAGTCCCGTTCAAATAGTTCTTGAGATCTTGGTTTGGTAAACCAGTTAAGCTCTTCAGATCCTAGTGAAGAGGAATGGACCGGACCCTAGGCGGGATCCAGGTCACCCCACACTTCTTGGGCTACTAAGGTAACCCTTGGACCTAACTCGCGCATATGCAGTGGTGAAGCTTGAGATTTCCGACCGGAGGGTCGGAAGTCAACGAACCTAAAATTATACCATAAAAATTATAAAATCATGGGTCGAAAACGTATATACCTAAAAAATTCTATACAAAAACTACATGCCGGACACTAATGAGCGAAAAATTCGCGGGTTGGACGCCCCCAACCCCCACTAAGCTACGCCAATGCACATATGGTACACTCAGGGATCACCACCCTGGCGATAAAGTTATTAACTTACCAAGGTGTTCTTAAAAAATTTTAAAAATCCTAATATTTTATAAAAATTGCTAAAAGGATAAAAGAATTTCACGTGTAAACCGACCTAGCTTGGGACAATGTTCAAGGTCGACTCCTCAACCACCATGAGATCGTGCCCCCTAATGCGTGGAAACCGGATGGAATTCGTAAACCCTCGCCCCATGTTAGGTTCGAACCTCGCATTAGAGCCCGATCCGTCCCTTCACCCAGATATCCATTGAAAATGACCTAAAGAGGGCATACCTTTTGACCTCCAGACCAACATCTCAAGTGTAAGCTCCGTAATTCCATACAAGATCAAGACGACGAGATTTAACAAAGACGTTTCCTTCTTTACATAAAATTTGACCAAAATACCCTTATAACAAGATTTAGTAATCGTCATCGTTAAAAGTCTTTTATTACCATTTGACCAAACTACCATACCACAAATATCAACTTGATTCACTTACAAAAGACACAAGCATAAGTTCATATTTTTACAATCCAAAAAGTTTATGGCTCGTTCAAAACATAACCGGAAGCGTATAAGAGTAACAAGGTGTGTTCGATCCGAGCTTCGCTTGCCTTAAAGGTCAACTTTACCTACATCACAATCACAAATCAATATTAACTCACTTTTAATTTCATATCACTAGATTACACAATCGTGTTATTCATCCGTTATGAAGTCTTTCATTCGTTGACCCGTTTGAAACAGATCACATTCATAATCATACTTCTACTCACTTGTCCGTATATGACATTTTAAATTTACAACTTAAACTTAGATTAAACATAATAAGAACATTATGAATTACCAATACTAGTAAGTGTAAGAACTTACTTTTGTCCCGTTTTGATGGTGATTCGGAATGGCTTAAATCTTATGTTTTCAACTCATTCTTTTATTGACATAGCATATTAGTAATTCCTTACATTCTTGACATAAGCTAATTAGTACCATAACTACATTTGATCATTGAAATCACATAAAAACCTCTATTCTAAGCATTTTATCAAACACTTGGTGTGTGTATCAAGATCAATGCATAAGGTACAAGTATTCTATGCACATTCTTCCTACTTCATTACATAAACTTTCATAATCAATCAAATTCACACAATGGTCAATATCTAACACATAACTATCTAACTAATGCTCTACTACAATCAATTTTACGTTAACACTATATGAATATGCACTAACATGACCATCATTCATCATCCTTGTTCTATCACAAATGGGTTTCATCATGAACCATCAATATAATCAAAAATTCAAGTACATTTCATCTTCTATATAATGATTATATCAATTATTCATACTAATTTTATCTAATTCCATAGATTGTTCGTAACCCACTTATGAAACTTCATCAAATCACAAAATTTAACTTACCTCTTGTTAGACTAGTTGAGATGACTAAGATTAAGTGTTCATGCAGAGAGAGTGGCCTTGAATTCCTTCTTGATTCTTTGATTTTTGTAAAAATGAAGTTTTTCTTCTTTTTGGTCTTGCCCTGTACGCCACACACATCTGATGTGTGTGGTATGTGAAGTTTTTATGTTTATTAATCCAATCTTTCTTCTATTACCTCTTTTGGCCCTCTAGTATGAACACTTATATTTAGCAACTTTTAACTTATACACTAATCATAGTCATGTTTCTAGTTACTATTTGTGGCACCTTCTAATAACATATAAATAACCAGTCATATTTAAAACTTGGGGTGTTACAAGTCCACCCTCCTTATGGGGGGTTTCGTCCCCGAAACCTGAATACATACCAAATAAGGTTGGGTAAAACTTTCGCATTTCATCCTCCAGTTCCCAAGTGAGGTCCAACCCCTTCCTGTGTTTCCATTGAACTAATACTTGTTTAACTTCTTTGTTACGAAGGGTCTTTACTTGGGAATCCTTTATAGCTACCGGTCTTTCAAAGTAATTCATTCTTTCGTCCAACACAAGGTCATCAACAGGTATGTGTGCTGTTTAATCCGCAAGGCACTTCCGTAATTGTGACACGTGAAAGGTATTGTGAATGCCATCTAACGCTGGAGGCAGTTCTAATTGATACGCAACTTTCCCAATACGAGCTAGAATTTTAAACGGCCCAATGTATCGAGGACCCAACTTCCCTCGTTTACGAAATCGAATTATGCCTTTCCATGGAGAAACCTTCAATAATACTCAGTCTCCTACTTGGAATTCAATTGGACGTCTCCTTTTGTCCGCATAGGACTTTTGTCGATCTTGTGCTGCTTTTAATCGAGCTCGTACTATATCAATTTTCTCATTAGTTCTTGCTACCACATATTTGGGGGCTAGTTCTCTTTGTCCCACTCTCCCCCAACAAACAGGGGTTTTACATTTCCTTCCATATAACATTTCGTATGGCGCCATTTGAATACTACTTTGGTAGCTATTGTTGTACGAGAACTCTACTAGTGGTAAATGGTCATCCCAGTTTCCCCCAAATTCCAACACACATGCTCTTAGCATATCAACCAATGTTTGTATGGTTCTTTCTGACTGGCCATCCGTTTGAGGATGGTATGCGGTACTCAAGTGTAGTTTGGTACCCATATCTTCATGGAACTTTTTCCAATAACGAGAAATAAATCTGGCGTCACGATCTGAAACAATAGACACAGGTACTCCATGGCGAGAAACTATTTCATTCACATATATTTCCGCCATCCTTTCTGACGAGTAAGTCTCCCGTATGGGTAAGAAATGAGCACTTTTCATGAGACAATCGACAACAACCCAGATAGTGTCGTGACCTTTCTTTGTTTTGGGAAGTTTGATCACCAAATCCATAGTTATGTTTTCCCACTTCCATATTGGAATTTCCAATGGTTGCAATTTCCCAAACGGCCTCTGATGTTCCGCTTTCACTTGTGAGCATGTTAAGCATTTGGATACATACTTAGCAATGTCACGTTTCATTCCGGGCCACCAATAATTTCCTTTCAGATCTCGATACATTTTGGTGGCTCCCGGGTGAACCGAGTAGCGGGACTTGTGCGCTTCTTCTAATAATAGAGTCTTTACATCACAGTGGCGTGGTATCCAAGTCCGGCCATACCTTGTTTTCATTCTGCTTGCATTCGTTTCAAGCTTGTTGATGAATCCTTTCGTCCTTTCGCCTTTTTGATCATTCGCATTCAACGATTTGGTTTGAGCTTCCTTTATTGCTTCGATAAGATTAGGTGTAACTATCATTCTCATTGATTTTACTCGGAATGGCGGCGGATATTCCTTTCGGCTTAAAGCGTCTGCTACGACATTAGCCTTACCTGGATGGTAAAAAATGTCGCAATCATAATCTTTAATCAATTCTAGCCATCTTCTTTGTCTCATATTAAGGTCTTTTTGTTCGAAGAAGTATTTGAGACTCTTGTGATTTGAGTAGATTGTACATTTCGTTCCGTACAAATAGTGCCTCCAAATCTTCAATGCAAAAGCCACAGCTGTCAACTCTAAATCATGAGTTGGATAACTGCCTTCATGCTGTTTAAGTTGCCTTGAAGCATAAGCAATGACTTTTCATCGTTGCATTAAGACACACCCTAACCCTTGGTGTGATGCATCCGTGTATACTACCAAATCTTCCATTCCTTCTGGTAAGGTTAACACCGGTGAACTTGACAATTTTTCCTTTAGCATTTGGAAAGCCTTCTCTTGTTCGAGACCCCATGAAAATTTTTCTTCTTTCTTTGTTAATCTAGTTATAGGCAAGGCTATTTTAGAGAAATCTTGAAGAAATCTCCTATAATAGCCAGCTAAGCCTAGAAAACTTCGTACTTCATTAACATTCTTTGGGGGTAACCATTTAATCACAGCCTCTACTTTAGATGGATCTACTGAAATTCCTTTCTCATTAACCACATGGCCCAAGAATTGCACTTCTCTGAGCCGGAATGCACATTTGGAAAACTTAGCGTATAACCTTTCCTTACGGAGTGTCTCAAGTACTTCTCGTAGGTGATAAGCATGTTCTAACTCACTTTGAGAGTATACCAGAATATCGTCTATAAACACTATTACAAACTTGTCCAACATATTTCGACATACCCTATTCATCAAATCCATGAATGCGGCTGGAGCATTAGTTAACCCAAAAGACATTACTAAGAACTCATAATGTCCGTAACGAGTTCTAAACGCGGTCTTAGCTACATCTTCTTCCCTTACCCGTAGCTGGTGATATCCCGAACGAAAGTCAATTTTTGAAAACCAACTTGCCCCTTTTAGTTGATCGAAGAGATCATCTATTCTTGGTAAGGGATATCGATTCTTTATCGTGAGTTTATTAAGCTCGCGATAGTCGATACACATACGCATCGAACCATCCTTCTTTTTTACAAACAAGACTGGTGCCCCCGAAGGAGATACACTAGGACGTATAAATCCTTTATCTAAAAGTTCTTGCTATTGAACCATTAATTCCCGTACTTCAATGGGTGCCAATCGATAAGGAGCTTTGGCTACGGGTTTGGCGTTTAGTTCTAATTCGATCCGGAATTCTACTTCTCGCTCCGGTGGAAGGCCCGACAAATCATCCGGAAATACATCCGGATATTCATTCACAATTCTTGTGTTTTCTATTTTTGAAATAGCTTGCTTAGTATCAACTACATGGCTAAAAAGGCTTTACTTCCATTTCGTACATATTTAACTGCTTCAACAATGGTGCATAATTTAGTCTCTACTCTTCTTTCTCCATAAATGCTTATCCGCTTCCCTTTAGGAGACATAACATGTATGATCTTGCTTTCACACAAAATTTCCGCATGGTGAAGGGATAGCCAATCCATACCTATCACCGCCTTGAATTCTCCCAAAATCATGGGAATAAGATCGATATCAAATTCTTCATCCTCTATGGTGATCTTACACTTTCTACATATCTCATGTAACAAATAACTTTTGCAATCGGCTATTTCTACTTCGAGAGGTATGGCCATTCTTTCTATTACAAATGAGGGGAATGTATAATTTCACTTGACACAAATGACCTACTAGCTCTCGTATCAAATAATACATATGTTGGTATAGAGTTTAGCATAAATATACCTGATACAACATTCGGGTGTGTCTTTGCCTCTTCCGTCAAAATTTGGAACATTCTTCTTTGGCTTTGATGGGTTCTTCCTTCTTTCCTTCTTTTCTTGTTCCTTGTTTGAGTTTTGAGCATTCAACTTTCACATGACCTGACTCATTACAGTTGTAACATACCCTATTAGGATTAGGAAAATTGTAGTATGAATGTCCTTCTTGACCACAATTGTAGCATCCCCTTCTTCCCATTAAGCATTCACCCGAGTGAAGTTTTCCACATGTCTTACATCGTGGAAATCCTCCTTTCGGGGTTTCCTTCTTACTATGATCTTGAATCTTGGGCCTTTTTGGAATGCCTTGAGTTGACCCTTTTTCAATTTGTCTTTTCTCCCCTCGCTCTTCTTGCCTCTTCAATTCGATCTCCCTATCCCTTGCCCAATTAATGAGCTCATTCAAAGTTTCATATTTAGAAGGGGTGATGAACTCTCTGTACTCGGCCTTTAACATATCATGATAACGATTAATCTTCATCCTTTCCGTTCTTGTGAATTCCTTACAAAACTTCATCTTGTCAAGGAAAATGTTTGTAATTTCATCGATTGTTTCATTCTTTTGTCGAAGACGGAGAAAGTCTTCTTGAATCTGATCTACAGCTGATTCCGGACAATGATATTTCATGAACGGTTCTTTAAATTCTTGCCATGTTATAGTTTGTTGTCACACCCTAACCCGCAGCGGAAATGGTAGTCGGGGTATGATTGGGTTTTTTTATCAAAGCTCATGACATTTACTATAAAGTTTCATATTTATAATTTCTATTTAAAGAAGAAATTACAATAAACATACAAGCACAACATGTTCAAATACATTTTTCATGACTTCTTTATTTTTCTTCTAAGGCAATTTCCTATGTGTTCCTTGCTTCAACCTAGACAGGATGTTTCGACTACCGGTACTCGTACCCTTCCAGTTACTACATGCTCGTCGTAGAACTTACTTTGAGGAATTGAAAAACGAAAATACCACAAAATCTTGAATAAAGAAAATATGAGGATGATTTGAATATGTGAACATCGAAATATGCGTGATGAATGTATATGTAAGCATGTTATGTTTGACAACAAGTATAACTCATTAAGTATCACACAAAATGATAGTGGAAGTGTTTGCATGCATTTGTGTGTGTAATAAATACGAAACAAATAAACATCATGAGTTTGCATGTAACCACATAAACAATTAAAATCTAATCAACTATAGCATAGGCTCTAAGGGTCTAATAACATATCCTATATCCCTATAGTCAAAAGCTCTGATACCAATCTGTCACACTCTGACCCGCAGCGGAAATGGTAGTCAGGGCATGATTGAGTTTTTTTATCAAAGCTCATGACATTTACTATAAAGTTTCATATTTATTATTTCTATTTGAAGAAGAAATTACAATAAACATACAAGCACAACATGTTCAAATACATTTTTCATGACTTCTTTATTTTTCTTCTAAGTCAACTTCCTATGTGTTCCTTGCTTCAACCTGTCCACCTGTATCATGTGTAAAAATAGGTTTCTGGGCAACAAAAGTTGGCGAGTGAATCTTATTGAAATATTTGAAAAATTAGTTATATTGGTTATTTGAATAAAAATGTGCATAACCAAATATGAGTATACGTATATGTAAATTAAACCACAAAACACATAATATCAATTAATGCACACACCACATACCAAATGATGAACAATGAGATCAAGGCTCAATCAAACGGAGCCGATCTAATGAGTCACCTGATGCTCAACTCGTCTCCAACGAGGAACTGATGGGCCTAATGAATGATTTGCACGCAACTTGACAAAAATATAAACTCGCAATACAACTAACAACATTTACATCACACGATAGTTCATATAATGGTAATAGCACAAGGGTTTGAATAAACGAAATGTATAAATGACACATGATACACCCTAAAACATGAATAAAAAGGGGAATTTGTAAGAATTCACTCACAGTGGGTGCGCTCCTTGATGATGATGAATGCGCACGAATTGAGGATTTGATCGACAAACGAGTACTAACCTAAAATAATAACGCGATAAATTGATAAATAAAAACCGATTAATATTTTGATTTAGTACTTTTTGTTAGATTTTTAGATTATTTTTGTGGTATTTATTGGAATTTTAAACCTCCAAAATCATGTTTTTTTTATTTAAGGGTTTTTAATTAATTTTTAAGTAAAATATACAAACACAAAATAAAAAAAATACTAAAAAACCTTGTCAGACCTGACAAGGGGGGGTCTGACCGGTTCGATGCATGTTATAGGCAGCGTGTGGTGAGGCTCGAACTCGTGACCTCTCGGTTGCGTGCACGCAGCTCTTCCAACTGAGCTAAGTGTCTAACCCGAAAGTATTTTGAATTTAATTATTCTTATATACTTACTGGTTTTAATCTAGAATTTAATTAATTAAAAAATATTTTTAAACGGTCGAACCGGTGAGGAGACTCCGAATCGAACCCGTGTTTAGGTGATGTTTTGCACCCAGCCCTACCAACTGGGCTGGGTGTCTAACCCGGTGGATTTAAGATCTTAATTATTCTTATGTACATACTGGAGTGACTCATACCCGGATTAAAAAGTTTGCTTAATTTTGCGAAACCGGAACGTCTATAGACTCGAACCCAAGACATATGTGTTGCGTTTGCACACAGTCCACCACTGGACTGTGTGTCTAACCTGTTTAAAACAACAATTTTGATTATACAAAAACACTAAATCAGTTCATCTTCTTCATGTATAAAACCCAGAAAGTATCACCCTCGACTGTTAATCCAAATTATTCCAGTTAGATTAACTGGTTTACGATTTCTAAACATAAAACGATATAGAATAAAAGAATCAAGAGTTTATACCGAAATTTGCAAACTCTCCGGTATGATTCCGGCAAGGCACGGTTTTTCGGCGAAGGGCACAGTTGCACCGAAATGTTACTCCGAGAGTGTAGAGTGAGATTAAGAGAATGAGCGAGTATGGGTGTAGTGTTACGATCAATATTTATAGTGTGGAAGGCAGTTATTTTTTTTCGGTTTCAAAGCTTAAATTTCGGGTCAAAGATTGACTCGGTTTTTATGTTAATTTGATTCCGTATTTCAGTTACATTTGATGATAGGAATCAGTTATTCGTTTTCAGACAAAAATATCCGCGGATTGATTGCTAAATTCTTGATTTTGGCAGTTACCAGTAGATCGATGGAGTTGCAGGTTAAAGGTTAGCGAGCGCATAAAATTTACTTAATTTGAGTTTTAGTACATCAAGTATATGTAGCTCGGTGGTGAATACGGTGTGTGTATTAGGTAGGGACCCGGGTTCGACTCCCAGCTCCCCCCTTTTTGTTTGTTTTATATTTTAAAATCTTAAATATTGTTAATATATATATATTTTTATTCTTTTATTTAATCAATATATCAATTATCTAATTTATTTATTAATTATGAAAATCACATTTTATAAAATGAAAAATTGCGTAACGAAACTTTTATAAATTCTAAAAATTTAAACAGAGCGGGTTTTGGAACCCGTTTTACGACGAATGTTACAGTATCCCATACTTTTAGAAAATTTCGTCCCGAAATTTAAGTAGTAGAAGTTGTAATAGGGACAAGATGCGGAAGTCTTCGCGTTCCCAAGTAAACTCAGGTTTTCGTTTTTGACTCCCAACGTACTCTGACTGATATCTGAAAATCTTTTAACAGAAAAAGGGAGGTGCGATTGTTTGGATTTTGGTTGAGGCGGTAACGTTCCTAGTAAGGTTTGAATACCCTGCTACAGGAATCGCTTTTTGATGCCTAAAGTACAAAATGCGAAACATGGATAAACAGAGTTGATTGACTAGGTATGATCTCATGCATAAGAGTTTTGAGAGAATTGATACGTTTGAAAAGATAAGGTTATATCATAAAACAAAAACTTCAACCATGACGATATTAAAACCTACACAGAACTTCTCATAACCGCCTAACAATGCTTTTGATCCTTTGACAAGAATACTTATATATAGGAAGTACCAGCGGCGTATCCACCATATTCTTGTCAAATTTTCATTGGCTTTGTCAGTAAGTTATGATTAGTTCTTTGTGATTCTAAAATCTACAAAACATAAACAAACACAACAGCCAAAGCTTGAGTCTCAAATCTGAAAATATACATGACTGAATGACGACAATACCTCTCTCGTTTGTTATGATAAAGGGGTCAGTCTATGTAAAAGTGAGACACAACCCAACTTCTTTAAATGATGGATCGAGATACGTCGTGATGTATGATGATATGAAAGTTAAATCAATGAGTAAAGATATAAAACAGTAATATCAATTTGCATTAAGATTCTTGGATACATAAATTCCCAAATTATAACAGGGATTCACAAAGATTGAGAAAACATTAAGAACTAGACGGTTAAAATTGAGTCTTGACTCTTGGTGATGGAAGGCTAGTTGGGTTGTTCGTTTAGGCCGTTATTATCTTTAACAGGATTGGCGTTGATGTTGTAAGCTCTTCCTCTTGCTGGTGTAGTGCTGGGTTTTCTTGATTTGCTTGGTTAACTGGGTTTGCTTGAGCTTGGGCGTTTATGATGTTAACCAATCGAGGGCACGTGTTTCTAAAATGGGTAGGGTCCCCACAATTAAAGCAAGCTCGAACATGTGGAACCATGGGGTATTGAGGTTGTTGATATGATTGGATCATGTTTTGTGTAGGGGGTGAAGCTTGGTTTTGAGGGGTACGACAAGTTTTGCTCAAATGACCATAACACCCACAATTAGCACACAGTCGACAAGGTATGGTAGATGGATGGTGATAAAAACAGGTGTTGCATTGAGGGTGAGGTCCAATGTAAGGTTTCTTATTTGGGTAAGTAGAGTTGGGTGCTACTTGAGTGATTGGGATAGCTTGGAGGGGTACGGCTTGTGGAGCTGGTTGATTGCCTTGGGTGACAGCGAAATTTTGCCCATCTCGTTTTCTCTAAGAAGTGGGTTGAGAAGAGGATTCGGTCTGGGTTGAGTTTGAGGTTTCGGTTGATGCTTTATCCTTATTCTTCTCCTCCTTGAAGTCTTTATTCCGTATGTGGTTTTCGGTGAGCTCTCTAGCTAACTCCATTGCTGCTTCCAAAGTTGCAGGTGTGGTACTTATTACAGGGTCTTGAATTTTTGAAGGAAGACCTCGAATGTAGTGCTCGATCAAACGGTAGAGGGGAGTGAACAAGTTGGGGACCATCTGATTCAACTCAAGGAATCTCTTGTTGTATGTGGTGTGGTCGCCCTCCTTTTGTTTCAAAGAGTAGAACTCATCTTCTAATTTCTTAATTTCGCTTCTTGGACAGAAACGTCTTGTCATGATCTCCCTCAACTCTTCCCAAGTCAAAGTCATAGCATCCTCAGCACCTCGCTTGCCCTTCTCTGTATTCCACCATGTAAGTGCTACTCCGAACAAACGACCGGTAGCATATCGCACCTTGCGATCATCGGGGCAGTCGCAATTGAGAAAAGTGTTTTCCATCTCCTCAAACCAATGGAGGAGAGCGGTGACACCTTCAGTCCCTTCGTATTTTGGAGGATCGCAGGATTTGAAATGCTTGAAGGTGCATTTAGTGGTGTTGAGAGGAGGGTTGGTGACATTTTGTCCTTCTAGATTGGTTGGGGTGATAGGATTGGCGACAAGGGCTTGTTGGACTTAAACTACGATGTTGGGTATTACAGCGGCCATTTGTTGAGCGATTTGGGCAGCCATGCGCTCGCGGAATTTTCCTGATCTCCTACCTCTACGAGAGTGACTAGAAGACATCTACAAGGAATACGTATCGAGAGTATGAGTTTGACGTTTTAGGTGTCATGTGTCGTATTTAGAAATGAACATTCACAAAACAATTGAAGAAAATAAATTTGCTACATCCATAGGATGTCTTGGGCTTTGCTCATGTTTGGGCTCCCATATGTCCCCTTACTTGGCCTTGGTAGTCATGTGGGCCCCCATACTGGGCTCTGGTAGGGTTCATATTGGTGTTGGCCTGTTACATTCACGCTACCCGAATGAAAATCGTAAATACATGATTGCAAGGTATAAAGTCGGAGGGTGTCCAGGTGTAGACACAGTGACAACTCAAAGTGGGGTTAGTTCATGCGACGTTTGGTGTGGCATGCTTTGGCCTAATAGGTCCTTCGTACTCTCATCGTTGGTCCCCAGGTAGGCAAACTGGTCCGTTATATTGGATTTATATGATTGCCAACCTAGACAGGATGTTTCGACTACCGGTACTCGTACCCTTCCAGTTACTACATGCCCGTCGTAGAACTTACTTTGAGGAGATTGAAAAACGAAAATACCACAAAATCTTGAATAAAGAAAATATGAGGATGATTTGAATATGTGAACATCGAAATATGCGTGATGAATGTATATGTAAGCATGTTATTTTCGACAACAAGTATAACTCATTAAGTATCACACAAAATGATAGTGGAAGTGTTTGCATGCATTTGTGTGTGTAATAAATACGAAACAAATAAACATCATGAGTTTGCATGTAACCACATAAACAATTAAAATCTAAACAACTATAGCATAGGCTCTAAGGGTCTAATAACATATCATATATCCCTATAGTCAAAAGCTCTGATACCAATCTGTCACACCCTGACCCGCAGCGGAAATGGTAGTCAGGGCATGACTGAGTTTTTTTATCAAAGCTCATGACATTTACTATAAAGTTTCATATTTATTATTTCTATTTGAAGAAGAAATTACAATAAACATACAAGCACAACATGTTCAAATACATTTTTCATGACTTCTTTATTTTTCTTCTAAGTCAATTTCCTATGTGTTCCTTGCTTCAACCTGTCCACCTGTATCATGTGTAAAAATAGGGTTTTTGGCAACAAAAGTTGGCGAGTGAATCTTATTTAAATATTTGAAAGAATTAGTTATATTGGTTATTTGAATAAAAATGTGCATAACCAAATATGAGTATACGTATATGTAAATTAAACCACAAAACACATAATATCAATTAATGCACACACACACATACCAAATGATGAACAATGAGATCAAGGCTCAATCAAACGGAGCCGATCTAATGAGTCACCTGATGCTCAACTCGTCTCCAACGAGGAACTGATGGGCCTAATGAATGATTTGCACACAACTTGACAAAAATATAAACTCGCAATACAACAAACAACATTTACATCACACGATAGTTCATATAATGGTAATAGCACAAGGGTTTGAATAAACGAAATGTATAAATGACACATGATACACCCCAAAACATGAATAAAAAGGGGAATTTGTAAGAATTCACTCACAGTGGGTGCGTTCCTTGATGATGATGAATGCGCACGAATTGAGGATTTGATCGACAAACGAGTACTAACCTAAAATAATAACGCGATAAATTGATAAATATAAACCGATTAATATTTTGATTTAGTACTTTTTGTTGGATTTTTAGATTATTTTTGTGGTATTTATTGGAATTTTAAACCTCCAAAATCATGTTTTTTTTTATTTAAGGGTTTTTAATTAATTTTTAAGTAAAATATACATATACAAAATAAAAAAAAAATACTAAAAAACCTTGTCAGACCTGACAAGGGGGGATCTGACCGGTTCGATGCATGTTATAGGCAGTGTGTGGTGAGGCTCGAACTCGTGACCTCTCGGTTGCGTGCACGCAGCTCTTCCAACTGAGCTAAGTGTCTAACCCGAAAGTATTCTGAATTAATTATTCTTATATACTTACTGGTTTTAATCTAGAATTTAATTAATTAAAAAATATTTTTAAACGGTCGAACTGGTGAGGAGACTCCGAATCGAACCTGTGTTTAGGTGATGTTTTGCACCCAGCCTACCAACTGGGCTGGGTGTCTAACCCGGTGGATTTAAGATCTTAATTATTCTTATGTACATACTGGAGTGACTCATACCCGGATTAAAAAGTTTGCTTAATTTTGCGAAACCGGAACGTCTATAGACTCGAACCCAAGACATATGTGTTGCGTTTGCACACAGTCCACCACTGGACTGTGTGTCTAACCTGTTTAAAACAACAATTTTGATTATACAAAAACACTAAATCAGTTCATCTTCTTCATGTATAAAACCCAGAAAATATCACCCTCGACTGTTAATCCAAATTATTCCAGTTAGATTAACTGGTTTACGATTTCTAAACATAAAACGATATAGAATAAAAGAATCAAGAGTTTATACCGAAATTTGCACACTCTCCGGTATGATTCCGGCAAGGCACGGTTTTTCGGCGAAGGGCACAGTTGCACCGAAATGTTACTCCGAGAGTGTAGAGTGAGATTAAGAGAATGAGCGAATATGGGTGTAGTGTTTACGATCAATATTTATATGTGGAAGGCAGTTATTTTTTTCGGTTTCAAAGCTTAAATTTCGGGTCAAAGATTGACTCGGTTTTTATGTTAATTTGATTCCGTATTTCAGTTACATTTGATGATAGGAATCAGTTATTCGTTTTCAGACAAAAATATCCGCGGATTGATTGCTAAATTCTTGATTTTGGCAGTTACCAGTAGATCGATAGAGTTGCAGGTTAAAGGTTAGCGAGCGCATAAAATTACTTAATTTGAGTTTTAGTACATCAAGTATATGTAGCTCGGTGGTGAATACGGTGTGTGTATTAGGTAGGGACCCGGGTTCGACTCCCAGCTCCCCCCTTTTTGTTTGTTTTATATTTTAAAATCTTAAATATTGTTAACATATATATTTTTTTATTCTTTTATTTAATCAATATATCAATTATCTAATTTATTTATTAATTATGAAAATCACATTTTATAAAATGAAAAATTGCGTAACGAAACTTTTAATAAATTCTAAAATTTTTAAACAGAGCGGGTTTCGGAACACGTTTTACGACGAATGTTACATTTGTAGCTTATTTCTCACCTATCTCCTTACTATACGCATCCCACCAATCCTTCGCTTGTCGTTGAAGTTGCCCTGTGGCGAACATCACTTGATCTTCCTTTTCACAATGGCTTCGAATGAACACCCCTTCTATGTTGGAGATCCATCTTTGACATTCTATGGGATCTATTTCCCCATTATAAGATGCAGGTTTACATGCCATGAATTCCTTGTACGTACATCTGCGTGCTTCTTTCTTGCCTTGTATTCCACTTATCATTTCCTTCAGTTCGTCTATCTTGCTGGTCATCATAGTCTATACTATGTTTAGCACTTGACTTTCTACTTCTTGTGCTATACGAGGGATGTTTGCATCAAGTGTCTTTACTACTTCATCTGCAATCAGCTTATTTAATTCATCCTGACTTATTTGTTCCGTAGCGTTTGAACCCCCTTCATTCCGTCATCTACAATCACATACTTATATTAGTATCATACTATTCATTCATATGTACGTATACATCTATATACATATATCATTCCATACGTTGCAAAAATTCAATTCTCATTCTTGTAAGTTACGTGTTCAAATAAATCTTATCGCAACATTCTTGACGTACCAATGACAATATACTTCAGTTCGTGCATTCAACTTTCTTATTCATTCGCACATTCGTTATATATATAGGTTAACTAGCTTGCCATCATGGTTTCATTTACATTCTGGTGCCCTTTCTAAAATTTAACGAGGGTTTGGAACTCGTTTAAAAGTTTTAACATAATAAAATAATGAATCAGCGACATGCTTCAGTGGCTAGCGTTGGCGAAGGCTCATCACCGCGTCGCCGACGCACTCTAGGAAATTGTGTCGCTGTGATTCTTGTGTAGACAGTGTATTAGAGCGTCGAAAAAGGGAGGGCCGTCGGCGATGCATAATGAGCTTGTCGCCGACGCCTTGCCGGATCTCTCTGACGCTGCAGATTTTTGTTTCAGCCATTTTTGTCCGATATCTAACCTTTTTCCAGCCGAAACCATTTCATAACATCTCGTGACTTCCCTAGTGATAACATTATGTTAAATCCCTATAACCCCTTCCCGTTTTAACGTCTATAAACAAGAACATTAATATTTCTTAAGAATACTTACTAGTATTATGCCTCGGAACGAACACACTTTTGCATGAGCTCTCGGTTTGGGTTCAAGTACACCAACTTTAGCACTTGAATCCCTCAAACCTTGGCTCTGATACCAACTTGTAAGCTCCATAATTCCATACAAGATCAAGACGACAAGATTTAACAAAGATGTTTCCTTCTTTACATAAAATTTGACCAAAATACCCTTATAACAAGATTTAGCAATCGTCATCGTTAAAAGTCTTTTAATACCATTTGACCAAACTACCATACCACAAATATCAACTTAATTCACTTACAAAAGACACAAGCATAAGTTCATATTTTTACAATCCAAAAAGTTTATGACCCGTTTGACGTTCAAAACATAACCGGAAGCGTATAAGAGTAACAAGGTGTGTTCGATCCGAGCTTCGCTTGCCTTAAAGGTCAACTTTACCTACATGACAATCACAAATCAATATTAACTCACTTTTAATTTCATATCACTAGATTACACAATCGTGTTATTCATCCGTTATGAAGTCTTTCATTCGTTGACCCATTTGAAACGGATCACATTCATAATCATATTTCTACTCACTTGTCCGTATATGACATTTTAAATTTACAACTTAAACTTAGATTAAACATAATAAGAACATTATGAATTACCAATACTAGTAAGTGTAAGAACTTACCTTTGTCCCGTTTTGATGGTGATTCGGAATGGCTCGCACCTTCTTCTTTCACTCCTGGCAAAATGTCAAATTTAACATGCTTAAATCTTATGTTTTCAACTCATTCTTTTATTGACATAGCATATTAGTAATTCCTTACATTCTTGACATAAGCTAATTAGTACCATAACTACATTTGATCATTGAAATCACATAAAAACCTCTATTCTAAGCATTTTATCAAACACTTTGTATGCGTATCAAGATCAAAGCATAAGGTACAAGTATTCTATGCACCTTCTTCCTACTTCATTACATAAACTTTCATAATCAATCAAATTCACACAATGGTCAATATCTAACACATAACCATCTAACTAATGCTCTACTACAATCAATTTTACATTAACACTATATGAATTTGCACTAACATGACCATCATTATCATCCTTGTTCTATCACAAATGGGTTTCATCATGAACCATCAATATAATAAAAAATTCAGGTACATTTCATCTTCTATATAATGATTATATCAATTATTCATACTAATTTTATCTAATTCCATAGATTGTTCGTAACTCACTTATGAAACTTCATCAAATTATAAAATTTAACTTACCTCTTGTTAGACTAGTTGAGATGACTAAGATTAAGTGTTCATGCAGAGAGAGTGGCCTTGAATTCCTTCTTGATTCTTTGATTTTTGTAAAAATGAAGTTTTTCTTCTTCTTGGTCTTGCCCTGTAAGCCACACACATCTGATGTGTGTGTGGTGTGTGAAGTTTTTATGTTTATTAATCCAATCTTTCTTCTATTACCTCTTTTGGCCCATCTAGTATGAACACTTATATTTAGCACCTTTTAACTTATACACTAATCATAGTCATGTTTCTAGTTACTATTTGTGGCACCTTCTAATAACATATAAATAACTAGTCATATTTAAAACTTGGGGTGTTACATCAAGGCTGTAATAAAAACTATTTATACGACATGTATAAACTTATACGAGGCAACATGCTATACGACTCGTATCGACCAGCCGTCAGACAAGATATCCCAACATTAATATCTTTCTGGAAATTGAAAAGGCTATACGACACGTATACCTCTATATGTGTCGTATAGGAGTCAAAGGGTGTGTAGATAACCAATTGAGGTGTGCCAATCACTCGACCCAAAAAATATAGTTTTAAATGACTTATCACTCATTGCTATTTTAAGGATTCCTTTCCACATGTATTGCAAGTTTTAGGTTCCAGTTTGTGAATAGATTGATTGCATGTCTCAGCCTGTGTTTAAAAATCACCGTGGCTATCCTTTATGTTTCATTTTTTTTAACATGCTAGCTAATTCTTCTTGTTTTAGCATTAACTCAATCTATGTGACTTTCATCTGAGGGAAATTTGGTACTTTCACTCTTAAAACTTAAAAAAAAAAATTATATGCAAAGGATAGTGATTGACTGATTGTCGCTTGTTTGGGAATTTAAAAAGCTAGAAATGAGAAGCTATTTTTAAGGAAAGAAATGAAGATTAAGAAGATTATCAAAGATGTAAAATCCATTGGGTTCTTGCGATTCAAAATAGATCTAGTTTCAAGTTGATTGTATCGTGTAATTGATGTAATTTTGTGTTTTTGGTAGTTGTTTTTCTTTGGTGGTGATGTTAATTTTGTTTTTTTTTGGTAGTTGTTTTTCTTTGGTCGTGGTTGATTTTGTGTTGGTGTGAATAAAGAATACCTTTAGAAAAAATGTCTAAATTCAAAGTCATAACAAGGGTAAAAGAGTGCATCCCTCATGAGATGGGGGGAAATTTCCACCCACCCAATCATATATTGCCATGTTATTTCCTCTTTCTAATTCATCTTTTACCAAAAACATAAGGGGTCTGTTTTGTATGAGATAATGGAATTGATCATTATCATTACATGACTTGTTTGGTTGCCATGTGAGAATGGAATGAAGCATTACTTTTTTGTTGTTTTGTATGCAAGAAAAGACGAAGTAATAAAATCGGATGGGGTGGTCAATGATAGGCGGTGATTGTGGGTGGTGTTAGGTGGCAATTGTAGCGGCAGCGGCAGTTGGCTGTGGTGGTGGGTGGAGACGGCGGCAGGTGGTGACAACGTTGGTGGTGGTGGGTGACTGCGGAGTGGGTGGAGGCGGTGGTAGCGGCAGTGACGGTAGCCGCAGGTGGCGGCGGTGAGTGCTAGTGGTTTATAACGGTGGCGGAGGTTGGTGGCGACGACACGGTGATTGGAGGTGGCAGCAATGATGATCGCAGATGGGTGGTGGTGGTGATTGGAGGTGGCAACGACGACGGTAGGTAGCAACGGTGGAGGTGGGTGGCGGCGGTAGGTAGTGGCGGTGGCGGAGGCGGGTGACGGCGGCGGATGATGGTGGTGGAGGGTGGTGGCAACGGTGGTGTTTTGGTGTTGTTAATGAAGGGTGAAGAGGGGGTCGGAATGGAAAAAAATAAACATGGGGATAGATTTAATGATTTTAAAGGAATGGAATTCATTTTGTAATAAAGGATTCTATTCCATTGAACAACCACTCTTTTCTTCATTCATTCACAATGGTCTATTACATTCCACCTCTCAATCCCGCATACTAAACGCTACCAAGGGGTGCACCTCTCATGAGATGAGGGGAAACTTTTTTTTTTCCTTTTTTTATAAACTATTAATTAATTAATAAATGAAACATAATTTTAACAAAATAAAAGTACTTTAATTTAAAAACTAACTAAAATTACTTAAAAAACATTACATTAAATAAAACTAACTAAAATTACATTAATTAAAAATATAAAAAATACATAAAATTAAACCTACTAAAAAATAAAAACATAAAATATTTAGAAACTACACGGCCAATTATATTTTTTGGCGATCTCCCGTTTTCGTGCTACTGTGATTTCCAACATCTCTGATGGAACATTGTCGTGCAGTCTATTAAACGTCTCCAGATCCTTATCAAACCCAATCGATCTCAACGTCTCTTGATGTTCATCCGCCAACTCCATTTTTCCTCCCGTTTCTTTTTTATGTCTACCAATTCTTGTTTCATAAATTTGTATTCTTGGAGCTTGTCGGACATACCAATCGACCTTTCGCTCGACGTTGCTAGTCCTTCTTTATCTTTCTTTTTTTGCTTTCTTGGAAAGAGGTCTACATTTATGTCAGGTATATCACTAGTGAATTCGGTATTCTGTATACCCGCTTGGTAATTACCTGAATCCGATTACTTTCTTTTTTGCCCCGAACTACCACTCTCCTCACCAACAACGAAACCGGGACCATTTCTGATGCTTTCTAACCACCTCCCACGCCTCAATATGAGGAAAGCCACCGGAATGTTTTTTTTTGTAGTCTTTTAACGCTTGTGCCACAACATTAGCATCGTCACTCCCGCTAGGACGTAAACAATCCTATCATAAAAATTAAATCATATTAAGGTAAAAATAACAATATATAAAGGTACAAATAAAAATATAAATTATACCATTTGATGCCAAATCCGTGAATAAGTTCAACTTCCCTTGCATAGCTTTCCATTTTGGACGGACTTGATGGACGGTCCGTGAACTTTCTCCAACAGTTGCATTGTAATGTATGAGAACTTTCTTTCCAAAAACCATCCTATTGTTGTGCATTTCCTTTTTCATGTTTACACTACAATGCAAATACGCCATCGGTAACGCCTCTTCTTGTTTCTTCGTCCATCTTTGTGATCCGCCTTATCCCCTTTCCTTTCGGTTCATCTTCGGCTACTTCTTCGACTACAACTTCTTCCTCTGCTTCGGCTTCTTCATTTTCGTCTTTATATAAGTCTTGAGTCTCGGCTAATTCTTCATCTTCCTCGTCATCGTATATTGGAAGCATGTGTTCATCGTTATCTCTTGGAGATTGAGTCGTGGACTCCACAAGCAAACGGGTCAAAAGCCTTTTATGCTTCCATAGGATAATTGTACACATCCGGTGCAACCATTGTGGGACCTTGTGGTAATGAAAAAAGTTGTGGTGGATAGTTGGGTTGGGGTTGAGGTTGGGTGTTGTAAAAACCCGGTTATTGGTGGATAGTTAGGTTGGTTCACACTCGATCTGCCTCGTCTACTTTTCGAGCCGCGCCCCCTCGCCTTCGAACCGGAAGCCGAAACGTTTTCTTGCCATCCCTCTTGTTTTGTCTATCCATAGTATTCTTTGAGATTTTGTGAATGGGGTGAAAAAATGGAATGTAGAAACATGAATTTATAGCTGTTTAAACATGTCCAACGGCTCTTTTCTTGTTCCAACGGTCACTTGGTCCAGCGGTGAATGTCCACTGATTTATACTGACCCCATGCGGTGAATGGTTTTAGCAAGGGGTGTGTCCCGTGCGACAAACCTCTTCACCACATACCTCTCCGCATGCACCCCGTATACCCTAATTGAAGTTTTGTTGCTTAGGGGGACCATACTCTTATCCCCATGTCTGTTTTTATTCATTTTCGAATCGAATGTTTGAGGTCTTTCCTCGAGCATTTACTGCTTGCACGTGTGCGTACAAGTCCCTGTTTTTTGTGTGAACTATTTATTTACTTCGTATTTCTTTGGAAGAACAGAAGATTAATATTAATCAAATTATTACTTTTAACTAGATGACCAGTGTCTTCTAAAAATCCTACATGTTTCTTTTAAATTTGATGGAACATTGGGTTAGTACAATATATAAATATTAGGAGAGGATAAAACCAAAAAAAAAATCGATATCAACAAAGACAGAGAGTAACTGAATCAAGATTAACTATGTTTTTATTTACTTGTTTGATAAATGAATATAAAATATGAATGTTAATTTGGCTCCTAGATATATGAGTTTAGTTACTTTGCGCCTCTACCATTTGAGTTTTTACGAATATATAACCATTTTCTATACTCATAGAATCTACTGTTAAAAAAAATATATGAGTTTAAGTTATGTGTTATGATGATATTTCTATCACCACCACCCTTTATACGGACGTCACATCACTTGTCCTCATCGATCACCATATATCATGTGGTCCATAACCACACCAATTAAATTCTCCTAATTAATTCAAGGAGCCTCATGGTTTCCATGGAAATATCCATGCTCACCATGCATGGAGTGATAGGGGGTGGTGTACCACACGAATCATATCCCATGTAACAATCCATGACTCAAACCACCATCCCCACACTTCACAGCCTTATAATCTATAGATGGACTAAGAATGAAAATAAGTCGATATGAGATACACCTTGTTAAACAATAAATACGTACTGGGGTGGATCTAAGATTTCTTTGTTCTAGTAAAAATGAGAGTGTTAAAGAAACCAAAACAATAGTAATAAAATTAGGTGGAAGGGGTGACTATCCTATTCAAATTTCCCGTTTGAGTTCTATGAGAATCGATCGATAGGGTTCTTGGGCGTTTTTGTGCAGTGATGCGTGATCGAAAACCGGTGCTCGTATATGTTTAAGCTTATGTTTTTATATAACTTGTAGTTTCGAATAGCTTACTTTTGATTGGATTTGTTTTTTACAGGTCTTACGGAGTTTAAGGAGCTATTCGGGAGCTTTCCGGAGCATCGGGCCAGAAAACGGGTCAATCGGGAGTGCGAAATGGAAAAATCAGAAAACATGATTTAGAGAAGCCGTCGGCGACGCCCTCAGTTAAGTCTGGCGGCAAAAATTGTTCGTAGGCAGTGGATTAGAGTGTCGGATAAAAATCAGAAAAACCAAGGGCCGTCGGCGATGCCCCTCCTTTATGGCAGACGCTGAAACTTGTTTGGGGACGAGTTATATCATGTTTTGTTGACCATTTTCGGGGGGTTACACAAATTTGGAGTTTGAAATCACTTCTTGGAGCCAAGAACACCATCCTCTTCAATTCCAATCCATCATCATCCGAATCAATCATCCCTAACCCTAATCCACTACCATCATCACCATCCTCCAATCTTCAATCCATTTATGATCACCATCAATCCTAAACCCTAATCGCCATCCATCTTTATCATCAAGCTTCAAGATGTCAATGTTCAATATCTCATCATCTGGTGATCAAGTTCCGTTCGTCATGAGCGGCTAATTCTCGAGGTTTCACCCCGGTATAGACTTTTGTAAGGTTTAGGGTTTGCTTTATGTTTCTTAGTTGATTTGTGACAAATTGAATGGTACTTTGAATTGATTGATAATTGTACTACATTTGAACTATATTTGTGAATTGTCGAATGATTATAAAATTTGACTTTGCGAAATAAGTGTAACATCCGTCAAAAACCGGATTTACCAAACCCGCTCCGTTTATTAACCGAACAATCAGTTAAAAATTTCGTTGTTTAATGCCCAAATTAATTTTAAACGATACATAATTAATAAGTATATTGGAATATATAATTTGTTTTTGAAAAACTGTTAAAAATAATGAAATAAAAATATAAGGTTGCTGCCGGGTTTCGAACCCGGGTCAGCCAACAACTTCAGCAAAGACTTAACACTCAACCATTCAACCACTGCGCCACTTGTGATTCTTGTTTATTATTAGAGACAATTAATTCATATCATAAGTCTCGAATTCAAAAACCGACGCGCCCAATCGCAGTCGTCGGAAATCCCGGCGATCTCGCGAGATTGGACGGTTTCTTCAGTTTTAACGTAAACATTTACTATCACATCGGTTATAACCGACGCCTGAACCCGCGACACAAGTTATAACCGCCGGGAAAATCTTTAACCGACGAATCAAGACGGAAATCGGACCAAATACGTCGATGTTCTGCCCGTTAAATACCCCTTCTAACCTCTGTTAACTTTTTCGCTCACAATCACCCCCTTTCCCGACGTAATTCCACTCGCCGGAAAACTTCTGCAACTCGCCGGAAAACCGAGCCTTTCACCTCTGAGCCTTACTGAACACTCAGAACTCATACCGGAGCCACCCACACTCATCTCAAGCTCCCTGAAGACTCTCTGCCGCAGGAAACACGTCGCCGGAACAACCTGCTGACATCGGAGCTTCGCCGGCGAAACAGAGGAGTCCAGTTCGGTATACCTTACGCTTAATCTTTCATTCTTTTTATTTATCTCACCTGTAATTAACCGCAACACACTAAAAGAACATGATTTAATCGACGAATCAGTCGGACGTTAGTTCTGGGTAAATTCAACGAAGAAGACGAAGTTTCAGTAGTCTATAAGTTTAATTTAAATCAAGATATAACTCGGGTTAGACACACAGTCCAGTGGTGGACTGTGTGCGCATAAAACACGCTTACGCCTCGAGTTCGATTCATGTCCCACGCATACTCGCCTTAATAAAAATGTTCCTTTTTTCTTACTGAACCGGATTCATTTCATATAGATGTTAAGTATAATAAAAACCGGAATAATAACCAAGATAGACACACAGTCCAGTGGTGGACTGTGTGAACGTTTAATCACAGGTCACGAGTTCGAGTCCGGACTACCGCACCGGTCCGAACAAATATCAAACTTTTTATATAAGACAGAAATGAAAATATTTAGTTTGTATATAAGTATAATAAAAATCAGATTATTTAACAAGTTAGACACACAGTCCAGCGGTGGACTGTGTGTTAACCTAAACCACAGGTCCCGGGTTCGAGACCGTGGAGAGCACCGGTTCGACGCATTAAAATCGTTTTTAAAAATAAATAATTTTCAGTTTAATTCAATTAGTATATAAATATAATTAAAAACATAAATATTTCGGGTTAGACACGTAGCTCAGTTGGTAGAGCTGCGTGCACGCGAACGGGAGGTCTCGGGTTCGAGCCTCACCCGGCGCAAACAATTACACAGCCTGACCGGTCAACAAGTCAACGGTCAACTGTCGCAAAAAGTCAACTTTTTTTTTATTATTTTTATTTATTTATTTTATTTAAAAATCAATTAAAAATACTTAAAAATAACATTTTTAAGGTTAGAAAATAGCCTTAAACTCACAAAAATATACCCAATCATCCTACTAAAATTGATTAATAAAATCCTATTATTTACCAAACCATTATGTTATTATCTAGGTTAGTTCCACTCGTGGTTAAAACCAACTTCGTGCGCATTCAACATCATCAACCGAACGCACCCAATGTGAGTGAATCTTACAACTCCCTTTTTAATTACACGTTTTGGGGTGTGTCATGTGTCACCAAAAATTAACTCGTTTATTTAAACTTGTGCCATACCATATTGTGATCTAAAGTTAGATTGTTTATATTGTTTGTGGTTATGTATTTCAATATGTCAACTTATATGAAATTCTTTCATTAGGCCCATCAGTTCCTCGTGGGAGGCGAGTTGAGCAACGCGTGCCTCAAAACAAATCCATTATTGTTCGTGTGTGTATTATTTAGTTTATATTGTTTGTAGTTATGTATTTCATATTGTCAAGTATATGCAAATCATTCATTAGGCCCATCAGTTCCTCGTGAGAGACGAGTTGAGCAACGCGTGCCTCAAAACGATCCATTATTGTTCATGTGTGCATTATTTAATATTAAATGATTGGTGAATAAGTCTACATCTATTTTTACTCATGTGTGGTTGTGCACTTTATTTTATAACAAATTAAATAAACTTGTTCAAATGTTTTTCATAGGATTCACTCGCCAACTTTTTGTTGATCCAAAAACTATTTTTACACATGATACAGGTGAACAGGATGAAGCAAGGAAAACATAGGAAATGCCTTAGAAGAAAACAAAGAAGCTTAGATTGATGTTTAGGTCATGATGTAATTATGATTGTAAATTTCCATTAAATTGTATTAATGAATATGAAACGTTATAATAAATGTCATGAGCTTTGATGATAACCCAATCATGCCCGATCACCTTTTCCGCTGCGGGTCGGGGTGTGACAGATTGGTATCAGAGCCATGACTATAGGGATATAGGATAGGTTATTAGACCCTTAGAGCCTATACTATAGTTGACTAGATCTTAATTGTTTATGCGGTTACATACAAACTTATGATATTTATTTGTTTCATATTTGTTTATACTTACAGTCAAACATACATACTTACATACACACTCATCATACATATTTCAATGTTCATATATTCAAATCATCTTCATACTTTCATTATTCAAAGATTTTGTCGCAATTTTCAAATCTCATCAAAGTAAGTTCTGCGACGGGCATGTAGTAACTGGAAGGGTACAAGTACCGGTAGCCGGAACGTCCTGTCTAGGTTGGCATTCGTATAAATCCAATATAACGGACCAGTTTGCCTACCTGGGGACTAACGATGAGAATACGAAGGACCTATTAGGCCAAAGCATGCCACACCAAACGTCGTTCGAACTAACCCCACTTTGAGGTGTCACCGTGTCTACACCTGGACACATTCCGAATATCATACGTTATATACATATTCTCGATTTTCTCCGGGTTTTAGTGTACATAACCAGGCTAACACATGCGAACCATATGAAAAACCCGGTATTCATGGGGGCCCACATGATTACGAAGGTGAAGTATGGCGGCATGCAGGGCCTAATGACGAGCAAAACCCAAGACATCCTATGGATGTAGTAGATTTATTTTTCTATAATTATTTTATGAATGTTCATTCCTAAATACAACCCATGATCCAAAAAAAAAAAACATCCAACTCATACTCATGATGCGTATTCCTTGTAGATGTCTTCTAGCCTCGCCCGTAGGAAGATGAGAGCAGGAAAAGCCCGCGAGCGCATGGCTGCCCAAATCGCTCAACAAATGGCTGCCGTAATACCCAACATTGTAATCCAAGTCCAACAAGCCCTTACCGCTAATCCTGTCAACCAAGAAGATCAAAATGTTGTCAACCCTCCACCAAATACCACCAAATGCACCTACAAGCATTTCAAATCATGCGACCCTCCAAAATACGAAGGGACTGAAGGTGTCACCGCTCTCCTCCATTGGTTTGATGAAATGGAGAACACTTTTCTAAATTGCGATTGCCCCGGTGATCGCAAGGTGCGATATGCTACTGGTCGTTTATATGGAATAGCCCTTACTTGGTGGAATACAGAGAAGGCCAAACGAGGCGTTGACGATGCTATGACTTTGACTTGGGAAGAGTTGAAGGAAATCATGACAAGACGGTTTTGCCCAAGGAGCGAAATCAAGAAATTAGAAGATGAGTTCTATTCGTTGAAGCAAAAGGAAGGCGACCACACCACCTACAACAAAAGATTCCTCGAGTTACATCAAATGGTTCCCAACTTGTTCACTCCCCTCTACCGTTTGATCGAGCACTACATTCGAGGTCTTCCGTCAAAGATTCAAGACTCTGTAATAAGTACCACGCCTGCAACTTTGGAAGCAGCTATGGAGTTAGCTACAGATCTCACCGAAAACCGAATCCGGAACAAAGACTTCAAGGAGGAGAAGAAGAAGGATAAGGCATCGACTGAAACTTCAAACTCCACCCAAACCGAATCCCCTTCTCAACCCACTTTTAAGAGAAAAAGAGACGGGCAACTTTTCGCTACTACCCAACGTAATCAACCAGTTTTACAAGCCATACCAATCCAAGCTATCCCAATCACGCAAATAGCACCCAACTCAACTTACCCAAATAAGAAACCATACCTTGGACCTCACCCTCGATGTAACACTTGTTTTTATCACCATCCATTTACCTTACCTTGTCGACTATGTGCAAATTGTGGACGCTATGGTCATTTGAGTAAGTTTTGCCGCACCCCTCAAAACCAAATCTCTCCCCCTACTCAAAACATGACTCAAACCTATCAACAACCCCAATACCCCATGTTCCCATATGTTCGAGCTTGTTTCAATTGTGGCGACCCTACCCACTTTAGAAACACGTGCCCTCGATTGGTTAACATCATAAACGCTCAAGCTCAATCAAACCCAGTTAACCAAGTAAATCAAGAAAACCCAATCACTAGGCCACCAGCAAGAGGAAGAGTTTTCAACATCAACGCCAATCCTGTTGAAGATAATGACGGCCCAAACGAAACCACCCAACTAGTCCTCTTCACCGAAAATCAAGATTCAACTCCAATCGTTTAGTTTTATGTTTTCTTTATGTTTTAGAATCACATAGAACCAATCATAACTTAAGGATAAAGCCAATGAGAATTTGACAAGAATATGGTGGATACGCCGCTGGTACTTCCTATATATAAGTATTCTTGCCAAAGGATCAGAGGCATTATCTGGCGGTTATGAGAGGTTCCATGTATAAACTGTTTGAGTGATTATTGTTTATTATTTTCAGTACATGCAATACGATCGGCTCCGTTTGATTGAGCCTTGATCGCACAGACATTTTTCATTTTCAGTACATGCAATACGATCGGCTCCGTTTGATTGAGCCTTGATCACACAGACATTTTCATTTTCAGTACATGCAATACGATCTTGTGGTTGTTGTGTTTGTTGTAGAGTCACATAGAACCAATCATAACTTACGGATAAAGTCAACGAAAATTTGACAAGAATATGGTGGATACGCCGCTGGTACTTCCTATATATAAGTATTCTTGTCAAAGGATCGGAGGCATTATCAGGCAGTCATGAGAGGTTCCATGTATAAACTGTTTGTGTGATAATTGTTTAGATTAAATTTATTATTTTCAGTACATGCAATACGATCGGCTCCGTTTGATTGAGCCTTGATCGCACAGACATTTTTCATTTTCAGTACATGTAATACGATCCGCTCCGTTTGATTGAGCCTTGATCGCACAGACATTTTCATTTTCAGTACATGCAATACGATCTTTTGGTTGTTGTGTTTATTGTAGAGTCACATAGAACTAATCATAACTTGTGGATAAAGTCAATGAAAATTTGACAAGAATATGGTGGATACGCCGCTGGTACTTCCTATATATAAGTATTCTTGTCAAAGGATCGGAGGCATTATCAAGCGGTTATGAGAGGTTCCATGTAGGATTTAGTATGTTTTGGTTGAAGTTTGTTCATTATACATTTCAGGGTATTCAATTTCATCATTTATAGAAGTTGAGCTATGTCTCACTTCCACAATGACTAACCTCTCCATCATAACAAACGAGAGAGGTACTGTCATCATTCAAACATGTATACTATCAGAATTTAGACTCAAGCTGTGGTTGTTGTGTTGTTTATGTTTTAGAGTCACGTAGGACTAATCATAATTCACTGATAAAACCAATGAAAATTTGACGAGAATATGGTGGATACGCCGCTGGTACTTCCTATATATAAGTATTCTTGTCAAAGGATCAGAGGCATTGTTAGACGGTTATGAGAAGTTCTATGTAGGATTTCGTAATTTCTTGGTAACTAATCGTAACTTGCAGATAAAACCAACGAAAATTTGACGAGAATATGGTGGATACGCCGCTGGTACTTCCTATATATAAGTATTCTTGTCAAAGGATCATAGGCATTATCAGGCGGTTATGAGAAGTTCCATGTAGGATTTAGTATTGTCTTGGTTGAAATTTGTGTTACATTTATATCATCTCGCCATTTAAAGAAATTGGATTGTGTTCCATTTCTACATAAACTAACATCTCCATCATAACAAACGAGAGAGGAACTGTCACCATTCAAACATGTATGCTATCAGAATCTGGACTCAAATATTGGTTGTTGTGTTTATTTATGTTCTAGAGTTATATCATAGGACCAATCATAACTTACTGATAAAAACCAATGAAAATTTGACAAGAATATGGTGGATACGCCGCTGGTACTTCCTATATATAAGTATTCTTGTCAAAGGATCAGAGGCATTGTTAGACGGTTATGAGAAGTTCTATGTAGGATTTAGTAATTTCTTGGTACATTGGTTGTGGCGTTTATTTATGTTCTAGAGTCACATCATAGAACCAATCATAACTTACTGATAAAACCAATGAAAATTTGACAAGAATATGGTGGATACGCTGCTGGTACTTCCTATATATAAGTATTCTTGTCAAAGGATCAGAGGCATTATTAGACGGTTATGAGAAGTTCCATGTAGGTTGTAGTATCAGAAATTTTGTTTTAGGATATAACCCTATCCTTCCAAACATATCAAAACTCTTACGCATGATATCATATTTAGTGAATTAACTATGCTTATCAATATTTTTACCATAGGCAACAAAAAGCGATTCCTGTAGCAGGGTACTTAACCCTTACAAGGAACGTTACCGCTTTAAACAAAAATTTAAACTCTTACTTTTTTTTTTCTAAGTATGTAACTGTCAAACTAAACACCATCATTTTTTAGTCAAATATATCACTACTTAAATTTCGGGACGAAATTTCTAAAAAGCAGGGGATACTGTAACATCCGTCAAAAACCGGATTTACCAAACCCGCTCCGTTTATTAACCGAACAATCAGTTAAAAATTTCGTTGTTTAATGCCCAAATTAATTTTAAACGATACATAATTAATAAGTATATTGGAATATATAATTTGTTTTTGAAAAACTGTTAAAAATAATGAAATAAAAATATAAGGTTGCTGCCGGGTTTCGAACCCGGGTCAGCCAACAACTTCAGCAAAGACTTAACACTCAACCATTCAACCACTGCGCCACTTGTGATTCTTGTTTATTATTAGAGACAATTAATTCATATCATAAGTCTCGAATTCAAAAACCGACGCGCCCAATCGCAGTCGTCGGAAATCCCGGCGATCTCGCGAGATTGGACGGTTTCTTCAGTTTTAACGTAAACATTTACTATCACATCGGTTATAACCGACGCCTGAACCCGCGACACAAGTTATAACCGCCGGAAAATCTTTAACCGACGAATCAAGACGGAAATCGGACCAAATACGTCGATGTTCTGCCCGTTAAATACCCCTTCTAACCTCTGTTAACTTTTTCGCTCACAATCACCCCCTTTCCCGACGTAATTCCACTCGCCGGAAAACTTCTGCAACTCGCCGGAAAACCGAGCCTTTCACCTCTGAGCCTTACTGAACACTCAGAACTCATACCGGAGCCACCCACACTCATCTCAAGCTCCCTGAAGACTCTCTGCCGCAGGAAACACGTCGCCGGAACAACCTGCTGACATCGGAGCTTCGCCGGCGAAACAGAGGAGTCCAGTTCGGTATACCTTACGCTTAATCTTTCATTCTTTTTATTTATCTCACCTGTAATTAACCGCAACACACTAAAAGAACATGATTTAATCGACGAATCAGTCGGACGTTAGTTCTGGGTAAATTCAACGAAGAAGACGAAGTTTCAGTAGTCTATAAGTTTAATTTAAATCAAGATATAACTCGGGTTAGACACACAGTCCAGTGGTGGACTGTGTGCGCATAAAACACGCTTACGCCTCGAGTTCGATTCATGTCCCACGCATACTCGCCTTAATAAAAATGTTCCTTTTTTCTTACTGAACCGGATTCATTTCATATAGATGTTAAGTATAATAAAAACCGGAATAATAACCAAGATAGACACACAGTCCAGTGGTGGACTGTGTGAACGTTTAATCACAGGTCACGAGTTCGAGTCCGGACTACCGCACCGGTCCGAACAAATATCAAACTTTTTATATAAGACAGAAATGAAAATATTTAGTTTGTATATAAGTATAATAAAAATCAGATTATTTAACAAGTTAGACACACAGTCCAGCGGTGGACTGTGTGTTAACCTAAACCACAGGTCCCGGGTTCGAGACCGTGGAGAGCACCGGTTCGACGCATTAAAATCGTTTTTAAAAATAAATAATTTTCAGTTTAATTCAATTAGTATATAAATATAATTAAAAACATAAATATTTCGGGTTAGACACGTAGCTCAGTTGGTAGAGCTGCGTGCACGCGAACGGGAGGTCTCGGGTTCGAGCCTCACCCGGCGCAAACAATTACACAGCCTGACCGGTCAACAAGTCAACGGTCAACTGTCGCAAAAAGTCAACTTTTTTTTTATTATTTTTATTTATTTATTTTATTTAAAAATCAATTAAAAATACTTAAAAATAACATTTTTAAGGTTAGAAAATAGCCTTAAACTCACAAAAATATACCCAATCATCCTACTAAAATTGATTAATAAAATCCTATTATTTACCAAACCATTATGTTATTATCTAGGTTAGTTCCACTCGTGGTTAAAACCAACTTCGTGCGCATTCAACATCATCAACCGAACGCACCCAATGTGAGTGAATCTTACAACTCCTTTTTAATTACACGTTTTGGGGTGTGTCATGTGTCACCAAAAATTAACTCGTTTATTTAAACTTGTGCCATACCATATTGTGATCTAAAGTTAGATTGTTTATATTGTTTGTGGTTATGTATTTCAATATGTCAACTTATATGAAATTCTTTCATTAGGCCCATCAGTTCCTCGTGGGAGGCGAGTTGAGCAACGCGTGCCTCAAAACAAATCCATTATTGTTCGTGTGTGTATTATTTAGTTTATATTGTTTGTAGTTATGTATTTCATATTGTCAAGTATATGCAAATCATTCATTAGGCCCATCAGTTCCTCGTGAGAGACGAGTTGAGCAACGCGTGCCTCAAAACGATCCATTATTGTTCATGTGTGCATTATTTAATATTAAATGATTGGTGAATAAGTCTACATCTATTTTTACTCATGTGTGGTTGTGCACTTTATTTTATAACAAATTAAATAAACTTGTTCAAATGTTTTTCATAGGATTCACTCGCCAACTTTTTGTTGATCCAAAAACTATTTTTACACATGATACAGGTGAACAGGATGAAGCAAGGAAAACATAGGAAATGCCTTAGAAGAAAACAAAGAAGCTTAGATTGATGTTTAGGTCATGATGTAATTATGATTGTAAATTTCCATTAAATTGTATTAATGAATATGAAACGTTATAATAAATGTCATGAGCTTTGATGATAACCCAATCATGCCCGATCACCTTTTCCGCTGCGGGTCGGGGTGTGACAGATTGGTATCAGAGCCATGACTATAGGGATATAGGATAGGTTATTAGACCCTTAGAGCCTATACTATAGTTGACTAGATCTTAATTGTTTATGCGGTTACATACAAACTTATGATATTTATTTGTTTCATATTTGTTTATACTTACAGTCAAACATACATACTTACATACACACTCATCATACATATTTCAATGTTCATATATTCAAATCATCTTCATACTTTCATTATTCAAAGATTTTGTCGCAATTTTCAAATCTCATCAAAGTAAGTTCTGCGACGGGCATGTAGTAACTGGAAGGGTACAAGTACCGGTAGCCGGAACGTCCTGTCTAGGTTGGCATTCGTATAAATCCAATATAACGGACCAGTTTTGCCTACCTGGGGACTAACGATGAGAATACGAAGGACCTATTAGGCCAAAGCATGCCACACCAAACGTCGTTCGAACTAACCCCACTTTGAGGTGTCACCGTGTCTACACCTGGACACATTCCGAATATCATACGTTATATACATATTTCTCGATTTTCTCCGGGTTTTAGTGTACATAACCAGGCTAACACATGCGAACCATATGAAAAACCCGGTATTCATGGGGGCCCACATGATTACGAAGGTGAAGTATGGCGGCATGCAGGGCCTAATGACGAGCAAAACCCAAGACATCCTATGGATGTAGTAGATTTATTTTTCTATAATTATTTTATGAATGTTCATTCCTAAATACAACCCATGATCCCAAAAAAAAAAAACATCCAACTCATACTCATGATGCGTATTCCTTGTAGATGTCTTCTAGCCTCGCCCGTAGGAAGATGAGAGCAGGAAAAGCCCGCGAGCGCATGGCTGCCAAATCGCTCAACAAATGGCTGCCGTAATACCCAACATTGTAATCCAAGTCCAACAAGCCCTTACCGCTAATCCTGTCAACCAAGAAGATCAAAATGTTGTCAACCCTCCACCAAATACCACCAAATGCACCTACAAGCATTTCAAATCATGCGACCCTCCAAAATACGAAGGGACTGAAGGTGTCACCGCTCTCCTCCATTGGTTTGATGAAATGGAGAACACTTTTCTAAATTGCGATTGCCCCGGTGATCGCAAGGTGCGATATGCTACTGGTCGTTTATATGGAATAGCCCTTACTTGGTGGAATACAGAGAAGGCCAAACGAGGCGTTGACGATGCTATGACTTTGACTTGGGAAGAGTTGAAGGAAATCATGACAAGACGGTTTTGCCCAAGGAGCGAAATCAAGAAATTAGAAGATGAGTTCTATTCGTTGAAGCAAAAGGAAGGCGACCACACCACCTACAACAAAAGATTCCTCGAGTTACATCAAATGGTTCCCAACTTGTTCACTCCCCTCTACCGTTTGATCGAGCACTACATTCGAGGTCTTCCGTCAAAGATTCAAGACTCTGTAATAAGTACCACGCCTGCAACTTTGGAAGCAGCTATGGAGTTAGCTACAGATCTCACCGAAAACCGAATCCGGAACAAAGACTTCAAGGAGGAGAAGAAGAAGGATAAGGCATCGACTGAAACTTCAAACTCCACCCAAACCGAATCCCCTTCTCAACCCACTTTTAAGAGAAAAAGAGACGGGCAACTTTTCGCTACTACCCAACGTAATCAACCAGTTTTACAAGCCATACCAATCCAAGCTATCCCAATCACGCAAATAGCACCCAACTCAACTTACCCAAATAAGAAACCATACCTTGGACCTCACCCTCGATGTAACACTTGTTTTTATCACCATCCATTTACCTTACCTTGTCGACTATGTGCAAATTGTGGACGCTATGGTCATTTGAGTAAGTTTTGCCGCACCCCTCAAAACCAAATCTCTCCCCCTACTCAAAACATGACTCAAACCTATCAACAACCCCAATACCCCATGTTCCCATATGTTCGAGCTTGTTTCAATTGTGGCGACCCTACCCACTTTAGAAACACGTGCCCTCGATTGGTTAACATCATAAACGCTCAAGCTCAATCAAACCCAGTTAACCAAGTAAATCAAGAAAACCCAATCACTAGGCCACCAGCAAGAGGAAGAGTTTTCAACATCAACGCCAATCCTGTTGAAGATAATGACGGCCCAAACGAAACCACCCAACTAGTCCTCTTCACCGAAAATCAAGATTCAACTCCAATCGTTTAGTTTTATGTTTTCTTTATGTTTTAGAATCACATAGAACCAATCATAACTTAAGGATAAAGCCAATGAGAATTTGACAAGAATATGGTGGATACGCCGCTGGTACTTCCTATATATAAGTATTCTTGCCAAAGGATCAGAGGCATTATCTGGCGGTTATGAGAGGTTCCATGTATAAACTGTTTGAGTGATTATTGTTTATTATTTTCAGTACATGCAATACGATCGGCTCCGTTTGATTGAGCCTTGATCGCACAGACATTTTTCATTTTCAGTACATGCAATACGATCGGCTCCGTTTGATTGAGCCTTGATCACACAGACATTTTCATTTTCAGTACATGCAATACGATCTTGTGGTTGTTGTGTTTGTTGTAGAGTCACATAGAACCAATCATAACTTACGGATAAAGTCAACGAAAATTTGACAAGAATATGGTGGATACGCCGCTGGTACTTCCTATATATAAGTATTCTTGTCAAAGGATCGGAGGCATTATCAGGCAGTCATGAGAGGTTCCATGTATAAACTGTTTGTGTGATAATTGTTTAGATTAAATTTATTATTTTCAGTACATGCAATACGATCGGCTCCGTTTGATTGAGCCTTGATCGCACAGACATTTTTCATTTTCAGTACATGTAATACGATCCGCTCCGTTTGATTGAGCCTTGATCGCACAGACATTTTCATTTTCAGTACATGCAATACGATCTTTTGGTTGTTGTGTTTATTGTAGAGTCACATAGAACTAATCATAACTTGTGGATAAAGTCAATGAAAATTTGACAAGAATATGGTGGATACGCCGCTGGTACTTCCTATATATAAGTATTCTTGTCAAAGGATCGGAGGCATTATCAAGCGGTTATGAGAGGTTCCATGTAGGATTTAGTATGTTTTGGTTGAAGTTTGTTCATTATACATTTCAGGGTATTCAATTTCATCATTTATAGAAGTTGAGCTATGTCTCACTTCCACAATGACTAACCTCTCCATCATAACAAACGAGAGAGGTACTGTCATCATTCAAACATGTATACTATCAGAATTTAGACTCAAGCTGTGGTTGTTGTGTTGTTTATGTTTTAGAGTCACGTAGGACTAATCATAATTCACTGATAAAACCAATGAAAATTTGACGAGAATATGGTGGATACGCCGCTGGTACTTCCTATATATAAGTATTCTTGTCAAAGGATCAGAGGCATTGTTAGACGGTTATGAGAAGTTCTATGTAGGATTTCGTAATTTCTTGGTAACTAATCGTAACTTGCAGATAAAACCAACGAAAATTTGACGAGAATATGGTGGATACGCCGCTGGTACTTCCTATATATAAGTATTCTTGTCAAAGGATCATAGGCATTATCAGGCGGTTATGAGAAGTTCCATGTAGGATTTAGTATTGTCTTGGTTGAAATTTGTGTTACATTTATATCATCTCGCCATTTAAAGAAATTGGATTGTGTTCCATTTCTACATAAACTAACATCTCCATCATAACAAACGAGAGAGGAACTGTCACCATTCAAACATGTATGCTATCAGAATCTGGACTCAAATATTGGTTGTTGTGTTTATTTATGTTCTAGAGTTATATCATAGGACCAATCATAACTTACTGATAAAAACCAATGAAAATTTGACAAGAATATGGTGGATACGCCGCTGGTACTTCCTATATATAAGTATTCTTGTCAAAGGATCAGAGGCATTGTTAGACGGTTATGAGAAGTTCTATGTAGGATTTAGTAATTTCTTGGTACATTGGTTGTGGCGTTTATTTATGTTCTAGAGTCACATCATAGAACCAATCATAACTTACTGATAAAACCAATGAAAATTTGACAAGAATATGGTGGATACGCTGCTGGTACTTCCTATATATAAGTATTCTTGTCAAAGGATCAGAGGCATTATTAGACGGTTATGAGAAGTTCCATGTAGGTTGTAGTATCAGAAATTTTGTTTTAGGATATAACCCTATCCTTCCAAACATATCAAAACTCTTACGCATGATATCATATTTAGTGAATTAACTATGCTTATCAATATTTTTACCATAGGCAACAAAAAGCGATTCCTGTAGCAGGGTACTTAACCCTTACAAGGAACGTTACCGCTTTAAACAAAAATTTAAACTCTTACTTTTTTTTTTCTAAGTATGTAACTGTCAAACTAAACACCATCATTTTTTAGTCAAATATATCACTACTTAAATTTCGGGACGAAATTTCTAAAAAGCAGGGGATACTGTAACATCCGTCAAAAACCGGATTTACCAAACCCGCTCCGTTTATTAACCGAACAATCAGTTAAAAATTTCGTTGTTTAATGCCCAAATTAATTTTAAACGATACATAATTAATAAGTATATTGGAATATATAATTTGTTTTTGAAAAACTGTTAAAAATAATGAAATAAAAATATAAGGTTGCTGCCGGGTTTCGAACCCGGGTCAGCCAACAACTTCAGCAAAGACTTAACACTCAACCATTCAACCACTGCGCCACTTGTGATTCTTGTTTATTATTAGAGACAATTAATTCATATCATAAGTCTCGAATTCAAAAAACCGACGCGCCCAATCGCAGTCGTCGGAAATCCCGGCGATCTCGCGAGATTGGACGGTTTCTTCAGTTTTAACGTAAACATTTACTATCACATCGGTTATAACCGACGCCTGAACCCGCGACACAAGTTATAACCGCCGGAAAATCTTTAACCGACGAATCAAGACGGAAATCGGACCAAATACGTCGATGTTCTGCCCGTTAAATACCCCTTCTAACCTCTGTTAACTTTTTCGCTCACAATCACCCCCTTTCCCGACGTAATTCCACTCGCCGGAAAACTTCTGCAACTCGCCGGAAAACCGAGCCTTTCACCTCTGAGCCTTACTGAACACTCAGAACTCATACCGGAGCCACCCACACTCATCTCAAGCTCCCTGAAGACTCCCTGCCGCAGGAAACACGTCGCCGGAACAACCTGCTGACATCGGAGCTTCGCCGGCGAAACAGAGGAGTCCAGTTCGGTATACCTTACGCTTAATCTTTCATTCTTTTTATTTATCTCACCTGTAATTAACCGCAACACACTAAAAGAACATGATTTAATCGACGAATCAGTCGGACGTTAGTTCTGGGTAAATTCAACGAAGAAGACGAAGTTTCAGTAGTTTATAAGTTTAATTTAAATCAAGATATAACTCGGGTTAGACACACAGTCCAGTGGTGGACTGTGTGCGCATAAAACACGCTTACGCCTCGAGTTCGATTCATGTCCCACGCATACTCGCCTTAATAAAAATGTTCCTTTTTTCTTACTGAACCGGATTCATTTCATATAGATGTTAAGTATAATAAAAACCGGAATAATAACCAAGATAGACACACAGTCCAGTGGTGGACTGTGTGAACGTTTAATCACAGGTCACGAGTTCGAGTCCGGACTACCGCACCGGTCCGAACAAATATCAAACTTTTTATATAAGACAGAAATGAAAATATTTAGTTTGTATATAAGTATAATAAAAATCAGATTATTTAACAAGTTAGACACACAGTCCAGCAGTGGACTGTGTGTTAACATAAACCACAGGTCCCGGGTTCGAGACCGTGGAGAGCACCGGTTCGACGCATTAAAATCGTTTTTAAAAATAAATAATTTTCAGTTTAATTCAATTAGTATATAAATATAATTAAAAACATAAATATTTCGGGTTAGACACGTAGCTCAGTTGGTAGAGCTGCGTGCACGCGAACGGGAGGTCTCGGGTTCGAGCCTCACCCGGCGCAAACAATTACACAGCCTGACCGGTCAACAAGTCAACGGTCAACTGTCGCAAAAAGTCAACTTTTTTTATTATTTTTATTTATTTATTTTATTTAAAAATCAATTAAAAATACTTAAAAATAACATTTTTAAGGTTAGAAAATAGCCTTAAACTCACAAAAATATACCCAATCATCCTACTAAAATTGATTAATAAAATCCTATTATTTACCAAACCATTATGTTATTATCTAGGTTAGTTCCACTCGTGGTTAAAACCAACTTCGTGCGCATTCAACATCATCAACCGAACGCACCCAATGTGAGTGAATCTTACAACTCCCCTTTTTAATTACACGTTTTGGGGTGTGTCATGTGTCACCAAAAATTAACTCGTTTATTTAAACTTGTGCCATACCATATTGTGATCTAAACTTAGATTGTTTATATTGTTTGTGGTTATGTATTTCAATATGTCAACTTATATGAAATTCATTCATTAGGCCCATCAGTTCCTCGTGGGAGGCGAGTTGAGCAACGCGTGCCTCAAAACAAATCCATTATTGTTCGTGTGTGTATTATTTAGTTTATATTGTTTGTAGTTATGTATTTCATATTGTCAAGTATATGCAAATCATTCATTAGGCCCATCAGTTCCTCGTGAGAGACGAGTTGAGCAACGCGTGCCTCAAAACGATCCATTATTGTTCATGTGTGCATTATTTAATATTAAATGATTGGTGAATAAGTCTACATCTATTTTTACTCATGTGTGGTTGTGCACTTTATTTTATAACAAATTAAATAAACTTGTTCAAATGTTTTTCATAGGATTCACTCGCCAACTTTTTGTTGATCCAAAAACCATTTTTACACATGATACAGTGAACAGGATGAAGCAAGGAAACATAGGAAATGCCTTAGAAGAAAACAAAGAAGCTTAGATTGATGTTTAGGTCATGATGTAATTATGATTGTAAATTTCCCATTAAATTGTATTAATGAATATGAAACGTTATAATAAATGTCATGAGCTTTGATGATAACCCAATCATGCCCCGATCACCTTTTCCGCTGCGGGTCGGGGTGTTTTGACAATAAGTTTGTGTATTTATGCCTTATCTTTCAAAAGGAGTTATTTGTCCGAAGTAACAAAGTGCATTGCGGTCCGTCATACGCAATCAGTTTAGCATAAAGACTATCGTTGTTCAACACCAAAATCCATAACATGCAACATAAATCCATAACTCAAAAGTTACAATCAGTTTAGTATAAAGACTATGGTTGTTTAAAACCAAAATCACACACGATTACCCCCAATTTCATGGGTTTGAACAAAAGTATTAAGAACACTACTTTGAATTCCATCAAAATAACATAAGAAATCAATTACTAGAGCCTTAGAATCAAGCAAAGAAGACAAAATCGAGACTTCAACCCTCCAATTTCGTGATCCTCATGTGAAATCAATCTCCCTCTCCTTTTTCTTTGTCCTACGTCGCACAGGGGGTGACCTCCTGGTCACGCCCGTCATCTTTTTCCCTTTCTTTTTCTTTGTTTTTATTTATTCTAAGGTTCTAGTATATTCACTTTTGGCCCTTATGCTTTAGTTAGTTATCTAATTTGGTCAAAACACTATTTTTACTAATAGATAATTAATATTTTAACCAGGTTCAGTGTACCTAGTTACCATTTATTATTTTAGGGGTGTTACAAATACTATTTCCGCCGATACAAACTTACTTGAAAGTTTATATATTTTATTCCCATGAAAAATCGGGATGGTACATCTTTGGGTTAAAAAGTGGGTGGTGTAGTGTGTAATTTTTTGATATGAAATGTGTATTAAATGGGTATGATTGGAAGTATTTATATAGGGTAAAAATTATATTTTTTGGCCTCCATAGGTTAGATATATAGTCGTTGCGCCTATATCCCTCAACATCAACAATCATCACGTCGCGATACACATCACACCCACCCTCCCATCATGCGTGATTTACCCCTTTGCGGTGGTGTATCACGGTATCACACTCCATTACGCCACTATATCACGGACCACCCCTATATGAAACGATCCACCATATAGTATGGGTTTCTAGATAAAAGATAGAGTAAATTGTTATTTTCGTTTGCATGGTTTGGTCACTTTTGACAGTTTATTCAAAAAGATTTTTTTTCTTGCATTACCATATCTCTGGTTTCTAAAACTTGTCGTTTACATCAATTTCGTTAATTCCATCCATTATTAAGTGTTAAATGAGGGGTATTTATGTCTTTAGTCTTCATGGACTAAATTAGTTATTTAAAAGACAAATAAAATAAAGAATACACGCAAATTCATTCCATCTGATGTTTTTATTTTCGTTTCATTATCCTTTTCACCCTTCATTATCACACCACCTGCAAGCGCCGTCACCGCCAACTACCAACACAACCAACCACCGTGTCCACCGCTTCTCAAAAGTATGAATGGGTTGTTAATATTGATGACAACAACGTTGAATCAAAGAAGCTTGTGATAATTTTCCCTGACTTGTATGTCAAAGAAGCTTAGTTTATACCGATGAGAATATGCATAAGTATGGTCTTAGTTTTATACCAAAAATGATAGATGTGTCTTTTGGCTTTATACACAAAAACAGCCATTAGATGCACTACAATCAATATAGTGTTGCATCAAGTGTTAAAAAGGTAATATCATTCTCATGAATAACATTTATTGCATAGGATACACTTAACCACCCGTATATATAGAGAGAGAGAGTTATGATTACTTGTGAACAATTTTTTGATATATATTATATATAGGATTAGGATCATTTGTGAATAAATTTTTGAAAATGAACCGAGTGAACTAATCTTGACCATTGATTATTTTTTTGATTAAAAGTGTAAGATTGACATTAACACTCTATTAATTAAAATTACTTAATTTTCTCATCTGTTAATTCCCCAGTCTCTCACATTTTTAATTACCAACCGCAAACTCTTCGCCACGTGGATCCATTTCCACGCTGGACTCTGCTTCTACCTTTATTCTCTCCTCTTCGGCGATCTATCCTCAGAACTCGCCGGCGATGTTCTCCGTTTCGAGGTTATCGGAACCGGCTCCGGCTCACCCGAATTAACCTGCAGCGGAAAATTCAGCAAAGCACGAGAGCCACGCATCCGCCCGGTCATACGCCAATGCCGCAGCCTCCTCAGTCTCAAACGTCCCCAGCCACACTCTAGCACCGTTCTTCGACGAATCACGAATCTCCGCCGCGAACTTACCCCACGGCCGCTGCCTCACGCCTCTATAATGTTTCTCCCTTTCGGTTCCAGCCGTCTGAGGCGGCGATTCTGCTTGAAAACTTGAAATTTCGGGCGAACTCACAAACATCTCCGGCTTGGATTTAACCGAAGTGGTGTTTTCCATCAGACACTTGAAGTCCAACACTTCGTGAAGAAACCGATCGATGAGCATGTCATCAGAGTCACTTTGTTTACCCAAGCGTCCGACAAGTAAGGAAACTTGTTATTGCTTCGGCAGTGCATAGACGGGAAACTATCACTCGAGACTATCACCGAATCGTCTAGCAAATGACGGCGAATAGACTCGAGAAGAGTGAATTCGGAGTCGAACCCGTTGTTTGGCATCATGCTTTTGCAAACACGAAGTGAACGTTTTTAAATAAATTTGTGTGTTTGAGACGTGTTAAAAGTTGAAGAATGAAAAGATATCAATAGTTGGTAAGGTGCGTGCACCTGAGTAAGATAATTGTTTCGAAACTTATAAAAAAGAAATTTGTAAATTAAGTAGATGTTTCCCCTTTTATTTGATATATGAGAATACGGGTGTTTTCTTGGAAGGGGATTATTATTATTATTATTATTATTATTATTATTATTATTATTATTATTATTATTATTATTATTATTATATTATTATTATTATTATTATTATTATTATTATTATTATTATTATTATTATTATTATGTGGTTTTAGCCACGTGAATCTGTGTTGCAAGTTGCTTGTTCGTTACGGATGATGTCATTGTTTTATGTCATCTTGATGATTCATCTTCTTGGATGCTAAGTATCTACACATATATATATTTTTTTATGGTTATTAAATAATGATAGCTATGTTTAATATTGTTCCTCTAGCAAGTTGCCTTGATGTTGATGGCTGATGTTAATGTTTCATTTTTATAAATTAAAAAAAAAAATTTCTTTATCTTTGGGCAAGGATATATGGTTGGAGTTATAATACCCAGAAATATGTGTAACAAAAACAATGAAGAAATCAAGTCATAAATAAAGTTTCCAAAGAAACACAACCTTGATCCACTGGTTTTTTCATGTGATGGTGTTTTTGTACGATGGGGTGGTCAGCAACGAGAGCGGTTAGCGCTATAAAGAAGATAAAAGGGAGGGTTGTTACGATTGAAATTAGACCTGCTCAATCCCTGTGATCGGGATGGTCCTTGTATGCGAGGTTCGATTAACCCACTCAAAATAGTTCTTCAACAAACCAGTTGAGCTCTTAGGGTCCTTGCGTGTGTGATATGCATAGAAGAGAAACATAATGGTTGAACGGAAGATTGTTTATATTTTTTTAATATTATTACTATTGTTGTTGTTGGCTATTTTGAAAAAGTGACAATAAGCTATTGTCATAATTCAAACATGTTACAAAATAAAAATAAAATTGTCAAACTCAAACTAGCAACTTTGGAACGTAAACCCTTGATGCGTAACTTGAATGAAACCACAACGGTTGTTTCCAAGATTTACTGCGTTCCTCCTGAATTGTTGTATAAATATTATTGCCTAGTGGAGATGGATATGATCGGGAGGTTCCGCTGGTGGCATGAAAATACTCCAGTGGTCCGTCAGTTATTCAAATTTAACGTTAAAAAATATTCAAATGATTAGTCTAACGTTTAAGATACCTCAAAGAATCAACGAATCAATGAGCTCACTTCTGTGGTTGTGTACGAATATATCCATTTACTGGGCCCAGGTACCAAACTGAAACTTCAGTTAGAACTCAATTGGGTTCAATTGTTCATCATCAAAGTTGGGCCGTGGGCCCAAAACTGCCAGTTAAGGTACAATACATTAACTATTAATTTTATGAGCCCCAGTGACTAGTGATCTATATTGGGCTCTACTGGCCCAAGAGTTGTCAATGCGTTATGTCTCATGGGCTGCCGTAGAACCGTCCTACTTCCGAGCGACCAAGCCCATAAACGTGTGTCACAAATCTTAATAAATCAGATTTTTCTTCCTGATGTGTTATTAATGACATTTTGAACAAATAAAACTTATAAAAGGAAAGTTGAATTTTTTTTTTGGTTAGAAAATTATAAAATTTAACAGTATAAGCGCTTTGAAATAACTATATAATTGTAAAGATTTTTAGGGGATATTTATTGCACAACCGTTGTAATCTTTTGTTGTAACTATTATGAAACATCTAGATTTTCAATTTGTTATCTTGTGCTAACAATCATCAAATATTGACATACTATTTTTGTCATCTATGCACTTAGAATTTAATTATATACATTTTGGTATTTTGTTTTACATATGTTGTAGCTATTTGATTTACTGATAGTGTTAAATGTATCTTATTAGTAGTTATCCGATAGGTATGGTCCGGGTATACCTTACATGTATTTTTTAAAATTAATTGGTCAACCCGAAACCCGGGTATACCCAATACTGACATGTATTTACCTAATATAAATCCACGAGTTTTGGGTTCGGTTTGGGATAATCTTATCTAACTAGGTTTGGGGTTGGAATCACCTAATCCGGTCTCAAACCCAACCCATTGCCATCCCTACCATGTAGGTGGCCGGCACCTGCTTTTATGCATCCAGTTGAGAACACGTGTCTCATTTTCACCGTATGAGATGTGTGAGTGGGATTAATTGTGTTGAAGGTAAGTAGAGGCGACTCAAATGTTCACTACTTAAGACACGTTGGGTATTTTTATCAGAGTAGAGACAGGGGTGAATCCAGTCCATATTTGTGGGTTTCTAGGAACTCAGCACATTTAGAAAAAAAATGGAAAAGAAAAACAGTGAGAACCCTATAGAATTTTTTAAAAAAAAAAGTTAGTGAGAATTAAAGATAATATTAGAATAAAATTTCGGATCCACGGGGTAACCTCAAATCTAAACTCCCTGTCCAACAAGTTACGTGCTTGTATACCATAAGAAAACATAATGTTTATTTCATTGCAATTAATATATTTATGATGATTGGTTTCATACGAAATTTGTCAACCTTCTAGTAAAACCATCACAAAACTGATGTATATTAAATCATTTTATCTATATGGAACCTTCCTAGCAGAGGTGACAATCTTGTAGACTATTTCCCTATAAATATTATATATATATATATATATATATATATTTTTCCACTCCCAGACTACATTCCAAAACCTCTTACTCCCTACATCTTCTTCTAACTTACAAACCAAACCCCTTATACTCACGAATCATGGCTACATCTGATGAACTTGCAGCTCTTCAGTTCATCAGGAAGCATCTTTTCGACGAATTTGATGACTCGCCAATCGACCAAATCTTCACCGCCTCTAATGATCACTGCATTAGCTGCAACTCATCAGTTTCTGAGTCCACAGGCTCAACCAGTTCAACTTTTTCAGACAATAGTCAAAACTTTACGATGGAAGTTTAAGTTCCTGAAGTTGAAATAATTGAAATGCTAACAACAGCTTCAAAAAAACCGGTTGAAAGGAGGAGTTATGGAGGGGTGAGACAGAGGCCGTGGGGGAAGTATGCCGCGGAGATACGTGATCCAAAACGCCGTGGATCACGGGTTTGGTTAGGTACGTTTGATAGTGCGGTTGAAGCTGCAGAAGCGTACGATAAAGCTGCGTTTGCGATGCGTGGTTGTAAGGCTATTCTGAATTTTCCACTTGAGGTTGCGGTTTCGAAGAAGAAGATGATGGCGGTGGATGATGATGAGGATCCGGTGACGCCGTCGTCGTCAACTTGGATGGACGTTTGGAAATAAAACGGCAGTTTTTAGTAGCCGTTTAGTTTTTTAACGGTAGGATTTTATGATTATATAATGGGCCCGAAAATGTGGAAGTTTGACTCATGTAGCATGCATGTTGGTTGAAGTTTACAAAATGAAAAGTTTTGTTGCTTTGGATTTTCTGTATTTTGAGAAATTCAATGGTTTGAGTTATCCATTATATTTATATTTTTTATTTTATTTTTTTTTCTACATCATAATTTACACGCTCTTCAATCGCGCTCTTAAACAGACGGTGTTTTAAGTGACTCAAGTTCGATTTTTCCCCCATCATTTAGTTTTGGTGGTACCTAGTGATGATGGGAGATTAGGCGAGTAGGCGGCAATCGCTAGTTCGATCCTTCAACTTAGCGGGTTTTACCTCATCGCACTGTCGTGTATATGGGCGAGTGTTCACGCGCTTTGGCTTTAGGTAAGGGTTTTCCCCGGTTCTGTGTATTCCGATGTGATGAATTTCGTTAGTAACCAATTTGAATGATTCATTGGTCGTTAAAAAATACTATACAAGGGAAGGGACACGTTTGTTGGATAGTATGTATTGAACTTAATATTAGTCTTATATGAATTATTCATCTATATGAATAAAAAGGCCATGATCTTCAGACGGATTCAGGAATTTTTTTCAATGGGTTCAATTTTTTAGATACTCTAATATGATAGAATCGGATGTAAAAAAAATTCAGGTTGGTCCGATGGTTCGTCTCATTTAAATTAACACTACTAATTTGAAACCGAGTTAGTTCGTGCAGCTTGATAAATTAACACCTAGAAATATTTAAGGTTTAATAAAAAGCAAAAAAATCGCAAAAATAGACTATAACAGGAGTTAAACCGGTGACCTGCAGCTTGAAACAAGGCACCTTAACCACCCGGCCATCCCTTAAGTTCTGTAATGGGTTCATCACGAATTTATTTTATGGCTTCATTGGATTTTTTCTATTAATATTAACACTACTAATTTGAAATCGGGTGCGTTCGTACGAACCGTAAGTTTCAATGTAGATCCGCCCTTGATGATCTTTACTATAATAGAGATTGACTAAATCTTAAACATATGAAAGTATGGGTAGGACATTCCTAACCTAAATATATTCTTTCAACAACACTATCACCTTAAGTCGAAGTAGAAGACTTTAACGCATAAATTGTTGAAAAACTCACAAGAAACCAGAGAATTCGTTAGTCGAGAGGATAAAATTGGAACGCAAATGTTCAATTCTCTGTCGTATTCGATTAACCTAATGTCAAAGTCGTCAAACCAAATGGATGCACCGCCGTGGTTACAAGGTCAAACAAATCGACCACCATGTCAAGGACTTTGATGCTCTTGTTATTCGCGTTCATCCAAATCAACAATCGTTAGCGATAGCGAAACATGATTTAAAAGCTTGTTATCATAATTAAATAAAGTTTGAAAGTTTATGTCACGTAACAATTTTTACGGGTTCTTTTGGTATCAATCAACTTAGTTGATGTATATTGTTACATAACATAATTTCAAAATCATATACCATCTTAATATTAAAAAAATACATATACAGTTTGGAAACAAAAGCAAAAATATGTTGTTGTTATTATTATTATTATTATTATTATTATTATTTATTATTATTATTATATTATATAAGTTAACCGATTTTAAAACTGAGATTTGGTTTGGGTTGTTGAACTATATTTTCATGAGTCAATTAAAGTTGAATACCCCAAAATGACGTTAGTTCAAGAGCTGAAATTCCATCTACTGTTTATTTGTGTATTATTATAATATGTGTGTATTATTATATTTTTGACTTATGTGTATAACGTTATGACATTATGGAGAACGAATATAGCTTGTTTGAAAATGTATAAGTTTATCATTTGAGATTAAACAATGACGAAGGTTAAACAAAAAGTATCTTTTAATTGTACAAACAGCTTTAAATAGTGATGTTATGATATTATTAAAAAAAACTATTGTTTTTTTATCTTATATGAAAAGGTCTTTTACCAAAAAATTAATAAATATTATTTAAATTTAGGTTCAAGTGTCTGGCATCGTTTTTGCAGGTGAACCCATCTCCCAGACGTGGTGGCGTTCTCTTTCAAAGACATTCTGGAATTTCATAGCTTCTGTGATTTTATGGGTTGTTAAAGGGTTGATGTTGCTGGTTTGTTGGATCATATGGAAGTGGCGAAATGACAATTTTTCTCAAAAAAAGCGGGTCGCGTCAAGACATTATGGGAGATACAAAATCTCTCGGCTATTATGGGGCCAACTTTTCGGGCTTTGGCTTGGTTTAATGAAGTTTGCTTTTCAAAAAAAAAAAGTTAAGATCTGAGTTTAGGACGAGAAAGTTTTGAGTTTAAGTTTCACAGATGACGGTGATAAAAAGAAATTCGTTGTTCAAAAGTGTGAATCAATGATGCATGACAGTTACTAGCACGATATGCATCATGTGAACAATCTTTTATTAAAATTTAATCATGTGAACAATCTTTTATTAAAATTTGACTAGTTCAAGACTCAAGAGGTAAACAACATATTTAAAAAAAAAAGAGTAAATTGCACAAAACATCCTTTATGTTTTCTTAAACTTGCAGGTTCCAGCCTTAATGTTTAAAAGTTGTTAAAAACAACCTTTAAGTTTATTTTTGTTGCGGGTTCAATCCTTTACAGCTAACACGTTATTTTCTTCAGTTAAGTTCCCTCACATGATCAACCAAAATGACGAATATACCCTCACATGTTATGCATGTGAGGGAACTTAACTGAAGAAAATAACGTGGTTAGCTGTAAAGGATTGAACCCGCAACAAAAATAAACTTAAAGGCTGTTTTTAGCAACTTTTAAACATTAAGGCTAGAACCTGCAAGTTTGAGGAAACATAAAGGATGTTTTGTGCAATTTACTCAAAAAAAAAACAAAAGTATCTTGATTTTAAACAAGTTCCAACCTTAATACAACAAACATACAAAACTGAGTTAAGAAACGTTTGTGTAAAAAAAAGATTTAGGAAAAAAGTCACCCAATTAATCATGTCTCTTGGTTCCTATAAATGAACTCAACGTTCATTAGTTTTCTAATGTCATGAAAAAAATTAATGGTCGTTAATAAAAAATGGGTGACATAAATGAAAAAATATAAACTAGGTTAAGGTTACTGATTTATTTTTTTTACTTTTGAAAAAAATAGGTGACATAAATGAAAATTTATAAAGTGTGTTAAGGTTACTAGTTACTGGTTTGTTTTTTGACCTTTGAATAATTATAAAATTTGGTTACTATTAAATGATTTTTTCATTATTACCTTCTATTTCAAGACAAATTTAAAAAAAATCATTAACATTCATGTATGTTTCATTCAGGTCACTCAATCTTTAGAAATAACAAACAATAATAAAAATATTTACAATATCGTCACATTAGTTTAAAATAATTTAGTGGCTTTTGAGTGAAAAAATGTAAAATTAATTTATCAGAACACTTGAGAAAGTGATACTTTATAACTGTAGGCTAAACTTTCTTCCTTGTAGGATAATTTTTTTTTTCTTTTCTTTTATATTATTTATAGAAATTCATATATTTATTGGTCCGTCTATAAAGTCCAATATATTTTTTATGAAATATTGGATTTAATAATCTCAACTATTTATGTAGCCGTCAACAATTTCAATTTCAAAAATAATCACTGACAGTACCAACTATTAACATATTGGTTTTTAATGGACCCTAACTAACACAAACCTAACGTTGTTAGTTTTTGGCTGTCAGAAAAACGTTTTTGGCCATAAAAAAGTTTCTAAAGGTCCGATCTAAGGTTACAAAGAGGTTTCGGACGAAAATGTTTAGTTTTATGGCCAAAAGTTAAGTTTCCCGGCCAAAAAAAATCCCGGCAAAAACTGAGTTTTCCGGCACCTCAATAATTGGGGCTTTTACTAGAAAAAAGTTTTTAAAGGTCCGTAATAAGGTTACAAATAGTTTTGGGACGAAAAGATTGAGCTTTCCGGCCAAAAAATAAGTTTTCCGACCAAAAACGTTTTTCTGGCGACAGGAGACTAACATCGTTAGGGTTCTGTTAGTTAGGGTCCAATAGAGGTCATATATGTTAATATTTGATAATGCCAGTAGTTATTTTTAAGTTGGTATTGTTGACGACAACGACAAACAATCGAGATCATTAAAATCCAATATTCCTTTTTTTTATTTACATCTTTTAAGTCATATGTTCCTTTTTTTTTATTTACATCTTTTTTAAATCATAATTTGATCTTTAGCAGAATGAAGTCGCGCATCTGTCTATTTTGTTTACCATTAAATAATCAATGATTAATGGAAAAACATGTAGTTAATGAGTTTTTTAAATTCTTCCATGGTTTTATAGTCTAGTAAAGCTTTGAACTAATAGGTCCTGTGTTCGACTCATACAAAGGGGTTTCTCATATTTATTGGGTTTCTTCCTTTTTTTGAACGGCTAATTGGGTTTTCTCTTGAATTAGTTTATAGACATTATGTCTAGTGGAGATGAATATGATTGGGTGACTTCCACCTCTAAATTTTACGATTTAACACGCTACGAGCGTGTGTTCAACGTTGTTACGTTTATTTATCACGGTTTCACGATCCCGCGCAATGCGCAAGTCCTAAGCCAACTTAGTTGTACTTTTATATGTTTTACATGTTGATTTAGTTTTTGTGAGTTAACACGCCGCAATGTCCACACATGATTCTGTGTTGTTACGTCTACTTTTTTTTATTTAATGGTCCTGTCTGGCACGAATTGGGGCACGAATAAAAATTACACCAACTCAACCAATTAAAAGAAAACACTACCATAATTTTGTCAAAAAAAAAACTAAAACGATCGCATGACTGTAATTTTAAACTGTGGGCAAAATCGTAATTTGACAGGGAGAAAACACATAAACGATGGCAAAACTGTAAATTTAGGCTAAGGCAGAATCGTAGTTTAGCTGGAAGGGAAAAAACAATACCATACAATAATACTCTAGTGGTACGTCAGAGATCCAAATTTATGATTAAAAAAACTAGGTTCTTAAATTATTTACCAAAGGAAATATAATTTTTATTTATATTCTTTGTTATATGTTAATGTAAATGATTTCAGTATCGAGTTAATAAGGCAAGTATAAATTTGACTTGGACTTTTCTCGATCGCATGTGAACTTTTCCTTTATATCAAACATTTTTTACTTTTAGTTATTGACTTGGTCTGGTCAACATTTCATTTTTGACTTAATTATTACTGATTAATTATTAGCACCTGTCACAACATGCACTTGAAGTTCACGAGATTCATGGCAACCAAACCAGGGCGGACCTATCCTATACGAAGGGGTAGCTCTGCTACCCATTAGCGCTCCGACAATAGTGTAAAATTTGAAAAATTTTGACATTTTTTAAAACGTTACCTCTACAAATATTTTCTAGATCCGCTACTGACATTACCTATGATTAAATGAACAATGACGAGAAACCCTCGGTAAGAACATATAAAAATAGTAAACGACCAAGTCACATGATATCTTTGTTAATTCGCTTGAAAGTTTTCCTATGCTTCAATCTGTTGTTTCTAGATATCGGTTCTTATATTTATTTTTATTTTGTTAAATGAAACCAATACGTTTGACCCAATAATATATATAAAGATTGAATTGTAAGCGGTTAAACTCTCATAAATCTCATAAAAATTCGGATAAAGTAGAAAAATACGATAAATCTTTAAAATTTGGTGTCAAGAAAACGACCGATACTCTAAAGTGAGTGCTATATGACGAGAATTCGGTATATACACAAAACAGAAAATACTGTCAATCGTACCTAGTTATATTAAAAAATATATATTAGTTAGGAAATTAAGGATTGCCGAAACAGAAAACCTCAAAAATGAATATCGACACCCAAAACTGAAAACCATAAAAGTAAATATTGTTATTGATGTTATTCGATCAGTATTGGCTTGGTTCAGTTCAGTGCGATATTGTTACTCGATATAGTTTACGATACCATAAAATATTTTGTTTTGAATACAACTTTGTTTCAATAAAATTTTATATCAAAATGTTGACAAAAAAAACTAAATACTATGTATTTAAATTTTTTTTAAGTAAACAAACAAAAATTATTATATAAAAATCTATTAAAATGATAAATGAAATATTATCAGGTATACCTCATGATTTACAAGGGTGTAATAATATCAATAACTGGAACCGTATTCATACAACCAGAGACGTGCTCATGTGTATGGGGTATCATCGGGTATTTTTCATGTCTAAACGTTAGTGGAACGAAAAACTCATAAAAGTCGGAGAATGTGTTGGTAACGATGTTCAGTGATTTCTTCTCTTAAACTTTAGAGTGAATTGCACTTTTTGTTCTTTAAGTGTATTGTGGGTGTTGTTCTTTAACTAAATCAATTATATTGGTTGTCCTCCGGTATACAATCCTATGCACATATTATCATTTTATCCAACCTAATTAGTTTTTAACGTTAAACCAACTCACGTGAGGTAAATAGTCCTCTTGAACACCCCCCCCCCCCCTCCAACTAGAAACTATAAAAAGAATTTATAATATCTCCTTTTTGGTAGTCCGTAGTATGTAAAGTTGTGATTCTGTGAAGAAGGTGGGTTGTTTACACGAGAGAGATCATAAATTAAATATAAAAAGCGTTTAAGTTATTTACGTAAATAGCCCTTGGAAACATTAGAGACTATTTTCTCCTCACGTTAGTGGCATATGAATTGGTTTAACATTAAAAACTAATTTAGTTAGGGCAAATAGATAAAACGTGCACAAAAATACATATATAAAGGACATCCAATGCAATTACTTTAGTTAAAGAACATCATATGGTCCATATACAATTATAAGAAATGCAATTTATTCTAAACTTTATCACGAGTCACTAGAGTCCCGCATTCTTATGTATTATATTTTTAAAATTGCCAATAATATTTAGACCTCTGATTCTTTGAAGAAGATGGGTTATTTACATAAGATAGATCATAAACTTAAATAAAAAACTTTTAATTTATTTACATAAATAGCCTTTAGAAACATTAAAAGATTATTTTGTTAGATTATTTTGTTCTCACGTAGGTGACACATAGATTAATTTTAAATTAAAATATACAATTTAATATAAACTCACCACAAGTGCAATTCACTCAATAAGTTGTCGGTATATTTCAATGCATCTAGAAATAAGCTAAACATCTTAATTTTATAATCATACCCTAAAGAAACCCTCAAACTTATTTAACCATTGTTTTATTTTCATTTTTTATCAGGACCTAAAGAAGACGTACTTTTTTGTTTATTGTTTTGGGGAATTTTCAACCATATTAAAGTTAAAGCTACGGAGGAATTTTTGACAGAACATGAATCGGTTTGCAACAAGTTTAAATTATTTTTTAAAGTGATTGTTAATTTAATTTCTTGGTTATAAGACTTTGTTGAATTTTATGAAGAACACGATTCCTTAGACTATCCACGTTTACAACCTAATCCAACTCAATTTTTAATAAAATAATAATTTCTCTCTTTTCCACGTAACAACCCAACCCAACACAAATTTTCACACCCATTAGTAACTTAACTCAAACTAACTTTTATTAAATAAATAATTTATGAATATTTTTTTATTTAATTAAACTGTTAGATATTTTTTATTTTAAAACAAATAGTTTATTTATTTTAAATATAGAATAAGAAAAATGAAAAAAATTAACATTCAAAAAACAATCTAATATTTATTTTATATTTAAAAATACATTTTTCTAAACGAACTTTGTTTTTAATAAAATTTATATCAGAATGTTTAAAAAAATATAATAAACAAGATAGTTTGTTTAGATTTTTGAAAAAAAAAATTAAAAAGTAAAAGTTATTATAAAAGGTAACAAACAAAAAGGAAAAAGAAAATAATAGTAATGCCCACTCTTGTTATGACATGTGGCATAGAAAATCACCAACCTAGGTTACGACCAAGTTGTTGGAACGTTGTCCATTTTTCTTGTTTTTTTTTTTTCTTTAAATGATTTCAATAACCCAACCCGTGTTTCAGTCACCAATCGGAACAGCCTTAGAACAATGCCATTGGTTGACAAAATCTAATGGAATTAGAAAAAAATTTAGTTTTGATTGTCAATAAAAAAATCGGGTTGATAAATAAAACGAAAATCGCAATCAAACCTTACCACATGGACCATTATGGTTGTTCATGAGTCGAGCTGAGCTAGGCCAAGCTCAGGCTCAGCTCGATTATAAATCAAGCTGATTTGGCTCAGCTCAGATTCGAAACCGAGCTGAAAAGCAAAGCTTGGGCTCAGCTCGGCTTGGTTTGGCTCTATTTTAAAAATAAAAATCAACACATAGGTCTAAAAATTAAGTAGTCTAAAAATCAAGTTAAACAACACAAAATAAGTTTTAAACTTCGCTGAAATACAAAGTTCATTAGCATGGTAATCAACTTTCAAATAAGTCATAGATATCAAATAACAAACCTAAATACATGTAAATAAAAAATTAGTTTTTTGTAATACATTATAACGTATATAAAAATAAAATATATTACAAGTAAATGATCTGAGCTAAGCCGAACCTAGCTATAGCCAAAAGCGAGCCAATCGGGCTCGTTACGAGCCGAGCTGAGCTAGACTCACTTTCTAACCGAGCTATATCGAGGGAGTTTTTTTCCGAACTAAATCCGAGTAAACTCCGAGCCACGAGCTTTTTGAATAACCCTATGGACCATTGTGTAATTCACTTTAAATTAAAATTTAGGAGTGAAAATTGTGTTGGATTGATGTTAAAATTATATACCGAGCAAGATATATACTTATTCGTGTAAGAATATCAACATTGATTAGATTTGATCAAACACGGTGCGCGTTTACCATTCATATGGAAGATCAAAAGAAATTAAATTCAAAAATTATAATAAAACATATAAAGATGTGATGTGATGATGGTGTTACGTCATATGATTAATTTAATCATATAACATGAAAAACTTACACTTTTTGGTGGGTAAATGTATAGTTTATACAAATCTACACATATTTAGTTTCTTTTATGCGTATTTAAATGACCTAGTAATTTATTATGGATCAAATTTGTTGAGTCCTTAAGAGACATGAATGGTAATGTCACACCTCACGATACGAATTATCGGGGCGGACTTTAAATAGATTGCTCAAGGCATTATAACATTGTTTGCGATAATATTTAAATCAAACCAATTTCATTTCATAACAGAATTGTCAATTACAACATGAAAGTCAAATACAACAATAACATAAAACCTAACATTCTAGGTCTGTATCTATGGCGTCCTACTAATCCATCCTGATCAACATCCTTAACCTGCAACTTGTTAAAGTATAGTTCAACACAAAGTATTGACAACTACACAAGTTTGATATAGTATAAGTATGAAAAGATTTAACGAATCCACATGTTACGCTAGCATACTAGATCAATGTAAAACATGGCATTCGATCTATAAGTCACCTCGCATGTCACCGCAAAATAGAATAACTTAACATGACCTCAAGATATGGGCGTGCGTTAATCTATAGCGCTATACATGTTAAGGGAGACTCGTACGTAGTTAATGACAAATAAATCACTAAGAATGTTCTAAGTATACAAATCGTGTATCATGTAACTATAACTGTATGTGGATTGTTTGAGATTACATAAAAGTATAAGTGTGATTGCGTGTATTTTTGATAGACAACATGTTGCACCCAAAGGTGTAAAGCATAAAGAGGTGTTCGAGTGTACTCACGTTTTGCAAGCTTCCACTTGGTATTTCCGTAAAGCGTTGGGGTGTTTGGAGGATGGAGCACCGAGTTATCTACATGAGGAAAACGTAGGTTGGTAATATTCGAATGATAACGAGGATTAGGAGTTTATTACACGAAAGTATGTACGCGAGAAAATAATCATCTAGACTTAATTGTTCTTGACATTATAATACCCATTCAGGTTGATGTGTTTCATGGGTTAGGTTTACCCATTAGAATCGTAACGAGAAATTAAGTACTTAGGGGATGTAACCTAGTACCATGACGGACATCATTCGATTACCATCAAGGGTTCGGTTAGTGTATGTAAAATTTCTATAGTATACGTAATCATATTTATCATGGAAGTTCATAGAAGTCATGCATGGGGTTAGATGATAACCTTTCTTTAACTCTTTCGTATTGTTCAAATGCACAAGTCGTCAAAGGACAACAAGGATGGTCTGAATAAGTTAAAATAAAAGTAAAAGACGAAGAATATCAAAATCATCAAGTGAGTGGTGGATTGAAGGTAGGATAACTAAGGCTTCCAAGTAATTCACACACTACCAATCAAGTCTTGTTTCAAGAACAAACTTGGAATGATACAACACTTGTGGGTTAAAACCCTATTTAAAACGAAAAGTTCTTACACTTGGGACCTCAAATATGGTGATGTTCCAAGTTGGTTTTCCATGAAAAACCTATGGAAACATTCCTAGAGGTGTTCCAAGTGTTAAGAGGGAAAGAAGATTAAAGAAGGGAGGTAAATGTGAGTTAGAACTCACTTGAAAGTTTTTAACTTTCTGGATTGAGAGGGAGCTTTAGAGAGAGAGAGAAGAGAGAGAGAGAGAGTGTTTGATGTGTGAAATGAGAGTGGGAGGATGTGAGTATTTATAGTTAGGTTAGGGGGTAAGTTTGGTGAATGCATTTAATGTAAGAAACATAAAATTGGCCACTCCATGAGCTGAAACCATATACTCTCCGGATTATGCCCCTCTCGCGGGCCGCGACCGACCTAAATTCCAGAATTTGTTTGATTTTTGTTACTTTTAGTCCCTCAACTTTGGTTTTCCTTTGTTTCATGATAAAACTTATATTTTTGTATGTTTTAAGTATATAACTGTAACACCCATTTTATAATAAACATAAAGTAAAAGATAAGATTATGTGTTTCATAATATTCCATGAAATAACCCACATTTTAATTAAAACAGTTAAAGTTTACCAAAACATATAGTTATTGTTTTACAAAATCTAGAATAACACGCGGAAGCTAAGTTCTTCATTTGCGTTCGGTTCTTCTTGTTGCTTGATCTTCATCCATAGCCCTTAGCAATCACCTATACAACCACTTTTATCATTAGGTATATTGGATGTATAACATATCTAGATAAACACCCATAATTTATATATCCAAGATAACAACCACAATGAATTTTATTTATTTTTTTACTCGTCGTGAGGACCGTAGCTTATGGCCATAGCTTGTGTCCGAGACAGCAGGTCTTAACCGTAAGCTACGGTAGAGGACCGTAGCTTACGCTGCAACCCTGCTGCAGATTTTTGCTTTGATTTCTTTTTTATGAAAACATCCATAATTTCTTCAATATAAGTCCGATTTGTTTCAAATTCGTTCCTACGCGATCGTAATTTAATTTCCCACATTTTAGATTTGAACATATTATTCAAAGTAGTGATTTCCTTACACTTTATACAACAACACAAATTTATTTATATAATTATCTGACTCGTTAATCTATTTGACCACTTTTCTTCATTCTCATAATGAAAATTAGCTCCTTACGGAAACTCAACTCTTCTCTAAGTTTATTAACTCCAGTTTACGCATCCGTCACTTGGTTTGCGCCTTGTTATACTTTCTTCTCTTTTAGTTTACCCGTTTGGCTATTTTAGCCAAACAAGAAACTTCTTCTCAACTGTATAGTGAGTTTACGGTTTACGATCTGCGTTTCCGTTACCCGGTTTACGCATTCTCATATTCTTGGTTAATTATGTAACACCCCAACCGATGGCGGAAACATCGGGATGAGACGAGCAAATTGTTCAAAAGCATCATAACACTATTGTGACAATATAATTAAAGTCAATTTCATAAATACTAAGAATTCAAATACAAAGTTTCGAATAAAGTAAACAAGTATAACATAATATTTATTTAAGGTGCGTTTCTAAAGCTTGTCCTAACTTGATTTCTTGCATCATCAGCTTTCCTGCAACATGTATTAGAAGCGTAGATCAATACAAAAGTATTGGCGAGCATACAAGTTTAAAAATAAAATCTAAGTGTAAAAGTTTATTTCAATCATGACGGGAGTATAATAAAGCTGAATCGCATATATATGTAGACGACTCTCACATAATAATATATAATTGAATTCCTTAAGTAGCATGCTTAGTATCATAATCATAACAATGTCGTGAGAATACTAATTAGAACTAATAAGCATAAACAACTCAAACGTAACAAGTAGCATGTATAAACGAGTTTAATCTAACACATATAATTCACATAAGCGTAATTGATAACCCGTTTTGTATTGGGAACACATTTAATCTTGTTGAAAATAAATTTTGTAATTTATACATGTTGCACCCCAAAATGTGTTAAAGTGTAAAAAGAGGTCGAGTATGCTCACATATTTTGCGAAGTTTCTCCTGGTATTTCGTGAAGTGTTGAAGGTTGAACGATGAAACACCGAGGTCACCTCACATGGACAAATGAAGATATATATTTAAATATTAGAGGTTGCCGAAGTGTTAGTAAAATAAGTATACGTTTGTATTTATTTTTATAAAATTTAATTGAATCCGTTAAGCTTCGTCTTATACTCTTGGCGCGTTTCGAGTTATGGATTTTTACAAAAAACGGGCAGAATTTCCTCTGTATCTTGGACGGACCCGACAACACAAGTTGTCGATATAATGTTTTCAAAACTCAATAAATATATGAATCAATCTATAATTTTACATATCTGCATTTATGTGTATAACTTCTAAAAAGTGCAAAAATATAACGACCTAACTAAGTTTATTGGTTTAATCGGCAAAGTTTGTATCATTCGCTATCGGATCAGTTCGAGCTAGGTTGCGTAAAATAAATATAAAATCAACAGGAATAATATAATAAAAGTTGAGCAGTTAAAGTTTACCACTCTTCGTGTCGAACGTCGAACCGCCTGACCGAGTTGACCATCTGAGTTGACTCGGTTTGACCAAGCCGAACTAAGAATCGCAGTCTCGAAGTGTTGGTCATCCTTGACCTCGTTTGACCAAACCCAAAACGTTAAACTGCAACCCGTTGACTGCTTCAACCGAACCTGAACCGAGACATAACGCGAACCAAGACCCGAACTTAAACCCGGAACAGAGCCATAACATGACCAAAATCCTGAAACCTGAACCAAGCTTGATTTGATTACTTGAGACCCGAGCCCAGGCCGTCTGCTCTACCGTTACCTCCAGCACCGGTGCCTCCGGCATCCCCATCGACACCCCAGCTGCCATTACCACCCGATCTGAACCAAACTGGCCCAAAACCTGAACCACATTCCTGCACCATCCCGTTGCCGGCGCCGTGACCCGAATAAGAAATTTAGGATTATTGGATTTTAATAATCCCAACTATTCGCCGTTAGCTGCTAACGGTCCCAACTTCGAAAATAATCACTGACAGCCCCAACAATTAATATTGGCCTCCAATGGACTTGATTAACAAAACTCTAACGTCGTTAGTCTCTTGTCGCTGGAAAAACGTTTTTGGCCGGAAAACTTTTTTTTGCAGGAAAACTCAACCTTCTGTCCCAAACCTCTTTATAACCTTATTACTGATCTTTAAGAACCTTTTTTTAGTAAAACCCTTAATTATTGAAGTCGTTGGAAAACTCTTTTTTTCACCGAAAACTTCTTTTTGGCCGGAAAACTCAACTTTTTGGATGGAAAACGCAAAATTTTCGTCCTAAATCTCTTTGTAACTTAGATTGGACCTTTAAGAACCTTCGTCTAGCCAAAAATGGTTTTTCGGCGACCGGAGACTAACGACGTTAGCGTTCTGTTAGCTAGGGTCCATTGGAGGTCAATATGTTAATAGTTGGGACTGTCGGTGGTTATTTTTTAAGCTGGGACCGTTGGCGGTCAACAACGAATAGTTGAGATTATTTATATCGGGATGTTCACAGAAATATAAGAAATACCGTGTATTTAATTTTTTTTAAGTTTGAATATTATAAGTTATTTGAATAATTAAATTATTAGGGAAATAGTTTGGGTTGCAACGGTGCAACCTATTAATCTTTTTAATTACTCAAATTTTCTTTTATTGGTGACCAACCCAATACGTCACTAATGGACGGTTTAACCAGATGTATCGGGTAGTTTAACCGAGTGAATCGGACAGTTTAATCGGTTTTATCGGACGGTTCACCCGATATTATGAGCCAGTTTGAACCGGTTTTTAAGACATGGAGTACAAATCATGTATCTTTAATAACACAGATAGTCACCGTATCTGTGAATGTATCACATGGTACCAAATTGCTAACAGGACAATAGGTCCCTTCTTGACTACAGGCCTGTAACTTCAATCTTCCACTTTATAGTTCAATTGGACTTTTAAATTGAAGGCCCAAGCCCAAATACTAGTTTATTGAAAAGGGATTATGAGTATCCAATTCAACATGAACTTCTTTTTCCCAAAATATGTTGGGTTACTACACTAACAAACACATTATAACCACTTGTACTCCATTCATCCAAGTCACACCAATAAAAAGCAGTTAAATAAACCCCCAAGAAAGACAATTGACACTTCACAATAAACAACTACTTCACCAAATCTATCCCTTTCAGGTTCCTTGAATTCAATTCTAGCATTTCTAATGGAAGCTTGCAAGTTCTTCATTTTCATTTTCTTCATCTTTACATTCATGGAGATTCTTGATGGCAAAGTCACCTCTAATGTCTGCAACCATGACAAACCACATATCCAATTCCCATTTAAAGTCAACTCCATATGCAAACACAATCAAACCTGTTAAAGTTTCGAGGTTACGGTATTTGGGTGCGAAATCCATCTCCTATGATCCCAACAAACTCACTCTATTCGACCCGAAAGATTGTGTTTAGAAGTGTTCTTGAATCTCAATCTTGATTCTACACATTTTCGGTACTATCATGTTGTTAAGAACTATACGTATTTGAACTGTTCGACTGATGTTTTGGATTCTTTTGAGGCGGTGCCATCTTTAAGTGGTTCTAACACCATGTTTATGTCGTGGAGTCATCTTTACATGTGCCCGGTTCTTGTGAAGTTTTGAAAACCGTCTTGATTCCGTTCGCGTATAGTTCTTTCGTCTCGGATGACAGTTTTGGTCTTGATTTGACTTGGGATTCTGTTGGTTCCAAAGATTTTGGTTTTCACTTCATAGGAGAAGGTAATGCCAAAGACACCTTGACTTTGCTTTGAATTTTGAAGTCTAGAGTCAAGATTTTTGGATAAAATAAACTTCAAAGTATAGATAGCCAAGTTTATCATTGTTATTATATCTAGTTTGACTATAATTCATTTTACAGTAAAATGCTAAAATGGACCCTTAGTTTAGGACACTTTTGTCACTTCATTCCAAAAATAAAACTTTTTGTATCCGCGTCCATGAAGTTTCATTTTTGTTGTCACTTCCATGCAATTGGCAAACTAGATTAGAAATTTCTGCCTATTTTATCATTTTCCTCGTTTAAATGGAAAACGACAAATGGGGCAGAAATTTCTAACCCAATTTGCCAGTTGGATAGAAATGAAAAAAGGACAGAAGTTTTATATGAGGAAAACGACAAAAAGGAGAGAAATTTTATGCTTGAACTCCATCATTTAAACGAGGAAAACGATAAATAGGGTAGAAATTTCTAACCCAACCAATTGGATAGAAATGACAACAAAAATGAAACCTCAAGTACCTAGATACAAAATGGTCCATTTTTAAACTAAAGTGTCAAAAGTGACCTAAACTTAGGGACCGTTTTGGCATTTTATTCTTAGTTTTATTACAATTTTGAAAGATCTGGCTTGCAGTCATTCAAACGGATAAAACATAATACATAATTATCGTCTTGTTTCTCCTCTTTTAGTTCTAATATCTCATGTATCTTTACTGTCACACCCCGACCCGCAGCGGAATAAAAGTCGGGGCATAATTGGGTTATCACCAAAGCTCATGATGTTTACTAAAATGTTTCATATTTATTAAATTCAAATTACAACTTAAATATCCAAAACAAAATTCATACAATTACAAGAAAATGAAATTATATATTTATTCCAAAGCTTAAACTTGTTTATTCTTCTAGGCCTCCTATGTGTTTCTTGTCTCAGCTGGATCACCTGTATCATGTGTAAAACGGGGGATATTTTGGGTCAACAAAAGTTGGCGAGTGAACCTTGATAAAACATTGTTACTAATTTCTTGTTTTACTTAATAAGGAAAATTTGTGTAGTAATCACATGTGAGCAAACATATATAGATAAACAAACACAAACCACTTTGGATGAGTATATGATATGAATGATGATGTATGTGAGATCAAGGCTCAATCAAACGGAGCCGATCTAATGAGGCACCTGATACTCAACCCGTCTCCCACGAGGAACTGATGGGCCTGATGAAATGCGTGCACTGAAAATGATAAATCCAATCTACATATAATTCACACAACAATTGATACACATTTGATCACGGATATGATGTATGCACAAGTGTTTAAATAAAATAAACGGATTATACGACACATGATACACCCCAAAACATGATTAAAACGGGGAATTGGTAGAGATACACTCACATTGGGTGCGTTCTTTGATGACGTTGGATGCGCACGAATATTAGGATTCAATCGGCGAGGGAAAAAACTAGCCTAGATAATAACAAAATGATTCGATAAATAAATAAATTTTATTTGAGATTAATATTTTTAATTAGTGATCTTTAATGGGATTTTTAGATTTATTTTTGTGAGTTTAAGGAAATTTTCTAACTTTAATAATCTTATTTTTAAGTATTTTTAAATAATTTTCCAATTAAATAAATAGATAAAAAGAAATAGAAAGGTTGACTTTTTTTGACCGTTGACCGTTGACCGGGTCTTGACCGGTCAGACTGTGTTTTCTATGCGCTGAGTGAGGTTCGAACTCGGGACCTCTCGTATACGTGCACGCAGCTCTACCAACTGAGCTACGTGTCTAACCCGAAATATTCTCTGTTTTAATTATATATATATACTAATTAATTTTAACTTTTTTTAGTTTATATCAAAATTGATTTAATATGGCCGAACCGGCTTCAGAGAGCCGGAGTCGAACTCGGGACGTTCGGTTCGAGTGCGCACAGCCCAACCAGTTGGGCTGTGTGTCTAATCTGCTTAACTACTGAATTATATTTCTCTTATAAACATTCTGTGACGTGATCTGATTAGGTTTTTAAAAATGTTGGTTTTATTTCTGAAAGTCGGTAACGGGTGCGATTCGAACCCGAGACGTGCGTGTTATATTTGCACACAGTCCACCGCTGGACTGTGTGTCTAACCCGTTTGAATATCCAGTTTTAATTATATTAATACATATACTCAACTTCATCTTCTTCGTTTACAAGAACACAGAAAAACGAAATCCGACTGTTTGTTTAATTGACCAACAACACTTATAATTGATTGAACTGGAATAGAAGAAGAAAATTAAGGAATAAGATGTACCAACACAGAGTGTTTTCTTCAGATTTTCCGGCAAAATTCGTCGGTTCTGATTTTTGCGATTTCCGGCTGTATGAACTGTTTTAACAGTTTTGATTATTGGTTTGAACAATTAAAGTATAACTTAAGAGATAGCAGGAAAGGTTTAGATGATTATACCGATTAGGAGTAAGGTTTCGGTTCTCCGGTGATGTTCCGGCGAGTGCGAGAAATTCCGGCGAGGTGTTCTGAGTGGACTAAAGCTTCAAGAGTGAGCGAGATTCTGAGCGAAAAGTTTACAAGGTGTTTGGGTGGGTATTTGTAGTGGAAACAGGCCATTGATTCAATTTAGAAACCGTGATTTCGCGGTCAATATTTTCAATCTTCAAGGGTAACGGTCTCGACTGAAATTGATGGTTAGACATCGGTTATAACTGATGTCGAAGTCGGTTATCGCGTTTTAGTCAAAAGGAATATAGCCAAAATCGCGTAGTGCCGTTTTCTCCGGTGATTGCGAGTTCTGGCGCGTTGATTACCGGATTTGACTTTCGGTTTTATTATAAATGTTATTTGTTTTAGTATTATACACAAACGAAGTGTGTGGCGGAGCGGTGTGTTGTGTGTTTGTGCTTGCGGGTGACCCGGGTTCGAAACCCGGCGTCTCCATTTTATTTTTTATTCACTATTTATTATTATTTATAAATTATGCTTTTAAATTCTAAAATATTTATTAATTATGTATTGTTTAAAATTAATCTGAATAATAAATACGCAACGAAAATTATAACTGATTATTTGATTGATAAACGAAGCGGGTTTTGAAAACCCATTTTTCGACGAATGTTACATTTACATTTTAGGTTTCTAATCTGATTTAGAATTTTTTTTTTTGCAGGGTTCAGTGTTGTGATTTTGGTTTTTGTGGTTGTGGCATTAGGATGTGTGAAGGTGTATTGTTTGAAGAAATCACATAGCAATGAACGTGAGTTGGAGATATTACTTTGTGATCATTAGAGCCAAAAAAGGTGTTAGGATTCTAGAAAATATGTTTTAGTTGTATCTTCGAAACTTATATAGCAAGATTGCATCTAAAAGTACAAATTACCACAGTACCTTTTTTCTTGTTCTTTTTTGTTTCCCAATAAGGGTCTCACGCACTTCAATCTCCAAATGATTTGTAATAGGTGTTAAATTAAGGGTGTTAATAATCATATATAATATCTCTCTATCTCTATATATACATACATAGGGGTGGACTTACCTTAATAGAATGGGTAGCCTTTACTATCCTTTAGCGCTCTGGCGGTAGCGTAAAATTTGGAAAATTTGATGTTTTTTCGATTTCGTTACTCTTTTTCTATAAAACGTTATCCCTACGAAAATTTTCTAGATCCACCACTGGATATAGAGAGCGATACGGTGAAAAAGATGCATGAATAGGATTTTGAATTGTTAGAATAGAAAGAGCCTAAATTAACTCAAACTAAAATGTATTTTATTAGCATGTACTAATTAGAGATGAGTGTGGTACCACCGGTAGAGCATCGAACCGGTATTGAAAATCGTCAAAATTGGGTTCCGTACTAAAAATGTTTGGTACGGTATGGGACTGGTATTTGAAGGTAAAAGTTAGTATTTTACCGGTACCGGTATCGAAAATGGCAAAAATGGTACCGTATCGTACCCAAAAAAATTCTATACGAGAAATTTAGTCCAGTACCAAATGCTTATCCCTACTACTAGTTGTGTTAACTTAATATGAAATACAAGTTTAAGCTCATTTCTACGTGTTACTGAACCTTTTACATAGAGATGGGCATAAAAACCGGTTCCGAACCCGAACCGGTAGAACCGAACTGGAACCGGTTCCAGTTCCTACCCGATATTAAGTAGAACCGGTTCCGGGTTCAAAATACCCGTTGGTTCCAACCCGGTTCCACAATTTTACCATTTGACTCGGGTAGTAACCGGTTCCTACCCGTACCCGGTTCCTACCCGTACTCGGTTTCACTTGTACCCGGTTCCATCAGTACCCGGAAATGAAGTTCAAGAAGGAACCGGTTATACCCATCTCTAGTTTTATCTATACCCAAGTATTTTAAATTCCCGTACCCAAATTTTTGATACCCGATTATGTATGCAATTTTATGATATGTAGTCTTGTAATATTTCTAGGTTTCAAATATATTGAAAGTTTTATGGTATAAGTCTTAAACTTTATAAACCCAAAAATGGACTTGAAAACACAAAAATACAAAAAAAGATGAAATAAAAAAAATCCACGACATTAGGTTTTTTGCATACCAGCACCGGGTTTTCTAATACCCGACCCGGAAACTGGGGTTTTTTATACCCGCAAATGGGGTATTTTAATACCTGGGTATAGAAAACGAACGCCACCCAAACCTGGTACACCAGAGATGGTTTTCCTGGCAAATACCCGGACCCGAACCCGACCCGGGTATTGCCAATACCCGATCATACCTGTACCTGGGTATATACCCGAACCTAGGTATTCAAAAAACCCGGTTATGTGCACCTCTAATTAAACCTTGAAAAAACTCTAAGGAAACGATTGAACCCCTCGTTTATTCATGTGAATAACTCGAATAACTTTAGCCTAAAGCGCCTCCTTGCACACTTTTTACCTCCAGCACCATTTAGCAATAAGAGCTAAATTCAAACTCCTAATATCCTCGATGCCCAACCCTTGGTGTTTGTGGCTCAACATTTTATCCCAAGCAATCCACTTTATTTTCCAGCTAACCCAAATAAAAGAGCTTCTAATTTTCTCCAGAGATTTAATAACCCATAATGTAGCTTTAAAGAGAGAAAAATAGTAGTTTGGAAGCGCCCCTAGCACTGCTTTAGCCAACGTAACCTGACCCGCTGACGATAGCATATTTGACCCGTTTCCAACCGGATAATTTAGCATTGAATTTAACTAAGATGGGTTGCAAAATTTGACCCGTTTCATGTTAGCACAAATGGGAAGGCCAAGAAAAATAAAAAGAAACTTACCCGCCTTACAATGAATAAGGCTAGCCATATCATTCACCTCCTCCTCGCTCACGCTGACACCATACAAACAACTTTTATCAAGGTTCACTTTCAGCCCCGAACAAAGGTAGAAACACCTCAAAATCCAGATGATATTTCTAATATTTTCTTTCGACCACTCTCCAATGAACGCCACATCATCCGCATAAAAAGATACGATAAAGTAGGGCCCATGTTTGGTAAAACAACCCCCCGAAAAAGACTCGACTCTACCGCCCACTTCATAATATTGTTTAAGGATTCCAACATCAAAACAAGTAAATATAGGGACATTGGATTGCCTTGGTGAAGACCTCTATAAAGGTGGAATTCCGAAGTCAGGGACCCATTAACAAGCACCGAGGACCTCCCGACTTTAGACAAGATTTAATCCAACTTCTCCAAAGGGACTGCAAATTCATACTATCAAGTATGTCCAAGATGAAGTTTCAATTAACCGAATCATAGGCTTTTAGGAATCGACTTTGAAAACAAGAACCTTTTTCTTTTGAACTTTGGCCCACGATAAGACTTCATCTAAAATAAGAGGGCCATCAAGGATTGATCTCCGTTCAATAAACCCTAATTACACCAGCGAGACAACCGAAGAAATAACGGGTATAAGTCTATTAGCTAACACCTTGACGATAGCTTTGTAGACCACACCAACTAAGGATATAAGGCGAAAATCCGAGAAGACCTTGGGATCCTGGTTCTTTGGTGTATGAATTCCTCTTAAGATTTGTTTAAAATTTATCAATCAAATTTTAATTAGCCTTAGATTAATATGTTTTTTATAGATACATATTTCACTCCCAATATTCAAGAAATGACGTACTAATCTGTATCTTAAACATAGATTTATGTAAATAATGTATAGTTTATTTAGATAGCCGACACACCTTTTGTTTAATTATATTTGAGTTACAAAACTGTTTATCATAATATATTTACGTTAAATTGTCTTGGAAGTTGATTATCTAAACTTAATTTGGAAACTCCCGGTTAATTTATATTTCTAATAAATAAATTTACAAAAAAGAAATCAAAAAATCATTATATCAGATCATTGACTATTTGACCTAGAGGCATGAAAATTGAAATATTAAAATTAAAATACCAACAATAGCACATAGTCTAAAGAGTAACCATTGTATATGACTTGATGATACCAAGAACCAATACATCATCATTCATCATGGACTTAGAAATCATTCTTAAGATTTCCAAATCTCTCTTTGACTAAAAAGATCGATCGTTGAATGTGAATACACAATGGAAGTTTAATAATTTATATGTTTGACTCATTAAATGTGAAAATTATTTATAATATGTTTTGCATTTACAACTTTTTTTAATTACTAAAGATACTTAACGTTGCTACTTTCTTCTAGTTTAACCTTTAATTTATCATCTAATAGTAAATACAGAAAAAAATTACTATGACTCTTTGGTTCCACCTTTGATATGTGTGTTTGTTTATATATATTAGGATGGTACTATTTGGACTACTTTCTTATATTTGTTGTATAGTAATATCATTCTAAAAGTATATATACTGGGGCGGAGCTACCTTAATAGAAGGGGTAGCCTCCGCTACCCCTTCTCGCTCCGGCGGTAGTGTAAATTTTGAAAAAATTTGACCTTTTTTTCGATTTCGTTACCCTTTTTTTATAAAACGTTAACCCTACGAAAATTTTCTAGATCCGTCACTATGTGTGTGTGTGTATATATATATAGGGGAATGTTCATTTGAGAAAAAACTTAATGTGAGAAGAAAAAAAGAAAAGGTATGATGGTAAAACATTAAATAGTTTATAACTCCTCTCATTAATTATATTATCTCTCATTAATAAATCAAAAACATTTTATCCTACACATTTCAAAATTTATCCTACATATGTCTTACATTTACTGAAATTTACCCTACACACATGTAAATTTACCCTACACATTTAAAATTTATCCTACACATGTCGAAAATTGTCTTACACCATAAATTATTTTATCTTGAAAAATTATATGAAAAAAATGAGTTACAAGTTTAATTAATTAGCTAGTTAATGACAATTATAGATTTATCTATATGCCCTTTTTCATAACATTAAATACACACATTAAATGAAGTAAATAGAGAATTTCTATTGATTTAAAAGTTATTCTTTTTATTTTTATAAATTTTTCTTCTTATTTGAACTCTCCACTATATATATATATATATAATATATATATATATATATATATAAACATTAAACTTAACGTGACTTTTCAAATTGTTTTGTTGTTAATTATGTATCTGTGTGTGTGAGAGTTCGCCAGCCAAACCATGAATATATTCATGTTTACAAATAATTTTTCAAAGACAATAAACCATGTAAATTGTGAAGATGTGGTAAATTCCAAGTCAAAAAGGCTCATTAGAAAATGATTTAAGTAAATTAGGTGTAGATTTTCAAAATCGAATTATTGGACTTGACTTTAAAATATGAAGATAGAAAAACTTCACTGTTAGTTTTGTTTATTAGTTTCCTTTTTCTCAAAGATAGTGTTTGAATGACTAGTGTGAAAACTGAAAATGACAAAAATGTAATTTAGATCGACAATTTAGTTGTGTTTTGGTTTATTACATGTGTTAAGATTAATATTTTCTAATTTATATATTATATGATGACCTAGTATAACTTATCATAAGTATTTTTAAATAGTTTATTGGTTTATTGTATTTTGGTACCATTAATAACATTTTTAGTTGTTGGACAAGTACAACAATTATTTAAGTTATCTTTAACAAGTTGTTTCACACGGACACCTCTATGGTTAGAATTTGACATGCGTTTGAAACAACTTATTAGCTTATCATGTTTTATAACAAATAAAGTAAACACTGTCTCTCTTGTTATAGTTTGATACAACTTAGTGGCTGATCTAGAAAGATTTCATAGGGGTAACGTTTTAAAAGAAATTGGTAACGAAATCGAAAAAACGTCAATTTTTTCTAAAATTTACACTATCGCCGGAGCGCCAAGGGGTAGCGGAGGCTACCCCTACCAATAAGGTAGGTCGGCCCCTGATACAACTATAAGTTGAAAATTCCTATATCAAAAAACCATTAACTATTAAGCAATTTCAAACACTTCATTTTTGCTGGTTTATCAATGGAAAGAATACTAAGATAATATGCAATGATTATTAAAAAACAATAATAAATCAGTGTTACAAAATGGTTAAACTTACAGAATATGCGTTTAGATTAATTTAATATGAATTTATTTATAAATTGTACGTGCAAAAAGTTGATGTTATTGCCGGTCACCTAAATGAAAATGGGTAGAATACAACATCATATACCATTTTGATTGTGAAATTAATCTTAAAAGTCAATAAACTTGTCACCAAATCATCCTTCTCTTCTGGTTTATATTGCCAAAATGCCTAACACCAACTAACATTATTTCTCTCAATAATAAAGTCAAAAGTAACTTCAACCTCCTTACCCAAAATAATCATTTTGTTTGCCTTAAAACAACAATATTGTTTGGATGAATATATACCTGAAATTTAAATTTCTAGACATTCTATGCAAATCTTTAATCATAAGACAATTGACATAATCTATATCATATTTTGGGAGAGTGAACACCAATACACCATTTTAGATATTATGAGTTTATATTGAGAGAAAGTATATCATCTTCATTACATGTCTCATCCTCTCCTAAGAGTGGAAGCGGTGCCTTTGGTGAGTTGGTGTGGGTATGGAGGACAGCACGTGGGAACAACGTCGCCGGCAGCCATCGGTGAGTGGCAATTGACCTTGAAGCGGGGGTAGTCACCGTGGTGGGAAGAGGAGAGAGTGATGGTTAATGGTGGGTCCTATCCTCTTCCAACCAATCACACATTTAATATTTTTTTAAGAAAAAAAATGTTTGGGTTGAACACCCATTGCAAAATAAGAAGTAGAAAAGAAGTTAACATGGCATGAGATGATTGGCTAGCTAAAGAGTTTATCACTCCCACATATGAGAAGCACCCTTCCACTCTAAGAGTTTATCCTTGCATTTTCCATACTATCATCACGTTTTGCATAACAAGTTATTAATAATAAACTATTTAACTTATGATATCGTATATGTAAATATAATTAAATACATTTAAATTTAAATAACTGAAACATCTCACTATCACATTCGTGCCATGAAAAAAATGGTCATTTATATTTCCGCTTGCTAAAATTATTTATTACATACTTTCTAGACTTAAAAAGTCAGTTACACATTTTTCTTTTCTAGAAGGAAATACGTAATTGATTTTAAGGATTAAGTAAATATGTAATTCTTAATTTTATTAAGTGGATATATGTAAAAATAACCTTAAAAAGAAGCTAGCTTGTCCATGATTAATATCGCGTCCACACAAACGCAATGTCTAAAAGCCTGTGGAGTTCACGTGAACGTTTATTAAGCATGGCATTGCGTAGATATATTTTATATAATATTTATTAGTAAAACAATTTTTTTTTACTAATCATTAAAGTAGTGGTTTTGATCAACATGTTCAATTTCTTTATTTCTGTTATTAATGATGAGTAGTTTAAAAAAACACCTCAGACTCAAATATAACTTATTAATTATTGATATTTAAGAGAATATCTGAATGATTCTGAAACAAGTGACCACAACTCAGCTATCATCATTTATATTGATTATATATCTTTTGCTCTTTGTAATTATATTTTAAAATTCAATTTTCTTATTAAATTACTACAATATGATAATTGAGTAATTAACAAATAACTAATTGTTTGGAGAATTTACAACCCTAATAACACGTCTCTTGCTCCCCTTGCAAACAATGAGTCTTGTCCTTTTCTTCTTTTAAAAATCTGGGAAGAAGAATATTATATAAACACTAAAAAAACTAAATTTTACAAAACTAACCCTCAAAGTAAACAACACAAACCCCACATTTAAATTGGTCAATTAGACCAAATTTATAGATCCTAATTAACCAACCAAACCCCAATCATATATTATGCCTTTTCTTCACCAAGCTAAAATGACTAAAATACCCTTTCGACCAATCATGCTCGAGGGTGGAGTGCGCTCATTTGTCGATGCACGACTTGGTTGGTAAGTGTCGGCCAGGGGTTGAACAGTAATGTTGGGTGCTGATTTTGGTTCGTAGTTGTAACATGGCCCCGGTTGTGTTGGTGGTTAACCGACTTTTCCGGCGATGGGACCGGGACACGCTCACACGAGGGGCACATAGTGAGGGTGGTTGGAGGGGCCATCTGCATATAGAATTGTGGTGAAAGTTTTAAAGCCCGCAATTCTTGTAATTCCTTTTGTAACCTTCGGTTTTCTTCAGTTAAATTTTCGCAACATCGTTTCAAGAACTCGCAATCAACTTCCGTTTGCTTCAATTTTGTCCTGTAAACCCATCAAAGTAATCAAGTTTAGTAACTCCAAAGATATAATTATACAAAAATACCGATAATACCCTTTCGAGAAGAGTAAAATTACTAACCTTGCCCTTCGATTCTGAAACCAAACTTCCACCTGACGAGGTCTCAATCCAAGCCTCTTAGCCAGAGCCAGCTTTTGCTTCTGTCACCAAAAAAAAAAACAATAAATAAATTATCAGTACTAAACTACTAATTCTAACATTTCTCTAACTCTCACTGACGGATCTAGAAAATATTCATAGGGGTAACGTTTTATAAAAAAAAGGTAACAAAATCGAAAAAACGTCAAAAAAAGTCAAAATTTTTCCAAATTTTACACTACCACCGGAGCGCCAAGGGGTAGCGGAGGCTACCCCTGCGCCTAAGGTATGTCCGCCCCTGCTAACTCTAGCTATGCTCAGTGGCGGATCTAGAAAACTTTCATAGGGGTAACGTTTTAAAGAAAAGGGTAACGAAATCAAAAAAACGTTAAATTTTTCCAAAATTTACACTACCGCTGGAGCGCCAGGGGCAGCGGAGACTATCCCTTATAATAAGGTGCATCCGCCTCTGGTTATGCTCTAGTTATACGATACAATCATTTAAAACATACTTACAGGATTCAAAGTATTATGTTCCTTAAAACTTTCTTCTAGAACCGCAGACTGGTCTTTCGATAGCCGGAGTTTCTTCCTCGAGTTATCACCGTCTTCATCATCACTAATCCCTCGGGAAGACGCTCTCTCACCGTCCTCGTTCACAACAACATCTCTTTCACTCCTCTTCCCACTAATACTCGAGACCGTGCTATTCGGAGACGAAACACCTGCCTCCTCCTCCGCCTCTGCCGCCGTCGCCGGAATCCGATTCACATCAATTCCTTTAAAATTAGTAATTAGTAGTAATTAGTTTCCAGATCTAACGATTTCACTTCAATTAATGGTTTTGTTTATACCAAACCGATGTAGATCTGAAATTTGAATACCTAACTAATCAGTTATTAGTAGGTTAAAGATTGTTGACCATTTTTTCAATTGTAAAATACCTGATGAGGACCGATACGAATCGGACCAGTTGATTGTTCGGTGATCGAAAAGCGGCATCGAACTCATGTGCAGTGACGACGGATTGGTCTCGGCGGCTGCCGGAAAGTTTAAGCTGAGGCTCAAGCCTAAATCATCCTTGTTAACCATCGTACACACAGCAAAAATTGTTGTGTTCAAATTTTTGCGAGATTTGTGGATCAAGAGAGAGGGTTTGACGATAATAAGGAGGATGATGTATGGGGTTATATAGAAAGATGGGAGAGCATGTGGCGGCTTGATCAAGCCGAATAAGCCGACCTGTGCGTGGGTGTGTGAGAGAGGTGGGTGTGTGTTTTGTTGTGAAGGGACAAGGAGTTTTAATGACATATGTGCATCATACCAAGTGCTTTTTATTGTTTGACCGTTGACACTTTATTAATAATAATAATAAATGGTGGTATTGAGTATTTACTTTTTATCGATTTTGAAATGTGTATTTTTAATGATTTACTTTTAAAGACAACGTATGTAAGGTTTTTTTTTTTATAACTAAAAAGTGAACGCAAAGTTTGACTAATGTATTTTTTATGACAAATAGAGATGTTTACTTGATGCCAAATAATTGATTTTAAACAAAGTAACGGGATGAGTTGAATTAATACCAGTATTTGTTTATATGGTTTTAGTATAGTTTTTTTTTTGAAAACAGAGCTGTATTCGTAATAAATTTACTTTTATATCGTAAGTTATAACGAGTGTCATTACTGTATCGGTACCTTGACGAACCAAACTTATCATGTCCCAACAACGTTGGTATCACCAGTGGCGGATCTAGAAATATTCGTAGGGTTAACGTTTATAGAAAAGGGGTAACGAAATCGAAAAAACGTTAAAAAATGTAAATTTTTTCTAAAATTTACACTACCGTCGGAGGGCCAAGGGTAGCGGAGGCTAACCCTTCGTATAAGGTAGGTCCGCCCCTGGGTATCACATCGATTCCGACTGAACAACATCTGTACTAGTATCAATACCATCGCAACCGATATCGTTTATACGGTTTCATCAATGTAAAACACGTGTCAATTTTCTTTTGGTATATCACGGCTTTAGTTTTTAAGTTTAATCTTCAAATTGTTATATCAAGTACCGATACTATAATAGACGTAATCAATACCGTTGAATTCCCTAACAAGCATAGTAATTCTACTAGTTTTTATATAAGACTCTCATTATTACCACACCCCTAAATCTTATTTCTACGTTCTTTTTTACTCCATATTTTTATCGGTATCTATGTACATATAGAGAGAGATAAAGACAGAGGGATGTTTGACTATTAGGCATTAAGGAAACATGGAGTTGTACACTTGGAAGTTGTACGCAGGAGCATTCACATCCACAGGTAGAGATGGGCATAATCGGGTTTTATTATTACCCGGAACCGGTTCCAACCCGGACCCGGTTCTGCTTGGATGTTGTCACACCCCGACCCGCAGCGGAAAAGGTGACCGGGGCATGATTGGGTTATCATCAAAGCTCATGACATTTATTATAACGTTTCATATTCATTAATACAATTTAATGGGAAATTTACAATCATAATTACATCATGACCTAACATCAATCTAAGCTTCTTTGTTTTCTTCTAAGGCATTTCCTATGTTTTCCTTGCTTCATCCTGTTCACCTGTATCATGTGTAAAAATGGTTTTTGGATCAACAAAAAGTTGGCGAGTGAATCCTATGGAAAACATTTGAACAAGTTTATTTAATTGATTATAAAATAAAGTGCACAACCACACATGAGTAAAAATAGATGTAAACTTATACACCAATCATTTAATATTAAATAATGCACACATGAAAAATAATGGATCGTTATGAGGCACGCGTTGCTCAACTCGTCTCTCACGAGGAACTGATGGGCCTAATGAATGATTTGCATAAACTTGACAATATAAAATATATAACTACAAACAACATAAACTAAATAATACACACACGAACAATAATGGATTTGTTTTGAGGCGCGCGTTACTCAACTCATCTCTCACGAGGAACTGATGGGCCTAATGAATGAATTGCATATAAATTGACAAAATGAAATACATAACTACAAGCAATATATACAATTTAAGTTTAGATCACAATATGGTATGGCACGAGTTTAAATAAACGAGTTAATTTTGTGACACATGACACACCCCAAAACGTGTAATTAAAAAGCGGAGTTGTAAGATTCACTCACATTGGGTGCGTTCGGTTGATGATGTTGAATACGCACGAAGTTGGATTTAACCACGAGTAAAACTAACCTAGATAATAACATAATGGTTTGGTAAATAATGGGATTTTATTAATCCATTTTAGTAGGATTGTTGGGTGTATTTTTGTAAGTTTAAGGCTATTTTCTAACCGTAAAAATGTTATTTTTAAGTATTTTTAATTGATTTTTAATTAAAATAAATAAATAAAAATAATAAAAAATGTTGACTTTTTTGACCGTTGACCATTGACCATTGACTTTGACTGTTGACCGGTTCGTATGTGTAATTGTGTGCGCTGGGTGAGGCTCGAACCCGAGACCTCCCGTACGCGTGCACGCAGCTCTACCAACTGAGCTACGTGTCTAACCCGATATATTTCTGTTTTTAATTATATTTATATATTAATTGAATTAAACAGAAAATCATTTATTTTTAAAAACGATTTTAATCTAACAACTCTGTGCGCTCCACAGGTCTCGAACCCGGGACCTGTGGGTTGAGTTAACACACAGTCTACCACTGGACTGTGTGTCTAACTTGTTAAATAAACTGATTTTTATTATACTTATATACAAACTAAATATTTTCATTTCTGTCTTAAATAAAAAGTTTGATAATTGTCCGGACCGGTGCGGTAGTCCGGACTCGAACTCGTGACGTTTGGTTAAACATTCACACAGTCCACCACTGGACTGTGTGTCTATCCTGGTTATTATTCCGGTTTTTATTAAACTTAACATCTTACGCAGTGACTCCGGTTCGGTTAAAAAAGGAACGTTTTTATTAGGGCGAAGGTGCGTGGGACAAGATTCGAACTCGAGACGTAAGCGTGTTTAATGTGCACACAGTCCACCGCTGGACTGTGTGTCTAACCTGAGTTATATCTTGATTTAAATTATACTTGTATATTACGAATCTTCGTCTTCTTCGTCAGACTTAACCAGAAACGGAAGTCTGACTGGTTCGAAGATTTAATCAAGTTCGTTAGTGTGTTTCAGTTAATTACAGTTGAGATAAATAAAAAGAATGAAAGATTAAGTGTAAGGTATACCGAACTAGACTCCTCTGTTTATCCGGCATAACTCCGGTGACAGCAAAAGATTCCCTGTGTCTTGCGGCAGAGGGTCTTCAACGAGCTTGAGATGAATGTGGGTGGCTTCGGTATGAGTTCTGAGTGTTCAGTGTTTAGAGTGAGGCACAGAAGTGAAAGGTTCGGTTTTCCGGCGAGTTGCAGAAGATTTCCGGCGAATGGAATTACGTCGAGAAAGGGTGCGGTTTTAAGCGAAAAGGCTACCAGTGGATTGTGGGTGAATTTATAGGGAGGAACCGAGATGTATAGAGTCGGATTTCAGACTTGATTCAAAGTCATTACGTTTTCTGGCGGTTATGACTTGCGTCGCGGGTTCAGACGTCGGTTATAACCGATGTCATAGTTAAAGTTTACGTTAAAACTGAAGAAACCGTCGAATCTTGGCGAGATAGTCGGGATTTCCGACGACTGCAAATAGGCGCGTCGGTTTTGAAATTGAGATTCATTTTATGAATTAATTGTATCTAATAATTAACAAGAAACATAAGTGGCGCAGTGGTTTGATAGATGAGTGTTAAGTCTGTTTGAAATTGCTGGCTGACCCGGGTTCGAAACCCGGCAGCACTATTTTATTTTTGTTTCATTAATTTCAATACTTTTTCAAATAAAACTTTTATAACCCAATATACTTATTAATTATGTATCGTTTAAAATTATTTTGGGCATTAAATACGCAACGAAATTTTTAACTGATTGTTCGATTATTAAACGGAGCGGGTTTGGTAAATCCGGTTTTTTACGGATGTTACAGATGTCATTGGAACCGGGTATGGTGTGGAACCGGTGGGTCACCCAGATATGGAACCGTGTAGCAACCGGTCAGGATTATGGAACCGGTATGGTACGAACCGGGTAACGACTTATTTTCATGGAACCGACTATGTTCGAACCGGTTCCTGACAGTAAAACCTGACTTTTTTACTGTTAGAACCGGTTCCTGACATAAACCTGACTTTTTACTGTTCAGAACCGGTTCCTGATAGTCGTAGAAACCTGCTTTTTACTTTAAAAACCGTTTCTGACAATAAACCTGACTTTTTTAAACTGTAACACTCTCCTGATCAAATGTCTAACTTGGAACCGTCACTTTAAAAAACGTTTTTATATAAACCCTCCTATTACCATCTAAACTTAACACTCCTGAACTACAAAATCACACTTTAAGTCTGCAAATTGATCTCTTCAAACTAACACTCACCATCATCAACTTACCTATGGCATGCAACGACGAAGTTGTTACGGTCTTAGAGACGAAAAGAAACCCAGCTATACGGAAGAATTTTAATCTCTGTTTAATGTCCGAAAGCCACGAGATGGCTAGATGCAAAGATTGTGGAAAATTTATGAAGGCCGCAGCCAACTCAACCCTTAAGAAACACACTGAGCGGCATTGCCCAGTGACGAAGGCAAAGAAAAATGAGACGGGAGAAGGTTCCGGCACCGGTTCTTCAAATGTTTGATGTAACCCGTTTGGTTTGGTGTTTTAATAAAGTTTGTGTAATGTTTCTTTCTATTGTGTTTGTTATGTTTGATTTTTATTATTGTGTTCGTTAGTCTCCACTTCTTCGGCTATAACCGGTTCCAACGGTAACATTTTAACGGGTATAACCGGTTCCTTCTAGAACTGCATTTCCGGGTACTGGTGGAACCGGGTACTAGTGAAACCGGGTACGGTAGGAACCGGGTACGACCCGATTCAAATGGTAAAATTGTGGAACAGGGTTGGAACCAACGGGTATTTTGAACCCGGAACCGGTTCTACTTAATGTCGGGTAGGAACTGAAACCGGTTCCAGTTCGGTTCTACCGGTTCGAGTTCGGAACCGATTTTTATGCCCATCTCTATCCACAGGTATCAAGGGACATTAGGTGTGGGACCAGAAACAAGATAGGCTCATCAAGTCCATCCATTGTGTCATCATGAGTGGATTGATGATTTTATGATTGGATCCAACCAGACAAATCAATATCCACTCCACCTGCTGTGGACCCCCACACCCTATCATCAAATTCTCAATCCCCACTTTACCTTTTATTTTCCTTCCTTAGGGGAGCCTGGTTTCGGTTACGTTTTGAGATTACCTCTTTTATCAAAATTCTCTAATTTTGTTTTCTTAGTATTAATTAATTTATAGACAAAAGTGTGACAAAAATAAATAGCTTTAGAGCTTGAAAACATAAAAAAAGAATGTTTATCATATCTAGATCTGTAAACGAACCGAATGTTCAGCAAACAGTTTATGAACTGTTCATTCAATTGTGTTCATGAACGTTCAATAATGTGTTCGTGTTCGTTTGTTTATATTGTTCATTAAAAGATTTTTAGCATTTATTTTATCTAAACCTTTTTTATCTCATTACTTCAACAAACAAAATAGGAAACCTTGTCTCCACCTTGTTTATGTGTCGTCCCACTATCTTTTTCATTATTAACATCGTAGAATACTGTCGACCTTCGTTCAATGATCAAGGCTTCAAGGTCTAGTTCAACTCTCTCTCAACATCCACCTCTAGCCACCGACGTCTTCACTGATTTTATATGTGTTCGTTTGTGCTCGTGAACACGTTCCTTTCCTTGATGAAAGAACACGAACATAAATCTCATTCGATAATTGTTAATGAACCGTTCGTGGACACATTATATCCTTAACGAATGAACACGAATATAACAAAGTGATTTGTATATGATTAAGGCAATGATAAATAATTTCTAAATGGCATTGACTATTGTATCATTGTGGTACTTCATGACATATATTATATATTGCATATCTTATTAAAATGTACCAATGCTCGCTTTCTAGACTTCTTTAAATGCAATGTTTTTTTTAGGATTTGTATATTTAGAACCTATTGGTATTTTAGATTTTATGTGTATATTATATTCTAGTTCAAAAGTATCAATTTGAGATGGTGTGTCATTTAATCATTCTCTTCATAAATGTGTATACTAACTCATTTGCATTTATTTATGTATTAATGATCTTTTGTTTTCACTAGCCACTCAAGGGTGGTGATATCGAAGGTGTATTACGTTTATTTCTTATTTGTCCACAACCTTTTCCCTTTATCTCCTACAATTGGGAATGCAATTCATCAAATTGACAACAGGCGCAGACCTACCTTATTGGTAGGGGTAGCGGAGGCTACCCCTTGACGCTCCGACGGTTGTGTAAATTTTTTAAAAATTGACATTTTTTTGATTTCGTTACCCATTTTCTATAAAACGTTACCCCTACAAAGATTTTCTGGATCCACCATTGATTGACAATTAACAAAGCATATGTTGTAAACACTCTAGTTAGTGGTTTTGTTTGCTTAAACGATTGATCGATAATGAAAACCAACAAATATTTACAATCTTCTTTGTGGGACTTATAATTGTACGTAGTGGTGGATAAGTAAAATATATTGTATTGTTTGATTACTTTAACGAACATAACATTTAAATAAGACTGCTTTACTTATAAATATACAAAAATTAATTTATTGTTATTGTTTGATAAGGTGTAGAAATTATAAAAGAAAAAAAACTTGAAAGATACGTAGGGGGCCCTTTACCACTTGAATTCCTAGCCCAATACCTACGAGAAACTAAGATATGGTATAAACATCACCAATAAATTATTTATTTCGGTAAATAAAAGTGATGTAAGAATCAAATACAAATAAGGATTAATATAAAAATTAACATAACCTTGACATGATAAGTGAAAAGGGGATTTTTTTTCCTGTCTATTAAGCATGATTTCAGATGTAAAAAAATGTACTTACTCTAGTAGAATAACTAAGTAACTATGTATACTTACTCTAGAGTAATTATACCCTAGTGTTATTTACATAATGTCTTTTACTCCACTAGTGTTATTTACGTAGTATCTTTTAGATTATACGACTAAAATACGTGCTTAATAGAACTTAAAAAAATTCAAAAAAAAATCTCCTTAACTTCTTACTTTAAGTCTATTTTTATGTTAAGATTCATTTGTACCGAAACCTAACTCTTAAACTTGATATAAAGTTAAAGATATAAAATATCAATATCTACATGACTTTAAGAATTATATATCCATTAGATATAGTAGAGGACAAGAGGTGTGTCTGCACGATGTGACATGAAACACAACACACTAAAACATAATAGGTAAAACTCTTAAACAATTAATTGGTGAAGTATCACATATATTTAAAAGTTTAAAGTAAAATATTTATAGATAGGTTTATAAAATAAAGGGAAAATGATAAAACATATAGAATAAAAATGATTTTGAAATTTTAGTTAAACAAGAAATTGATTATTTACATAATTAGATTTCTAAATGAATTTTCTTATTATTTGTAATAAATATAATATAATATTATTTGTAGTCTAACTAATTTGTGGTATTTATAATAAATATAATATAATTCTTTTTTTGTATTTAATCACATAATTGTTATGTTTGTATAATTAATAATTAAGATAGCCAAATTTAAAAAAAAAATAGATTTGCCCCTTAAACTCTGAAAAAATAATGTAAAAAAGACAATCACGTCCCCTCAAATGTTTAATAATATTAGGTAGATAGATAAATGAGATGAAAAATCAAACATTAATTATAAGAAACCGTTTAAGTAAGGAGTCGCTTTCACGTTCTTTTTTAATATACGGATAACGTTATTGTCTTTTTTATGTTGGGGAAAAACTCAAACACTACGCGTTCTCGTGTTACTACATTTAATGAATAATCGTAACGTCCCCATCTTATACATTATTGAGTAAACTATATAAATAAGTAATTGGTTACATCAAATGTTGAAATTTTGTGAGCCCGTGATATTTTTTTTTCCGCTTATTTATTTCACTCAATCGTATTTTTATAACTTTCTAGCCTTTTATACATAAAATTTCATTGCTAACTATTTAATATTTTTCTTAAGGCATATAATACACAAGCTTCTACCTTAGACCTCGGTATTATATAAATGACAATATATATGATAACAGACTAGTAACCAAATCAAACGCTTGGCGGTTCACCATCAATCTCAAAAACCAACCGATCAACAAAGAAAGAAAGTATTCATTGCTTAATACTGGTTTGTTCATGTTCACTAAAAACTAACGCCTTCATTTGTGTATGATCCACTAGCTCGCACCTGAGACAACACTAAAATTCAGAGGTTTCCCAAATATTTTAATTTTAGTTTTTGGATCTTAGGTATCCTTTGTAGAAAACCGAAATAACTAAATAAAAGTTACACTGCGTAGACAAAGTTGAGGGATAGTTTTACACTACAAAGACGGAATTGAGGGATAGCCCGTGCTACCCCTATTTTACACTATCTTTGCACCTGACATCAACTATTCTTGGTCTAATCTAATTTTCATAACAATGATAAATGGGTACTTCTATACATAATTGGGTACTTATATGTCATGAGTTAAGTTCATGTACAAAGAGCCTTATCGTACAAACAATAGCAGATTCAATAGCAAAGAAAAGAAGCGCTACCACGAAGACTAATTAGACTCTCAGATGGCACTCGGTTTCCTAACTCATTTACTTGAAGCCTTTCATTTTCGGCAGCTAAGGAGTACGAAAGGCATGAAAAAGAAAAACAACATGGTGACATTTTCGTAATTATTTGCTCGTAGTGTAATTATCAAAATTACTCAACAAAAGATCTTGTAGAGTAATTTTGTAAAATGATCTTGTAGGGTAATTATCAAAATTACTCTACAGGTATATCAAAATTACTCAGCAAGTTTATCAAACAACATACAATTCAAAATTACACTACAATATCATTTTTAGAGTAATTATACTATTCTACAAAATTACCCTACAAGATTAAAATTACCTCAAAAGATTAAAATTACCATACAAGATCATTTATAGAGTAACCATGATACTCTACAAGATCAAAATTACCCTAAAAGATAATTTTACAAAATTACCCTACAAGATCATTTGTACGGTCATTTTAATAATTACACTTTGAATAAATAATTACGAAAATGACACCACGTTTTCTTTTACCTTTTTACTCTATTCGTACGTTTTATATGATAAAAATATTTGTATTTAATCTTTTTATCTATATGTAATGTTCATATCAAACTTATAGACATGTCATTGCGAAACATAATTTTAAATACAGAATCATGATATAATTTTCTTTTCAAAGAGGGGCCTTACTTCTAAGCACCAAGTCATTTAGTGGACAAAAATATAATTTCTTCTCGATTAAACATAGATTACATTTAACAGAGTAAGTCTATTTTGCTTCTTATGCTTTGATCCAGATATCTAATTTGTTACAATATTTTTAATTTGACTCACTCCTTATAGTTACTTAATTGGTTTAATATCTTTTTTCTAGCTTACATTCACACTCTTAAAATTGATTTTTTATAAGGGCAAACAAGTCTTTTTGCATAAGGCGTATGGTATAGGTTTAAATTACTTAATTATATTTATTATTTTTTCATAAACTATAATTACATATACCATTTGTGTTGTTGGTACTAACTGAAAGATATGTACAGAAAATTGATTTTCACATTATAAAATTTGGGTGATATTTATAGATAATTTTTCATATTATAAAATTTAATAACAAATAACAATTAATATTATATACTATATAACAATACAAAAACCAATTGCCACCCTTTCGATGTTATAGCACCGTTGCAATAGAAATTAAAAAAATACAATGACTAATGTGTTTTTTTTGTATATAATTTTATTTATTCGTATATGAAGTTATGGTTACAATAATCAAATTTTGACATGAAGTTTGAAATCTCCATACCATATACAAAAGCAAAGCATGTACATAATTTTGACAACTCTGAACGTATATAAGTCGAAACACGATCAAACTAACTACGATAAGAATTGAGAAATAACACTGAAAAAATCGAACGAGAAGAAAACAAAAAGAATCCAAACATGTTATAGAAAATAAAAGATAATTGTTCGACCACGCTTCAATTATATCTATACTTCAATTTGCACGAATCTCACGAATGCTAAAAATTTATATTTTAATTCTCAAGAACCCTAAAAATCTCCATAGTGTTAAAGTCACCTGATGATTTGATCGATATGGAATCCGAAGGGTTTTGAGGGTTTATGAGCTTTTTTTATTAAGTGGAAATTTTACTATTTCACTAAAAAAAACTTGTCAAGTTACATAAAAACAGATGGTAGACAGACGAAAAACAAAACTGTCCCTACACAAAATGTCTTACTTGCCCTTGATAAAAAGAATCAATTTGAAGGGTGTGGGTGTAAGAGAAAAGATTGAACCAATTAAGTAACCACAAGTAGCAAAAAAGTTAAATTAAAACCATTAAAGCAAAGTGGATATTTGTACCGAACTACTCTCTGTTTAGGCCGAGTACTACCCGGATACTCTAGTGCTAAGCCAAGTACTTTCAAATTCAACTAAAGAGCGCTTAACAATTTGTAATCATGCACCGAATGCAACGATAGTTAACGTAGTTTTCATATCATATGGTATATATTTGGCATTTGTCCTAACAAATTAAAATCCGTAAAAGTAAAAACAGTAATAAAAGACACTAGTTAGTTCCTCTTTATTTTGTCGGGAAAGTAAACAATAAGCTTTTGTAGACAAAGATAGTACCAGTTTTAAAACTGTGCTTAAATTTTTTAGGCCGCCAGTTGCAACATGCAGATTGGCTTGTCAAGTCATGTGAAAATCAAGGGTAGAATTGTCAACTTGTCTTTCCAGGGGTAAAAGTGTCAAGCCGTATCCAAAATCAAAGCTGAGACCCCAAGCCAAGCCAAGCCAAGCCATTCGTGGGGGTCCAAAGACGACCGAGTAGAGTGCAGTTCACGTGGGTAGGAACCTCCCCCTCCTAGATCTCACGTGTGACAGCATATCTTGTTTATATACACGTGGGCCCTTTTTTAAATTTTTATATAATATAATATTATATATATATATATGATAAAATAATATAATAAGATCTAAATATTCAAAGATATTTATTATTCCACACCAACTTACTGTTTTCATGTAAAATAAAATTTTATAATGTAACTAGTGTTAAGGTATCGAGTTATGTGGCGTAAGTGACGAACTTTAACGTTTTTGACCGGAGGGGGTCGAAACGAATATACCTTAAAATTTCTATACGAAAACTACATATATAACATCACTGAGCAAAAAGTTTGAGGGGTCGGGCGACCCCCCGAGCCCCTCTGAAGCTGCACCCCTGCGTGGCGGAGACGTAAACCATGCTAGCTGTATAGCGGGGCTTGGGGACGTAAAATTGTGCTAAGTAGCAATTGAACAGCGACTAAAGCCGGGAAAATATAAAATAAAAACACGGTTTTTAACACCAAGTGACTCGCGTGACGTATAAAGTAGACGAAGTCGAATTTATGCCGATACATATTAGAAAAACAATGGGGTTAAAAAAACATGTGGGACAAGATGTGATTACTGAACAACGTGCTAAACGGCAATCGAACAGAAAAAGAAAACCTAAGAACCAAATGTGACCACCAAACACCATACAACGACCAAATCTTGGATTAAGCGTAAAAGTGTATATAAAGAATTGGTATTTTTGTATAAAGTATATCTAAACACAAATGCATTTTCTTTGCATAGAAAGTTGGGAGAAATAAAGCATATCGTATGCACATTTAGTTTGCAAGTTTTCAAGTTTACCTTTTTTATTTGAAATACTATACACTTTGCTTTTTTGAATGACTATATGATTAACATATAATATTTAAAAAGGAAAAGAAAGCATGTTAGGTTGTTTGCCTAAAATTTGGGACGAAAAACGGTTTACGAAAATTTGAAAAGGTCTAAGAAAAGGTTATTTAAGGATACTTTAAAATGTTTAAATCAAAGATGATGTTTCAAATAGTGTGTATATATATATATAGAGGAGAGTTATTTGAGAATACGAAATTTTGTGAGAACATTAGAAACTATTTTAATCTATTGATCATCCTCAATCAAGAGCTTAAATTAGAGGAGGTTTAAAGGTGAAGAGAACTATATATAAAAGACTTAAAAGGTAATTATTTTAAAAGTATATTTAAAAAAACCTATTACCATCGCACAACCCACTAGCCCCCTAAATTACCTTCATCCTCGTGAAATCAAAAACCAAATTCTCTGCAACTTCTTTCCAACGCCGGAGACAAGGCTGACATCAGAGATAACAAAACCAGAAGCCGACGTTGATACCATACGTAAGGTGTGAATCTGTTTCTTATTCTCATATCCTTCTTTGTGTGTTACAGCTGTTGATTTTCCATTCCTTCCCTTTTAATTTTCAAAGGTAACTAACTGTTGATTTGTTGTTGATTAAGAGTATTTGATTTTTTTTTGTTTTGTTTGAAGTATGTTGGTTTGTATCTTGTTGGGGTTTGAGAGTTATGTGAGGATGTAATAGGGATACTTAGGTTTCAATAGTTGAACATAAGGTGTTTGATGAAATGTCTAAGTATGTATTAGGTTGATTTTGTTTGGTTAATTCTATTTGAGTAGTTGCATAAGAGGAAACTGATTAAAGTTCTAAGTGTTTTATTGCAATGATTTTGTTGAATTACTTATGTTTGAGTAGTTGCATATGAGGTGTTTAAATAAAGGCTTAAGGTCTAAGTGTTTATTGGGTTGATTTTGTTGGATTTTTTTGTTTGAGTAGCTATAGATGAGGTGTTTGATGAAATGTCTATGTGTATGTTATAATTTATCCAGATGTATCTTATCAAGTGTATCTCATAGTTTATCCAGATTACCGATGGTATATTAGTATAATTGGTGAGACCTATCAATGGACCATGTTGGAATATGTGATTTTTACAAATTTGTTGGAATTACATAGCTTTTGTTTCATGATATTTGAGCTCGTTCAAGGACATAAACTATTTTCTCAAGTTGTAAAAAATAATCTTTTATACGTAGGTTTACACATGTGTACGTTATCATGCTTAAGCTTAAAAACATCTTTTGACATGTGTAAATCATCGTAGTTAATATTGCACCTCTGTAATTAAGCAATTTACACATGCGTAAATCATCTTAGCTCCTATTGCGTTTGTTTAATTAAGTAAGATGTTTACGCATGTGTAAATAATTGTTTACACATGTGTATATCAACTTAGTTAATGTGAACCTGTGTAATTAAGTAATTTACACATGTGTAAATAAGATGTTTGTACATGTGTAAGTAAGTTGTTTTTGCACGTGTAAGAAAGCAGTTGCATAACCTACTACTTACGCATACTAAAAATGTTGTTTAATTACATTTTATTGTACTGAGAATTTACATATGTGTAAAATAGGAATACTTACACATGTGTAAAATAGAAGCTTTGTAAAACTAAAATTTACACATGTTTAACTGAGAATTTACAAACAGAAACTTGTAACAAATTTACATATGTCTGACTGAGAATTTACACATGTTTAATTGAGAATTTACACATGTGTAAAACATAACACTTACACATATATAAAACAAACACTTACACAAGTAAAATAGAAACTTACACATGTGTAAAATAGAACCTTTGTAAAAAAATTTACAGATGTTTAATTGAGAATTTACACATGTGTAAGTTAGAACGTTGATTGTTTATACGGGATGTAAAACAAATGTCTTAAATATTGGTTTACGGATGTGAATATCAGGTTGGGTATGGTGTTTGTTGGTGATATTCTTTGGTGTATAGCTTTTTGGAGTTTGTACATGTTGAAGAACAAGATGATGTTGTTGCTTCGTCGAGTTTAGGGATATTGGGAAGCTTAAGATGGAGCTCGGATGTTATGATTTAGATGTTGTTTTAAAGTTTTGGTTGTGTTTGATTTTTTTTTTCAAAAGTTTAGGTTGTTTGAATCTTGATTGTATAGATTTATTGTTATGTTGGACGTTCGTCGTGTGTGGCTTTAAGTCTTGACTATGTTGTTTTATAATTTATAGTTTAGCTCATGTCGGGCCTTGTTAGGTTCTAATTGTTATACCATAGCTAATGGTTTGGGGTTGATGTCTTCCTTGGGGTATATCCCAGGGAAGCCTAATACTCCTAGGTAAATATTTTCTTATCATCCAAATTTTAGGGTGTTGTCCCCTTTTACATAATATACTATCTTGTTTAATTCACAGTTTACACATGTTAAATCAATTGTGCAATTTAAAACAGACACAAATATATGACAGTGTACACTTTACACAAGTGTAATTAGTTGCAAATATGTAAAATAGACACAAATATGTGACGGAGAACAATTTACATATGTGTAATTAATTTCACATATGTAGGAGATACATATATGTGATGGTGAACAGTTTACACGTGTAGATCAACCACACATATGTAAATAAATTGACACAATATAAAAACCCGTACGTATAAGAATACTTGAAAAATAACATGATAAAAAAATATAAAAATATGTAAAATCCACCAACACTACAAACATAAACGTCAGTATTAATTACATCGAAGTAATAGCATGTACAAATAGTTTTTTCTCCTATTTTTCAAAGGCCACCAAAATTCAAACTGACTTCTACATAGTTACGTTCAATTTCTTGATTGGTTGTATTGCTAGGCTTCACCTTCATTATTATTGCCATCAGAACACTAAGACTAAAGAGTTGACCCATTGAAGTCACCATGTGACACTTGTTGCTAGTGTTAATACTACAGCCGCTGGATTTTATTTGTCTCCTTTCGTTGTGTAGATGTAAACAACGAGAACACCAATGGTATCTTAAAGTTTGTCTTGGTATTTTTACGCTATTGGTCGCTCACCACAATATCATAAACACGTGTTGACTCCTCACAGTATCTAACGTGCCTAGCTAGTGCTTACACCAGCTTATCCTGAACATTAATTCAACATTATACATGTGTAAAACAAATGAATAAATAAACACAATATATTGGATGAATCTATAAACACCAGTATATCCAGTTGTTTAGTTACATGAACAAATTTCACAATGTACGAATGCAAAATCTAAAAAAAACATAAATAAACACTAATATTGTATTAAATTATTCAAACTAAACAAATGCTTAAAATCATATGATATAGATACAGCTAAAAGTCCTTGTAAACATAATGAACCCAAAACTTTATTTTTATGCTCTGTTTTAATTACAGTCATAGAAACAATCCAATCTTAAGTCATGTTGCTCTTAATTACAATCACTAAACTAAGCCTCAATCCAACAACAAAAATTTACGAAGATTAAACTTCATTATACAATCAATTCACGAATTCACTTCCACCTCATAACCTATAGTGCTCTCTAAAATCTTAACTTCATGTAGAACAACACATGATTACCCTCTACACATCACCAGTTAATATGAACCATATTTAAGTATCTACAGAAAAAAAAAACCCAATACATAATTATACATATTGCATTATTTTCTTTTTATACTTGCATTGTTAAAAGAAATACTAAAAAGTGTTTGAAAGTAAACGCATATAACAATTTATATACCAAATGGTCTTTGGCCTGGGGTACTTGAATGTTGCATAAAACATTGCTTTTTTAAGTGGTGATGTACTGATGGATTCAATGTTCGCGGTGAATAAAACGCATGTAGTTTAACAGCAAAACTAAAGTGTGTATATGTTTTAACAAAAAGATAATAATTTATATTTATATAAAGAAATACAATTTAATAGAATGTTTAGGCATTAGTTTGAAACAAAAAGATAAAAAGTAACTGAAGTTACGGAAAAAAGGGCGCGTGATATCACGTCATCAATATGAACAAAAGGCGTGCGTGTCATCTTGTCTGTCCGTTAGCAGACGCCAACTCTTTGTATAATCATTCGAACTACTCAAGCTTCTCATATTTTCTAATACAATTCCACTCTATACTGGTGCGCGTGCTCTCCACATTCATATTTTAACCTTGTATATTTGTTTGGAACGACCAACTAAATCATCAGATAAAATCCTGTGATGCTCTCAATCGAGCAAATACATCTTCTTCTCCATAATAGTGAGAATTGGATACATACTCGAGCCATCAGTTCCGGTGAAACCCGTTCGTGGGCCCACTGTGGTAAAACCTAGTTCAACTCGGTTTTGAACTGGCAACCTCCAGAGAAGCCTAGTTCTAAACTTTATTGTAACCATCAATGTCTTTTAAAATGATGCCAGTGGAAGTTGAAATTAGGACCTTAAAAAGAGAAACAAATGACTAACCACTAACCTTGTATTCTTGAGTGTTCTAGTGTTTTTTAGAGAGGAAAAGAAAAACAAAAGCAAAAAAAAGTTATTTTTTTTGGGATGGTTCGAGGGGAATAAGAAAGATTTGGATTCAGAGTTAGTATTGTAAAAAGATGACTACTTATACCTAAGTTGGTATAGGAAATGATGGCGTCCACGTAACACTTCAAAAATATCAAAGTATACGGGTAAGTACATGTTTTAAATACTAATTACAACAAAATAACTAGGGGTAAATCAGTTAATAAATAAAACAAAATGAGTGGTAAATCAGTTATCGTAGAAATAAACAAATTTGGGGGGGATCAAAGTGGATTAAAAGGAAACTAATATGTTAAAAATAATAATTCACACACAAACACACACATAATGTATATGTATGCGTGTACAGAGATGGAGAAATGGGGGATGAACTAGTGTTCATAAAAAATCATCAAAATTCCCAAATCCAACTAAAATTGGGGGTGATCTTGTTACATGTTTAGAGATTTTGAATGTCCTACATCATCTAATCATAAGATATGTCAAATTTGGATTTTTGGTGATATTATGAAATTTGATGAACACCACAAGTTTCGATTTAAGTATAAGAAAACTAATATGTTAAAAATAATAATTCACACAACAAACACACATAATGTATATGTATGCGTGTACAGAGATGGAGAAATGGGGGATGAACTAGTGTTCATAAAAAATCATCAAAATTCCCAAATCCAACTAAAATTGGGGGTGATCTTGTTGCATGTTTAGAGATTTTGAATGTCCTACATCATTTAATCATAAGATATGTCAAATTTCGATTTTTGGTGATATTATGAAATTTGATGAACACCACAAGTTTCGATTTAAGTAAAGGAAACTAATATGTTAAAAATAATAATTCACACACAAACACACACATAATGTATATGTATGCGTGTACAGAGATGGAGAAATGGGGGATGAACTACTGTTCACAAAAAATCATCAAAATTCCCAAATCCAACTAAAATTGGGGGTGATCTTGTTACATGTTTAGAGATTTTGAATGTCCTACATCATCTAATCATAAGATATGTCAAATTTGGATTTTTGGTGATATTATGAAATTTGATGAACACCACAAGTTTCGATTTAAGTAAAAGAAAACTAACATGTTAAAAATAATAATTCACACACAAACACACATAATGTATATGTATGCGTGTACAGAGATGGAGAAATGGGAGATGAACTAGTGTTCATAAAAAATCATTAAAATTCCCAAATCCAACTAAAATTGGGGGTGATCTTGTTGCATGTTTAGAGATTTTGAATGTCCTACATCATCTAATCATAAGATATGTCAAATTTGGATTTTTGGTGATATTATGAAATTTGATGAACACCACAAGTTTCGATTTAAGTAAAAGGAAACTAATATGTTAAAAATAATAATTCACACACAACACACACATAATGTATATGTATGCGTGTACAGAGATGGAGAAATGGGGGATGAACTAGTGTTCACAAAAAATCATCAAAATTCCCAATCCAACTAAAATTGGGGGTGATCTTGTTGCATGTTTAGAGATTTTGAATGTCCTACATCATCTAATCATAAGATATGTCAAATTTGGATTTTTGGTGATATTATGAAATTTGATGAACACCACAAGCTTCGATTTAAGTATGAATTGTGGATGTTATAGCAATATTAAGATGTATACGAGTCTAGGAACAAACCCTTGATGAAAAATTGGTGATCAAATGCTATAATTTAAGTGTTTGAATGATTAACCATGCTTGTGTTAAATGGGTTTTTGATAAATACGATGAACACATTAATGGTAATAGTGATATTTTAGTATTTGATGTTAATGTGTTAAATTCTAGATATAAATTGAACATATTAGACGTAAGGTATGTTTGGTATGGAGCTTTTAGTAGCTTTTAAAGTTTCTAGCTTTAAACTTTTAAGAAAAAACTCCCATTCAATAAAAGCCTTGTTTGGTTGAAGGAGCTTGAAGCTTTTAAGTTAGGAGCTTGAAACTTTCGGTTTAAACGCTCCTATCTAGTAGCGTTTAGAATGACCTACAAGCTTTTAGGAAAAAATGACTATTTTAACCTCTAAAGATAATGACCTTTTTAATACACCAACATTTTAATGTTCATTTTGGTTATTTTATACATTTTATTAAAAGCTACAACTACTCTACGAAACACCTACATATATCTAAAAAGCTACAGCTACCAGCTATCAGCTACAGCTTTCAGCTATCAGCTACAACTTCCAGCCACCAACTACTTTTGCCAAACATACTTATAGAGGCTTGATAAGAATGTGAATACACAACTAATAATTGGATCATGGACTTTATAAAAATAGTATAAGATTCATGCCCTCAAGGTGTTTGATATAATGCCTAAATGAATATGCCCTCAAGGTGTTTGATATAAGATTCATGCCCTTAAGTAAATCGTATAAGATTCATGCTCTCAAGATGTTTGATATAATGCCTAGGTGAATATGAATTGTTGAAAAGTATGAAAGAATCATGTTATGGGTCTTGTAATTGAGGCTTTGGCTAGTTGCGTGCCATTTGTACTATGAGTTCTACATGATAAAATTTGATTGAACTCTATAGGCAATTTGGGTAAAGAATCAAGTGGCCAAGCTGGAGTGGACACGCGCTTGAAGGGAAAGCTTTAAGGTACGTGGCTTTATGCTTCGTTGTATTTTAACAAATAAATTTTGTTAATGATGTATGATGGACGAGAAAATAAAGAATAATGACGAGTTTGGTTAGTTCAAAGTGATGGATTTCACACAAATAACCATACGAGTCAAAATAAGAATAATGTTAAGTTTGGTTAGTTCATAAGTGATAGATTTCACACGAATAACCAAACGGGTCAAAATAAGAATAATGATAAGTTTGGTAGTTCATAAGTGATGGATTTCACACGAATAACCAAACGGGTCAAAATGAAGAATAATGAATAGTTGGTTTGTCCATAAGTGATGGATTTTACACGAATAAACCAATTGGGTCGATAGTGTAAACCGAGTAACGGGAACGCGGGTTGTAAATGGTGAACCCGAGAAATCGGTTAAAATATAGAGGATGTGAATTCCTTAAAGTAAACAAATTAAAGTTTATATTTGGTTAAAGTTAACAAAACGGGTCAAAATAGTGCGTATGCAAACCGTGTAAACGGAGCGTAAAACGCAAGTTGTGTAAGCCCGGATAATAGGTAAAGACTTAAGGAATTAATCCTTATCATAAGATATGAGAAATATAGCTTTAATGCTTAAACAAGTGAAACAGGTCGACTAATCATACGCATGAACCGGGTAACGGTGACGTATGTCATAAAAATAAAGAATCCGGATTAAGGATTTTGAGTAAATTACGTAGGTAATTGTTTTATGAACAATTAGAAATAAGTTCCGTGCAAAACGGACGAATATACATGAAGATATGGGATTTTTCGTTAAAAAGGGCAAAACGAGAAGATTATGCAGCACTGATGTGCCGTAACCTACGCCTGCCAGCAGAAGACTTCTGCCACTTTTGTGGATGTGTGCCGTAAGCTACGGCAATCCAGGCGTAGCTTACGGTGGGCTTTTTAGCAAAACTTTTTAAATGTTGTTTTGGGCATTCGGGCTTATCTAGATACGCTTTATGCTCTTTATAATTGTCGTTTATGATAAATTTTGATATTTAGGTGTTTGCTATGAGGTTACAGATGAAGATCAAGCTTAGTGAAAAACCGAACACAACCAAATATCAAACTTTCGCGTTTCGTTTAAGCGTTTATCAAATCAAACTATGTTAACATGTTGAAATGTTTTGAAATATTTACGAAGGTTTTTGTGAAACTCATAATTTTGTATGGACGTGTATTTGCATTACTTATATATAAAGGAAAATTTTTATAAAACTTTAGTTAATTAAGATCAGGTCTTACATGACATAATTCTGATGATATCCTCATAAGTTGGTCTAGTGGTTAGTCATTTGATTTCTCTGTTTGAGGTCTAAGTTCAACAACTACTAGCATCACTTTGAAGGAGATTGGTGATGGCAATGAAGTTTAGAATTAGACCTCTCTAGAGGTCGCTAGTTTGAAACCGAGCCGAACTGGGTTTCACCGCAGTGGGCCTTTGATCGGACAAGTTTTACTCGGAACTGGTGGGTTGGCGGCTCGGGTATGCATCCAACTCTAACCATTATGAACGAGGGGATGTAATTGCTCGATTGAGGGTATCTCAGGATATTTATCTAGTGATTTAGTTGGCCGTTAAAAAAAGTTGTATTGGGTTCAAATTTAAAATTTTGCATAACTTAACGCCATTGATCAAATGTAATTGACGTGGACACATCTAGGCAAAGTGGTAATAAAAATTCAAGGGCCTTATATAAAATTCCGTCCTTTTAGTTTAACTTTTTCCCTTCTAAAACATTCTTAATTGTATATTATACAATCCAAAAATAAAATTGTATATATCCTCTTTCTTGTTAAAATGTAATATAATGACCAAATTACCCTTACCTAATTAAAAAAAAAACCTATTAATAATATAAGCACAATATGATCCGATTCCAGGTTCCAATTTTGCTCAAGACTCTTCGATTGATTTTGAAATCAAAATCGATTTTGTAGTTGTTACAAGCTTTATTTATTGATTTTGGAGGAAGCTTTCAAAATCAGAACCGACTTTGCAGGAACGTTTGAAATAAAAATCAATCATCATCAATTGTCACAGAAGAAACCTTTGAAACCATAATTGATCCTACACGTTTTCTTTTTTGTACAGATTATGATTTTTTTTATAAAATTGACATACAATTTTGACTTTCAAAAGATTAAATTTTAGTTTTGAAACTTTCAGTATGAGTGAATCGAAGAGAGAGATTGACCATAAATATTTATGAAGTTTCCTAACTGCCTTGGTATTATTATAGAAGCAAAATTGAACAGATATTTAATTTTGAATCTTCCAAAATGGGTGAGTTTTTTTTTAATGGATGGAACAGAAGCAGGTTAAGCAAATTGAAATCTAATGGTTGAGATTGGCTTTTTAATAAGAACACCGGTTAAAATCGTGTAATATAAAATAATTGAGAAACTTTGATGTTGTAGTAAAAATAAGGATAAAATAGTCATTTTTTAATTTACTTTTAATAAAATAAATCACAATGAGTAAATTGTAATTTCTTACCTTAAGGAAGAAGATATATGCAATTTTATTTTTGAGTTGGGTAAATATGCAATTAAGAAGATTTAAGGGGGATACACGCAATTACCCCTATTAAAAATTATATTCTTTAAAATTATTGAAGAGGTTAATCTTGAACTCGGAGATAAAGATAGAAAAAATTATAGATAATTCTTGATGAATTATTTTAGTGACAATTGTTAGTTTAAATTAGATAGGTTTATCTAGTTGTTTATTTTATTTTATTAAATAGAGTTTGAGTCGGGTTAGGACTATAATTAGTTTTAGTATAAAGAGAGGGTTTAGGTTATTGTATTAGGGCTTCTTGTTAAATTAATAAAAAGAGTCGAACAGTTCGTTAAAGTATCATGTTTTTATGTTTGATCAAAGCCTGATTTTCAATAATAATAATAATAACTTCTCACATAAAAAAACTTAAAAGATCCACAATAAAATCCCACACACCAAACCATGATGGTCACAAAACCAAGAAATGCTCTACTTTACTAAGAGTGTCCTACAACATGTTTACGCACCAAGGAATATGTAAAATGTCACATTGAAACAAATGAGACACATATTTCGACACAATAAAAAAGTCTAATTGGGACTAATGTTTTATGCTACGAAAATAAGTGATTTTAAAACATAAGTTACCAAACATACCTTGGTTATAACATAGCATATATTTGTGCTTGCAAAATTTGAGTTGGGAACAACTTATATAAGGATATTTTATTTATTTTCCGTATCTGTATTAAGGTTTTATTTTGAATTATTTCCTATTGAAACATCAAATGCTTAATATAAAAGTGTCACATAACGAAGCTTGTATTCTTGTAAGAAAGTATTACTCTAGTAGATAAAAGTGTCACATAAATACAAAATAAACTCTATACGTTGACAAAAATTGGACCTATACTGGTTTTCACCATTTTAGACACATAATAGTATGTCTTTTTTTATGATCAACAAAATCCCGACGGGTAAACCCAATGACAAAAAGTCACTCACGTAGCGAATGTAGATGACGTCGATGATCTAGCCACCACCATTCAAGTGGAAATTCATCACCCAAAACTTCACTGTGGTAAAACCTCAGTTCAACCCAAAGCAATTTAGTTGCAGACAAAACTTGAACCCATGACCCTCACTTTAAAAGTAATGGGGTTATCAACGCACAAGAAAATCATCATCTAATAAATCAATTAACTAATACCTTAAAATTACACCTAACTCAATGTTCTACATATTCTTAATTTACTAAAAAATGTACGAGGCTTTATCGATATTATATTATAATGCATGAGGGATATACTTTTAATATACCAAAAAATAAGAACTTTTTCCTCTTAATTTATAAATAAAACAATAATTACATTTTAGTCCCCTAATTTATTACACTTAAATCTCTAGGTTTAAGCATAATTATAGGTAATTAGTTACACTTTTTCTCCATCCACAACAGACTTATAATTCTTTTACGCATTTTTGTCATATCTTATAAAATATAATGTTTTAAAAAAATCCAAAAGTATCGTGACGACCTACTCATTTTTGCCGACATTTCGCTAGTTCTCTTGGTCAGTATTGACGTATTGATTAAAAGTTACAAGTAGATGATGACTTAGTGTACTACTGATTAAAGCCTAACGTACTTAGTCATTATCCAAGTATGTTTAATAGTTATAGAATATCAAGTGATTAAATACCGTCAATTTAGTCCCCTTATCTATATTACACTTTAATCTCTCATCTTTAACAATATTATAGATAATTAGTTAGTCCTTACACTTTATCCCCTTATAAAAACAAACTCCCCCCTCACAATAATTTTTAAACGGTCATAATTTTTTATATGTTAATTTTTTTTAATTTACAGCATAAGAATGAGTATTTTATTTTCTTTATTTGAGTATAGTATTACCATAGTTTTTTATTTAAAAAAGTTAACATGTTACGTGATTAACAATATTTGAGAATGAGAAATATAGAATCATTAACCGAAACCAAACAGAAATCAACAAAAAACTGATTAACCGAAACCCAAATTAACAAAAAACGGTTATTGATTTTTTTGTACCCTCATTTAACAAAAAATAACTGAACGGGACCATTCATGTTTTCATATATTTCTAGCTTTTATACATTCAGTTCATGTATTTCATATATATATATATATATATATATAACACACACACACACACACACACACCCATTTTATGTATTTATGCCTCCATTTCATGTACATATACATTCATTTCATGTATATATACCCAAATTTCATTTATTTCTAATTAAAAGTTTTAGTCCAGTTTGGTTTTGGCTATTAACCAAAATTAAATGAATCAAACCAAAAAACCGTCAATCTAACTGAATAAACCAATCCGACTAACTGAAAACGGATTGGTTAATAAAATAGATTAACCGATGACCTTGATTTGGTTGAGGATAATAATCTAACCAACCGAACAATGCACAATGTGGCAATGTTTGTCTTTCCCACCGCATCACGCTCTTTTATTAGTTATTAACCAAAATTGGTTATCGATGAGCAATAACTAAGTCGTTAACCTAAACAAAATAAAAATAGACGAAACAAAACTGAAATCAACCAAAAACTGAATTAATTAAAAACTGAATTAACCAAAAGTGATTACCAATTTTTTGTACTCTTGTTTAACCAAAATTAGTTGAACCGAACTGAACCGAATCATTCATATTTTCATATATTTCTACTTTAATACCTCTGGTTCATATATTTCATATATTATATCTCCATTTCATATATTATATCTTCATTTCATATATTTGTACTGTCATTACATGTCCTTATACCTCAATTTCATATATATCTAAGCAAAAGCCCAAGTTTGGTTTTTTCTATTAACTGAAATTAAATAAACCAAACAAAAAAACCTTAATCTAATCGAATAAACTGAATTAATAAACCAAAAACCAGTTGGTTAATAAAATAGACTAACCATTGACTTTGGTTTCGTCTTCGGTCCAGGATAATAACCGAACCACGCACAACACAAATTAAATTGATTACCCGATTACTTTACTTTTGATGTATATTTATCACAATGATACTACAATAAATATTATATGAATAAGAAAACTACAAAAAAACGAGTTCAAAATGCGATGTGTCGCTCCCGCTGCATCGCGTGGACATCCTACTAGTATTATAATAATGGAGTTTCAGATGACATTTTAACTTTAAGTAATACACGTACGATTGCCCAAGGTAGAATACATAATGCATGTGTTAAATACTTTCTCCTAGCAAATCTGTCTTTTACCGCGTAACTATTGATTTTTTAAACAATACTTGCACCTTTATCTACTTAACTTTTGGTTATTTGAACAATGATTACACCTTTGCCCCTTTGTATTTTAAACCAGCTTTCTTCCGGCAATTTTTAAACGATCATATTTTTTTCACATGTTAATATTAAAAAAACCATAGGGACAAGTATTTTATTCTTTTTAATTTAAGTATAGTATTGCTACAGTTTTTTTTAAATAAAAAATTGACTTTGATTACTATTGTATGTGTTCCCGGCCACATCGCACGACATCCCTCTAGTAATATTATTATGTGCATCTAAAAGAAGTGGCGATCATAATATCTTCTTTTAGTAGTGTTATTTTTCGGATATCCGTTTTAGAATCGGGTTATTCTTCGTATATTAAACCTTAAATATGATAACCAAACATTAGATAACACTAAATGAATTATCTAGTATCATTTGATTGTAAGTATAGTTTGATTTTGTTTTTATCGGTTTGGAACTATGTTTGTGGATTGATAATAAAGTAAAGACTTAGTTTTTTAATGATCATATGTTTATGCCTATTTAGTTTTGTTCAATGCATGATTAATACTCTTTGTGTTTATTGTTGAATGTCTTTCAAATAATAGGTGCATGAAAGGTCAATTACTGTTTGTTTTTAATTATTATATGGTTTGTTAGATGTAGTTATCCGTTGTAGTGTTATTCATAATTTGAGTAGATATAAGTATTCTACCAATCTCGATAGTCGTGCGGTGAGAGGTTATCGATATGTCTCAAGTATTAGATTGATAGGGTTAGATACTTTATGAGAAGATCTTTTGAGTTTACCTTTCGCTACTTTCTTATCGAGTTTGATCAAGATTCTATAGTTACATGTGATTCCGTGCTGTGAGGTAGATTGTCTAGAGGGTACTTCATTATTAGAGTTAGAAAGCCCGTGAGGGAATCCACTAAACTGGTAGACTAACAACTTTTAGGTGTCTATAGGTTTCATCTGGGGAAGGGTCTAGGGTCATGTAGGTTATCTTTTGAGTTTAGTATCTCAAGATTCCGGGTCCACAACATTTCCATTACCGATAGAAGCTTGTCATTCATGTGTATGATCTGACCTAGGTAGTGCTTTTACATTATTTTGATCACATCCAAAGTCTTAGTTGGTGTTCGTGTTACCTTTAGTTAGTCCTTTAATAAAGTTCATTAGATTGTTAGAAACCCCCCTTAAATACAGAACAAATTGAGTCGAATCAATTTAGTTAGTAATCGAGTCTAGTAAACGTTTTTACTAGAGTCCTTTGGGTTCGATACTCGGACTTCTTAGGTTGTACTACATGGTACATTTGCCCGCTGTGTGGTTTAGGTTTAGAGAGTCTTAGGTTATAAATTTAAAACTTAGAGTGTCTAGTTTGGAGTTAATTAGTTAGTTTTAATTAAACCACTTTGAGCACATCATGAAATCATTGTCATGGTGGTGGTGGTGCACCGGCTGTAATTGGGTTTTAGGGTTGTATATCACAATGTAACTTGAAAGGACAAAATTACCCCACATGTGAGGGGCAACACGAGGGAAGTTAACAAAAAAGTTAATCTTCATCATTAAAACGTTTGACACCTCAAGTATTAAAACGTTTCATTTGGAATGAAACCTGATTTTCAGACAAAACAACATGGACGAAAATTGAGGTGTACTTTTTTGTTATAAAAACATATTAATACTTTCTTTCAAGATTAATAGAGAAACAATGGATTTACAAGATGAAAGGTCCCCAAATGACATGATTGTGGTGATCAAGGCCGGCCTGAATCATATGCAAGGTGGATGACAGAATAGGGCCCTCTATCTCGGGAGGAGGGGTAATATCTTTGTATATATAAGTAACTTTAATCCTTAACACAAAGCTTAAGGTAACCTGTTGGTTTGCTCATTCTCACTTACATAACTCACCGAGGTTCAATTCCTATCCTTTCTCTCTGTTTGTTTTTGCTTCCCAATTCTTTTTAATTAAGTTGATCAACCTTGAATTACCTATATGCAGTTAGGTAATGTTTGTTTCACATAATGGGATGAAATTCCGATGGAATTGGAATGTGGATTTCATATCTTATGTTGTGCGTTTCAACAAGAGAAGGGAATTGAACAATAACATATGGAATGAAATTTACATTCTAATTCCATCCAGATTCCATACTATTATGTGAAAAGAACACGCCTAATTTTAAATCATATTTTAATTTTTACACAAATTTACTTCCATTACATTTCACGAAACAAACACTACCTTAGTCTCATGCTATTATTTTTTTTCTTCCTAATTCAAGTTAACTCCACTATTTAATTTATTAGATTTTTTTTTTAATCTTTTTTTAATACAAATCTGAATAAATCAAATATGTATAGATATAACTGAAGCAAAATTATATATATACTAAATAAACTACCTATGTATTATCAATTAGATTATGTATAGTGGTTTTATCTATATATCATTAGTAAAGTGTCATGATCTTGTAATGTATACAATGGTCCTTTAACTAAACTAGCTTAAACCAAAAATAAAATAAAATAAAATAAAATAAAATATAAAATATGTGATTGTTTGTTTTTCATGTGGCCCCACTTCCTTATCTCTCATGCCCATTAGTGGGCTAACAAAGCTCCTTTTGGCGCCTACTTTCATTCAAGTGTAGCAGTGTTTATGGAGTAAAAGGGGTGAGGTGACTTCCCCCTCACCTCCACTACACACTCTAATATAGTAAAACGATAGCCTATTTAGTTTTGACATACGTAAAAGATAACTCATCTGTCTTTTATCCCAATTAGGTAAAGAATAACACATTTGTGTTTTAGTCTAATTCTAAGTCTATAATAAGTTTAAAGATCTACTTTATCTCCTCGCATAAGACCCAAGAACGTTTTCAAATTCTCAAAGACGACCATAGTGATGGTAGGATGATTCATTTTTTATTTGGAAGATGAATGGTTCAAATACATATTGGAAGGTGTTATAAAAACATTAAAAGCTAGCCATAGTGATGGTAAGATGAATCGTTTTTATTTAGAAGATGAATTGTTCAAATAAATATTTTTAGTGGTAAATATGGATTACTGACTGATCATTGTATTATCATTGTGTCATCGTGAAACCATTGTATTATCATCGTGTCACCGTGAAACCATCAGATTATATCCATCTCTACTACGCAATAATACCTATACACAAATTTAAGAGTAATCTAACAATTTGAGAAAATCTTATTGTGGAATCAAAACCAAAACTAAATGAGTTGTTATAAAAAGAGAAAAGTGCCCGGATAATCCCTGTGGTTTGCTCCGGTTTCACCTTTAGTTCCTACATTTTCAAAATTACAGCTATAGTCCCCAACTTTGGCAAATTCGTTCTCGGATAGTCCCTGGCGTGGATAGTGTTAGTTTTTGGTGTTAAGTAGGTGTAAAATTACTAAAATACCCTAAAGTATAAAACAAAATATATTAAATAATTATTAAATAAATATATATGATTAATATTTAAAGATTTATGCAGGACCCACCACCCACTTCATCTTCCTCACCACCACCACCATCGAGCTTCTGAAACGCCAAAATCGAGGGGTCGAAAGCAATCTGAACCATCTTAGCCAAACACATTGCAGCCCCACTTTGCACCCCTTTATTCTGATCATTCAAAGCATCAAACAAGGGCTTGACAAACAAAGAAACAACAGACCCAACATTCTCCCCAACATCCCCTTTCAAATACAACCTAGAAAGCTCACCAATTGCATCTCTACACGCATCTTTAACCCCTGACTCTCAATCTTTCAACCTTTTAACAACATGGGCAATGATTTTTGTCAAATGGGTAGTTGCAGAATCAATGTGGGTTGCACATAACAAGTTATGCAACCGAATTGACTCTTTTCTCTCTCTCTCTCTAACATTCAGATGTTAACGAATCTAATGAGTTATGAAAGGGGTGTTAGTGGTGGTTGTTTCCTTTACTAGTAAGGAACAGGGGATAGTGGTTTGGTCGTGATGGCAGGGACGACGGCGGTGGTGGCGGCAGCGTCGGAGCAGTGCCGAAGTAAGAGTGTGAAGGTGGTGGCGGTTGGGATTTGGGGGTGGTAGTGTAGAAGTGTGAAGGTCGTGATGGTGGTTTGGTCGTGATGGACGGGACAACGGCGGTGGTGGCGGCAGCATCGGAGCAAGTGCAAGAGTGGAGGTGTGAAGGTGGTGATGGTGGTTTGGTCGTGTAGATCAGAAGGGGAAAGAGAGACGAAAAGGAGATAGGGGTGGGGGTTGGGTAGGTAGGTGGGTAAAAGGCTTAGGTTTTTTTTATTAATTATTAAGGGCATTTTTCTAATTTCACCATAACTTAATAAGAAAACTAACCATATCTACGCTATGGACTATCCGAGAAAAATTTACTAAAATTAAAGATTGTAACTATAATTTTGAAAATGTATAACTAAAAGTGAATTCGAAGAAACCACATAGACTATAAGGGCACTTTTCTCTTATAAAATATAGAAAAGTATTTTAGTTTGGAGTAGAAAATAAAAACAAGAGGAAGAAAGGCTCATAAAATACGTGAGAGAGACGGGTGTGTGGTCCGACATGATGTCGGACGATGATTAGCTGTCCCCAGTGTTGCGTATTATAGAGTCCCACGTGTTCCCCCAAACCTCAATAATGGATCTCATGTGGGTCCTACAAAACAGTGGTTTTTCCTCCTAAATCCATACCTCGTCCACTTCGTTCCCGGCCCATGTGAAGGCACGTGAAGTTGGGCCAATCCCATGAGGGGGAGGTTCCATATCAAATATTCCTCCAATCAACTGTTTCTTGTCTATTTACCATCTTGTCCTTTACCTTTTTTTCATTAAATAAATATTAAAAAAACCAAAATAAAATATTTGGTTAACTCATAATAATATGGTGAATTTGAAATCACCACACCAATATATTTAGAAAAAAAAAATAGAATAAAAGTATCTTATTATATAAAACGTACAAATGAAGTAAAAAAGTAAAAAAAAACGTGATGAGATTTTCTTAATAATTTTACTCGTATGCTAACTATCAAAATTGCTCTACAAATAATCTTGTAGGGTAATTTTGGTCTTGTTAGGTAATTACGAGTAAAATAATTATGAAAATATCACCGCGTTTTTTTTACTTTTCCATGTCATTCGTACGTTTTATACGATAAGATATTTTGTACGGGATTTTTATATTTAATTATTCTGGTTTTAAAATAATTGAAAAGTTATAAATTAATGTAATTTCCTCTATTGGCAAGAACATAAATTTATCACATTCCAAAATAGAAAACTATATGTGATTACTAACCTCTTTATAATGTATTCAAATCAAGATCATTTGGTGGGGTCTGAAAATAAAAGAGCAATAATTGGGGTGCAAGGTTCCAATAATTTGAAAGGAGAAGGGGGTTAGGAGTTAGGTCCATTCATGTCTTCATCATTGAATCATAAAGAGGTTGGTTTCCACATGTTATAGTTTTTGTGCATTACATTATTATGGTTTAACACATGATATTTTTGGTCACACATCATTGTCAACAGGGTGATGATTTAAATTCTGGATTTCATCTAATCAAATATTAAACTTAAAAAAACTAAATTTAGTTAAAAACCAGCCAACCAAAAGAAGCTTGTATAAAATGTTTTTAACTACTTATATTATGAAACTTTTATTTAACCAAATGTTGTATAATGGGTTGTGTCGGAGTGATAATAGCCGAAATTGGAGCTTTTAGTTAGCGTTGCGAGTAGCATATTTCAATTTATAAAAATTAAATTTTACTTGCATATTAAAAGTGTCATCCTTGTCTCCGTCAACTATTGATTAGCATGAGAGAGTATCCACTTCCGACTGCATTTGATGACTTCGTGTTGCCTACCATTGCGTCTCATACTTGCCTCGTAAAGATGTAGGTGGCATGAACGAATTAAAAACGTATATTTCTACTCATGTTAAGATTGACACCATATTGAGAATGAATCTAGGCTGTCCTCTATCGGGGGAGGAAATTTACTACCAAACACTGACAAGAGGTCCAAATGCATTCCTCCGATGTTCGTTAGGTTGGAAATATAGTCCCCCTGCAAGCTCACGCGTATCAAATGACATGGTTCATGTTATAAATTAAAGACTTCATTATCGTGGCGACTACTGTTTTTTAGCAACAATTATCATTCAAATAACCTAGCGGGTGGCTGGAATAGCAAAGACACAAACAAATAGAAAGAAATGACAACTTTAAAAAGCTTGACCCTACTGGAAAAGCCTAGCTTAAATGTGGAAGTACGCTAATAATTGCGAATAAACACCATTTCTCCCATTTTACATTGTGGAATTTTGTCACCTATCCAGTTGAGCAATTGGGTCTTAGTGTCTTCAACCGCCTTCTCAAGGTATATTGGTCTTGCTTTTTGGAAAACCCATTAAAATCTAACCTTTCACAGATACCATAGGATGCCGACTTATGAGATAAAAATATGCTATAACGTGATAACTCTTGTTAAGCCAGGTTATTATCCTTCTAGTTAAATTATATGCAATCATTTGTGTGAATTATATAGACTTAGTTTGGCAATAACTAGGTCACACAATGTGTTGCATGTGCATGAGTAGGCACGATTATAGTTAGTGGTGGATTTAGAAGAAAAGTTCAGGGTTATCCTAATTTTTTTGACCTAGTGGTATCCTAATACTTGGTCATGGGTATCTTGATACATAAAACGACACAGAAGAAAAAAAGTTTTACACTAATTTTACACTTCGCCGATAAAGTTGAGGGGTTGCCCGAGCTAAACCTACTATCCACATACATCTGCCCCTGATTATAGTATGTCCAGTAGAGAATACTACCACCAATGAACACATGAGTCCTACTTCAAGTTAAAAAGATCAACAAACGATCTAAATTAAAAAACATGGGTGATATACATATTATAGATTAACAAAACCCTAATTTGATGAACGCATTGAGCTTTATCAAATTTTACTATTAGCTACGGGTTATATAATTTGTAGAGACTACAAAAATGATTATTTTTTTGCAAACAACATGATATAGCATGGAAAAATTAGTATCTAGTGCATTAAAAATAAACAACACTTAGTCTAATGTTTATATATGATTAAAATGATACTATTATATATAAATTATGCTTAATTTTCATAAAAATACACCCAGTTATACCAAAAATCAGATTTCGAGGCTTGAATTATCTAGTCATATGTAGACAAGATGTCACACCCCGGATTTCCAACCCGAAATCCATACACCGGTCGGCCCGGGTGGGGAGTATCGTGTCGTCAATTGATAATCATCATAGTCAATTAAACACGGCACAGCGGAAGTCTTGGAGTAAAATTACTATTACAAACCGAATGTTCGAAAATACAAAATAATATACAGGCTCGTAATAGAAGATCCACAGGCGGATAAAAAATTGTACATGGAAAGAATACAAAACAGACTTTGGGCAGATTTAGGATTTTCAAGATCCTCTATCACTACCGAGCATTTCCGGCCTATTTTTGTATTGTACCTGTAGATTAGTCTTTTGAAAATACGTCAGCTTTTGCTGGTAAATACACTCAACTGACTCATTTTGAAAACATTCCAAAAATGTTTTAAGTGCGTATCAGCACAAAATCTTTTATAACTTGGTTTAATTGACCATCCAACCTTGTTAACAGATTTAGATGTTTGTCATACATACGGGGCTTGGTACGGAGACCGAGACACAATTAACGTACATACCACTTTGGACTCACGAAGGAGTCAATTCCTCCCAACCTTGTGGGAATGCATAATTGAGCGTCTATCGGGTGTATGCCTACACCCGAGCTAAGGTCGTGGCCATTTCTATTGTAATGAGCCGAGGATATCCAGGACACGGTAGTTAACCCTCGATGTTTAAATTATCAAACAAAACTGACTAAAACAGAATATGCGGATTTATTATCCCCGAACGGTGTTCGATTGAATCCCATTTCCGACCAAGCGGTAATAATTTACCGTAACCTAAGCCCATACAGGGGAAATAAGTCGAGAGTATTTACCTGAGGTAGTCTTCTTTAATTTTTTTAATAACTCAGCCATACACAAAAAGGACTAAGTGCAGATAGCATTTACCGGCAAGTCTCTAGTCTGGATTATGGCATAAACTAACCAATTAAATACTACGGTCTTATTTAAGTCATAGACTTAGACCGACTAGCTACTTGAACAAAAACGTATGACGCTAGATCAAACGATGATTGGATAGAATGTAGTTTAATCCCAACAAGTACCTTGACTTGTTTAATGTGGGTAAACTATATACATTCTGGATTTTGAAACTTAAATGACAATGTTAAACCCGTTTCGGTTAATTTCCGTAAAATAGTTACATATACGTAACTGTGCGCATATTAGCGATATCGGGTAACCGGATAAGTTATGGACCAGTTCTATATGCCATTTTATTTTAAATAAGTTAAGATATCAATAGGATATCAATTTCTATGCCCGTTAAGGTTTTAAAACGAAGTTATGCCTCATAAGGGCATTTCGGTAATTATATACCATATAAAAGGAACTTGAATATATTTTAAGTTTACAATCATGAGATTCTAGAAAAATATTTTATTTATGATATAATATCAGTAGGATACCAATTATATGTGTATTTTACCTTTTATGACCAAACTATGCACCGAAAGGGCATTTTGGTCATTTTACACATAGTTTATAAATTATTTTGGATTCTGAGTTTATAACATGTACCTACTGTAAATATGTTTAAAATAAGTTTCAAATTTATTAGGTAACAATTGTTGGTCCATTAATAATGGTTTAAAACCATATTATGCACCTAAACGGCGCTTATGTCGTATAATGGCGTCTTTATGTGAGTTTCACGAAAACTGATGTTAAAGTCAGATTAAAATGTTTAAAATATGTTATTTAATATAACATATCAGTAGGTAGATGATTTACCTTGAAAATATTTGATTAAAACTATTTTATAAGCCACAGGGGCTAAAAACGTCAATTATCGACATAGTTTAAGGACCTGCTTGTAAACTCAGTTTATAACTTGGTTTAACATCCCAAATAATCCTACTTATAATATTACATCAGTATAAAGTCATTTTCAAGTTCATTACTATTTAAAACCTTATTTTATGCAAAAAGGACATTTTGGTCAAAGATGGCATAATTATGGAACTTGCGCATAAACTTGGATTCTGAGTATGATCATGTAATATAACCTCATAGGGTTATGCTACATTATATTATGATCACAATGCAACTTTAGATCAGTAGGTAACTAATCTAAATCGAGTCAGAATCGAAAGTCAAAGCAAAAGTCAAACTTTGCGACTTTCGGTTGCGAACCGACCCTAGAACTGAAATTGACGAGCCGAACATGTTCTTACATGTTCTAATTATTATTACCAACTTGTTTAAGTGTCAAAACAGGTTTCATAACATATATAAGATCATTTTATGATTTTTTCCGAAAAATGACATGTTTGACTTTTTAATATCATAACTTTGACCCGTCAATTGGTCTAGTAAACGTGATCTTCAGGAGGTTCCCTTTATAGGGATTAACACCTACATTATTACGATCACTTAGCCATGTTCGTTTTGAACAATGGCTGGACCATAATGGTCTTAACCGAAAGTCAAAGTATTTTACGAAAACGCTTGACTTTTGGCTATAAAAGCCTATAAACGAAAATGCAAGAGCAAGGAACACTTATAAAAGGTTCCTACAGTGCAAGAGAACTAAGTTGGATGCTCCTTTCAGCTAGGAACTTCCAGAGGAGGGAGAAGAGTTATGATTTAGAAAGGTGCAAGTTCAAATGGTGAACTTGATCACCTATTTATAGTTGGAGAACTCAAAGGAGGTGAAGCCGGGTGTTTAGGGGTGTAAGAAGAAGCTTACAAGTGTCCCAAAATGTGGCATAGCAGTTTAGAGAAGCCATGGTTTCGAATTAATGGTTTTGGAGTTTTGCTTGGAGACCAAACAAATTTTCTGTAGCAGAGAGCTTCTCGCGCCCCACGAGAGGACCAGGCCTGGTCTCCGCGGCCCGCGACCGCCCCTGGCCACTTTCAAAGTTTGATACTTTTAACCCCTTAACTTATTAAAGCTTCTAAAAACCTTTTTAAACACCTTTTTGGCACTTTTAGCCCTCCGTAGCCAATACTTGGCATACCCGGGATTATGCCCGGACATTGTCGAGCTCTCAGTTTGTTAAAAGGTCACTCAGAGGTATAAATTAACGTGTTGACGCTTTTAATCCCTCCATCATCCAAATTTCACATATTTACAAAATTGAACTCTCTTGTCCAACAAATGGCACGTATGAGAGTTAGGACTTCACAAAGGATTACTCAGAGGCTTATTATAAGCATGTTGATTCCGATGTCACTCAGAGCTGGGCATGTTGACATATCAGTCACTCAGAGGCCAAATTTTCAAGCATGTTGACATATCAGTCACTCAGAGGGTGTTATTTATGCATGTTGACATCGGACCGTCACTCAGAGGCTCAGTTTGAGCATGTTGACGCCTTTAGTCCTTATTGGTCTTTAACAGACTTTATTTAAAGTACAACACGTGTCATTATACTATTGGACACGATTTTACAGGGTGTTACACAAGATCAACAATTAAAAGCTTAAAACACATGGCTAAATACAACCAGTGAACTCTCACATTAGTACAAACCTAATGCATCTAGTCCTAAGTACCAAAACAATCACAACCACCACCACCACTCCACATTACCTCTTGCCTTTCTCCCTGTTGACTCTTTCTTAAAACCGACCCCCACCTCTTTAACAATACACCACTTTAAACTTCTCTTAAACTCTCTCAAGAACTTCCAAGTATTCTTCATTTCTCTCTAACTTTCTAAGGTTTTTTTATTAGTTATGAAGCACCCTTAAGCTCTTAATCCATTATGAGACTTGGGTGTGCTTCAAATCTTCAAAGAAAACACTCTTGAAATACACTTTAATGTGAATGAATCCTAGCTAGTCTTTTGCTTGATGATGTTCTAAGTTATAGTGGCCAAATGTATAAAGAGCATGTTGTAATAGAGGAATACTCCATATCAATGATTCACCCAAAAACATGGTAATACATAAACACACTAAAATTAACAATTATTATGTATCACACCTTGCAATATGTTCAACATTTTTGAAAGATTCTTGAACTAACATCACCAATTAGTTGTTAAGATCACAAATATGCAAAATTTTCTAGAAATAACTTTCAAAAAGTTGATGAACAAAGCACAAGAACAAAATGTGTATAAAATAAACTTGAATAAGCACTAGTTTAAAAGAAGTGTTCAAAAGAGTTTAGATTCGTCATGTTTTGATCAATTCACTTAGTTTATACTTTAAAAAGGTTTATATAGTGGTTTGATAAGGAAAAATTGGTGAAACCTACTAGAAATAACTAAACAAAATAAATACGAAAAAACCAAAAGGAGCCATAAAGGTATATACCCTAGCTACAGATCTTGAAAGTTATAAAATCTTTACAATATCTTTAGGATGCTAACAAAATGTTGTCAACGAAAAATCATATATTTTTAAGTATATATATATATATATATATATATATATATATATATATATATATATTGTAATTTATGAGGATAAATAATCACCAAAAAATAAATAAAATACTTAGACTACCTTGAAAATTCTCAAATTTTATAGCAATTTATATGGGTCATAATAAATAATCAGAAACCAAATTTCAAGTGAATCTAAGTTAGGAAGCTATGGCTTTGAATAATGGTTTAAATTACATTTTAAAGACTTTTTTTTTGTATTTTCTTAAAAATTACACTAAAAATGTTTAAAGTAATACTTTTTTCATAGTTTATAAAGTAAAAATGATTTTAGGACTTTTTTTTAATTATCTAGTCATTGGAATAATTATAGTGAATTTAGGGTATTCACAAGTATTTAAAACGATTTTTATTTCAAAATCGGTATCTATAAATTGAAGAAATAAAACTATATAGGTTTGAAAATAATGATATATTTTGATGTTTCAATAAGTTTTGAAAATAATCCAAATTATTGGGGGCATTTTGGCCAAAACGACAATAAACGGTAAAACCGCCAAGTGTCCGAAACTTTAACCAAAAAGCCCTAAAACTTGTCACACTTTTACATTACATTTCTTCAAGTTAAAATATTGTTCAATGTGAAGTACTTAATGTCATAAATAATTAGAAATTTAAAGTATAAAACATAATCAAAACCCTAGTTTTGAGAATAAACGTGAACAAGCTTTGTTTTACAAACGAACACCAACTATTAGCCTCATCAATCTAGGTGTATTTTGTTCAGGGAAAAGTCCTAGTCATATGTCGATCAGATTAGATCTGGTGTCTTATCTATGTTGAAACTTGTAGGTAGACAGGTAGCGTACTTACGGTATTCCACGTCAACAAGGAGTACTACTGAACCCCGAGTAATGGCGCCACACTTTTAAATTGTTTGGGGAAAAGGCATGCTTTGCATCATGAACAGTTTTTCGTACTTGTACATATATCCATAGCTACATGAGATGTAACGTTACCACGGAAAGTCCTCTACTAAGTATAACCATAAACTAATATAGCCACGTATATTGTGGAATAGATCTATTTGGCTTGTAGTCGCACAAACCTGTTCGATATGGTAAATGAATGCATGATATCCATAATGTTCTGTGTTTGTGGTAAAAAAGGGTTTGGGGGCAAATATAACGTCAAGGTTTATTTATACGATTCATGGTAGTTATAGTGAAATGTGTATGTCATACTCACACATGTTTTACTTGCATATATATAAACCTGCGGACTCATCAAACTTTTGGTTGACACTTTTAAGCATGTTTTCAGGAAAGTAATCGTGCAACGGATCTAGCTACGGGCCTTATGACGCTACTTTTAGATGTGCTATTACATGTCTTTGTTTTTGCTGAACTTAATTCAAACAAATTGATTTAACAGTAACTATTCAAATTACTTTTGTGTGTGAATGAAACTTGAATTAATGTTTTAAGTTTGTTGTAAACAGTGGCTAAGTTACCTGATAAGTCACATCTCGTTTCTTCTCTTTCGCTATACGGTAGGTTGTGACATATGAAGATACTAAACTGGTGTCTGATTATTGCATGGGTCGTAATATATTTTTTAGATTATCATACAAAAGAATTTCACTTCGCCACACAAAATTACAAAACATACTAAGGGTGTTTGGGATTGCCTATTTAACTCTAAAAGTGCTTATTGATTTATTACTTTTTCAAAAAGAGTTTAAAAAAATGTTTGGATTAGCTTTTTTGAGGGAAATAGTAAAATAACCAAAATGGATATAATAAGTTTCCATATTTAGTTGCTATTTAAATGATGATGTTAGATTTGAAAATTTTATGTTTAAAAAGATAAAAGTCATTTAAAAAGCCAAGTCTTTTGTGGTTTTTGAAAACAACTTATTACTCCTTATAAAAAACCAAAATAAAACTACTTTTGTTAATGTCAAACTTTTCTAACTTATTGACTTTTTGAAAAAAAGCTAATAAGTTAACAAGTCAGTTTCAAACTCAATCCCAAACATCCGCTAATTTAATATTTTTATATAGGGTATTGTTGACAACGAACAAAGATACTCATAAACACTCCAATTTGCCTGTAACATGCTAAAATCATCACCACTTGAAAGAGACTACACCTTAACAAACCTATTGGTAGAGTTAAGCTACAAGCCATTTAGTACTTTGAGTCTAGTTATTATTGTTTTTCTAAAATACAAACTTAAAGTTTAGAATTATAATCCTCCTACCAAACTTATAAGTTATAACTTCTATCAATTTATTGTAAGACCATAAGTAATAGTTTGGTAAATCATATCCTCTTTTTTAATGTAGCGTCCAAGTCATCTTAACTAAATCATTGATGAAAAGATACAATGGTGAGGTATGTCATTTGAATTGATAAAAAAATATATGATTGGTAGTCATAGCCTAACCAATCACAACAACTCTCTATCTCTAATAAGCTTGTAACCAAAATGCTCAACCTAAAATGTGACAACCACATGAAAAGAGGTGATGTTTCGTGTTCTCTTTGTGGCTTGCAAACTACTTTATGATTACATATGGTCTAAATGAAGTAACATTTTTCAAGTAAGAAAAGTATTTACAAAATTTTAGAATGCTAGAAGAAGATTCAAATTTATGTTTTGCAACTTCCAAGAACGTGAGAATAGGATTCAAAAATACGATTCTTTTTCAATATTGAATAAAATATATATTAACAATGACATTGAATATTGAATAAAATATAAATTAACAATGACATTAGAATGTCAAGTTGCATTAGACACCATGATTAGTGGTCATGTGAATCGTACGTGGCAAACCACACCACTAATCTCAAACAGCACACTAACAGCAAAGCATTGTTTTTGCATCGCACGTGCGAACTCTAATCTGGTCAATATTCAAAAATACCATCTGTTAAATAGAAAATAAATATACAAACAACCTTAAAATCTCTTCATCATTAGGTTCTCCAACTTGGTCCCTAAATCTAATAATATATTATCTTAGCTAATCATGTTTTCTATTCCCTAATCATATAAATTATTTAAATATGCCTCCAATATATTACTATAATTAGATTAGATATGTAGATTAAGACCATATTATGTATTAACATAGTTTAATTTATATCAATTTCTGCTTATCTATTTGTATACAGTTTACATGTTTTTGCCAATTTTATTATTGTATGATGCATGAATATATTATTATGAGTTTTGTTTTGTCCTATTGGTTTTTTTTAATTTTATTAATGTATTAAGATAACTTTCTCATGAATTCATAATAATTTATAAGTTGCTTTTGCTAACTAGCTATCATCTTAAGCATCGCTCAAAGACGTGTCGTAGGCAGTGTTGTAATAATCACTAGTCGGGCGGTGGGGGTGTGTACTAGCGATTATTCGGGGATTAATCGATGCCTAGTCGAGATTTTTACAACCATGATCATAGGAGCAATCCATTATCTTTCGTTCTTTCAAGTAGAATTGCTATAACATGAGCATTCTTCTTAGCAAGAAATCAAGAATCATTCGGGTAGGAAGGATAATGGCTAGGAAATTTTAAAGATGTAATTGCGTCAGGATTATTAAGGTTTAGTTCCATACCCCATACCCCATCACTCGTCGTATTTGATTGGCCCACTGTTTATGACTTTGAGAATCATGATGATATTACCGAGAAAATTCTTTGTCAGGATATTTTTACTTATCGTTTCCGACAAATTAGCAATGATTCTTTTGGACTATGATTGCTACAACTTTGATTCCAAGACCATGTCAAGAGGAGTATGATTACAGTTTGTTTTTTTAATTTTCCACAATTTTTTTGTCACATTGATACATGTTGCATGATTTCTCATGTTGGTTAAAAAATCTTAGTTTGCAATTTTTTTCCATATTAGGTTAATGTCAAATGAAAGTTGAAAACTTACATTCTTAGTTTAACACTAAAACAAATTTCTTTTTGTATGTAAATTCCTAGTTTCATGTACCAGCATCTATGTGGCTACTTGTTAATTATAACTTATAAAGGTCCCTTGAAAGTGACGATCTAGAAAACTTTCATAGGGGTAACGTTTTAAAAGAAAGGAGTAACGAAATCGAAAAAACGTCAAATTTTTCCAAAATTTACACTACCGTTGGAGCGCCAAGGGGTAGCGGAGGCTACCCCTAATTATGATATACATCCGCCCATGTGCCTTGATATCTCACATGGGTTATGTAGATAAACACATAAAAAGACAATACATACACAAAATTAGACCAAGGGACTAGTCTTTCTTTTTCCCAATCATCTTCTTCTTTGTCCTTTACAAGTTTTTTCTTGAAATCACATCAAAATACTATGCAATCTTATAAAAACCTAAATATATTCATTTTAGAACCGACTAATGCGAACAACAATTGAAGAGAGCATAAGCAAAACATATGTACAATAATCTCTTACCTAATATCTTATAAATGTAATCGGTCCTCAACAAGGTCGTCCTTGTGATTTTGGATGGTATGTGCGCACATAATGTATATAACATGTAATACACATTCTCTGGGTCGGTGCCGCTCCTCAAGAGCGTTCCAATAAGAAAGAGTTGTGTACTTAACTTCCACCAAAATGTGTTGGATTTATTCTCCATGATTATACTTTTAGCATATATAAATATTTTGTAACATATCATTGTTTATTAAGATATGAATAAATGAGAGTTAATGGGTTCGATAACAATAACAGTTTATTTTCTTTTACAAATTTCTCATGCAGATAACTGCTTTAGAGAAGTTTAATCTGTGTAAAAATAAAGGTTAAATAATTTATTTGGTTTACAATATAAAGATGTCTTATTTTTTTTAAATGACTAATAATTCCACATGGGTAAAAATATGTCAATTCATCAAAATGTAATGTAATATATACAAGAGTAAATTGCACAAAACGTCCTTTAAGTTTTACCAATATTGCTGGTTCCAGCCTTAATGTTTAAAAGTTGCCAAAAACATCCTTTACGTTTATTTTTGTTACGGGTTTCATCCTTTGTCACTAACCTAGTTATTAATCCTTGTTAAATGGCCTCACATGCATAGCATGTGAGGGTAAAACCGTCTTTTCTACTAGTGAGGTTATAAAATCCAGGTAACCATCACACCATCCACCACTCCCCTTTCTTCTTCTTCATTCAGATCAAACCCATCCAGACCTCCATTAATGGCGACTCCAAGATCTCCACAAAAAATTACAGACTGACCTTCAAGATCATCGCTCTCCTCTCCATCTTCTCTGTCCTCCTCCACCACCGACACCACCTCCTCCACCGACACCACCTCCTCTGCCACCACCTCCACCTCCGACACCACCTCCTCTGCCACCACCTCCACCTTCGACAAAACCCCCAAAATCCCCAACACATCACCTCCTGCAAGAACAAAATCCCCAACACATCACCTCCACCTCCGTCTTTTCTGCTAGTGAGGTTATAAAACCCAAATAAAATCCCAGACCCATGTTCTTCTCTGCAAGAACAAAACCCACTTCTAACCATGTTCTTCTCTGCAAGAACAAAACCCACTTCTAACCAAACAACGTCTAAAGAATCACTTACAAACAACAATACATATACATACAGAAGAACGAGTGTTGAACAGAGTGGCGTGGAGCAGGGGGCGGCTTAGGCGGTCGAGTAGGAGGAGCAGGGCGGCGGCGGTCGAGCAAGGCGGTGCCGGAAGTGGAGATGGTGGGGGAGGAGCCGCGTGGAGCAGGGGTGGCTGAGGCGGTCGAGTAGAAGGAGCAGGCGGTGGGGGCGGTCGAGCAAGGGGCGGCGGCGGTCGACCAGGGTGGTGGCGAAAGTGGAGATAGTGAAGATCGAACCGAATCGCTGATTGAAGGAGTAACAAAAGGATTGATGGTGTTTTCTTGCATGATTTTGGGTGTTTTGAAGAAGATGAAAACAGGGGAAGATAGGGTGCTCTGTTTTGGCTTTAATGGAGGAGAAGAAGAGTTGAGAGTTGAATGATGATTTAGGAGTCTACGTTACCGTCTGCGTTAACATGATGCCATTTAAATTGCACAAAACGTCCTTTAAGTATGAAATAGACGGTTTTACCCTCACATGGCTTGCATGTGATGCCATTTAACATGATTTAATAACTGGGTTAGTGATAAAGGATGAAACCCGTAACTAATTTAATCTTAAAGGATGTTTTTGGCAACTTTTAAACATTAAGGCTGGAACCAGCAAGATTGGTGAAACTTAAAGGACGTTTTGTGCAATTTACTCTATATACAATTAGTTTCAAGTCATATTATGTCTTAATTGAATAAAACAAGAATAATAAGTACTATTGCTAAAAAAAGATCTTCATAAGAGTTAAATCATCAAAATAAGTTTTTTTTACTCAACATATGCAAATCTATGGAAACAAGCAGAGGCGGATGTACCATATAATTAGGGGTAGCCTCCGCTACCCCTTGGTGCTCCGACGGTAGTGTAAATTTTAGAAAAATTTGATGTTTTTACGATTTCGTTACTCCTTTCTTTTAAAACATTACCCCTATAAAAGTTTTCTAGATCCGTCACTGAAAACAACTATCTCCTGTATATATTTGTGTACTAATGCTAACATTAATGTTGCCAATATCACAATATTACTTGGGACCCATTCAGGATCACATATTGAATTAAGATCGTATTCAAATGTCAGTCTTTTGCATGTGTTGTAACTAACATTAAAACTTATTTAATAAAAAAATAACAAAAAGTTTATAGTCTACAAAATAGCATGAAATAATATAATATTAATTATACAGCTCAGATTACTAAATTAGGGTGATTAGGGCTTTGGATCTTAAGTATAGTATAACATCAGCAAATTTACTCATATAGACCACTTAGTCGGTTTTGACATGTTATGTTTTCATTTATCTTGATAAAGTTACGGAATTTACAGTTTTATACATGAGCTAATTCAAGTAAAAGAGGCGTCAACATCATTTTATCGTGCGAGTTCTATGTTTCGGCTCTAGAATCAGGATCACCTTCTCGTGTCTTGCGGCCTATCGAAAAATACATGATGGAAGATTATAACAATTGGTGTAAGTTGCCTCATGCCCATGTCACATCAGTTCAACAGGCTTTAGAGTTGCATATAACCCTTTGTTTTCTATAGACGGCTAGAAACGAAAAACTTTTCAATGGTAAAATTCAAAGCTCAGACGAGGTAGTAGATCTTATCAAGACAAACCCTTTCATTTGGATCAACTATAGAGGGAATATGTCTCCTCTAGAATGGAAGAATTGGTGTAAATGTGTAATATTTGTTTCGGTTGATTCCCAGTCTCATATATGTGTTATTTCTTTAGCTTCTTGCTAGTTTTGTATTAATAAAAATTTGTTGTTCAAAACATGAAAAAGCTATTTCAAGTTAAAGAAGATCAAACAATTCACTATTTGTGGCCTAGTGGTAAGAAGGCTTGGGTTCTACAATGGAGACCCAAGTTTAATCTCTAATTGTGTCACTTTGGTGGATTAGGCAATGATGTATAGAGCCTTACCTCCTTACAGAGGTGTCAGGTTCTATTCTAAACCCACCCGTGTTTTCATCCCACTGTGTGTTACGCCAGAGAGTATTCAGCCCTTGTGGTGGCACAACGTTTGTCAAGTGGCAGTCTGCTGTATGATTTCTCGGGGGAACACTCAAGCCAAACTTTGAAGCCAGCATGGGCGCGGTTAAGACAACATAGTCTGACTAGAGTTGGGCAATAGATCTTTCTAATTTGGAGAGTGCGATAGCATAAGACAACAAAATTCGATGTTGCCAAAAAAAAAGTAAAAGAAGATTGAATGAGATCCAGATTTTATGACCCCATTATCAAGATCTTGTGATGACAGGAATTTTATGTGAGATCAACACAAGGTTATTAAAATTTAAAAATAGTTATTGATGCTATTTGTGTAACAAGTGGGATTATATATAATCCAAACAATTAATATAAATATATTAATAATAAAGTGACCATATTTGGTTATTCTTAAAATGGGGAATCTATGCATGCTTCCTTTTACATTTCGAAGTGTCTCCTTTCTATCAAATAATATTATGTTGTTTTATCGACTTTGGATCCTCTCCATTTGCAGCTGTTTAATTTCCACAATGAATTATGGTTTACAATTTTTTTTAAACATAAATGCCAATAATGCAGAATATATTGTCATTAAAGCTTGTGTTTGCAACAACAAATTAAGTGACAATGTTGAGATGTAAATAATCCGGTTTACTTTTGTAACTTTGAACCTGTTAAAGTGCCGAATTTGCTGACATAACGTGTAATTTTTTTTTATCACTTGTCAGGTTTGATATGACAAAACATCTTATTCCGTTCATTTAGTGCTTAGAACAGCTAAAAAGTTTTGTGAGAGATAAAACGGTTCATCAATCTTGTTGGCACAGTCTTATAGTGAAACGACATGTGAAAGATTTATAAATATTTATGAACATCTTCATACCATCTCATTCCTCTTGATATCGAATTCACTATTAAGTATATTTATGGGTTGTGGAAATAAGTTTATATAAAGCCAATAGTTTTATGGATGGATGGTGCAACATGATGATACATAATAATTAAGTTTGAACCAAATTATTTGATTGGATTTGCACAATCATATAACCAGTTTACTTGGGATAATACAAATTATACAGAAATATATTAGGGGATTTTGTCGACCACACTAAAATTCGATCCTGTTTGGTTGAAAAAACATTCACCTACTTTAATGTTTATGAAATTTCCATTTTAAAAAAATGTACTTACTGAGAGTTATTATCTAATCATAATAAAGATGAGTCCGATTTTAACTCGCAGTTTTGATTTACTTAATCCTAATGAAAACACAAGTTGACACCGAGTATAGTTTTAGTTAAGTTTTGATTTATTTAACGAGTTTTAAGCAAAGATGGTGTAAACTGCATAATCATTTATATGTTGTGTTTATAAGATAAAGTGGGAGGGATATGGCGTAAAGGTTATGGAGTAATTTAAAGCAATAAGCGTACGCGTTAATCCAGATCTAACCATTATTTACTTAAAATTGATTCATCCCGAACTTCCATCTTCGTATTAAAAATTGTGTCAAAACGTTGTTATATTTTTTTTAACATATGTGTTATGTGAGTATATTTTCCGAAAACTTCATAAATAGTCTATGTTGTATATCAATGTGAACATTACCTATTAGACAAGTTATGTTATTAGTGACATATTAGGATAGTCAAGTACTCAAGTGTAATATTGTCTTCTATTTATAGGACAACTTTTTAACCCTAATTATTAACAATCTTTAGTCAGCTGGATGCAATATTTCTAGTTTAACTTGGTATCAAAGTTAGTGCTTACAAACTAGTTGGAAAACCCTAGATGAGGCGGTGGTGCACCGCCCTTTTAGACCCTTATTCTTTATAATTTTCTTCTTCCTTGTTATCGTTCAAGATCTGGTTTGGTACCGCCTCCGCCTGCATAACACAACACACGCTACAACATGCAAAAACCACCACCATCTTAACAACCATCGCCAAACCCTAGCACCGCCACAACCAAATGGAGTTATCGCTCTCATCTCAACATCACCATTGTCAACAACATGCCTTTAAAACCTTAGCTAGTCGCCACAATCGAGGGGCCTACCGCCACTTACACGTACATTGCACCATACGATAATAGGAGTTGTCTACGAATAGCCTCGTGCACAAGCCGTTCATGCAAAGTTACAAATGCGCGAATGTTGTATATTTTTTTCATGACCCAATAGCAAGTGTTATTAGTGATAGATTAAGATACCCAGGTGTAATATTGTTCTCTATATATAGAACACACTTCTAACCCTAATCATTAACTTCCATCACGATACAAAATTTTAGGATTAACGTAATCCATTATGGTAACCTTTTACTGAATTATGATCATTAGTTTATTTTGTACACAAACAACAAAAGTAGAAACCTCATCCGTAAATAATATTAAAAAATATATAACATTCATAAAAGTTTTTACACTTTTTTCACGACCCAATGATTTATATTACTTTGCTTTTAGCATAATTTACAAGATTTTTCTGTCAAAAAGATATTGTGGATATTTAACAATAACATCAGTATCTAGGAAAATAAGTTATTGTAATTTGTTTAAATCCATATTGTATATTTTTATAAATACAATATCAAAAACAATAACCAGGCAGGTCATTTCAGGGTACCCACACGTGCACTGAGCATGTGCAACTGTCACCTATGATTAATCTAATTATTATTTCTAAGTTATATTTTAAGTTAAAAACCAGCTCGTTATTTTATTATTTATTTTATATTTATTTCCTAGATTTTCAGGTTATTCTAGTCGTTTTTGCAATTGATGAGGCAACGTTCAAGTCGTCGAACCATATCTACTCGCACGAATAGAACCGTCTAGACCAGGACCTTCGGTACCTGGTCTGACCTAAACTCCCCCGGGACCGTAGAGAATCTCTTGTAACTAACTCAGGGTTCACTCCCATAATCGTCTGAGAGTGATAGGTCCGGCTGACGCCAGGTCAGCCGCTAAAAATGTATAAATACTACACTTGACACTTCAAAGAGGGTAATCTGTACTTCTCACTCTAAACTCTCTCCATATTCTTTGACTGACTATTTTGTACTTAGCTTGTACTTATTCTCACGCTCGAGCTTGGTCACAGAGAGGTTCCCCTCCTTGTGACGTGGCTAATGGTGATGTTTTTTTGTCCAGTTGTGCAAATCTCATCCAATCTCTGAAACTTATCCCTGTCATCATACGAGTTGCAGGTTCTTGAGTCTTTAGTGACGCCATCCTACGACTAAACCAAACAATTTTCTTTGAACTTTTATATCATTCCAAATCCGAAACCATCCCTCAAATTTTGTATATTTTTTTACGCTTATGTAGTGACGGATCTAGAAAATATTCGTAGGGGTAACGTCTTATAAAAAAAGGGTAACGAAATCGAAAAAATGTCGAATTTTTCTAAAATTTACACTATCACCGGAGCGCGAAGGGGTAGCGGAGGCTACCCCTCCCCCTAAGGTAGGTCCACCCATGCGCTTATGTAAAACCCTTTTTAAACCTTCTCACAAGACAAAACTCAAAATCAGCTTGTTAGCTATTTAATATTTTTCGTTGGCCGTTCAAAAAAAACTATTTGATATTTTTTAATTCATGTATATTATCATTATTAAAAACAGGTAGGTTGATAATAGAATTTTATAAAAGAAAAGTAAATTGGGCAGAATCATATCTGGGCCATGTGCACGGGCTTAGCTGTTAACCATGTGAATTTGTGATTACACATCTATTCAAACCCCCAACTTGGAGGTTTAACTGAAACTCGCACGTGCGGATTCCTAATCATGACTAATGAGTTGCAGCCCCAATGAAGATTATACATTTAAATGGACTATTTAGCCCTTGATACTCGCAAAAATTCGAGGACTATTTTGTAATTTCGTCTGAGGCAAGCTGGGACCAAGAGCATGATTGGAGTTGAATTACTGACCAAAATTATCATTAGAACTCATACTTTAATTATACTTTTATAATAATCACATGTTCCTTTACAAAATCATCGGATTTAACTTTTAAATGATTTTTATAAATATCGTTCTACATGAATGGGTGTAAGTAAGGGGCTGTTTGTTTCAGCTGTTAATGAACTCTTAATGGTTCAGACTCCTTACTGATTCAACACTTAATCGTTTAGACTGTTTGTTTCATGAGCAGATGTCTGAATGGTTCAGACATTTGCCTCTAAATGGTTAAACACTATACTGAGTCTGAATGGTTCAGACATTTGCCTCTGAATGGTTAAACACTATACTGAGTCTGAATGGTTAAAACATCTTATCTGAATTTGTCAGACATTTGCCTTTGAATGGTTAAGCGTTATACTAGCTCTTAATGGTTCAGACCTCTTAGTGGTTCAACAGTTAATGGTTCAGACCTCTTACTAATTTAGGGCTTACCCATTCAGAAGTTGGCAACCAGCCCATAAGTCAAGCTACTCAAGCTTTACGCGTTAAAGCTCGACCGGAGTTTATCCTAACAAGTCACAGTCGAGTTTGAGCATAAGGGTTTTGACCCGTATCATTTTATTGGTAAGATAATCTAAATGATATGCAATATTAAGTTGTGGTCACAATGTTTTGGGTTCATGTGATTACCATGGAGTAGAGGTGGGCAAAAAAAAAAAAAAAAGAACAGAAACCGGTTTCTAAACCAACCGAATTGCTTGTTATCGGTTTGAGAATAGCTGTTAAAACCGAACCGTACAGGATAAAAAATGGTTTCCAATTGAACCGGTTTGGGAAAAACCAATTTGACTTTTTTTAACTGAAAGCGAACCCGTTTGGACCCAAAGCGAAGGCCTCACAAAATTCAAGCCATTTTTGGTTAACCCGCGAACAATTTTTGTCTACTCTAGGAATGTGTTTTATATAAGCACTAATGTGTTTAATAGTGTTACGAATAACCTATTTTTACAATGATACATATAATTGAATAAAGTGAGTTAAGAAGTTGTATACTTGCATGAAATACTCTTTGGTTACAACAGGCCCAACCCATTTGACATTTAAAAACCCAAAGTAACACAAATATCAACGTGGCCCAATATGATCTACAAAGACGTTAATAATCAATAGTATTAATCAAGGCCATAAAAAAGAGAAATGTTTGGGCCAATTTATATGGACTGGGTGTTGTTTAGCCCATTATATTGACTTGTCAATTGTCATCGATTCAGCAACCACAAGTTAGATTCGTAAGACTTTGCCACCACAAACATCTCATCTTCGAGTTCTGACTCAATTATTTAGTATGGTTTGACCCATATATTTTTATTATTGGTAAGATTATCCAGATGAACTTGTCATTATACTATGCACTATATTAAGTTGAGGTCACAATGTATGGGTTCATGCAATTACCATGGAGGTAGGCTAAAAAAAAACCAGTTCCTAACCAGACTGAACAGTGTTTGTAATCATTGAGAATTGTGAAACGGTTAACAAAGAACTGAACCGAAAAAATGGTTTTAAACCGAGCCGTTTGGCAAAGACCAATTGACTTTCTTTGACCGAAACTTAACGAGTTTTGGGCCAAAAACACATTGTGCAACTCTACTGCTTGGAGCATAAGGCGTTCCAAGATTCAAGCCAGTTAGGTTAAACCACTATTACTCCTGAATGTTTTTTTATAATCACTTGTTTTGAATACAGTTATGAACAATGCTTTAACAACCGTTATTAAACCATATCGATTAAGTTTAGAAATATCTAACCGTAAAACCGATTGTACCAGGCAATTCAACCGAGTTTGACTAGTTAATCTTATAATTCCCATAAAATGAAACTTAACTCAAAAAATAATAAAAGTACATGTATATGATTCCATAATAAAAAATGATCCATAAAAACGTCCAAACCAACATTTTTTTAATAAGGTTACACTAGGTTTATCTCATTGATGTATCAAAATATGAGGTTTGTAAAAATTTAAAAATCAATTTTGAAAATTTTGTAATCCGGTTGAACGGTTTAAACCGGTATAATTGGATTACCACAATTTAGAACTTAGGTCATCCCCTAGTTTTACTTGCCTTAACGTACAGCCCGTGTCTGGTATCGGTATCTGGCCGGTTTATACCGTATTAAAACATTGGTTACAAATAACCAATTTTACAATAATATAGATAGTTAAATGAGTGATATGTGATTCAAGTTGTATCACAAATATACTCTTTATCTAACAGGCCCACCCCATTTGACCCAATATCCAAATGAACTCATTCATGGTGGAAATGTCCATATCTGCTCAATTTTGTATGGTCAAAAATAGGACATAGTCAGTCAGCCACAAACTCAAAAGTCAAGTAGGAGTATTTCTTAATTGTTAATGAGAATCAAACTCATGCAAAAGCCAAAGATTCAGCATATATCAATCTGGGAATCAACAGGTGATATCATATAAAAAATATGAAGAAAGAACACACAAGCAGCAAGTAGTAACCGACATTCTGTATCGTAGTAGCGGAACTTATCTGAGCTTCAAACCAAGATTCCATGTACAAGAACCGTTTTGGGCCATGTGTCCAGTGATCAGATCACTCCACTGGACACAAAAAAATACAACATTCCACTGATTCTGGTTTTGAATATATTGTTTGTTTAAGTTTTTCGGACAAAAACGTTTCTCATTCCTTTCACTATCATGATGCAATCTACCTCTTGCAGCCCCACTGACCCAACAGACTAAGAAACGTGTAGTCGTGTACCACACATTAAGGCATATAGCATGAAGCAAAAGCGAACAACAAAATCGCTCTTTACTACTGCAAACTTCAACCAAAGAGACTGTACTAAAAAATGTTGATGTATATAAAGAAGTTGCTCAACCAAGTGTTACTAGCCACAAGGCAAGCAAAGTGAACGAAAAAAAACAATACGAAAACACCAAACAATTTGCAACATCCGTGAGCGAACGTTACCTGGATGTTTTAATCAAACTTCTACCATTGTGACAGGAGCCAAAAACAAGTTTCATATCCAACACAAACACCTCTACGGGTTAGTCACGTTCGCAAAACGATAGACGCGTAACTCTTAACCTAAAACCAAATCAAGAGTCTTTGACTATCATGTATAAAATCCACATCTTCCATACCTTTAATATACTACTAGTTTAAACCTTCTACACATTCATACCCAAAAAAGGTAGCTACACTTAATATATTTATACTTAATTCAACATCAACTTCTAAACAATCATACCTCAAATCACTCATATCGCTTTGCAATCTCTTCTTCAGCAACAAACAAACACGAACAGAACGATAAACATTAAAATTTTGAAATGCTATCACAAAACATGAAGCATACCTAAACGGTTTAAACTCGATACGAATCAGCCGAAATCCCAACCAAATACAATCCAGGAAACACATTCTGCAAAACAAAACACAAATTAAAACTCAAATCACAAAACATAAACTTAATGAAGGTACCAACTGCAATCGGCATGACACACACATCAAGCTGCTTCTGCTCCACTTTGCTCCTTTTCTTCGGCCTTCGGTTCGGTCTCGAACCAGTAAACGCGAAAATATCTTCTTCTATCTCATCCTTCGACAACGAGATCCATAGCCTCCTGTTCTTCTTCTTTCTCTCATCCTCTTTATCGTCTCGTGGCAGCCGCTTTGAACACGTCATCGCCGGAGAATGTTCGGAAGCCACGGTGTCTATCACCAGCCTCCGCGGCCGGAGATTCCACGGCTTGCAGTCTCCGTTAACCGCCGTGGCCACATCAACGTCGATTAAATTGTTGTTGTTGTTGTTGTTGTGTTCGTGTGGTGATACGTCACCGTTTTGTTCGTCGGTTTCGCGTTGGGTGTTGGTGGTACGGAAGTGGTGGTGAGGTTTACGGCGGTTGTGGAGGTCGGAGGAGGAGAGGGGGGATCGGCGGCGGAGGTGGTGGTTGAGGTGGAGTCTCTGGCCCCATTTGAGGAAGGGGAGTGTGAAATTGTGGAGTGGTTGGTGGTGTTTTGCAGGTGCGGTAGTCATGGTTGTGTGTTTACAGACTCCGGTGAGAAGGTGGTGAGAAGTGGAAGAACCCTAGAACTGGAACGTAGAAGAGAGAAGAGGAGGGAAGAGAGAGAGGGGGAATCACAGGAATGAGGAGTTGACGGGGAGAGGTGAAGTTGGGTGTGGCGTTATATACAAAAAGCATGACCCCATGGAATTTTTTAATATTCATGTAGTTACTATTTATACTTGTAATGACAAAACATCAAAAACATATATTCTTATAATATAATATAAAACATACAATTATGGTGAAAATTAAAAAATAACAGATTGGCATTTTTATAATTATTTACTTGTATAGTAATTATCAAAATTACTCTATAAATGATATTGTAAGGTAATTCTGATCTTGTAGAGTAATTTTGTAAAATATTTTTATGAGTAATTATCAAAATTACTTTACAAATGATCTTGTAGGGTAATTTTGATCTTGTAGAATAATTTTGTAAATGTTTTTGCAAGATAATTTTGATCTTGTAGGTAATTTTATAAAGTATCGTTTTACTCTACAAATAATCTTGTATAGTAATTTGATCTTGTAAGATAATTATATAGAGTATTATAATTATTCTACAAATTATTTTGTAAAATAATTTTGAATTGTATATTGTTTAATAAACTTACTGAGTCATTTTGATACACTTGTAGAGTAATTTTGATAATTACTCTAAAAGCAAAAAATTACGAAAATGCCACAACGTTTTCTTTTTGCTTTTTCATGTCTTTCGTACGTTTTGTACGATAAGACACTTTGTAAGTGAACTTAACCCTACTTGTAATAATAATAATAATAATAATAATAATAATAATATAAAAGTATTGTAATTATGGAATTAAATAGTATTTGGACTGGTTTGGTTTATTTGAATGGTTCAATTTAATCAGGGCAGTGAAACTGTAAACCGAACCATGTTACTTTAACCTCGTTAATTTAACTCGGTTTTGAAGATATTTGGACCGATTTGATTTATTTGACTGGTTCACTTTAAACAGGGCAGTGAAACTGTAAATCGAACCATAATACTTTTAACCTCGTTAATATAACTCGATATCGACGGTTCAATTAGTTTCTACAGTTCTTGTACATGTGTCTTCTTCATCACCATCGTTGCATTGGTCATTTGTCACCACCATAACTGTGCAACATTGCCCCTGTCACTTCAAACATTGCTCTTACGGCCTTACAGTTTACAATCATCGTAAAACTCTCATGACAAACATACTCTTTAATGTTTTTCGTTACCATTCTGACTTTTTTTATCTACGTTATTAAAACCAAACTGGTGCGAGGGTTCATGTCTCACAAAGTGGACATTAGATAGATTTTAAAGAATACGTGTTTGCTATTAAAAAGTGATGATTGGAATAAAATATAAAATATTTAAGAATATACGAGATGATAAATAATAAAATTACAAGTGTAAAACATTTAAATTGTAGTCGATTCGAATTTTATTTATCTTTTTAAATGCATAGTTTAATATATTACAACTAATTTTCCAATAGGGGTGCACAAATCGGGTTCAAACCCTAAACTGGTTCGAGTTGCTAAATATAAAGTAAAAAACGGGTTTCGGGTTCAAAATGGTTTGGGCTTGTTGGTTTGTTGCCCGGGTTTTTACTAGTTTTTAGCAGTTTGGATCGGGTTTTTTCCGGTTCCGTTCGAGTTTAATCGGTTTCAAAGAAGAGGACTACAAACTGGTTCAAAACCTATCGTTTATATCAGGCTCAAACAAGTTTCAGTTTCGATTGAAGTCTGGATCGATTCACGAACCAGTTTGGATGTGCACACATCTACCTTCATCGATTTTGTTGCAAAAATCCTTGTTTTAGGATTTTTTTTAGTTTGGAAACTAAATATAATTTTGTCATAAAAGTAGAATTATATTGGTGTACAAGAACCGAAAACAAATGGATCGATACTAAGCTAATCCTGTAATAAGACTACTAAGCTAATCTTGTAATAAGACTTAAAGTTGTGGAAGTTTGAAGATTCAAATTTGCAAAATACACTAGGTTACGTGCTTTTGAAAATTAAGTTGTTTACACACGTGTGTATATGTACTCTGAGTAAATCTTTTTGGGTAAGTTTGTTATATATGTGTTTGTCACCCTTCAAACTATATAATGTATATATTTATTAATCACATACATAAATGTCTAATTGATTATCTATCTCTAAACTTATGTGTAGCGAGGGCTTGACCAAACCATATTTAACTACCTTAACCTCAATATCATATTCTAATAAAATCTTATAACACCCTTTTTTAAACACTTTTTTACCAAACTTACTTTTTTAATCATAGAGGTCTCTTAGATCTCCTATATGATACACGGCTTTAGTAATTTGTATATCAATAAAACATACATCTTTTATGCACCAATCACGTAGGTTAGGTGCAACGAACTTTTTTCCGTTCGAGATATTAGATTTAAATAACCTAAACTCTCACTAATTGGCCGATAACATTCCAAACATTCGATTTGTATCACAACACTTCAAACTTTCAACTTATTTTCCTCTGACACTCTAAAACTAACTGAACTATAACTCAGTTACCTGATGTCAAATGCCACGACACCAAACATGTGTCACATCAGATGCCACGCCAGCAAAATGCCATGTCATATGCCATATCAGGAAAAAAAAGTTAGATGGCACATGAGCAACAAACTAACTGTGTTAGGGTACAGTTAGTTTGAGAGTGTCAGAGAAAAATAAGTTGAAAGTTTGGAGTGTTGTGGTACAAATCGATTGTTGTGAGTGCTATCGATCAATTGGTAAAAGTTGAGGTTATTTAAATCCAAGGGTAAATTACATTTTTCGTCGTTTATGTTTGTATCGAATTGCAATGGATGCCCTTTAACTTCAATAATTGTAGTCACAATCCTTTATTATAAAACTCATTACGCTCTACGTCTTTTGGCTTTAACATAGTAAGATTTTTAGTTAAATATGTCATGTGCCTTTCACATAAGGGTAGATTGGTAATTGTACTCACTTATTTATTTAAATTAAATGCAAACAATAAAATAAATCTGATTAATAAAAATATTATACGATATATATAAAATAACATAAACTCGTGTCTCTCTATCTCTTTCTCTCTCTCAACCAACCCCTGCCACCACTAACAGCCGCCACCACCATTACCACCCCTTTCTCTCTCTAAACCTACCATCCAAAACAAAAGCCTAATAATAACCATCAGATCCAAATACATCTACCCTCGATCTCTCTCTTGGAACCTGCCTCTCTAAACTCTCCAAAACCTAATGTATTTTGAAGAGAAACAGGTGTATGGTAGTATAATGATTGAGGTTGTTAAAGTTTCTAGTGGGTTGTTTGGGGGTCAAAGTGTGGATGATTAACAGGTTCTGACAACTGGAAAATAACTAGAAATTCCATACAATGTAATCAAAAATTTCATATAAAATCTCATGCATAGTTATCGTAATTTAAATTCAAAACTGAGTCATACGTTAATAGGGCAAGTAAATCTGATCATAACATATTCTGGTTTCCGTTACGACGAGAAACAGACCAAAACAATGCCCTAAAAGTGTTGGTAGAAAGGGCTGGACGCACTAATTGCGGTGACACTAACTGTGTCGGAAAACCCGCTGAAACGAATCAGAACAAGGAATAACGGCATGTTAATGCCACACCTGAGTCCATTTCAAAAATACATAACTTTCCGGTATAACGCCTAAATTGCAAAACTGTCTGTTTCGACCAAAAAGGCGACAAATGGCAATTTGTCCGCATGACTAATTCGTAGGATTCCGGATGTCAAGATGTGATATCCCGGGTTTTTCGGATAACTTACACGTGACACATGTCGAATAATGTATACGCTAAGTATTAAACATGCACGAGTTAAATGAATACGTGTTGTGTGTTGTGTGATTGTTTTAGTTATAGAGTAAGTAAGATAGATATGTACACGAACGGAACCGAACCGCGACATGAACCAACCTTGTTTCATTGTAACTCTAGGAATTAACCAAGTTAGGACTCAAATATGCCTTGGCCGCAAGATCAAAACCTAAAACTAATTCGGCCAAGATCAAACCCAAATCCGTAACAAACCTAAAACTATTCGGCCGATCAAACCAAACCAACCCGTGTGCAACCCAAACCGATATCAAGCCTAAGCTTTAAACTCCAACCACTCGGCCACAAGATCAAACCAACCCAAGTTCTGGCCGCGAGATCAAGCCCAAACCCAAACCAAAGCAATCCAAGTATCATCGGCCACAATGCTTATCCGAACCGTAAACCTTATCATTCTTGCGCCTATAAATACAAACCCATGCATGTGCCATTGACAAAACACAAACCCTAACAAGCAAACAGCCGTCGGCAGCTTTGTCTCACCCTTGTGATCGTAAACACTGATCAGCCTTGTTCTTTGCCTTCCTCTCGGTCGCAGCAACAGCAGCAGCCTTGCGATCGCAGACAGATTCTTTCCAGGTTCGCTTCTTTCTCTTGGTCGCAGCAAGCAGCAGCCGAAGTCTTCATCATCTCAGTCGCAAAACAGCCCTTTACTTGTTCCTTGGATCGCTAGTTCAGCCTTGATACACTTCATCTAGATCACAAACAGCTTAGTCTCATTCCTCGGTCACGAGATCAGTTTTTCTTTCCTCTCGGCCGCAAGCATCCTTGATCACCGATCTCTTATAATACTCACGGTTCGTGTACCTTATCATTAAAACCCTAGAATTTATCATATGTTGCTAGATCATATTCGAGTATATGTGTCTTGATTGTTGCTATTCTCAGATTTGCATGATTGTATGGTTTCGGATTATAAATACTAGATTAAAAGCTGGAAGGAGTTTGAAAGCTGAATATATATATGGGCTGTGTTTTGTTTGTAATAACTAGAAGTAAGAACTAGGGTTTGCATGGATGAGATATTGGTATTAATCTAGGATTAGAAATCGGTTTTAGATCGCCTAGATTAATCGCATGAACGGGATTACACGGGTTTATGATAAAGATATGCTGAATCAGTTGCTGAGTAATAGTTACAGCCGACTTCATCTGGCTGTAACTCGGTCAATAGTTGTCGAAAAACGGATTTTCTGATGTCTAGAACGTAGAGATTTGAATAAGGAATCTAATGGCGCTGGATTCATAATTTTCTGAAGTCGTTTGATATTTTTAAAGGGCTAAATAAGTTCAGTAATTAAAACTGTGAAAATCCTGAAATTTTGCTAGTTGTTTGTCAAGCTAGATTTTAAAATCAGTAGGGAGTTGAGTCATGATTTTTGTACAGCAACTAGGTATAGAAATTTCCGGGCAACTCCAACTGGAATTTTGTTAATCGGACGATCAGTGATTTTTAAATAAATTCTTCCGTGGACTGCAGTCAGAAAGCAGTAAATCTGACTGCAGCTTAGTGAATTAATATTTATGGTTAATTGGTAAAGATTTAGGACTTGGGAAAATTATATAAATTTCTATGGTATAAACGTCACCTACTGTAAAAATATTGGAATTTTTAGAATGTTAGAACTACTTTATAAAAATCCTAGAAAACAGCTGAATAATTGAGTGTTAAGCAGAAAGTCGATAACTTGTGATTTTATGCATTAAACTGTTGCATGGATTTGGAATATGTTCATGATAAGTTGTTTGATTACTATGATCACATGAGAATACTTGCATGCATGTTTGAGTGTTAGATATGTTGTTTGTGTGTATCACTTTGTGAGTAAATTGCGTGTGGAATTTGTATTGGTGTGATTACACACTGACGTGGAATTAATTGGTTTGTTAGGACGCAACTAGCGGTCCCATCTCTTATAACATCTTTGCTACACTAACCGAGCAAATAAAGGTGAGTTCATGGCCCCTAACTTTATCCGGTTTTTAAACAACAGGGGGAGAAACATGTATACACTCTCAAACTCAATCTCTTTACGTTATACGAATTTAACGTCACATAACTATACGGTAACTAAGTTAATGTTAATGTAATGTTATGGTCACTAAGCAGCTTTATCACTTAAGTCCTCGACAATCTCCTCGGATCGTTAGTATTTGGGTTAAATAGCGGGGGAATTATAAGTAGTACTACTGGGTCTGACGAGCCCCATCCGAGCTAGTCGCGCTAGCCGACCTGGTATGGTCAACGGGTGAATAATTGGCCTAACATCGCCATGGTCATGTGATAGGCCTGGCAAAACGGAGGCACAACTGTCAGCTTCGATCGCGAACTCTTACGTGACATGACTTTAGGCTAGCTACCTATATATATTAACATTGAACTTAATTACGAAACAACTTAATATTCCGGGTTTGGAATATTGGAAACATCAACTTATTATCCAGGGTGGGGATAATGGAAACAACAACTTAATATTCCGGGTTTGGAATATTGGAAGCAACAACTTATTATTCCGGGATTGGAATAATGGAACTGATACGTTATCCCGGGTTGGGGATAACGGAGTAATCAAACTATAATCGAACAAACGAATTTATGAAAACTTGTGAACTCACTCATCTTTAATGTTGACACTTGTTTCTTTACATGTTTCTCAGGACGCTAGGAGCTCTAGGTGCACGCACATGCATTGAACAAGACATCTTTATCGAGTCTTATTTATTAATATTGTTTTGGGATTTTACATTTGTTTTGGCGTTTGTGTTGGCGCCCGCATCACTACTTATTTATGCTTCCGCTCAAATTTTAAAACTAATGCTCTGCTAAATATTGGTAATTGATATAAAATCTACAATGAACGATTTTGGAAAACTTATTATCAAATCATGTAGAGTCGTTCGACGTACTAGTGTTTCAGATTCTGGTTTGTTCACACGCCTCGCGGTAAAACTCCGCAAGTGGAAATTGAGGGTGTGACACAAGATAAGAATAAAACAATGCTAAGTATCCTAAAATAATGTGAGAATAGCAAAAATGCACAAAAGGCATCGTTTCCGGTCATTTGGTAAACAGTGCGCAACTTGACCGGAAAACGACCGATCGTCGAAACGACGAATATTTTAGTGGCTGATAGCCTCATCCGGATGTCTAGTGAACTAGTTCGACTAACATGAGGTAACGGAATCACAATTTTTGGAAAAGTTCGACGGCGGATCATAAAAGTGCCGACATCGATCGAACGGTCGAACGAAAGACATATTGGCAACCCTAACACATCGTATATTCGTCTAGCGAACTAGTCATGAATATTTTTGGATCGGAAATGCCCTAATTAGACACCATATTAGTGGTGGTAGTCGAAAACAAAGGCTTCCGGTACTAAATATATAGTTCCATTTATTAGCGAATATTTCGACGATGAGCGATCTAGCGACATATCCGTCATCCGAAACTTATTTTGGAGAATCATATGGATTAAATGCCATGTAATTACACCCTAAAAACAAATCTTATGCTTAAGATGCTAGATCATCAACCCTAATTACTATACTTAGCATAATTACCAAAATATCTACCTTTTTACCATGTGTGAAAAATGAAAGTTACACTTTACCCCCCATCATATGGACGGCTACAAGTGGGCCTCATGCCACTTGATTTTGTTGAAAATTAAGACCTTGAAGTATGATGTGTAGATTAGTGATGGAACTTGATGGATGATGGAAAATATATATCATGATTTATACTAATTCTTACCATTTCTTCACAACAAAAAAATTGCAAACTTTCCCTTCCTTGTTCCCCTTGTTCATGGCTAAACATCACCACCATAGCACCACCATTTTGCCACCCAAAAACACCACATCTTACACCATTTAAAGCTTAAACAAGACCCGTAAAGAAGCTAGCATGGATGGAGATCATTAGGGATTCTTAAGGAGCTTCATTTTACTCAAAATCTTCAAGATACTTGTGCACCTTTTGTAAGCTAAACTCCTCCATAATTTAACTTATGTTTATGTTTAGATTATTAGTGTACAAGTTGATCATCTTGAAATCAAGAAAAGATAAGTTAAAAACCCTAACACACAACATAATAATAACAATAAATATTGTTTATTTTGTGTTGATTATATGTTTATATGATTGTTAGTTAGGATGTTGGAGTTGTTTATGTTAAAAATATGATATAAAAGTTGGATGATCTTGTGTGATTTAGTGTAAAAAATGAAGATTTAAACATGATAAGGTTTAAATCTAAACGAGATCATCAACTACATCATCTATGTAAAATACTACAACTTAAAGATAATTTTTATACACATGAATGATTTTATAAGAAGTAAACATATGTATTTAAGTTGTAATCATATTAAAAATGTGTAGTAATCAAGGGGTTAAATGCATGGATTTGGTTAAATAACATGATAAAAGTAGGGTTTTGAAATGGTTAATAAATATTAAAAACCCACTTGATTTACTATAAGTTTTAACAATAAAAGTCATGGATGATGATAGATTTATGATGCTAAATAAATATAGATGGATTGTTGATGATGATTATGAGCTTAAACAGGTTTTAAATACGTTTTTGAAACGTGAAAAACGCCATAGTTTAGGGGAAACTATGCGAAATTTTCTAAAAATCTAATCGCGATTAAAACATGATTAGTGTGGTGATTAAGTGGGACTAAAACACGATTAGTAACTTAAATTGTCATTATAGACTCTAATGACAAGGGTTATCCTAATTTCCCAAGTATTTAACAAAGTTACAAATATATTTTATAAGTAAAAATAAATACTTTTACAATATATATTTCTACTTGGGAAAAATAATACAAGTGTATATTGTTATAATTGTTACCAATAAATTGTATGTGTACATATGTGTATTGTATGTGTAAGTATTAGAAACTTAGGGTATTCACAATAAAATACCCAATACTATACAAAATACAAACACTTGAATCGAACACTAAGTGTTGGTGACATAACAAATATATTCTTGAAAAGCGTCGAAACAATAATTGGACAATCGAAACGATGCGAACGTTAGGCTAACATTCAAGATTACACTGTCGCGTCGACGACCAACGGGTGAATCACCGACACGAAAGGTCGTTACGACAACGGGCGATTCTCGACGAAAACAAACACGAGATAAACGATGCCGACGACGAGTCTAAAAATATATTCAGACGTTCAACATATATATATTATATATATGTTATCGAAACCGAAATCCGGAAAGTTAAGTATATAAAAAGTTAGAAAAATTATAAGTAAATACTTATAAGAAAAATGGGCTTTTATATATACATTTGGGCTAGGCCCAAATTGTGAAAATCATATACTAGGCCCAAAGATAAAAAGACATGGGCTAGGCCCAAGACATAAAATACATGGGCTAGGCCCAATGACATAAAAACATGGCAGCCCAAAGACAAAATCATGGGCTAGCCTAAAAAACATGGTACCAAAACATAATTACATGGGCTAGCCTAATAACAAGAAAACATGGGCTAGGCCCAATGACAAGAAAACATGGGTTAGGCCCAATGACATGTGAAGGCAAGGCCCAGTTCACACATTGTTTGAAAACAATAATATATATATATATATATATAACATTATATATATATATATTAAATATATAAACAATATTCATCGAACAAACAAACTATCAACACTATAATAAATTCTAAGTTGTTCAATCATAACATAGAAACATATAACAATAATTCAAGATGAACCACGTGTACAAGGTCCATTAAAACCTAGGTGTCTAATGAAACCAATACACATTAGGTTACATACGTTGCGGATACCGAAAGTTAAACATACGACTTAAAAGGAACGCAAAAACTGTGAGTTCATATCCCTCCTTTCAATTATTTCAAGTTTTGTTTTAAACTATCGAGGGGAAATACATGTCATGTCAAAACATATGTTAGCTATGGGTTAGCAGATAACATATCACTGTGCGTAAGTAGGATGATGACAATAGTAACCATTAATCACTTAGTGACCAAGGTGCAAAAGAGGTAGATCTATTGAGTTTGAGACCCGCTCCACTCCTGGTGGTATACCCTTCGGAGTGCTTTTGTGATCCCAATGATGTCAAATAGTCTCGGTTTGGTTACTTACTTATGGCACAAGTATGTTAGGGTGCTCGCGACACACTGATAGATCATTAATTAACTCGTTGATGCTAATAACATACTTGGATTTCAATACAGGTTTTCAAGGATGACATTTCGATACGAAAATATTAAACTACATGAACTCGCTAACTTTATGTTGACTTTTTAAAATTACATGTGTTTCAGGACGCAAGACTATGAGGGGGTATGGGATTTTCAAGACAACTATGTACTACTTTTGGAGGGTTTGCTCTTTATATCCAACCTCGTTTGGGTATATAGAGGTCAAAACCTCAACATGAAATTGTGATGAAAACCCTATCCTATTTTGGAACAATGTCTTTTAAACTATGTTTGTAATGGTTGAAACTGATAACAATGTGATTTCACCTTTTGATGGTTGTAATATCGGAATGAAACTTATGAATGGCATGCATCGTTGTTAATTTATGATGTTTACTATATTGGATGCAATGATTACCTAATAGTCAAACACTGCGCTTCCGCTACGACCAGGGTTTGACATTGTCTGGATGAGTCAGGGGATGAGGTTGTTAGTGTGCTAGAGGGCTTTAAATTAACCAGGTCAGGTCTAAAGTATGTAGAATATAATGGGTTTTTTAAATAAGAGAGTATGACTATAATTATTGAAGTTAAAAATTATTCGTTGAAATCATGTATAAACACAAAAGATGAAAAATGTAATTTACCCTAAATCCAATATTCCAAAAAATTATTAACTAGCGTCTGGGCAACATTTAGCAGTAATAATTCTACAAGGACCTTTTCTGGCCTTCCACTTGATGTTCCAATATTTCCTCCCTAATAATCAAAACCATGCCTCTCCCTCTCCGTTCAAAACACCAAAAATCAGAGCTGCTCAAACCCCCACCGGAAAAAAAAAGGACGAAATGATGCTGTTAGACGACGGAGGGACCACCGTACCTTTAGATTCCGGCAATCGAAACGCCACAGCAAGCCCTAGCACCAGTCACATCTCACTTCAACCCAACTACAGCTGCCGCAAAGTTCAGGTATTCAAATTCGCACATTAATACACGTGTATTTGCTCGATAATCGATCTCAATTTGTGCCAGAACCTCTGGTTTGTTCGCTTAAGTACACTCATAACATGCACAACAGTGATTTAATCAGTTAAAAATTGTAGTATTACATTATGTGAAATTGTTTAGTGAAATTAGGGTTTCTAGTCCGTAAGCAATATTACACACTTAATTTTATCAATATCTTAAGAGTTTGAATCTTCTTTATATATGTATATTTGAAGTTTAGCCTATCAGTAAGCCTAAAACTATGTATTTTTAGTTTAATATTCGTATCGTAATGTCGTAGAGATATTCATGTTTTGGAAGTTAATGCTGCTAGTGGCTCTGATTTCAGGAAGCACTGGAGAACTAGCCTCTATTGATCTTATAGATTTGTGCAATGAGGCTAAAGTTGAGCAATGCAGGGCTACACGAGACTTAAGAAGCTGCGGATGTAGTGTTCAAAGTGTGTTGAACTCGTATGGCCATGCGTCTTTATGTGAAGAGTGTGGTCAGCGTAGTGATGTTTGTCCAATCTGCCGATTGCATACCGAAAACTGGGGACAGACTCGCGCTTCGGTTATATTATGAGTGTATTGAAGCTGGTCTTATTTCGAAGAGATATGATGACAGGGTTCAAGAAAAAGATGGGGAGAAACAACCGACAGATGATGTTGAAAGGCTGTATTTGTTTTTCGATGTTGCGTTGGAGAACAATTTGTTATCCCTGATATGCCATTGTATCCTTTTCACCAAACAAATAACTTTTTTAGCTAGTAACGATTGGTGTAACCTTTTTAATTGTTCCGTTTTTCTTAACAGTTTGTCAACAGATATTACAGATGTTTGTATGGATGAAAGTGCTGTTTCTAGTGACCCGGTTGTCGCTTTGTTGCTTGATGAGGTGGTTGTCAAAGATTGGTGCAAGAGGACATTTAAGAATATTATTGCCGAGCTTAAGCCTATATGTATCCTTCAACATATTTTGATATATTTAGCGTGTGTTATTGAGTTAATGGCCATTTTCTTTGACTTCTTTTAAAGACAATCTTAATGTAGGGGAAATGAAGGAAAGGTCAAACTTGCTTCTCAAGTTTACAGTGAGGCTAGGTTGCATATTAACTGTCCTTGAAGTGTTGGAATCATCTTTTAAGGGTTCCCTTTCGGCACAACTTCAGGATATTCACCACTTACAGGAGAGCATACTAAAGACAAAGCAGGTTTGTTTTTTGTAATCTTTTTAAATAAGCGTATCTATCCGTTATAACCTTTTTGTGATCTTTTTAAATAACCTTTTTTCTCGCTTAATTCCCAGCATATGGGGATGATGATTTGGTACACAAGGCATCAACATCTCGAAGATCTAAATCGGCATGCTAGTTTCCCATCTTGGCGTTCTGAAGTCCTTGAGAGAAAATCAACGGCCATCAAACGTGCGTGGCCGGCCCCAACTGAAATCTCAACGCCAGATGGCGAAATCTTGTTCATTCACGATGCTTTATCAAATCTTGACCCACAACAGGAGTATACACCGGATAGAGATTACGAACTAGAGATTGATTCTCTGCAGAAAGACGAAGGTTTTTCATTCTCTAGAGCCAAAATTGAAGGACTCCTAGGAAGCTATCCGTTTAAAAACCTGCGGTCGGCTATTGACGTTCTCTTTCTGTATGGAAGATCAGACCTTGTGGTAGCAAAAAAAGCCATTGTATCCTTTTTTTATGCCTTATAAATTATTCTACCAAGTTTTCTTTGTTTTTAACTAAACAACGATTTAATGTGTAGAGTTAGTTACGTTTTTCGCCCATGTGGTTTGTTGAAAATAACCATTACAGTCCATTAGTTTAAAAAATGCAGTAAAGTGCTTTCATTTGTAACCAAATTATAGTCCACCTCCATTAACCCATCCGTTAACCTCCATAGTTTTTTATCATAGGCTATTTAAGTTTTTTCACCAAACTTAACGGTTAAATTGGATGGGTTAACGGAGGTGGACCGTAATTGTTACAAAACTGAAAGTGCGTACTGTTTGGCAAGTTTTATACTAATGACTGTAATGCCTTATAAATTATTCTACCAAGTTTTCTTTGTTTTTAACTAAACAACGATTTAATGTGTAGAGTTAGTTACGTTTTTCGCCCATGTGGTTTGTTGAAAATAACCATTACAGTCCATTAGTTTAAAAAATGCCAGTACCAGTGCTTTCATTTTGTAACAATTATAGTCCACCTCCATTAACCCCATCCGTTAACCTCCATAGTTTTTTTTATCATAGGCGTATTTAAGTTTTTTCACCAAAAACTTAACGGTTAAATTGGATGGGGTTAACGAGGTGGACCGTAATTGTTACAAAACTGAAAGTGCTGGTACTGTTTTGGCAAGTTTTATACTAATAGACTGTAATGGTTATTTTCAACAAACCACAAGCACTTAAAACGTAATTAACTCTAATATGTATAACTCCTTAACTTAAAGCAGTTCTTATATTACCTGTTCGACCGACTCTGGAAAATACCCGATGATAAGTGGAGATTCAGTGTAGATGATTTTTCTGCTACGTTTAATATAGCAAGGCACTCGATATTGGAATCATTTACTTTCTATCTCCTTGACGATCACAGTGATGAGGCCTTGCAGGTGATTTTCTCTTTCCCGTTCATAATTTTCATAGTTTTAGTGCCTTTTGTGAAACTGTAATATATTCATTATTTCATTGCTAAATATGAGTTATTTCATTATTTGTTTCGTAAAGATTTTCATACAAGTTATGCAGATCTATGTTGTATTTTACATGCTAATTCTTTACTGGCGCCATTTCACAGGAAGCGCGTCGTCTTCTCCCGGAGATTTCAGGACCCACAACACACCCTAAAGTAGCACAGGTTTTATTAGAAAGACAAGATCCTTATACAGCTCTAATGGTATTAAGGTGGTCAGGTATCGATAGTGGGCCCAAGCTGGTCTCACTTAACGAGGCTGTGACTGCTGTTCGGGTCCGAGTAGAGTGTGGACTTTTGATCGAAGCGTTTATGTATCAAAGATCTGTTTGCACCAAAGTTCAGAAAAAGAAAGCAACGCATGAGTTATCTGATGCTTTTAATGGATTAAATAATGAATTTGAAGATGGGTTGAATTGGTTGGAGATACTTGTAACGGAAATTTGTCTTCTCTGTATTCGAAGGAATTTAGTTGATCGTATTATTGGATTACCGTGGAATGTAGATGAAGAAAAACATCTACACAAGTGTCTTTTGGATTATGTTTCGGTAGAACCATTAACAAATACAGGAAGTCTTCTAGTTGTGTTCTATTTACAGGTATCTTACTATTTTGGAGTAAAATGCCATTTTCGTCCCTGAGGTTTGGCCAGTTTTGCGACTTTCGTCCAAAGGTTTTTTTTTGCATTTGGATCCAAAAGGTTTGAAATCTTGCCATTTTCATTCGGCTTGTTAACTCCATCCATTTTCTCCGTTAAGTCAGGGGCATTTTTGTTAACTTAAAGGGCAATTCGGTCTTTTAAATACTTGTGCATTATGCTAACTGCTTGTACCTAAAGTGAAAAAGACAGAATTGCCCTTTTAAGTTAACAAAAAAGACAGAAATACCCCTGTTAACAGAGAAAAATGGATGGAGTTAATGAGCCGGATGAAAATGGCAGGATTTGAAACCTTTCTTCAGATGCGAGAAAACAATTGGGATGAAAGTCACAAAACTGGCCAAACCTCAGGGACGAAAATGGCATTGTACTCTACTATTTTGTCTCTTTCAAGCCTACGTATAATACCAGTTTTGTTGCTAACATGGACTTTGCAATATGCAAGTTTTACTAAAGTGTAATTTCATTTGTTTTAGCGTCATCGGTATGTGGAAGCATATCAAGTTGATCAGAAGCTTCAAAGCCTTGAGGAGAATATCATTTCTGATAATCTCGTTGATGACGATGGGAAAAACAGAATGCGTACCACACAACGTTGGCGAGCAGGATTAGTTGTAAGTTAATTTCTCTATGTGTTTTTAAATATATCGAGTAAAGTACACGGATGGTCCCTATGGTTTACCAAAATTTTGGATTTGGTTTCCATTCCAAAAGTACACAAATGGTCTGTTTGGTTTTGCACTTTGTAACGCATTTAGTCCCCAACTTTTTCCAAAAGTACATGGATGGTCCCCGTGGTTTGCACTTTGTGACGCATTTAGTCCCTTAACTTGGACATGCTATAACCTTTCGATTTGTTGGCTTGAGATTAAATGCTTTACAAGTTGCAAACCACAGGAACCATACGTGTCCTTTTGGACCAAATCCAAAATTTTGGTAAACCATAGGGACCATTCGTGTCCTTTACTCAAATATATTTTACCTACAAGTATCGATTAAATATTGATTGGTTGAGTTGTGGGTCTACAGAACAAAAGCATACAACTACTACCAGAATTTGAACAAGAAAAGGTGAAAAGTGGTCAAATGACCGATATAACGCCCACGGAGATTAACAGCAATGATCTGGAAAACCCGAACCCTATACCTCTCGATTCTGGCAACGTAGTCCCTTCGTATGTTAACTCTTCTATTATTCTTCAAATGGATGATGCAAACCCGTCACCTAAATCAAATTTTGGTGGATTAACGAATTACGGTACTCCTGTTTCACAAGTGAACAAGTTTGGTGATACAGAAAGAGGAATGAGCATGCTTAAATCCATCAGTAAAAACTTCAAATTTGATGATATTATTGCAACATCTACTACACCGTTAAAAGAATTTAACCGAGGGTCTTCAAGGATTAAGAAGAACAAGTATCTCCAAAATGACCAAAACGAGTCAACTGACCGCATTCGATATTCTAGTCCGTATTTTGGAAATATTACTGCTAGTTTTGAAGATTCGCCTAGTGGCATCAATGACTTGTTGAAGTCAAAAGCTTCTGGTAAATCTGCACGATCGAGTCGACTTGGAAGAGATGCTGATATGGTGGCTTCAGCTGATCTTATGGATATGACTTGGGAGGTATAATCATTATTGCTGATTTATATAATAAATTTTAATTGAAAATAATGTAATCTGTTATTTATATGTACTCCTATCTGTCTATGATCCTCAGCAACAAAGATGAAATGCTTCCTGTGCAAACAAATGTGAATGGTGGGCTCAGATGGAGGTCAGATGATGCAAGTGATTATGAAGATCAGCAGAGCCCCGACAGACTGACAGGTGGCGCTTCTTTGAAATTGCCCTCGAGAGGATTAAGAAGAAGCAGGCGCACCAGAAGATGATGACTTGTTTCAAGATTTTGCTGGTCTAAAAACCGTCTTCTACCACACCCTCAATGTTCCTTTTTGGATTGATAATGTTTTAGTAACTAAAAGTAGGGGACGGTTAATAATGCTTGGTTTCGGTCCGCCATTTGGCTGGCATAATTTTGTAACTTATGATTTCAAGACGATGTTTCTACGAGTACAAACTGTGTCGTAAAAAGTCAAATTTGGAATTTTGAGTTGCTATTTTCGGATCTTGAAATCATAATCGAAATGGATTCGTTTGGGTGTGCTGACTTCTTGTGCAATTGCTTTTAAGACAGCAGTTCTGCAGTTGTGGACTTGGGCCAGTTGGGGTATTTGGGTGTGCTGAGTTCTTGTGCAATTGATTTTCCGAATAAACCTGTTTAAATTTTTCAATGTTTTAGTAAATTTATAGCTAATTTTGGTGTAAATATATGTTCTATATATGTTGAACATGATTGTTTAGCATTCATATTGTTATTGATCATCTCATACAATGTATTGAACTATTGATGAATCTAACACCTGATCCGCTGGCTCACTGCTTTAACCAATCGGTCTGGTCTAAGAAATTGGTTAGCTGGTAAAGCGAGGAGGCGAGCTTCTTGAGGGTTGACCGGGCTTTCCGCGTTTGGCATGTTCAAAATCAACTGGTTCCTTGGGACTTAATCCACTAGTTGGTAGCTAAAGTGGCAACATCTGCACTTCTTGTTTATATTGGGCTTGGTCTAGTTTTCACAACTCATGCCTCATATGTTTTAGAAAAAAGTCAATTCTCTTTTATAATTTATTTCTTAAAATTAATTTAAAATTTGAAAGTTAAAAGATATGTTGATTTTTATGTGGCTTTTAAAAGTTTTTATTTCTGTATTGATGATCATGTTCTTACATGATCAATGTTCATTTTCTCAAAATTTAATGTTTGAATTTAATTGATGTGGAGGTGCGGGGCATACATTGAATCCGAAGAATTAACAAATTACAGAATTGAAATAGCAAATTTTCTGATGAACCTGGATTAATCCCTGAATCATATGAGAACTATAAGATAAACCTATTTGGTGGGTTACATGCGATTGATTTATCGTATTAGACAGGAATCATATTACAAGGGGGTATCAATATACTTTGTTAGAGAGCCGTGCACGTTTAAACAAGTCATAATGTATTTTGTCTGAGATAGAAGATAACCCTGCGGAAATTGAGCAATCTTAAAGACCCGAAAAATAACACAACAAACTGATGAGCCAAATCAAGTTTCAAAAGTTCAATACCATCATAATCATATCACCATTAATAATCACATTTTCTACATACAAGGATAAGAGGATCCTTCCGGCACTTAGTGCATCTAACAAACAAAGTATTGGGGAATTTTTAGAATCCGGATGATCAGAGAGGCGTGTAGTCACTCTCAGATCAAATTATTTCGGCGGTTCTACCGAATCATTCAATCGGATACAACTCTGATTTTTGGAGAATGAACAACAGTGTGCGTTTTTGTGTGGAAATTCCTATGAACCAACCTGACCAAAAGACACCCTCACGAATTTTGGAGATAATTCGCTGATAACTTCCACTTGGCAGTTATTAGCGGTTGAATTTCAAAATTCGATTTTAATTAAATTGCCGCCTTAATTTTTATCTGCAAAATTGTGACAAATTTTTATAAAAATAATTTTTCTAAGGCATTTTCCATAAAACAATAATTTTTCTCCGCTCCCAGGGGCGCTGCCCCGGGACCCTCGCTAAGGGGAGCGTTGCCCTCTTGGAATTATAACAACTCGAGCAAGACTGCACTCCCGCACCTCCTAACTTGTTCGATTTACATCATAATTCTCTTTGGTCGCCAAGTTAATCCCGATTACACTAAAATATCTAACACAAAGTTGGATCATGATTACTAGCAATAAAACCAAGAGAACTAATCTTGGTAGATAATTTTTCAAACCAAGCACGAGGCGCTTGTTTAAGACCGTATAGAACTTCCAAACATATGTAACTTCTATGAGAGTAGAGAACAATTATTATAAGAGAGAAATCGACTTGGCTAATTACTCTTAACCTAATACTTTTAATGTAAATTAGTTTTAGTGTATAATGATGTGTTTTTTAATAGTGATTTGATTATGCTCTGTCAATGGGCAGATTGTTGTATCCTCTCCGCTATAGAAGTTTATTTTTGGATATTAAGTTTAAAAAGTGACTGTTGTTTAGTTGAATTTTTATAGTGGTTTTGTGGTTTATTTGAATTTTAATATGTAGCATGTCAAATGGTTTTCTTAAATGGGTTGAAAGTTGAAAGTCAAAGTGTTCCAAAATGCATTAAAAGCTATTATTTTTTCGGATTTTGCCAAATTCCATAGAACATATTTCATTGGTGTTGTTCGTGCTGATTAATGCAATAAAAACAAACCACTTTGTTAGTTTTTTTCCTTTTCCAAATTTAAGATTTTTTTTTAGTTCAAATTTTAAAAGCATTAAGTTATAACTTGATTTTAGACACATTTATTTAATAGCATAACATGGAAAAAATCTGGGATTTATATAAAAAAAAATCACATGTAGTTTTATTGTGAAGTGTTTTTTGGAGTCTACTCTGATGTATAGAACCTATAATTTTGCAGTTTAATTCATGGGCTGGGCGTCGAGGAGAAAACTCTCAAGTGATCTGGCGGTAGTATGAGTCATGAAGAATGGTCCATGTCCCAACATGCTTAGTCAGATCTTACTAATGTTTCTAGCTGGTGTTTTTATATCTTGTGAAAGAATGTTACGTTTATGGTAAAGTTCTTCACTCCATATTTGAAATTTGTCAGTGATTAGTAACATGGATAAAACTGTCAATATGCTGGAATGACATTCTAGGGGTGGTGTACACGTTTTGGTTCGGTTAAAAATTTCTTGGCCAACCGCTACCTATGGCTTTGGGGAATATGGCAAACCAAACCGGCTAGAGTGAGTGGCTTGTTCCGACCAGCCAGTTGCGATTTGGTAGTTGAACTGCTCAGCTTATTGATACAGATGACACAACGATTAAGAGAAATATCTAGAGAGAGAGAGAGAGACAAAAGAGAGAGTAGGGTGATGGACCAGGACCCAGCCATGCGATCCAGAAAATCTTCGTAGGGGTAATGTTTTATAGAAAAAGGGGTAACGAAATAAAAAAAAATGTCACATTTTTTAAAAGTTTAAACTACCGTCAGAGCGCCAAGGACCAATAAGGTAGGTCCGCCCCTGCAGCCATGGCCTCTAGCGTCATCCGCATCCCGGTTGCCCACTTCATCGGAGACATCCTCATCGCCGACAACCCAAAAACGACTCACAAGTGTTGTGTTGTGACCGTTTGAATTAATGCAGTTCAGATTTGAGTATTTGTAGTCTTCATTTGTTGTTTATGCTAAATTTTAAAGGTCAGCTAGCTTAGAACTCAAGAGAATTTGTTGGACCTCCTCTTGGTGTGCCCCTTTATTGTTTTCTTATTATTGATTTGGAATAATCCCTGTTAGCTGGTTAAATTTACCATAGGGTTCATTTTACTTTTAAATACATTTTTTGATATTGAATATCTTTATGTTTCTGCCCAGTTAGGGTTTGATATATAAAGCTTTTCATATACAATTAGATTATCTTTTTTAGAATGCCTTGCATGGAAAACAAGTTAATGGAGGCACTCTCCTTTTATTTCTCATATAAATGAATGGTTTTGATAGTCAAGTGCTTAAAACAAGGAATTGGTACATTATGTTCCATCTATTTTAATAGTTTTACATAATTTCTAGAAGATAATCAAACTTTATCCCGGGTAACATTTTGTTTCGTTTTGGGAATGTTTCTTTCATTTAAAAGTTTATATCAATACTTTTTAAGTAATATCATTTAAATAATACCACCGGATCTTCTAATTACCGACACATCTGACCCAATTGCCAGTTTAATTGATTTTGTTTATCCTTCAATCTTGGAAAACGTCAACAATCATAATTATTTTAGCGAGCGGGCTATACTTGGACCTAAGAATGACGTTGTGCATAAGATTAATAACAGGTTGTTATCAATGTTTCTAGGTGAAGAAAGAGAGTATCTTAGCTCTGACAGTTTTTGCCCGACTGAAGACTACCCAACAAAGAATATACTATCCGGATGTGCTCAACGGTCTCAAAATATAACGCTTACTAAATCATCGGTTAGCGCTTAAATTTGGTGTTCCGGTAAGGCTATTACGAAACATTGGCCGGCGGAATGGTTTGTGCAACGGAACAAGGATTCAAGTAAGAAAACCGTACAACCGCGTAATAGAAGAGGAGATAATATCTAGAAAATATTGCCAGTCACACGTATATACCTAGAATTAATTTGATCCCCTCTGATAAAAAGATTCCTTTTGCTTTTCAAAGGAGGTAATTTCCATTGGTCGTATGTTTCGCAATGACAATCAAAAAAAGTCAAAGACAGTCACTTTCTAGAGTTGGTTTGTACTTGAAATAACCCGTCTTCTCTCATGGTCAATTGTTGTTGCTTTATCTTTACTATGAGATGAAGTCAAACTACTAATACTTAACAACAACGACAAACCTATAGATTAAAACAATGGTTTATAAAGAAATTTTCAACGAATTGTGATCGTTGCATATTCATGTATTTCAATTTGTCGTTGTACTCTAACATATTCGTTTGTGTTTTAACGTGTATAAAATCATACTATGTATGTAATCCGATGATAATGAAGATATTTTCTTTTACCAACCCGTGAAATTCACGCGTTCTTAAACTAGTTCCTTTAATATGAAAATTAGAGTAACCTGCAGTTTTACACCTTGTGGTTATACCCCAATGACAACTTTACACCATATTTTGAAATTTCGTCAACTTTACACCCAGTCGCTTCATAAATGATATAAAAGTTATTCATGATGAGAATTAAGATGTTTAAATTTTATGCCCATCATAAACATGTGTGCAATTTCCTCTAGTGGTGGACTTCATAGCCATGGCTAACTAGAAATTAAAACCCATTTTGTAACGACTGATCCTGAACTTGAGATCCAAGTCCAAAACAAATGACAAACGAGACTAATACAAGTTTGCCGTAAGCCACAAGATACATAAGGCATTGTCAAAACTACGTCCAAAACATTCAACTGAAACTAGTCTAGTCTTAGGTATGCCGTTACAATTGTTGCAACGTAAGACATGATTTGACTGATTACGTGTTTCATATTGACACATATTGCCAATCGCTAATTGCATATTACATATTCGAGCATATTGCATGTTGGATATTTCTTGTTAATTTTTTTCCTAATAATGACTTTATAGTTAAAATCTTTCAAAGTATTACTCCCTCCGTCCCATTAGAAGTGTCCTATTTTGAATTTTTAAAGTCTTTATTTATAAACTTTAACTTTAATTATATATTTTTTGAGTTTTATAAAACTTGATGAAAATTAACCCGATAAAAACACATGTAAAACACACTCAAATCATATAACTTCATCAAGTATTAACTAACGCAAACAAAATTATTTAAGGTCAAAGTTTATAAATCAAGACTTTGAAAATTCAAAATAGGACACTTCTAATTGGACGGAGAGAGTAATAATATCAAACAACTCTAAATATTCTAAGAATCGTAACTACTTCTAAAAAATACTAATTAAAATCATATTCCTATACTATTCTTATTATAAAACATTAAAAAGGATTTTTCTCATCAATTAATTCATACCCTTCTCTGAATACTCTTAAAAAGATATTTTATACAGATGTAATTATTTTTTTATTTTCGAATACATGTAAATCTAAACACGTAATTTATTTTTTTTGATGTTGTAATTTAATAATAATAGTAATGATAATTACTGTAATATGTTTTTTTTTTAATTTTAATAGTTTTTTTAACTAAATTTTCATGGTTCTCATAAAACATATGAATTCTCTGAACGTCCCCCTTGATTCCTTGAAACAAAGAAAATAACTGTTGGTCAACAGGTCCTCCATTCAGCAACTAAAATTCCAATTTTGAGATGCTAAGTAAACAATTTAATCATTACTATGTATTTCAACAAGACCAAGTAAAACACTTTTCTAAACTCAACAAAAATCCGGCAATATTTAAATTTCAGCAGTAAAGAATTATCTACAAAAAAATGTTATTAAACTTACTCTTCATTTTTTTTATACATTTTTCTCCATCCCTTCCTGTTTCTGCTTCAAAGCCAGAAGCTGATGCACTGCTCAAATGGAAAACCAGCCTCATAAGCCAAAACAATCCCTTGCTGCTATCCTCATGGTCCCTTAACCATATAAACCGAACCACACGTACCGCACCATGCACCTGGTGCGGTGTGCATTGCAATGATCAAGGGGATGTAATAAAACTCCATCTTTCTACTTCAAGACTGAATGGCACACTTCAAAAGTTCACGTTTTCGCCTTTCGCTAGTCTAACACGTCTAGAACTTGGACAAAATGACGTTTTCGGGTCCATCCCAGTTGAGATCATGTATCTTTCTAAACTTGTGTTTCTTGATCTTATGGGGTAATAAACTCAATGGCACATTATACACATCCAACACTAAACTTCTGTTTCAAAAGCTGCGGATTCTTGATCTATCGAGCAATGAGTTTGCGGTGTTTTGCCTTCAAACTACTTTAAGAACTTTAGAGCATTGATGGCCATAGATAGGGCTGGTCAGGAGTGCTGCTAGTGGCGGATCTAGAAAATTTTCGTAGGGTAACGTTTTATAAAAAAGGGGCAACGAAATCGAAAAAACGTCAAAAAAATCAATTTTTTTTCAAAAATGTACACTACCCCGGAGCGCCAAGGGGTAGCGGAGGCTATCCCTTCCCCTAAGGTAGGTCCGCCCCTGAGTGCTGCATGATGACACTGTGGAGCTAGTGGTGAAAGGATTGAGATTGGAACTACAGAAAATATTAGTCGACTGCACCACTGTAGATCTTTCGGTTAATAGATTTGAAGGGGAGGTACCTGACATTATGGACAGTTAAGAGCGCTTCGGTTTCTCAATCTGTCACATAACAGTCTCTCGGGTAGAATCCCGACACACCTGAGACCTCATACTCCTTGAACATTTAGATCTTTCTCAAATAAGTTAGTAGGTGACATCACAAAACATGTAGGTTAATCTTGACAGGTTGTATAGTCAGGTAATTGGATACGGGTCAAAGTTGTGTATCGTTAGAAACTCTAATTATTATTATGTAATATTTTGTAGCATCCGAGCTTATGTTTATTACTATGTAGGATTAAGTTGCAACGGTTATATGAATATATGGTAGTCATTATCGAATCGACATGAGACTGCAATTGTGTCGGTTGGAATGGCGCCAATAACCGCTGCAGACATATGCATATAACTATGATGATCATCACTTTGATCATTATCAAGAAATCAAAATATTTCCTGCATAACCGTTCTTTATCCGATCACTTTGTCAACACACACACGTTAGTCCTTTTTCATTTCACTTTCAATTCATTACAATTCGGTCTGATCAGTTTCCAACAATTAAATCACACATTTATAGTGTTATAATTAGATCACGCGTCTGCAAGTAGTGGGTCAAACAAACATGGGATGATGGTAGAAGTTTTAGAAGATAAGTGGGAGCATGTTTGTTTATGTTGAGTCTATTTAAAGTAAATACATTCGTTTGGAGAGCTATGGACGGGAAACCGAATTATCAAAACGTGACGTAAGGATCATAAATCTGCAGTGCCCCTGATGCGGTTACATGTAAGAGTTGGTCAATCATGTTTATTGACCAAGGCGGTATGGTGGTTGATTAGTGTATGGCTAAAGGTTTCAGCATTGAAGTCTTGCTCCTCGGTCACAAAAGCGTTGAAGGCGGTATATGATCTACATGTATAAAAAAGACACAAGAAGGCGATATTGTGTGTGGTTATGTCGGCGTTTTAGAAGATTGAATTTGCAGGAACGAGAAGGTGTTTAGGGGATCCGATACTAATAATTCGAAAATTTTGGAGGATGTAAAGGAGACCATTTTTATTTGGATGAGACATAGAGTGAAAATGGTGCATGTTACACTAGATATATGGTTAACATTTGATCCTAGTATATTTACTTTTGTAACATTTGATCCTAGTAGATTGGGGTATAAGTTTAATGATAAATGTTGGTGATTTGTGGGGACTGGGTACATCAGATTTTTTGCTTTGACCAATCTTCTATACAAATAACAAAAGAAAACAGTAGTAATAATAATTATTTTATAATACATTAATAATTAATAAATTTAAACAACAACTTTCTCTTGGACATATGGAGGAATCTTTAAAGCTTTCTTGGGATATTGATATTATTCTTTATATTATCCTAAAAACACAAGGCCACCAATTATTGTTTTGTTATTTTATTATACACATAATCTTGTTCTTTATAAATAGAAAACATTATCTTTTATTTAGTTTTTAAATACGTAAATCTCTTTTCCCATTAATACTAATCTGTGTTTACCAAGTTCTACCAAATTATAACAAATTTCTTAAGAATCAGTTTTATAATCAAACTACAAATTGTAACATGGGCGGACTTACCCTTTGAGAAGGGGTAGCCTGCTACCCTTTGGCGCTACGACGGTAGTGTAAATTTTGGAAAAAATTGACATATTTTTGACGTTTTTTTGATTTCATTATCCATTTTTAATAAAACGTTATCCCTATAAAGATTTTTAAGATATACCACTGAATTGTAATGATGTAAATATGTAACTGCAGCTAGAAGAGTAAAAGCAAAACCATAAAATGTTTTACCTTCTTCAAATATAATCAATAAAAATAATATAATGTATTTATCTTGACTTGCAAAATAAGAAACGACAAAATATAAAATTAAACCGCATCCTTAGCACATATGTGTGTGAAACATAAAAATGTGAAGGAAAAGATAAGGTGAAGATAAATACTCTTTTTGACGTTTGATAATAAAAAACTAAAAAAGGAAACCACGTGTCAAATTAAATTGGATAAAGATTTATGATAAGATTATAAATGATAAGATCTCATGTGTTATGTCAAACAAATAAATCCAACTACCACGGTTTCCCATAAATATTATTCCCACCATTTTTAATCATTTACTTCAATTATTGATATATTTACTTTAAATAAATTATTATTGGACGTTTTCTAATCTTTACAATAATATCATTTTTAATCATTTACAGTAAAACACATAAATATAATCCACGTTTTCTAATCTTTCACTAGTGAACGAAACCTGCTTGTTATGGCAAGTGTTAAAATTTGCTAAATTTGTGCATTAATATTAATCTTGAAAAAAAATATACACTTGATTTCAGTGAGGGACGGATCTACCATACAACAAGGCGTAGCCCCCGCTACCCCTTAACGCTCCGATGGTAGTGTAAATTTTAGAAAAATTTGTTATTTTTTTAACGTTTTTTCGATTTCGCTACTCCTTTTCTTTAAAATGTTACCCCTATAAAAATTTTGTAGACCCGCTACTGATTTCAGTGATTTGTACATTAAAACTAAAAAAAATCAAGTCGAAACATTGTTCTAAGTAAACACGTCGTAGCAACGAGAAAAAAACTTCAAATATATCCGTGTATTCAGCTCTTTAATGTCACATCCCAACCGACGGCGGAAACATCGTGATGAGACGAACAAATTGCTCAAAACTTCATAACACTATGTGACAATATAGATTAAATTCAAATTTCATTCAAGACCAAATTGTCATACAAAATTCCAAATAATAGTCAACAATTGTTTCAAAACGACATAACATCAAAATAGATAAATTAATCTAGTGTGTATCTAAGTCCACCTAAATCTTGTTTCATCTTGTAACATCACCTCATCAATCAACCTGCAACATGTATTAAAATATATCAACAAAAGTTGGCGAGCATACAAGTTTTGTTACATTACATAATATAGAATAAATTTGTTTAAAGTCTCATATCCAACATGAACCATAATATGCAAGTTTACTAGCATGCCGAAACGGTGTACTATATGTTCAAACCCAAGAATCCAACGCGTTAAAATAGCCTATCCCAATAGAGCAGCGGGAGGTTAACATGTTTAACTTAACAATACCCCAAGTTTCGTGGGCAGTGCGTTAATTCTATAGCGCTATAATTGTTAAGGTAGGCTAGCAAAGTTAATGAAGCATATATCGACACAAATAGTTTACATAACATACAAGTCTAACAAGCATCAAGTAGTTTCATGTTAAGCATGGATAGAGATTAAAATAGTTTAAGTGTCGTGTGATTTTTTTTATAATGTACATGTTGCACCCAAAGTGTAAAAAGGAAAAAGGGATCGAGTATGCTCACGGTTTTGCAAGCTTTCCCACTTGAAATCCCGCGAATGTTGTTGGTTGATGGATTAGTTTCGAGCACCTTGTCCTTCTACACGAAGAAACATAGGCATGTGAGTATTGGGAATTAACGAAAGGTTTTGGTTCGGAATTAAAATAACGTGAAATTAGTATTATGAAAGTAATCATCTTGTACTCATAACACTTGTTCTTGACACTATAGAACCTCAAGGGTTTGGTATGTTTTTATGGATTCAAAGATCCATTAGAATCGTAACAAGTGTATGGTCTTTAGATGATGTAACTACTATTTTGACAAATGACCACTTGTTCATCATCAAGAGTTTGATTACTTTGATCATTTATAAGTATTATATAGTGTACATTAAGTCATATAGGTCAAGCATAAGGTAGGAGGTTGAACCATCTATTTAGGAACCTTTTTGTAGATTACATAAGTTAAGTAGGAGGTGGGAGGATTTACCATCCACTTAAGACCTCTTTGGATTCACCACTACACATGTGTCTTAGACACAAGGAGGGTCATGAACTTACAAGTAAGGAATGAAATGAGACAACTAAGCTATGAAAATCATCAAGTAGGGTGTGGATTCAATGATGGATAGCCCAAGCTAGTCCAAATATCACACATTCATCAAGCTTAACTTGAACACTACTTGTGGGTGTAAACCCTAGTCGAAAACAGAAAGTTTGTGAGGTTTTATCTTCTAGTTTGACGTGTCTCAACCTTGTTTTTAAGCCTAACCAACCACATATAGTGTTGTAAGCATTAGGACATAGGTTTTAGATGAGTTGAACTCAAGTTAAATAAGTTTTATAAAAGTTTGAAGAATATAAATCAAAACAGTCCACTTTAGAGCCTTTTTCGTGACATTCCAGGGCCTGATTTTCCATGAAAGCCATTTGAGATGTGCACAAGGTCAAACCAAGCAAGTGGGAAAAAGAATGGATGAAAAAGGTTAAGAAATGAGTGAGATATGCTCACTTTTGTAAGAGATAGAAATTCTGCTTGAATCTTGGATTCACAACTGATTAAAGGAAGTTTTGAGAGTGTTTTGGTGATTAGAAAAGTGTAAAAAGGCTTGGATTATGCTTGGGTTTTATAGGGAATGATTAGGGTTGGGTTTGGTGAAGTATTAAATGTTAAAACATGTTTAAAACTAAAAAATTCACAAAAAAACCCGCCCAAAACGAGTATGGTCGCGCTGGTTGCGGATCAGGTCGTTTTGACAAGATGATATATGTTTTATGAGCTGGTTTTGTTCGATGAGGAGTCCCAGCTCAGCTGGTTAGGCGCGTGTTTGGTGTGGTTGCTGACCCGGGTTCGAGTCCGGGCGGTGTCCGTTTTTGATTCTTTTCCTCATTTTCAAGTTTTCATAAATTACACAAACAGTCCATGTACTACAGTTTCAGTAATTGCACTTTTAGTCCCTCATATTTAACTAACTAAGTTAAATGGAATACTTGGGTTTAATAACTAAATAACTTAAAAAAAACTTAACTAAGTTAATGAATAATTAAACTTTTTAAAGTAAAAAATCTTATTCTTTTTAAAAAATAATGAATAAACAATCATTTATAAAAAAAATAAATAAAGAATGAGTAAATAATGAGTAAATATATATTTAAATGAATAGATAAATAACTAAATAGACGCGAAAATATGGATCATTTTTTCAAGGTCCTCGATCAGGGATTCGACGCGTTGTTGTCGGACCTCAGGTCGACGGACAAATAGTTGAGGATTCTTCCGGCGAAGCTAATGCTGAGTATGATCCTAATCATGCGAGTATTCCTGTAACACCGGTGGCTCCTCAGGTTGATGTTGTGTCGATTTTACCACCTGGAGAGACTCCATTATCGTGGTTAATCAAATCTCAAGCGACTCTAAACGCTATGTATGCTCAGTTATGTGCCTAAACCGGAACTCCAGCTTTTCAAGCTCTGGTTAGCGCTCCTCAGGTACGTACTTCGCCGGCACCTCGAGTTTTGAGTTATAATACTCAAGGTCTTGCTCGTTCCCCTTCGCGCATGCCTGAAGATGAAATAGAAATGCATTCTAAAACCAGGAATGATCTTGTTCATTCTGGTAATAGAAGGCAAGAAGAAAATGTTCAGCGTCGCGCATCTGTCCACTCTCGTTTGGGCCCGCGATCTTCACAGAAACGGGACACCCAACACGACGAGCTTGATAGAACATATGAGGAAGGGGATAGTGCAAGTATTTTTAATTGAATATCTGCAGATCATGCTAGTTACAGGCCAAAAGTACGCGCAGTATACAATCCAGAAGCTGAGCATAATTACAATTTGGTGTATCGCCCAACCGAAGCAGCTGAACAATCAAAGTTTACCAGAGAGATAGCACTGGCTCCGTTGGAGCGAGCGAAATTACCATCCAACGTTGGAAAGTTTAACGGTTTGACCGATCCTGATGATCACATGCGCCTCTTTACCGGCAGAGGGTTACTTGGGTGCTGGACACTGCCAATGTGGTGTCACTTATTTGTACAAACCCTTACTGGCGCTACGCGCCTTTGGTTTGATAATTTGCCGGCAGGTAAACTTTCCTCTTGGAATGACTTAAAAGAAAAATTTCTTACACACTTTAGTCAGCAACGGCGATACTTGCGCGACTCCTCAGATGTAATGAACATCTGGCGGAGGGACGACGAAAGCCTCGAAGATTTCATAACGCGTTACAATAAAGAGGTGTTGGAGATTGGAGATGTCCATGAAGACCTTATATGCGCACAATTCAAGTATGCGGTAAGGTGCGACGTAAAGTGTTGTCCAGTACAACTGGCCTTCCAAAAAACTGGGATAAACTCATGGCGGCAGCCAAGGTTTACGCCCAGACTGAGCGCAACTTAAGTTCTAATAGACCACCTCTGCCTAAGAACCGTCCGCAAGACTTGAGTAGAGGTAGTCGCAAGTATAAGAGAAACTGGAAAGAGTCAAGTCAGAATTCGTATTCTCCGTATTCACCAATTGATGCGCGAGCAACAATCAACAAGATAACAACTCAAAAAGCGATTAAGCAGGAGAATAGGGAACGTCAGTGGACTCCCTTAACGAAATCTCCGGCTGAGGTTCTCAGCACTGATAATTATCAGTTTAAACAACCGCAACCAATGAAAAACAAAAAAGGGCAAGACCCAAATTTGTTCTGTGACTATCATAGAGACACAGGCTACACAACAGATAACTGCATCAGTCTGCGCACGGAGATTGAGAAAGCGTTAAAGAGTGGGAAGCTTACACATCTAGTCCAAAATGTGCGCAAAGAGATTAAACAGATTACGCGCGATAACGAAGGGCCTAGTAACAAGAAAATGAAACAGCACGTTTCCATGATTCAAGATGGATCATCGCGCAAACGTAGCCTTCAATACTTTCAAAACAACACTTGGCGCGAACAACAAGTCATTTTTCCTATCGTTCCAGGAGGTCCTCAAGAAGACCGGCCAATAGTTATCACCGGTATCTTTGGGCACTACCAAACGGACTATATGTTTATAGATCCGGTTAGTTCCATGGATATCATGTATGAGCACTGTTTCAAGCAACTAGATCCCGAGGATAAGGCACGCTTGGAACCAGTTGATTTTCCATTAACTGGGTTCTGCAATGAGGCTGTCTTTCCACTAGGACAAATCCTCTATCCGGTTACTTTATCTGATGGGAGGTGCTCTCGAACGAGTAACGTCAACTTCATGGTGATGCCGACAAATTCCCGTCACGATGTACTATTGGGACGCCGCGTGCAACGTGATTTTAGTATGATAACTTCCGCTCCGCATGCTGCTTGTGGTTTTCCGACACCAAATGGTGTAGCCATACTTTATGCACGGAAAGAAATTATGTCAATTGAAGAACCAGTTATGAAGGATGGCAAGACACTGCCGAGCAATGAACCAGAAAAGTGGGTACTCAACAATAAGTACCCTGAGCAGACAATCCTATTAGGACCTACAGTCAGTATTGAAATTCGCGCAAATTACTGTTGTTTCGCAACAAAGACATTTTCGCCTGGACACCTGCCGACATGGTTGGTGTCCCGCGCGACGTTGCGGAACATTTCCTGAATGTATTTCCATCAGCAGAACCAGTTGTGCAGAAAAAGCGCAGCCTCGGGTCAGAAAAGACAGCGGCAATGAACGAACAAGTCACCGAGTTATTAAATGCTGGTATTCTGCGCGAAGTCAAATACCAGACCTGGGTGGCAAACCCAGTAATGGTAAAGAAACATAATGGCGGATGGCGGATGTGCGTAGATTTTAAAGATCTAAACAAGGCATGTCCGAAAGATTGTTATTCTCTTCCTGAGATTGACAAAAAGGTTGACTCATTAACTTCCTTTCGCTGGAAATGTTTCCTAGATTGTTATAAAGGTTATCATCAAGTCTTGATGAAAAATGAAGACGAAGATAAAATTGTTTTTCGCACGGAGAAGGGCATTTTTTGTTATACCAAGATGCCTTTTGGTCTTAGCAATGCGGGAGCTACTTATCAAAGATTGATGGATACAGTGTTTGGAGATGACATTGGGAAAACTGTGGAAGTCTACATGGATGATTTGGTCATTATGAGTAATTCAGAAGACACTATGCTAGACAACATCCAAAGAACTTTTGATTCTCTGCGCGAGGTAAACCTAAAGTTAAATCCCAGCAAATGCTCCTTCGGCATGGAAGAGGGCAAATTTTTGGGTTTCATCGTCACCAAAGACGGTTTCAAAGTTAATCCCGAAAAGGTCGATGCAATACAAAAAATGTCTTCTCCTACTACCATCAAAGCGATGCAACGTTTGGCTGGAAGGTTAGCTGCGCTAAACCGCTTCCTCGCCAATCATGCTGCAAAATCTTATCCATTCATTCGAACCTTGCGCAATTGTACAAAGAGCAAAGAGTTCGCATGGACTCCTGAAGCTGATCAAGCTTTCCAGCAGATGAAAGATTGTTTAGTTCAACTTCCCACACTTACTGCTCCTCGAGAAAAAGAACCCATGGTCTTATATCTTGCCGCATCTGAGGTAGCAATAGGTGCTGTCTTGCTGGTAGAACGCGAAGGGGCCCAGTCTCCAATTTATTATATCAGCAAGATGTTGAACGATCCAGAGACAAGGTATTCAATCATGGAAAAATTAGTTTTAGCATTGGTCCATGCTTCGCACAGGCTGCGAAGATACTTTTCTGGACATGTTATTACAGTTTTAACAAACTTTCACATTGGCCAAGTCCTGGTCAAACCAGACGTTTCTGGCCGACTTGCGAAATGGGCAATAGAATTGGGAGGTTATAACATCTGTTATAAACCTAGACCAGCTATCAAAGGCCAAGTTTTGGCAGATTTCATCGCTGAAATTCCTGCTGATAAGCTTGAAGAATGCCAAGCAATCCAAAACCTAGTCCCAGTCATCGACAACAGAGCCTGGACATTGTTTACAGATGGCGCATCAAACAGTGATGGGGGTGGAGCAGGTCTTCGATTAATGAGTCAAGAGGGAGCAGAATTCACATATGCAATTCGGTTGGATTTTAAAAGCACCAACAACGAGGCCGAATATGAAGCTTTCCTAGCAGGCTTACGCCTCGCTATCAAAATGGGCGCAACAAATTTAGAAGCCCATGTTGATTCATTATTAGTTGCTGAGCAAGTAGTTGGAACATACGATGCAAAAGGAGATATCATGGCTCTATACTTGGCGCAAGCCAAGGCTCTTATAGCGCAGTTCCAACAATTTAAAATCACACACGTCAAGCGAAGCGAAAACCAACATGCTGACGCTCTAAGTAAACTTGCTGCAACTAGTTTCAAGCATTTGGCAAAAGAGGTTCACATCGAGATTGTAAGTAATCCGTCAGTCCCTCTCAGGCAAGTGACAGTGGTCGAAGTAGGAGATCCATCATGGATGTCTCCAATAATGATGTATCTGTTGCATGGTTCTTTACCAGTAGATAGAGCGCAAGCACGAAAGTTACGATGCAAAGCCCTCAATTATGAAATGATTGACGGTATTCTGTACCGACGCTCTTAGATGGGTCCTTCGCTCCGCTGTGTTGACAAACATGACGCCCAATACCTGATCAGGGAGATTCATGAGGGACTATGTGGCATACATTCTGGGCCACACATGGTCGTAGCCAAAGTAAAAAACGCAGGGTATTATTGGCCCGGAATGTACGTTGATGCGGTAGAGATCTTGCGCAAGTGCATGTCCTGCCAAAGGCATGCCCCTAAAACATTGCGCCCAAAGAATCCTTTGGTACCCGTCACAACAGCTTGGCCATTTCAACAATGGGCCATTGATTTAGTGGGACCATTTCCAGATGCGCCCGGCGCAGTAAAGTTTATCATCGTTGCGGTCGATTACTTCACTAAATGGGTTGAAGCCAAACCTTTAGCTTCTACTACAATGATGGTAATTCGCAAATTCATCTGGGAATATATTATTTGCCGCTGCCCATGCGCATTATTACAGACAACGGTCCAAATTTAACGGCTTAAGAGCTGAAACATGGATGACCGAAATGGGAATCCAGCATGTTTTCGCTTCTGTTGCGCACCCGCAAGCAAATGGTCAAGTTGAAAGCATAAACAAACAGTTGGTCGACGGTATCAAGGCCCGCCTTGGCACGGCACGACGGGGGTGGGTTGACGAATTGCCTAGCATCTTGTGGGCACACCGAACTATGCCCAAGACTAGCACTGGAGAAACTCCTTTTAGCCTTGTATACGGCACATAAGCTGTGATTCCTGCCGAAATTGGGTTACCATCTCCAAGAATGCTAACTTTGGAAAAAACAAGATAACGAAGAACAACGGCGCATCGGCCTAGACTTATTGGAAGAGCGCCGAGAAAATGCAGCGATTCGCGAAGCCAAATACAAGTCCCAGCTTGAAAAGTATTACAACAAAAGGGTGCGCATCTGTTCCTTTTTGCCTGATGACTTTGTTCTTCGCGATAATGAAGCGTCGAATGCCGAAAAACCGGGGAAGTTAGCCCCGCGATGGGAAGGTCCATACGTGATACATGAAGTATTGGGAAAAGGCGCGTACTTTCTGAAGCATATGGACGGATCCAGCGTTCCTCGAACCTGGAACGCCCAACAACTGCGCCGATGTTATATGTAATCTCAGTCCTCTAAGCAACTTCTGAGCGTTGCGTAACGAGACTGCTTACTTTATTTTGTTATGTAATCTTAGTGGCAGCCATAGCCTTGCGCTTTGTTAGTATGAATAAAATACTTTGCCACTAGTTACAGTCTTATATATGTTCATTTACAAATGCATGCAATTCCTTTGGATAAACAAAAACACAAACTCATGAGCCACAAGCTAATTTAATACTTACGCTCACACATGAGAAAAGAAATTGTTCATTTGTCTATCCTACTCAAGTAATTGGTTCCATGCAAACATTGTAAAACTGAAATAAACAATATTCACAATACTTGCGCAGAAGCGCAACGTTACAAGTTATTATACAGTAAAAATTACAAATTTCCTATTCTATGGACTTGGTTCCCGCCTGCTTTTCTGCTGAAGAAAAGATCTCCTTTAGCTTATCAACAAAGTCGTCTTGCTGCAGCGCGGCGTCCACAAGGTGCATAATCAGAATTTGCAATTGATCATATTTTTCCTTGGCAGCAGAATAAATGGCGGCAGTATTTAGCCCATGCGTGGCAGCACGGCTGGTATCCCATTCAGTATTCAGCGCATGGGCCACGTGCAAAGTAGATTCTCTATAGCCTTCGGCATTACCGTCACTGCGCTCCGCCATCATCAACTCTGCCACTCTCTCATCCAACTCCGTAGAGTTAAGGATGGCATTTGCGATCTGTACACAAATACAATCAGTATATGTTGCGACAATCACCAGACGTATAAAGAAAAGTGAATATTACCTCCACAATCCCGTACTCCCGCAACAAGGTAAGCTGGTTCATGAGGGATTCGGTCAAGCTTTCTTCAGTAGCGCGAGCGACCTCCGTGTCGTTAAGTTTTTGTTCGCCTTCAGTCAAACGGCGGATCAACTCGGCTTTCTCTGTTCGGTGCAGGTTGACATCTTTTTCAAACTGTCAACCTCAGCTTGCAGCCGCTCCTGGTCAAAAAGCATTGCAGTTAGATCATCAATTTCTTTATTCTTAAGAAGGAGAGTCATTTTGGTTGATACTTCATTTTGCTCGCTCATTTCTCTATGTGAGCGCGCCTCTTCTGCTACCGCAACTGCTTCAGCTTTCTCTTTTTTGAGTTTCTCAATTTCATTACGCAGAGAAACTTTTTCTTTGTTGTCACGCTCGCAATCCTCCACAAAGCGCTTGCGCTCGTCCCGATATTGCGCAGCAGAAGCCTCACACTTGCGCTTCCAAGATAACGCAGCCCATTCTTCAGTCTTCTTCTCTTTCTCAAATTGGGCCTTTTCCGCCTCAAAATCAACAAGCGTCTTCAGCGTCTTCTCCTTCTTAAGCTTGGCCCTCGTCTTCTCAAGCTCAACCTCGTCCCACTCCTTGTTCAGACTGGGCCATTCGTGCACAATTCTATTTATGGTGGACGAGGCAAGGGCAGAATCTTGCAGATAGGACTCGTAAGTAGCTTCATGGTCTTTTTCCTCCTGGCGCTTCACCTCCGCCGGAGGGAAGATGCCCTTATACCACTCCCTACAGGAGTACCAATCGGTAAAAATATCGCCCTGCTTAACCTTCCACACGGGCTGATAAATCGCAGAGGCCCGCCTCTCGGAATAAGAGCGATAATAATAATCCTCAGGCGTCTCCTCTGGGCGAATGGGCGATTCCCCCTCCGAATCCTCAGCAAACACAAAGCCTTCGCTTTGTGTTGAAGGTCCGGCTCCCTTGGATATCGACCTGGACGGTTCCCCAGCATCTGCAGCCGTGTCTTTAACCTGCTCGCCAGCAGGATTCTCAGCATCAAAATTTTTGGGCTCTTTTTCCGGAGCCACTTTCTCAATATGTTCTGGGACGATGGGGTCGGCTTTAGGAACAGGAGTTTCTTACCACACATCTCCCTCAACATCTCAGGCCTACGCGGCGATGGTATAGCAGATGAGGTGGTCGGCGCAGCCTTCACCATTTTCTCTGCAAAGAATATCAACAAATACCAAGTATAAGATTCTGCGCAACTTTTATGGCAGAAATGCGCAACAAACTAAACGTACCAGGTGAGAACTTCTTTGCAAAGGCATCCAGATTGCCCTTCTTCCCAATGCGCGGGCGCGCAACTTTGGTCGGCGCAGGAGTTTTAGTGTCCGCCTCCTTCCTCTTCTTAGAAGTGCGCTTCAACGCCTCTTCCGGGCTAGAAGGTACTTCCAAAGGATCATCTGGGTTCGCGGAAGGAAGAGATGAGGTGTCAGCGGGTTCTGGCTTCGGTTTCTTCAAACCTACAGGCGCAAGACCCTCCAGTGAGTCCGACACCACCACATAATTGCACCAAGAGTCAGATACGGGAAGTGTACCTTCTTGCCCTCAGCTTTCGCAGCAGCTGATGGCTTGGTTTTTTGCTCTGGGTTGAAAGGGGGAGGTGCAGCAGCAGCAGTTGGTTTCTTCTTCTTTTTCGAATCAGGGCCTATGCCCAAGTTCAGCAAATCACCTACATAATCAATCATATTGAGTAAAGGTTGCGCCATTAAGTTATATTGCAATATCAACTTAGGCTTTGTATAGACTTATTTACCAATCTTCGAACATGGTTGCACCTCAAGATCCTCCTGCTTGGGCAACTCAAAGTTCCCAAGATTTGTGAGAACCAAGTGTCCTCACCATCAGCAATAGGCACGGGCCATTTTTCCTTCTCTCTCTTGAAAGAGACAAGTAGAGAGGCGCAGCTACATAGCAAACATTTTTGCATCAGTACATATCTATTGAAAGATATTGCTAGGAAGTTAAAGGGTTAATGCCAGTTCCATATTTATAACACCGGTTTTCTCGCTTCCTTCTTCCAGAAAATAATCATCCCGGCAGCGATGAGGGCCCTCCGGTAAAAACATATTGGTACATCTTTAATATCTGACACCATACCTCGTCGGCAGGTATGGGAAGGGTCTCCAGCTCAATCTCATCACTGCCCGAATGTCATCTTCATCGGGATCACCGCCGCCTTGATAAAGAAAAATTCTGCTTCAGTCATGGTAGACTTTCGGCGCACCAACAACAATCGTTTGGCTTGCACGCTTGTTGGAACGAATAAAAACCAACGAGCAATGCAGCTGGTACAAAACTCTAAACTTCTCGCCCGACGGCAAGATTGCATCGATCGACAAACGATTCAAAATGCTGATCCTCACCATTCCCATTGGGCTCAATGAGAAATGTGAATCTTGTAAAAACCAAGAATTTCCAGCAAGAATGGGTCACCGGCAGCCGGAAGTTCCCTCGTCAAAATAGTCGTAAAATAATGTAATGTAGCCACCGACGCATCAGCCGCCGTGGCATTCGCCTCTGGAAAAAACCCTTCCATGACGGAGCGAAAAGAAGTTGGTGGCAAGATTATCAAAATCTTTCTTCGACCACTTTAGCGGTGGCAAAATTTGACGACGACATCTCAGCAGAGCTTACCCGGTGGCCTAACTCGAACTTTGAAGAAAACTTAGAAAGCTTTGAGGGTCGCCGGAATTTTGAACGCAAATTTCTCTCAGTTGGGCGAGAAAAGCAAATGGTATCGTTGATCCTTTATATACTAACCGCAATTAATAGCACGATTTGACTACAACGACTTTTACGACCGTCACGTTTCCCAGTAACCGCAGGGGCGAGTGGGGAAACAGTAACCGCCCCACGCTGCAGTTGTCGTAAAAGCATTAAATTACGTAAGACAGGTACTATTGACAGCCTGTCAACTACCTATCCAATAAGTGACACGTGTCTAAGCATATTTAAAATTCAAATACTTTTTCAAATTCACTTACGACACGTCATCAAGATGCATAAAGCAACAAAAACTAGTCCTTACAGCGCAACACATTTATCTTAAGTCCATGCTCACCTACTTTTTATCTTACATAGGAGCAACACTGGACTGGGGGACTGAAGGTATGGTCCCAAAAACCTTGCGCCAATCAAGGAAACCATACCCATTAAACTTCTAAGGAACTGCGCCAGACTTCTTGCAAAATAAGATTTATTAGAACTTTACGCAAGTATCCAGGGGAAAGCTTCATTTAACTACCTTGCGCTGGCTCGCGCAAGGTTCAAACTTAACCATTGAACACTCTTTTGGATAAATGCTTCATTTACTACCTTGGGCGGCTCGCGCAGGTTCAAAGTTAATCTGAACATTTGTCTGATAATACTTCATTTAACTACTGCGCTGGCTCGCGCAAGGTTCAAAGTTAATCTTGAACATTCTTGTCTGATAATGCCTTTAACTACCTTGCGCGGGTCGCGCAAGGTTCAAAGTTAATCTGAACATTCTGTCTGATAGTGCTTCATTATCTACCTTGCGCGGGCTCGCGCAAGTCAAAGTTAACATTGAACATTCTTGTTTGATAAGCTTCATTTAACTACCTTGCGCGGCTCGCAAAGTTAATTTAACATTGAACATTCTTGTTTGATAATGCTATGCGCAAACCTTGCGCATATATTTATATCAAAGCAAACATCCACCAAACGTTGCGCCAAGCAGCAAGGAAAAGAAGGAAGATCAGTTAACTAATTGCGCTTCTTGCGCAAGGAACAGTAAATCCTGAACTTTCACTTGCAAAATCCTTAACTTGGTGAGAAGCAAAGGGAATCTTTTTTGTTGTAACAAATGTACAAGGCGAATAATAGATGGATAACAGCTGTGAAACCTCTAGAAGCCATTAAACCCAATCGTGCAAGCATCTTTTCGTTATAACCAATTTGCCACATGGCAGCATCTGGACGGCTGAGGAAGATCACGGTGAGCATGCTCACATTTATAAATGTAGTGATCTCATGTTGACACTGGCGCCTCCCTAACCGCTGATGAGCTCACGATCCGTGTGCACTAACAGATTGCCAACAAACGTTAACGGAATAACAAAAGATTTCGTTAAACGTTAACAATCTCTCTTTTTGGCACCAAACACCGGCTATAAATAAGTAACTTGGAGTTCAAGGAAAGGTATTCACTCTCAACTACTCTCTCACTTACAATACTTACTTCCGACTACCTGTACTTATTCTCACGCCAGAGGGTGGTCACGGAGAGAACCCCCTTCTTCCCGTGGCGAGCTAACGGTGTTTTGTTTTGCAGGATCAGTCGGAATATTATTCTATTCATCATCCATCGTGAAACCAAACGGAGGGTTAACCTTTTTATGCAGAGCCCATTCCATAGATCTACCTTGACTCCGGTCTAGTTGATCTAGGGTTTCTTCAGTTACAGTCTCCCCTACTTTAGGAGATTTCGTCCTCGAAATCTTTAAGAGGAAGATTGATCGAAAAGTTGGTAACTACCTCCGAGGTAAGGAAATCACCCCTAGCTCATTGGTGAAGTTGAAAAGTGAGCGAAGTTAATCGTCAAGGTAAGGAAATCACTCCTAGCTTGATGATGAGCTTCCATGTTTGGGAATATGAGTACTAGCATAAAGATTTTGAACGATTCACATGACATACCAGATTAACGTATCACTGGCATGTGAATAAGCAGGTCAACCCATCGTGTACCGCAATTGAATGACTTAACATGACCCCAAGACTCGTGGGCTGTGCGCTACTCCTATAGCACTACGCATAGTGCTATACATGTTAAGGTGTGGCTTCTTACGAAGTTAATGACGAGTTTATCAGATAAAAATAACCCAGTGACATGAACCCAGTACATAATGTTTCAAATATTTCACATAGCATAACATGAATTTTACATAGTGCCACATGTAAAATGAAAGTGTCGTAAATTTAGTTCGTTCACGAGAGATTATGATTATTAATTGTTTTAGATTGCGAAGATAGTGTGTAACGTGTTTCCAAGCTTGAAATGAAAGTAACGCTCAAATATAAAACACATTATAATTGAGATAGCATAAAAGAGGTTTTATCATAAAACATGGATTGTCACGGTACGTAACGTAAGACTATTCCAAAGTGAATCGAAGTCCTTTTCGAACTAAGGGAACGTGCTTTGGCCTAATAGACAAATACTCTCATCGAGAAGCGACTAACGATATTTGTCCTTCCAGTTACTACACGTCCTTAATCGATTGGGAAATCGAAACTTTAGCGAGATCGAAAATCGAGGAGTGGGACTAGTTAACAAGATGCGAGTTTCACCTCTAACTTGATAACATCGTACCCTAACGTGGTTAGTACTTATCAAAAGATAAGGGTCCACTAGAGTAGGAAATGGAAGTTTTCCATCAAGATGTGGATGTCACTCCTAGCTTGATGTCGTAACTTCGTGCAAAATTGAATACACGGAATGAGGGACTTCACCAAAAATTGTGGGCCATTGGGCCTATCTTGGTGCAAATCGCCTCGTTGGTAAAATATGAGTGTTTTCAAAGCTTCAAGTGTATTTGTGTTGGTCTTAGGAAAGGCATATAAGTTTAATAGACCAAGAAGGAGAAAAAGAAGCAAATAAGGTAGAATCAATGAAGTTTTAAACAACAAATAAGAATCAAGTTCCTAAAACTATAGACTAGGGCAAAACATTCCTACTTTTCCTAATTCCCTATAGTTATGGCTCTGATACCAATCTGTCACACCCCAACCGATGGCGGAAACATCGGATGAGACGAACAAATTGCTCAAAACTTCATAACACTATGTGACAAAATAGATTAAATTCAATTTCATTCAAGACTAAATTGTTATAGAAAAATTCCAAATAATAGTCAACAATTGTTTCAAAACGACATAACATCAAAATAGATAAATTAATCTAGGTGTGTATCTAAGTCCACCTAAATCTTGTTTCATCTTGTAACATCACCTTATAAATCAACCTGCAACATGTATTAAAATATATCAACAAAAGTTAGCGAGCATACAAGTTTTGTTACATTGCATAATATAGAATAAATTTGTTTAAAGTCTCATATCCAACATGAACCATAATATGCAAGTTTACTAGCATGCCGAAATGGGTTACTATATGTTCAAACCCAAGAATCCAACGCGTTAAAATAGCCTATCCCAATAGAGTAGCGGGAGGTTAACATGTTTAACTTAACAATACCCCAAGTTTCGTGGGCGGTGCGTTAATCCTATAGCGCTATAATTGTTAAGGTAGGCTAGCAAAGTTAATGAAGCATATATCGACACAAATAGTTTACATAACATACAAGTCTAACAAGCATCAAGTAGTTTCATGTTAAGCATGGATAGAGATTAAAATAGTTTAAGTGTCGTGTGATTTTTTTTATAATGTACATGTTGCACCCAAAGTGTAAATAGGAAAAAGGGATCGAGTATGCTCACGGTTTTGCAAGCTTTCCCACTTGAAATCCCGTGAACGTTGTTGGTTGATGGATTAGTTTCGAGCACCTTGTCCTTCTACACGAAGAAACATAGGCATGTGAGTATTGGGAATTAACAGAAGGTTATGGATTCGGAATTAAAATAACGTGAAATTAGTATTATGAAAGTAATCATCTTGTACTCATAACACTTATTCTTGACACTATAGAACCTCAAGGGTTTGGTATGTTTTTATGGATTCAAAGATCCATTAGAATCGTAACAAGTGTATGGTCTTTAGATGATGTAACCTACTATTCTGACAAATGACCACTTGTTCATCATCAAGAGTTCGATTACTTTGATAATTTGTAAGTATTATATAGTGTACATTAAGTCATATAGGTCAAGCATGAGGTAGGAGGTTGAACCATCCATTTAGGAACCTCTTTGTAGATTACATAAGTCAAGTAGGAGGTGGGAGGATTTACCATCCACTTAAGACCTCTTTGGATTCACCACTACACATGTGTCTTAGACACAAGGAGGGTCATGAACTTACAAGTAAGGAATGAAATGAGACAACTAAGCTATGAAAATCATCAATTAGGGTGTGGATTCAATGATGGATAGCCCAAGCTAGTCCAAATATCACACATTCATCAAGCTTAACTTGAACACTACTTGTGGGTGTAAACCCTAGTCGAAAACAGAAAGTTTGTGAGGTTTTATCTTCTAGTTTGACGTGTCTCAACCTTGTTTTTAAGCCTAACCACCACATATAGTGTTGTAAGCATTAGGACATAGGTTTGAGATGAGTTGAACTCAAGTTAAACAAGTTTTATAAAAGTTTGAAGAATATAAATCAAAACAGTCCACTTTAGAGTCTTTTTTCGTGACATTCAGTGCCTGATTTTCCATGGAAAGCCATTGCAGATGTGCACAAGGTCAAACCAAGCAAGTGGGAAAAAGAATGGATGAAAAAGGTTAAGAAATGAGTGAGATATGCTCACTTTTGTAAGAGATAGAAATTCTGCTCGAATCTTGGATTCACAGCTGACTAAAGGAAGTTTTGAGAGTGTTTTGGTGATTAGAAAAGTATAAAAAGGCTTGGATTATGCTTGGGTTTTATAGGGAAGGATTAAGGTTGGGTTTGGTGAAGTATTAAATGTTAAAACATGTTTAAAACTAAAAAGTTCACAAAAATCCCGCCCAAAACGAGTCTGGTCGCGCTGGTTGCGGATCAGGCCGTTTTGACGAGATGATATATGTTTTACGGGTTGGTTTTGTTCGATGGGGATTCCCAGCTCAGCTGGTTTGGCGCGTGTTTGGTGTGGTTGCTGACCCGGGTTCGAGTCCGGTCGATGTTTGTTTTTGATTCTTTTCCTGATTTTCAAGTTTTCATAAATTACACAAACAGTCCCTGTACTACAGTTTCAGTAATTGCACTTTTAGTCCCTCACATTTAACTAACTAAGTTAAATGGAATACTTGGGTTTAATAACTAATAACTTAAAAAAAAACTTAACTAAGTTAATAAATAATTAAACTTTTTAAAATAAAAAATCTTATTCTTTTTAAAAATATATTTTAAACTTTTTAAAATAAAAAAATGGCGCCTCACGCCCATCCAATCCCCTATGTTGTGGTGTTGGGGCGTTAAAAGGTGATGATGTGGCAGGTGGGCGTGGGAGCCACAATGCAAACCACACATGGCCTAAAGCCATGTGTTATGGCGCTTCAATGGGGTACCGTTGGTGCCCTGTCAATGCCTTTAGGGGTGTGAACACCTCTACGGGAGGGGGCGTAGCCAGGCTTGGGGCAAATCGCAGGCGTGAGCAAGGAGAAAAAAAGATGTTGCATTGCATGGGGAAGTGTGAAGGCGGCACTAGGAGCGTGGAACAACAACAGGAGGCGTGATTCAAAGAAGGTGAACGATGGTTATTACGTGGCTCCACTTTTTCTCCCGCCCCCATAACACATCTTAATGCAATTTAACTTTTTATGGAGGTCTACTTGAGTGATTTGTGAAGTTTATAAGGGTGGATTGCAGTTGGAAATTTCTTGAATTTGCCATTTATGGATAACAAACACATAGAAAAATTAAGAAGAACCAAATGTTAATTGATAAAATGTTCTTCTTTATGGTCTTTCAACTTGAAGGCTCTCTTGAATTGACTAATTATAGAGATAGTATGTGTATTTTGGTTTCTGAACATGAAACTCAAGAACAATTGGTACTCTTGTATCTTTCGGTAACGAAACCTCTGTTGGTGATTCAAGGGGTGGCTCACTAGCGGAGGCCTAAGGTTGAATCCAGCTTTCATTGTTTTCTGACTTTAACCCCCGTGACACTCACCTGTTGGGCACATGATGTGTTATACCTAATCGCAATGGTTTAGTGGGTTCTCATGGTTACCAGAAAAAAAGTGTCGCGCTTTTCATGTTTTATTTGAAGTCAATATATATGCTCCCCTTTGATTTAATATTGTTTGGTTTTGCTGTTTTGCATATGACAGGACACTTTTGTACCCAGAAATCCTGCTTGGAAATCTGTCTTGTTCTCTGAAGATCTCAAATCTAGCATTTGAAGCTTACAGATCATCTGTTCTTTTGGCATTTGTGTTTATAGATGATGAACATACTTTTGATGCATGTTGAATAAGCCAATGCTCATATGTTTGTAGCACATTCAAAGTTTATATTTTGCTCAATGAATTTGTGCAATAAATGTATGCCCATAAATCATTGTAACTACAGGAATCTAAAGAACTTGTGATATTAAGAAGTTTAAACATTTGTAATCATTATACATATTTGTTTAGACTAAGGTTGTATGGTGTGGGATAGAACCCTCTCACGCCACATCAGCGTCACGTAGGTTTTAGGTAACATGACTCCCCACTTTAACATTGACTAAATTAAAAAGGGAATCTGATCGAATAATACGAATGTGGGCCCCTCAAATCATCCTTAGCGCTCATTATCTGCTTGACGAAGCGGCATATAACGCCCCAAAATTAGTGTTTGGGGCACTATGGAAGTGATGTGGCAAGGGGCGTGAGCCCACATCGGGTGGCCTAAATGTTATGGGCGCCCCTGCCCACATCCACCTCAATCCCCAGCACTCAAGGACGTGAAATAGAAATAACACTCATACGGGGGCTTTGCCATGGAGTGAAGGGCTCAATCATTATAAATACGTTGGACAAGTATGTATTGATATGTGTGTAGAATTTAATTTTTGGATCAATGAAAACACCATCTTATATGTCAAGGGACGTTAAACAGCATCACTCAGTCTTACGTGAGAACCTTATAACATTTGTAGCAACATAAATTTAAATATCACATTGACATAAACTTTACCATGCATTATCTAACTGCTAAATATCAAATTTTGAAATATTCGAATATTATATCATTAATATATAAAATCATATTCATTAATTCTGAAAGAATACATACATGATCAAATTTTGTAGTTTCTTCTCTTGTATAATTTGATATATAATATTTAGTTTGTGATAATAAGTTATAAAACTTTTGAAAATTTTTATGTGAACTTATGTCTATATATTGAATTTTAGGTTAAGTTATATCTTGATCAACTAAAAAAAATTTTCTGTCAGTGTCATAAACATTAACTCATATCACTATAAGAAAAATGCGCATAGAAATTAGAAAAACATTTTTTAACAATATACAAATAAAGTTACTATAAAATATTATAAATTAAAGTTATAAAAAATACAGTACTTAGTTTAGTAATTAAATAATGCATATATTAATAAAAGTTTAGTTTACAACAAAAAAAAAGTTATAAGAGAGTAATGATTTGTTGAATTAAAACAATGATCACATCAATTAAGTGTAAAATATATTCACCCGGGTGTAAATTGAATAAGCAGCTATCAATAGTCTGTTGGGTTACATGAGGCTTTTTATGTATTGTATCATATCCAAAGATTGTATATGCTTAGGCGCGGACATACCTTAGGCACAGGGTAGCCTCCGTTACCTCTTGGTGCTCCGACAATAGTGTAAATTTTGGAAAAAATTGACCTTTAGTTGACGTTTTTTTCGATTTCGTTACCCATTTTTTACGAAACGTTACCCTTTTTTATTAAACATTACCCCTACGAATATTTTCTAGATCCACCACTGCATATGCTTCAAGTAGAGCTGTCTTGTTGGCTGGTAACGCATTCCCAACTCCCTCGCTAATAAGTTTTCGCAATCTAGCTCAAGACATAATGCCGATTTAGCTTGAGCTACTTGGCTCATATAAACGTTCAAGTCGAGTTGAAGCTGAAGATAACTCGCTCGTTGTCTTGCTTGAATAAATTTCCATTCTTGTCTTCTTGATTTTTGGTGTATGTTGGTAATTTAGTAAGGTGTTACCTTAGACTTTTGTAATTCCATATTGTTACCAACTTGTTATTTGAATCTTGTATAATAACACATACAAAACCATCAAAACAAAAATGGAGTCACCTCACCGAGTCATGCGATGGTTCAAGTTGACTACTAACTTGGCTCAACTCGCTAGTTCAACAACATAGATCCAAGAACCTACACCAAGTGTGAATTGGTCTACCCTCGGATTGTTTGTACTCTAAGATTGAATTTGAAGACATTGATACTTTCTTGGAATTCCTACTTGGTTACACGTCTACCAACTTTGAAGTAATCATCAATTCAAACTTCAAATGCCATGATAGATATTGACTTTGAAGTCATCTTCCTTTTTGCAACTTGCATATTCCAAGTAATTCCTCCAAGCCTACTTTTATGCCACATGTAACTTGATCCTCAAGTTCCATTTTTCATAATAATCAATTATCATAATCGCGGAATGAATTAGGATCAGTTACCAAAGAGCTTGTAGTCTAACAGTATCAAGGTGCGCTGGAAATATGTTCCAACCAAAGTGGTTTAGGGCTCTGGTCCTATGATCCACATCAGTAGATTTAAAGGGTGTGTGAGTTAGCTGTTCTAAAAAAAATAGAATCGGTTTAACATTTACTAACATTAAAGTAAAAAAAAGAAACCCAGGCAGAAAGTTATCATATTGTATACAGAGGTTTTCTGATCTGTTGAAAACATTACAAACATAGCTAAATTCTAGAGCATATTATAAAAACAAGAAACCGAAATCCTTTTTTACCGTCTAAACTGCATGAATAGGATTGTGCTTCGGATCAATATTTGAAGTTCTTGGACCCGGATTACTTGCATGAAATGCAGATTGCCGGCTCAGCCCGCCAACTAGTTTCAGCGAAGCCTGCGCACCATCACCAATTGACTCTCCTAAAGTCAGCTTCGACATGCCAACAAGATCATCCAAATTGATCGGGCTCTTTGAATGAACAGCCGTTGGCTTAAGAACCTCGTGAGACTCTGTTCTGACCGATGTCGGTTGATCTTGAACCGACCCTGGTCCAGGCCAGTAGGGGATAGCGACGGGTATGAGTGGAGGCATGTACGCTGGAAACATGACCGGATACACGCATTGTGCACCCTCGGATTTGCAGCTGCAGGTGTCGATTCGACAGGAAAGTCAACCGTGTTTGAGTTTGCAGAATCCATTGACTCGCCTTCGTCTTCTTCCTCTTCTAGTGTCGGTATGGTCAACGGGTTGTTTATGGATTGAGCCTCCGGTTGTGACGGGTTCCCGCCAGGGTAATCATGAGACGGCATCATATGAGTCCCGGAGACTACACAGATACACGAAACAAAAAAAAATAAAGTAAATGTTTGTGTTCTGTTTGATTTTAGATGGGTCAACAAAAGATTTAGCTAAAAAAACAACATTCGAAAGTCACAAGTCTACTTTTAATGCATAGTACTAGACATGTACAAAAAAACCGGTTTTAGGATTGAAACAGGAAAAAAAAAACTAAACCGGTTTTTAAACAACCAGTTTCAACTTGATTCGACCCGGCGGTTTGCAGACTAGTTCGTATTCTTGATCTTTAAAACCGGTTGTAAAAATAACAGTTTAAACCGGTTAAAAACCATTTTTTGTCCCAAACCGGTTTATAAACCGAACCAAAATCGGTTTAACCAGTTTGGGGTTTGAACCCTGGAAACTGGTTTGGAAAAAAAAACCAGTTACCCCACAAAAAAACAGGTTCGGTTTGAAAAAAAAACGGGTAGTAAACCTCTACTACAACCCCAACCCAATGCGACCCATTTTGACCCACTAGCCCAACCCGCCCAACAAGTGATACTTACATCATCAGCTACAATATCGAAGAGGCTGGACCGTCTTTTTCTCCTCGAAAATATTGCTCTGTCTGATAAAATATTTTTGGGCATGACTTGCAACTTGAGTTGGGGTCCGTGTAATCACATAGTTTCTAGCAATCCCACGCCAATCGCCTTTTCCGAGCTTTTGTAAACCCAACAAAAACATTCTATGTTCTTCCTCGGTCCATGGAACACCTGCAAACCAAATGCCCGCATCCCAAAAAGTTAGTTATCGAGCTAGTTTCGTAATCTAGTTCAAGTTGAATGGTGTGCTAATATTAACACATCATCAATTGCATTTGAACATGTCAAGAACAAAAAAAAAGCAACATAATTGCAACAAAAAGATGTTTTAACAAATGCAGGCATCACAAAAATGCATTTGTCAAAAGTCTATGTCCAAAAGCCTAAATATATATAACACAAAACTTTTATTGTAATTACATACAACTTCATAATCATAACCTCTATTAGTGCTGTAAAAAACAATCATCACCCATGATTCAACCATCAATACACAATTTTTTAAATCAAACACAAATTCAATCACTAACAACAACCAGCAACTAATTAATATTAACCAACAACAATTCACTTAAAAATTATCAAAACACAAAACCAGATTAAACTTATATAAAAATATAATAATAATAAGAACCATAAATCTTGAACCAAAATGATCAAATTAACCAAAGTTTCAACCTTTTTTCCTTTCACGGCTTGAACCCGACCCGGCAACAAAATCCTCCGACCCGTACCCGTCAGCAGCAGCGTTATGATCCGGAGTATCACCCGGTGAATCAAGATCGCCACCGCCGCCGCCTGAAAACCCATTTAAAAGATTGCTGCTACCGGATCCGGAATAGTGACTCAAGTTCCCCATACTGGCACTCTTTCGGATCGACCCATCAGTAATACGGACCCCAAAAAGCTTCACACCGCGATTAGGGCAAGTTCTTGAATTGTGACCATTGTTACTGCAATGAGAGCATCGTCTCGTCATCGCTGATTAACTGATTATCGGTTCTGTTATTCGATTCGATCGATAAATAGTTGATAAACGATGATGATTCAAGATTATTGGGTGAAATTGAGGTGGGTAATTGAAAAGGGTAGGTGTGAATTGGGGGTAAAGAATTGTGCTTTATGGGTGTTTGGTTGGATTGGGGATTAGGGTTTTGGATTTGGATTGATGGTGGTGGGGAATTTTGCTGAGATTTTGGGTTGATTGGATTGAGTGTTTTTAGAGAGAGATGAAAACAGGAAGAAGAAGATAGGGCGAAGAGAGAGAGAGTATAACATGATCCGTTTGTAAGTAAATAAATGTGTAAATAGTGTGAGCCAAGTATAAGTTTCATTGTCTCCTTGTAACTGTTGGATGGGGTCCTTGTGTGTTCTTGGATTTCGGTGACAATTAATATTTTTTTCGTGTCTTTGTGTTTGTGTAATCTGAAGTTTGTGTTCGTGTTTGAAAAAACTGACACGATAAAATTCTGTGGCGTGTTTTTATTTACGTGTTTCATGTTCGTGTCTAACAAGATATGTTAGTCCTATTTAATGTAGCATGAGGATGTATTTTTAAAGTTTGGATTTGAACTCTCATTGTTTGGAGAGAAATATCTTTTGGATGTACCTCGTGACGTTGATACTACTAGGCTACAAATCATTTAGTTGGATTTCTAAAGTTAAAATTATTTGACTTAATTGTAATGAGGATAACCAGCTCGAAGTTGTTGGGATAATCCCTCGGTATTAAATTTTGACAGACAAATAAGTTTCATTATGATACAAAATGGATTACAGATATGGTTATATGTTTATTGGTTTTGTTTAACAACTTTGTAATCTCTAGAGATGCAGCTGTCACAATCAAAATAGATCTAATTTGAAATAGAAGAGAATAAACCTACGGCTCTATGTATGACATATTACCATATACTAGCTAACCTTAGGTGCTTTAAAATTAGATCCAAGAATGCATACATGTAAGTTACGTGATACGAAATCAATCATCTTGTTATATTGTACCCATTATTATATGAACATCATCTTTCATGTGTTTTCTTAGTTTGTTTGTGCTCCATCTTCCTGTTAAATAACTTATATGGTCATTGAAGCATACTCCATTGCTCCTCATTCATACATTGTTCTATGATTGATTCAACATCATAGACTATTTTTTTAATGAGATAATATCCACCATTTGTTAATTTATAAGTTTATTTCGTGACTTTCTGAAAATGTTTAAAATAAACAACCTTTTATAATCGTTTTATATGTTAAACATTCAAAAAAAAGGGTGAGATTATCAATCTACAATGTTTTCCTACGACAAATGAATTGCCTCCCTTTGAAGACTTTAATGCACTATGCAGTGCAATACATGGGAAACGAAAAGAATTAGTTAGTCGAGACAGAGAATCAAAGCTCAATACACAAATATGTCCACTTCATCCTCTCAACGTAGTTACAAAGGCATTAGACATGGTGTTTGCACCGCCTAGTCATCAGCTCATCGCCTACTTGTCAAGGTCAATTGACTTGACCACCATGACAAATGTGAAATGGTTTTATACTCTCTTTATCAACACTTAATCAAAGTGGAGAAATCTAAGAAAAAATGGACTCATGTAACGCTAACATGTGTATCATAATGAAACAAAATTTAAAGCTTATGTAATTTAGCATAAGATAATGTGAAGGCTTATGTAATGTAGTCATTATTACTAGTTCTTTTGATTGTAGTATGCTATTCTTGTGAATGGATCATCTTCAATAGAATTTTTGCGCGGAAGTGATGGTGGGGGGCATTCCACTTTGATTCGTTTTTACAGATTACACACTTCTGTGTTGTCATTTCTTACCGGTCATATATATGTTGATTCACTCGCTAATGATACATAGACAAAGTAGATCTGGTCGTTTATGATGTAGAGAATATACATTATAGAAGTTTTGAATTCATCATAAAGTAATCCATGCATCTTATGATGGTTTGCTTGAAAATAGTTAATAGTAACAAAAGCACTTGTTTCCTCTCTATTGACACAATATATAGTGCTATCGGAGTGAAAAGATAGTCTAAAGAAGACACATTGACTTAGTTGTATTAGTGACTTGTAAATCTTTTGTATGTTTATATAAGTATTCTAAATTTTCTAAGGATAAACATCAATTCTAATGTCTTAACTACCTAAAAAGTAATTTATTAGATCCCTCCTTATGTATTAAATAAAGCAAAAATTAGAATTTAATGTTTGCATCAACTTGGTATAAAAAAGGTATGTGTTATAATAGTCTTGAGAGTTTTTCTTACTATTTGAAGGTGTTGACTCTTAATAGCATCAACTTGTATTTGTTATTACTATCTAAAACTACTTTAAGTATGTATAATAAAATCAATAAACAAAATGCTCAAATATGTAAAAGTAACAAATGCACACATGTATATTCAATATCACATACGGATTTGTGGAAGAAAAAAAAGTAGTCAACAGTTGACTTCCATGTGATAAATAATGCTATTCCTAACCATCAAGAATTAATAGATTTATATATTATTATTATTATTATTATTATAATATAATGTCTTTCTTGAAACTTTATTTTGTTTCGTTTTGTAGATGTTATTGATTGACTGATTGTTGATAACATTATGTTTATTGGCAATTAGGTGTTTTTTTTCTTCCTTAATAGTTCTTTTATAGCTGATACAAATATTTGATTTGCAGGATCACCACGTTTTTGGGTCTCTTGAGGAATTAGGTTGTGTTTGTCGACACGTGGGATATTAATATCCGTTGCTTACGTAAAATCCAATGATGTGAAATATTTTTTTAAACAAGAGAACTATTATACATTTACTTCTAAATTTAAAATAATGCTTGTTTAATATAAAATCTGAGACCTCTTTAGAAACAGTGTTTGTAGAGGTTTTGTATCTGTCACTAGACCACAACCTTAACCTTAGTATATGAAATAAATTAGTTAATATATATTTTGGCTAAGGGGGAAACAATTAATTTACTGTTAATTAAAAAACTGTAAACTATGGTCCTGTATTTCGTAGCGGTCCAATCACAACAAACAATTACTCATCATCTTTTAACAAGCATAAAGAATAATTAATTAATATAAATATACAAGTTTACAATTAGTCAATGTAGACGCATATCGAAATTTTCTTCCAACTAATTGTGAGTTTTTAATGTAATAATAATTTAGCTTAAGTTAAAATTTCAATATAAACGAAAATGTTTATGGATTATATATAGTGGCTATCTACATTGATGTTACGACACATGATAATTCTTTTTAGGTTTCAATATCAGTCTTTATGTATGTATCTAACCCAATTGATTTGGTTTTCACTAAGAGTTTTCGTTCCTTGAATTTTTAAATGTTCCGTATTTTCGCGTCTATTTAGTTATTTATCTATTCATTTTAAATATACAACCAATCCTATTAATGCACCTCAATCCCAATACCACATTTCACGTAAAGCCCCAAAACACCCCGTTTAGAGCCCTTCTACCAAATTCCAATCCCATGTGGTGTCACGTGGCAACGCTTTTCTCATCTTAAAGCCTCTTTAGAGCCCCACAACACGTGGTCTAACAAAGTTCATATCGCAAAATTTAGACCAAATAATACGCAATCACACACAAGCAAAATAATTTACTAGCTAAGATTCAGTCAAATACTATTCAGGCTTATCTAAACTGAAACTAGTTTGAATTCAGTGAAAAAAAAACACTCATACGATGATAAAATAAAACCCTATAAAAAGATTTAATAAATTTGAACAAACGATGGAGATCGGAGCTTACGGAGATGTCAGAGCAGGTGGGGATAACGGATAACTTATTGGATTGAGCGTGATTAAAGGCGGCAACAGAGAGATGCGAAGCTAACCCTAAACCTCTTTTGCTTGAGGGAACGAAGGTGTGAATAATATCCATAACTTTTCCACCATTTCTCAACTCGTACTCTAAGTATGCTTTCTTGTCCTCTGTTTCAAACCTCTTATCTCTCTCGTTCCATACTATCTTCGGAGCCTCCTCCGTCGCTGCTCCGCCGCTCCCCGTCGCCATTTCTTTGTTGTCGTCTACACGTAAATTGCAGCAACGAAAATTCCTTTATTTTATAGTTTCTAAATAAATAACATGTTAGATATTTTACTGTAGTCGGGATTAATTTGGTGAACAAAGAGGAGGATTATGATACACATCGAACAAGTTAGGAGGTGTAGGAGTGCACCCTTGTTCGAGTTGTTATAGTTCCAAGTATTCGGGTGGAGCCCCGAAAGAGAGTTCTAAGGGGCAGAGCCCCTGGCTGGGGTCGATAAAAAGTTTTATTTTAATTAAATTGTTTTATAGAAATTGCCTTAGAAAATTTATTTTTATAAAATTCGTCTTAAGGCAGTTACATGCAATTTAATTAAAATTCGAATATTTGAAAAATAACTGCCAAGAAGCAGTTATCTGGAAATAATCCCTCCAAAAAAATTCGTTGCTGTGTTTTTGGTCATACTCTGGTTCATACGAATTCCTCATACACACATACTGATCTAATTCTCGAAATCAGAGTTGTATCCGATTGAATTATTCGGTAGAATCACCGAAATAATTTGATCTGAGAGTGAATACACGCTTCTCTGATCATCCGATTTTTGAAAATTCCCCAACATGACACAAAGACTATGAATATTTAAATGTTTTTTTATATCAAATTTAAGTAAATTAAATTTAGACTAGTGGAATTTCCTACGCTATATGGCGAGAATTAAGTTCAGATGGTGTTGATTCAGTTATGGCATTGATATGGTACCTTTGTGTTTTATACCGACTGAAAACCCTAAAAGCATGTTTTAGCTTTTGATATCATATTTTTTTTTTGTAGGTCCAACACGTGTCTTGGGCAAATGAGCCTAATGTGACGCTTTGATAATTTGATGACGCACTTTGCACTTCGCATCATCGTGAGCCATTTCATAGCCTTCTTTGTATTTTTAACCGTGTGCGCGTGGTTCAGTACAGAGGTTGTGTAGACCAAGAGGCGGATCAGCCTAGACGGACGATTGGCGTGCCGGCTGCAAAACAACAAGGGGAGACTTGACTCTTGAACAACCAAAAAATCCAACACATGCACAAAATTCTCTACAGCTTCTTTATCTTCTTTCTTCTTGTTTCGAGGTATTGTTCGGGTCCTCATGTCAATCTTGACAGTACTACTGCTCCGGCAATTGTACAATGGAAAACAAAACGAGTTATTTTAAGAGATTCGAAATTTATTTTAAGGGCTTCGTGTCAAACAGATCCTCAGCCACAATTTCCATTGTGTTCTTTTGTTTTTTTCCTTGTATTTTGGTTTATTTGTAAGCTCTATTGTAATTTTCTGCTTTTTTTTTGATTTCTTAATCATAATAAAATTATTTTATTCACTTATATACAAAAGGTTCCATTATTATTGACCCCAACAAAACTACCAATCACCATTCATAAATCTTTGTTAACCCTTCGTTATAACATTCCGAAAGAATATACTTTAATACGGGCTTGGATTTAGTATTGTTAATGTCCTACTCAACTCATTTAATATTCTCCAAAAGTTTAGTAGGTTGTGGACTCAATTTAATTTGACGGTTTGAGGATTAGTAAAATCCTTTATAATACTATATTGGAAACTTCGTTATCTAGTTCTCTTTTTGACCTAGCGTCAATATTTTCGTATCCAGATTGGACAAATGTACAATGTCATGGCTAGTCTTTTTACGTAAAAACTCTTTACCGTAACATAACAGTTATATTGCGGAAGTATTCTAGATATTCACGAGAAAATCTAGCAGGCATAGCTAAACATTCATCGAATTTGTCAGGAACGGTACCTATAACGAGTTGGCGAACAACTGATGTGAACTTCTGAATTTGCGTCAAACTCTTTTTTAACCTCCAATTATAACCTTCATGAAACCGTTCAAACCTTATATTTGCATTCATATCCCGGACAATGTTTTAAATTAATTTAGTCAGTCAGTGAAATCTTGCTCTAAACGTATTTGTGCCTTACTTCGAGTTTTCGGCGAAGTAATCGTTCATTAGAACTTTATGATCGTGATCGCGACACATATTTTTTTCTTTGATTTTGCCGTATCTTGAAGTTCGCTTGCTGTGGCGGCAACTTTGAACAAAAACTCTATACCACTAGAATCCGGACGAGTCAGATAGAAAATAATCAAAGTCACTAGAATTGAATAACCCGAAGGTAACTCAAGATCACTAGAATATGATCTAACATCCATTTTGTAAATATTTTTCTAAAAAAGTATAAAAGTGTAAAAGTAGAAAACAATTATTTAAAAAATAAAGGGTAAAAATTGTAATGTATACAGTGTTCAGAAATAGGGTATAATTTTTTTATTTAAAAACTAACAGTTGGCAACGACTCTTTCCATCCACCACACTCGAATTCTACAACCCGAACAATCTATTCAGCCCATGTACTCGACCTAGTCGCGTAGATCTACTCTCGGTACTCGACCCAACTCAGAAGTACCCCGGGGTGTCTGAGTACTCCTCCCCATCACCCTAAAATATGATCAGGTGGTTTCGCTGGTGGCACGATAATACTCCAATGATACGTTGGTGATCCAAATTTACCCGTTAAAAAAAATTGTTTGAATAATATTTAAAGTTGGGCTGAAGCAGTTACATGGGTTGCAATCTAATATGAAGTGGGCTATCAAACAATTCATTTGACTAAGCTGGCCCATTAGAAATAAAGCCCAACTTTGAGTAACAACAAGGGATTCAAAACACAAACCGGAAAACTAAATATTTAAACACTTACGCATTATCTTACGTCATGTTTAAATAGTTGTTTAATCACTAATCAATATTCACTGTCGTTATCATGGTCTCCGTGACCAGCTACGCATTATCTTACGTCATGTTTAATAGTTGTTTAATGGTTTTAATGTAAAAAGATCGTTGTCCACCACAAAAAAGCGCTAGCTTACTGGTGTACTACTAGTTACTATTATTATTATTATTATTATAAATTTATAATTAATAAATAAATGAGACTAAATGTGCTGGTCGGCTATCAGCCATTGTCCAGTAACTGGTCGCAATTTTACTCTCTGGAAAATATACGGTTTCAACCCTTTAGTTTTAAAATTATTTAAATATTAGTCTTATATTTTATAATTTTTAAACAACATGATGATATTTTCTCATTAATAACAAAAATTAAAGTATTTTGAATATTTAAACAATATGTCTAAAATCTAAGACGTTATTAGCATATTTTTTTTCAACGTTGAGGTCCTGCTTTTGTTTAATACTAATTTGGGATGTAACTAATTAGTTTATTTGATCTTAAGAAACAATTCTATTTGCCAAAAAAAAAGCCATTCGTTCTACTTAACACTAGGGGTATTAATCCTTGTCTTTATAATTCAAGGACATGTATAAATATGTAGCATGTCGAATCCATGCGCCTCATTGTTGTTTTAAAGAATCTTTAATTGAAGCTAGCAATATTAATTCCCAATAAAGGCCTCTGTGATCTTCAATCAGAGTTGTCAAATACGTTTGATGATTTGCGTACTATCGGTTATTTTGTTCGTCTAAAATCTTTTGAACCGATAGAGATAAAACATGACTTTCTGGAGTATTATTTGATTACATTTGCTCATCCAAACAGATAACATTGGCGAAAGTGGATGTACTGAGTGCTAGTGACTAAAGTAGAAGGGGGCAATTTGACGAACTAATATATTTTTAGTCTGTTTTAGATAATATCATGCTTGCTGGTATGCTGATAGTTGGCTATGCAACTAGTCAAACAATTAGAAAAAAAAGACCCTTTGGAAATTTCCTAATCTTAACGTTGGAGCACCTATAAAAACATCTCCTTTTCATTTCAAGCTTCATCAAACACCTCCCCAAAAAACAAAGGATGATTCAGCACACCATAGATATTGATATTCCGGCGGCCGAACAAGGTGTTGTCGTCGATCCACAACCCACAAAAACCAACATTTTCACATTTTTCACCGTCGCCTATTTGTTTCAAAGCATGGGCAACACCAATACACTAGCAGCAATATCGAAGGGTCTACTGGCACCTCTCCGTCACTTATGGGCTCACTATTACCCGCGAGTAGCATATGGAGAACAAGGTGTTGTCATGCCTCATTCTACACTTGGTTTTATCATCAATGCGCTCCTTGCTTTTGTGGAAATTAAGTCGCAGTGTCTACCTGGATTCCCTTTCCAAACTCACCCTCACTCAATCATGTTCTCGGTTACTGGTCTCCTAGTGTATGGTCTGGCTTTCGCTGCTGAACTTGTCATTTGTGGTGCAGGCGTTGATCGTTCTTTCCGTTTATGCCATTATTACTCACTTGGGAAAGATTGGTTCGTTGTGTGTTTTGGTGGCATCTTTGGCGTCTTTGTTCTACTTTTGAATCTATCTTATGAGTTTGATTTATGTTGCAGCATACCCCGCCTGTTGTGTCTAAAATAATACGTAAAATCCATGTGAAGTGCTTGATGTAAAACTACATAAGTTGTGCTTGTGGGTAGCATCCTAATAATGGTAGAAAATATTAAACTCCTATGTATTGTTGTTGTGGATAGTATTGCTGCATTTTGTCTACTTTTACATTTAATAAAGACCGATGGTGTGAGTTGAAAGAAAGTGATAGTAGGAGGTGCAATGTAAGCATTCTTTTATGCCTATAAACAAATAAAATTTTCATAAACTATTCGGCGAAAAGTTTATTAATATTCGTTTATTTAATAAAGGGGTGAACATGGACACTTTTTTTTCATTTAGTTCAAACGAACAAATATGAACACCCTTTTCATTTATGTTTGTGAACACCCGTTTATGTTTATTTATTTAAACTATAACAAACACACAATTAGTTATATTTATAAAAATATAAACATAAAACGGGCTGGTTTATATGTACACATATATATAAGGAGCACAAAAGCATAATTTTATAATTTTAGTAATTCAAGTAATTATAACTTTAAAACATATGGTACAATTAAAATAGTTTGTTGACTAGTAAAGCTTCCCTACGATTTTAAATGTCCATAAACTTTTCATACATACATACATACATACATACATACATATATAGGATTAGGGTAAAATGAAAACTTATACGACTTGTAAAAAAATTGAGAACTCGGCTTTACGAAAGATGGATGAATGTTTTTTTTGGATGAATGATGATGATTTTTTTTATTCTTGAAGAATCGTAGTGGATATTTAGATATGTTTTTGGATGAATTGTGATGTATTAGACTTGCTCTTTCGTGTTTGTTAATGTTAATGTATGTTCTTTTGTGTTCTTTGTATGTTGTTTTATGTTTGGTCAATTGTGTTTATTTTTGTTCTTTTTCTTTTTTACAATTATGTCCGTTTATGCTCGTGAATTGTTCGTTTAGGTTTTAAACGAACAAACACGAACATGGCTGGCCATTTTCTGCATAAATGAACATGAACCAAACAAACTGTTTGATTATCTGTTCCTGTTCAGTTAAAGTTAAATGAACGAACATGGAAACTCCCTCATTCGTATTCATTCGGTTCATTTGCATGCAGAGATTCTTTGGTTAAGTTTAGATTAGTTTGTAAATAAATCTGGTAGTTACAATAGTGATTAGCTTATCTATTTAGGGTTTCAATTATTTTCTTTATACGATTGAAGAACTGCTTCAGTTATCATCTTTGTAGTTCGTTTAAAGAAGATCGACAATTGTTCGATTCTTCTTCTCTCTATTTCTTCCATTTTTTTATTTTCTTCGTATTTTTGCAAGTTAATTTCTATTAATACTTCAACAATTGGTATTAAAGCTCTATTATCTTGTGTCAATCGAACCGAAGAATGGTTCTGACAAAGTTCGAATTAGAGAAGTTTGATGGAAAGAACAATTTCAGTTTCTGAAGAGTGAAGATGAAAGCATTGTTGGAATTGTTAATGCACCGATGGGTGAAGCTAATTTGTCAGACGCTCTGACACAATAAGGAAAGAAGGATATCATGGAGAAGGCACATAGTGCGATTATCTTGAGTTTGGGGGACTAAGTTCTTCTAGAGATGTCATAAATGACAATTGCAACTGTTGTTTGGTAAAAGTTGGGATGACAATGAGCTAGGCATGGTTAATCCCCGTATCATACCCAGTTGTAAAATCTTATCCTATACATGATCAATTACCCGACGGGTATTAGTTAGTGTTTTAAAAATATTGGTTCTCATTTTCACGTATATATACTTTTTTATATTCCTTAATAGTTTTATATATAAATATCTATACAATATATTAAATTATAATAAATAACATAAATATCACCATCATCACTAAATATTTAAGATACTTAAAATTGCAAATAAAAACAACAATAATCGTACCCAGTAACTCACAAATAACAAAGCTATTAGTAGAGTCCGAAGATGATAGGATGTATGCAACATTACCTTTATCTCTAGAGATAGAGATACCGTTTTTAGAGACCCCCGATACTTATAACAAATAGTACACTAACAACTAGAAATTTATAAATGTAAATATATATCATACTATCAATCTCAAAAAAATAGAAAAAATAGTTTTCTATTTGGTAGCATATAAATATTACAAAAGAAAGTTTATTTTTAAGTAATGAACGTACTAGAATGACACATTACTACATAATAGTTAAGGGAAAATAAAAATTATTGTTAAAACATTTTTGGGTATATATTTCGGGTATATGGTTCTTGTAAACGTGTATATAAATTCGGGTAATCGGGTCATGTATCAACCAATCCCATACCCATCTCACATCCGTGGAATATTTTTTTTTTGCCAATCTCATACCCGGTCCCAAACCTGACGGATATGAGGTATACCCATTCCAGATGCTTCGGATTTCATGTATGCCCCTCAGGTAGGGGTGCAAACGAGCTGAGCCGAGCCCAAGCTCGACTAGGCTTGAGCTCGAGCTCAATTAACTTATGAGAGCTCGGGCTCGAGATCGACTCGATTCGAGCTTTGTTTTCAAAGATCGAGTTTGACTCGTTGGTATTTTCTCAAGCTCGAGCTCGACTCGGGCTCGACAAATGAAGCTCAGGATTGTTTACTAAATAAACTTAATTTTAGGTTAAGATCGGCTTGCAAACAAGTTTAAATAAGCTCGGCTCAACTTGTCTCGTTTACACTAAGGCTCGTTGAGACTAACGAGCTTCACATGCGAAGCTCGAGCTCGGGCTCGAAACTCGGCTAGGGCTTGATAAGGCTCAGATCTTTCGAGCTTTTTCTCGAACCGCTCGGCTCGTTTGCACTCCTACCCTCAGGAATAGGATTTCTTGCCATTCCTAGATAGAACTTTTATGATGTATAAAATAGCAATATTATATCAACTTTAAAACGTTAATTCTCTGTGAACAAACGGTATAATATATTCACATATAACCTATTTACTACCTAATAAATTATTGTAAAGTTGGACACGTGTTATTATCATATTTTAGATTATCGTTTTTTCTCTCTATGACCTTAATAAAGAAATATCTAATAAAGTAGGAAAACGTAACTTAATCATATTTTAATATTATTAATTTTTTTACCCATTTGTTATATAATAAATTCATCATTAATTATGAAAATATTTGATTTGTCATATATAAAACGTTAGCTTACATCATAATTTTTAATAACTAATCTTTAGTTAAATATGCATAACAATATTGATAAATGATAACAATTAGTAAATCTAATTTATGACATAACAATAAAATTATTTTTACTTACTTCAAATAAAAGTTATATTTACAAAATTAACAATAGTATTATTTATTAACATTATTATACATAATGTAATATGTAATTTCAGTTATATGAAGAATATATATATATATATATATATATATATATATATATATATATGGTTATGTGTTACATAATTTCAGTAATACACGGACTATTATAATATTTTAGTGTTACTTGTGTAAATTTTTATGTGGTAATAGAAATAGATCAACTATATCAAGTTATATTTATATATTATATAGTTATATTGTTTTTATTATAAAAATTAATGTAATACACGAATTTATAACTTATTAATTTATATATTTAAACTAAAATATTTAAAAATATGATATGAATGATAATTGATACCGGCAAAGCAACGACTTATCAATCAGAAATCTGCGGTGACACGTTTGTTAGTTCCATGATCAGGTACGTGAGATTCCCCTTTAGGAGCCTCTAAGAGGCACGTATCAGTTATAACCCCTCGTTATAACTTTCAAACCACATTCCAAAAAGAAAATATTTTAATACGAGCATGGATTTAATATTATTAATGTCCTACTCAACTCATTTCATATTCTCCAAAAGTTTAGTGGGTTGTGGGCAGTGGACTTGAATTTGACGGCTTGAACATTATTAATACATTTAAAACCAAAAGAAAAAAAATACAAATAGCTTTATTGTATAAAAGACGTGAAAAGATAAAAAAACATGATGATATTTGTGTATTATTTAGTCGTAAAGTAATTATCAAAATTATCCTACAAATGATCTTGTAGGGTAATTTGTAAAATGATCTTTAAGAGTAATTTTGATCTTGTAGGGTAATTTTGTAGAGTACCGTAATTACTTTACAAATGATCTTGTAAGGTAATGTTTAGTGATGTCCAATGGTTGTCAGTGGGTGCATGCATAAACTGGCAGACTTTGTTAACAGAGAAGACAATATCAGGACGGGTCAAAGTAGCATACTGCAAGGCTCCAACAACTTGACGATACTTGGTCGGGTCAGGAAGGGACTGTCATCAGGCATAAGAACCTGAGACGTACTCATAGGTGAATTGATCGGTTTGCAGTCATATAACCCTGAACGCTGTAAAGTATCCAAGATGTATTTCTTTTGAGATAGGATAAGATCAAGACCATGGCGAATGACTTCAATGCCCAAAAGTAACGAAGAGAGCCCAAATCTTTTACAGCGAACGAAGAGCTTAGACTCTGAATGATGTGATCAACGGCCTGGTTGTTGTTCCCAGTGATGATGATATCATCTACATAGACCAAAGTACAAATAATTGTACCTCGAGAGTTGAGAATGAACAAAGACGGATCTGTTTTGGACCATGAAAACCAAGCTGTTGAAGAGCAGTGGATAGCCTATGTAACCAGGCTCGAGGAGCTTGTTTGAGTCCATATAAAGACTTATGAAGGAGACAAACATGATATGGCTTGGAGGGATCAACAAAGCCATGTGGCTGTCTCATGTAAACCGTTTCTTGAAGATCACCATGCAGGAATGCAGTCTGAACATCCAGTTGGCGTAGGGCCCATTTGTGAGTGACAACCAGAGATAGAACAACTCGAATGGTAGTGGCCTTAACTACTAGACTGAAAGTCTCATGATAGTCAACCCCAACCTGTTGATGGAACTGTAACAATTGTGTTAAACGGATTCCAAAAAAAAAAAACCCGCACCATTTTATTTATTAAGTGTTGGTTAGATGATCATTGCGTAATTATTAGTGTAGATTACTTTAATTTATCACAATAAATAATAATAGAATTTAAACCATAATAATAAATAAAACAATAAGTAAGTTAAATTTATAAATAAAAAATTTAAAATAAAAAGAAAGGAGGGAAACCGGAGTCGAACCCGGGCCATTTGTGCTCACACACACACCAAACACCACTACACCACACGCACATTTGTGTTATATCCAAAAACACTTAAATTCTTATATTCAAGATCCTCATAAACCTACAAATATGGCAGATCTGTAACTGCCAGACGATGTTTGTGAAATAATCATGCGAAATCTCTGTAGTAACCGTTTTTCCTTTAAAATGATTGTACCGGGAAAGAATTGAATAAAAAATTCATAACAGAAACGTAATTATGGACTTTTAATCTCATCATTGAAACCGAAATCCGTGAACGTGTTGACCACTCTATATATACCCCTCCTTTTCAATTCTCCACTCGCTCAACCCACTCACCAAAATACCTCTCATACACTGTTAACAAAGCTCTCTGTTTCGCCGGAAGTGTGTCTGCACTTAGCCGGAGTTTGATCATCGGAAATTTGGGTTATGTTTTCCAGCTGGTATAAACCTTCACACTTTTATTCAGTAACTCAAAGCGAATTAAAGTCGAAAATTTTCGGTTCTAAGTTGTTCATGAAGAAGATGAAGATCGAGTTGCTAATATGTACAATTAAAATCAATATTCTTATAGGGTTAGACACCCAACCCAATGGATGGGCTGGGTGCACAATAACATCGAGGTCTCGGGTTCGAGGCCGACCTTTCCTGTAACATTTGTAAAAAACGGGCTTCCAAAACCCGCTCCGTTTTGTAATCGAATATCAAGTTATAAATGTCACGTTGTGTATTTATGGTTATTTTGATTTTTAATGATATATAATTAATAAACATACTAAACTATAAAATTTATTTTTGATAAAAAGTGAAAACAAAATAAATAAAAATAAATAAATAAAAATAAAATGTTGCTGCCGGGGCTCGAACCCGGGTCAGCCGGAAATTTAAATCCAAAGACTTAACACTCACACACATCACCACTCCGCCACTTGTTGTTTTCTGTTATCACTAGGAAACAAATGAAATTTATATCCAAACAGAAAACAACCTGAATGCCAAACCATAACCGAAATCGGTCACCAATCGTCCAAAGACGATTGATTACTCGCGAATTACTGAACAAAACCGGTCCACCGACGATCCTAATCAATTCGGATTTGAATGAACTTCAATTTTGATCATGATCGGTTTTTATAACCGAAAATAATCAATGTCTGAATTACTTCCATCAAGACCCCTCTCGCGACTCAGAAACATCATACAAACTTTCCATTTCACTTTCGTCATACATTCAGTCCATCAGAAAGCTTAAATCAACTCGCCGGAAAAATTCTGCAAGTCGCCGGAAAACCGAGACTCACATCCACACGGTAATTCCTTCGACACTTTCTGTTTCAATCATTTGATTAATCTGTCTCTAACACAACTCCACCATCAGAATCAATCCCAGTCAACGTTTGTCGAAATTCCTTCCTTTGCCGGAAAATTTCTGAAACTTCCGGAAACACACTGAGAGCTGGTATGATCTTTCAAACTTCTGTTAAACTTTGATTAAGTACCTCAACTTCATAAATAATCGAACAGAACTGTTAATTGATTTCAACAGCCGGAGTTCAATATCAGAGCCGACGGACCTCTGCCGGAATTCTGTGAAAATCACTGATCGGTACATCCTTTCCCCCAAACTCTCTCCATTCGTTACCTTTAAATTACTCATAAAGTTTAAAAACCAGATTAGGCATAAATCAGTCAAAACAGTTGGACTTTGTTTTCTGGGTAAAGTTAACGAAGAAGACGAAGACGCGGTATAATTTAAGGCTAATAAAAATCGATATAATGAACGAGTTAGACACACAGTCCAGCGGTGGACTGTGTGCAAACATATACGCATACGTCCCGAGTTCGATTCTTGATACACGCATCCTCTATGTAATAAAATGCCTTTTTGACTAAAACTGAACCGGGTTAACTCCGTTAGATGTTAAGTATAATAAAAACCGAAATATTAACCAGGTTAGACACACAGTCCAGCGGTGGACTGTGTGCAACACTAACTCGCACGTCACGCGTTCGAGTCTGGTTAACGGCACCGGTTCGATGATTTAAAACCTTTTTAAAACAAATGAATTTTGAATAAATCGAATTAGTATATAAATATAATTAAACACAAGATTATTTCGGGTTAGACACGTAGCTCAGTTGGTAGAGCTGCGTGCACGCGTACGGGAGGTATCGGGTTCGAGTCTCACCCAGCGCATACATGCACACTGACCGAACCGGTCAACAGGTCAACAAGTCAACGGTCAACGCAAAAATAAACAATTTTTTTATATTTTTATTTACTTAATTTAATTTAAAAATCAATTAAAAATACTTAAAAATAATATTTTCAAAGATAGAAAATAGCCTTAAACTCACAAAAATATATCTAAAAATTCCATTAAAATCCTTAATAAAATCCACTCATTTACTATATTTTTCCGTTATTATTTAGGTTAGTAATTCTCGTTGTTCAATTTTCCCGACTCGTGCGCATCTCTTCATCTCCAATCAAACGCACCCAATGTGAGTGAATCTTTACAAATTCCCCGTTTTAATCACGTTTTGGTGTGTATCATGTGTCTTGCTATATATTATTTTTATTTTTTTGTGCATACATCATATCATGAACTTGTGTATTCAGTTTGTTTCAACTGTTGTGTGGTTATTGTTAGATGCAATTTATTATTTTCAGTACATGCAATTTCATAGGCCGCCGCTCCCCATTACATTATGAGCGTTGAGCATGTTCCCCATTACATTATGAGCGTGAACCTGGCGTGCCCACATACGATTGGCTCCGTTTGATTGAGCCTTGATCGCACAGACATTTTTCATTTTCAGTACATGCAATACGATCGGCTCCGTTTGATTGAGCCTTGATCGCACAGTTTCATTCATGTTATTTATTGTATGATGTTGGTATGTTAATATATGCTATCATATGTTATTGTATGTCATAGTTGTGATTGCAAATTGCTACTGCCTGATTATTTACATTTGCTCATTTATGATTATGCACAATTTTTCTTGATAAACTAACAAGTAAATCAATAATAAATGTTTATCTAACAAGGTTCACTCGCCAACTTATCTTGACCCAAAACCCCCCATTTTTACACATGATACAGGTGAACCAGCTGCAGCCAGAACCACTTAGGATTGGACTAGAAGAATAAAATGATTTAGAGTTTGGAATTGTTTTGTTTGGTTATTTTTCTTTGTATTGTATGGACATGTTTGGATATTTGGGAATGTAATTTTGACTTTAAATAAATATGAAACATATTAGTAAATATCATGAGCTTTGGTGATAACCCAATTATGCCCCGACTCTTATTCCGCTGTGGGTCGGGGTGTGACAGATTGGTATCAGAGCCATGACTATAGGGATATAGGATAGGTTATTAGACCCTTAGAGCCTATACTATAGTTGATTAGAAACTTATAAGATTTTTGTGTGTTACATGCCAAATTTCATGATGTTTATATGTTTTATGTTAAATGTTACATTCAATGTTATGCAAGCTTGTTCATAAGTATATATTATCATATAATGCCTATCATGAATCATATTCTCATAACATATCACATCCATGAAAGCACACACCACATCATGATTGCTTTTACAATGATTTTTGTGTTTTCAAATCTCATCAAAGTGAGTTCTCATGACGGGTATGTAGTAACTGGAAGGGTACCAGTACCGGTAGTCGGAACGTCCTGTCTAGGCTGGCATTCGTATAAATCCAAAATAAAGGACCAGTTTGCCTACCTGGGGACTAACGATGAGAGTACGAAGTACCTATTAGGCCAAAGCATGCTATACCTAACGTCGTGTGAGCTAACCCCACTTTGAGTTGTCATTGTGTCTACACCTGGACACATTCCGACCATACATCTCGTAAGCATATTTTGTGGTTTGCATTCGGGTGATGCGAGTGTTAAATTGCCAATACTAATGTGAATCCTACCAAGCCAATAGCCATGGGGGCCCACATGACTATATAGGTGAAGGTATGGGGGACATTTGAGGCCCAACATGAGCAAACCCAAGACATCCTATGGATGTAGTTGCATTATTGATATTTATGTTATTTTCATTTTTCTTAAAGACACATGACACCTAAAAAGACTCCATAAACTCACAATCTTCTTATGTATGTTCCTGTAGATGTCGTCCAGACAACAACGAGGGGGTAAAAGATCAGGAAGGTCTCAGGAACGCTTGGCCACACAAATCGCGAAACAAATGGCCACGATACTGCCTGCCATTGTGGTCCAAGTACAACAAGCTCTCGCCACAAATCCCACTAATCCTCCCCAACAACATGACCAGGACATCGACAACCCTCCTACCAGCAAGTGCTCATACAAACATTTCAAGTCTTGTGATCCTCCTAAATTTGAAGGGACCGAAGGTGTCACTGCTCTCCTCCACTGGTTTGAGGAGATGGAAAACACTTTTCTCAACTGCGATTGTCCTTAGGATCGCAAGGTTCGATACGCCACCGGAAGACTATTTCGGGTAGCTCTTACCTGGTGGAATACTGAAAAAAGGAAGAGGGGAATTGATGATGCAATGGCCTTAACTTGGGAGGAATTAAGGGAAATCATGACTAGGCGTTTCTGTCCTAGGAGTGAAATTAAAAAGTTGGAGGACGGATTTCATTCTTTAAAGCAGAAGGAGGGAGACCACACCACCTATAACAAGAGGTTCTTAGAGTTGAACCAAATGGTTCCAAATTTGTTCACCCCAACTTATCGTTTGATCGAGCATTATATTCGAGGACTTCCCTCGAAAATTCAGGATTCAGTCCTCAGCATTTCATCGGTAACACTTGAAGCTGCTATGGAGCTAGCAACTGAACTGACCGAGAATCGAATTCGCAACGGGAAGTTTAAAGAAGAGAAAAAGAAAGCCCCTATTGAGGGTCAAACTTCAAACCATTCCACCTCCTCCTCTAAGTTTGCTAACAAGAGGAAACGCAACACCAGAAATTTCGCCGTTACACAAACCAACTCCCCAATTCCTGCTGCACCCATTACCCAAGTTGTCCCTTCACCTGCACCATACAAAAGACCATACACTGGCCCGTTACCAAAATGCAACCGTTGCCAATACCACCATTCTCCTGATCATCCTTGCCAATATTGCACCGGCTGTGGTCGCGCAGGTCATACTGTTCAAACCTGCCGCATGCCTCAGCGAACGAACCGCCACCAGTCTTCAACCCAAATCCACCAACAAATAATGGGTCAAGCCCAACAACCCCTACTATTACCACCCACCCAACATTTAGCCCAAACATATTACCAACCCAATTATCCTATGGGTCAACCAATGCGGGCTTGCTACAATTGCGGAGACCCAAGCCATTTCAGAAACACTTGTCCAAGGTTGGTAAACATTATTCATGCTCAGGCCCAAGCCAACCCGGTGAATCAAGCGAACCAAGCTCCTCCACCTGCAAGAGGAAGAGCTTTCAATATCAACGCTAATCAGGCTAGGGCTGACGGCAATGTGGTTAACGGTACGTTCCTTATTAATGGTCGATATGTATCCATGTTGTTTGATACTGGCGCGGATAAAAGTTTTGTGTCCTTAGAGTTTGAACCTATCCTAAACCAAAATCGTGATAATCTCATGGAATCCATAACAGTAGAAGTTGCTGACGGGAAACCGGTCTCACTGAACTCTATTATACGTAATTGCACTCTTACTCTAAACGACCATAATTTTCTAGTTGACCTTATTCCTATGAAGTTGGGAAGTTTTGATATCATAATCGGTATGGACTGGCTTAGTCAACATCAGGCAGAAGTTGTATGTCGCGAGAAGTTTATACGTATTCCTCTTTCAAACGGTCAGACTCTTCGAATCTTTGGAGAAACCTCGTCGAAAGGGCTCAGCTTAATGTCTTGTCTTCAAGCTCAAAAATATCTTCGCAAGAATTATGTCGCGTTTTTAGCTCATATCATCAAAAAGGGAACCATGGAGAAGAAACTTGAAGACATTCCAGTAGTAAAAGATTTTCCGCGAGTTTTTCCTGACGATATTTCAGGACTTCCTCCAGTTAGAGAAGTCAAATTCCGTATTGATCTTATACCTGGTGCTACACCAGTTGCAAAGTCTCCTTATAGGTTAGCCCCCTCTGAAATGCAAGAGCTAGCCAGTCAATTACAAGAGTTGACTGACAAGGGATTCATACGTCCCAGCTCATCGCCTTGGGGTGCACCTGTCCTTTTTGTAAAGAAGAAAGATGGATCGTTTCGTATGTGCATCGACTACAGAGAGCTCAACAAATTAACAATCAAGAATCGCTATCCTTTACCTCGCATTGATGATCTTCTTGACCAACTTCAAGGTGCCAGCTACTTTTCCAAAATCGACCTTCGATCCGGATATCATCAACTTAGGGTGCATGAAGAAGATGTCCCAAAGACCGCATTTCGAACTCGTTATGGCCATTATGAATTCATGGTCATGCCATTTGGTTTAACCAACGCTCCAGCAGTCTTCATGGACCTAATGAACAGAGTCTGCAAACCTTATCTTGATCGATTTGTTATAGTCTTCATCGACGACATTCTCATTTATTCAAAGTCTAAGTCTGATCATGAGCGTCATCTTCGACTCATCCTTACACTTCTAGAGAATGAAAAGCTTTACGCCAAATTCTCAAAATGCGAATTCTGGTTAAAAGAGGTGCAATTCCTCGGACATGTAGTCAATGACAAGGAATACATGTCGACCCCTCAAAGATCAAAGCGGTACAAGAATGGCAAGCTCCACGTACACCAACTGAAGTAAGATCTTTTCTTGGTCTAGCTGGTTATTATCGTCGTTTCATTTCAAACTTCTCTCGCATTGCTGTACCACTCACGGCTTTAACTCATAAGGGAAAACCTTTTATATGGGGACCCAAGCAAGAAGAAGCCTTCCAAACCCTTAAACAAAAACTTTGTGATGCACCAATCCTCACTCTTCCTGAAGGTTGTGATGATTTCGTGGTCTATTGCGACGCGTCAGGGCAAGGATTAGGCTGCGTTCTAATGCAAAGAGGAAAAGTTATAGCTTATGCATCGAGACAACTCAAGACGCATGAGAAGAACTACACCACCCATGACCTAGAACTTGGAGCCATTGTGTTCGCTCTTAAGATATGGAGACATTATCTCTATGGTACTAAGTGTGAAATATACACTGACCACAAGAGTCTTCAACATATCTTCAACCAAAAGGAGTTAAACATGAGGCAACGAAGATGGGTCGAACTTCTAAATGACTATGACTGTGAAATTCGGTACCACCCTGGCAAAGAAAATGTAGTGGCTGATGCACTCAGTCGAAAGGGTTATGCGAACTCCATTCGTCTTCTATGTTCGCAAATTATAACTGACATTAAAGATCAAATTCGAGAAGCCCAACACGTTTCAGTAACGGAAGATGATGTACGAAAAGAGATGTCCTATGGAGCTGAACTTAAAATTGAAACTAAATCTGACGGTATTCTGTACTATCTAGATCGTATATGGATTCCTAACCACAACAATCTTCGTGAAATTCTTATGAATGAAGCTCACAAAACGCGATATCTATACACCCAGGAGCCGATAAGATTTATCAAGACCTACGATATACCTATTGGTGGCCTGGAATGAAGAAGGATATTGCTGTTTTTGTTTCTAAGTGCCTTACATGTTCCAAGGTGAAAGCTGAACACCAAAGACCCTCAGGACTTCTGGTCCAACCTGAAATACCTGTATGGAAGTGGGAAAATATAACCATGGACTTCATTACCGGGTTACCTCGCACTTCTGGTGGGTATGACACTATATGGGTAATCATTGATCGACTTACAAAATCAGCTCACTTTATTCCTATCCGCGAAGATTTCAAGAACGAAAAGCTAGCTCGTATTTATATCAGCGAAATCGTAAGCCGACATGGGGTACCGTTAAGCATTATTTCTGATCGTGATGGTCGTTTCACTTCACGAACATGGCAAGCAGTACAAGCCGCTATGGGTACGCGATTAGATCTCAGTACCGCCTATCACCCTCAAACTGATGGACAATCTGAACGCACCATTCAAACTCTTGAAGATATGCTTCGAGCATGTGTCATAGACTTCAAGGGAAATTGGGACGCGCATCTACCATTAGTTGAATTTTCGTACAACAACAGCTATCATTCAAGTATCGGCATGGCACCTTTTGAAGCCTTATATGGTCGTAAGTGCCGATCTCCTGTATGTTGGCACGAAATTGGGGAAACTCAAATCACTGGTCCAGAATTGATCCAAGAAACCACAGACAAGATCCATCAAATCCGAAACAATCTTCTAGCGGCCCAAAGTCGTCAAAAGAGTTATGCAGATAAACGACGGAAGCCTTTAGAGTTTAACATTGGTGATCATGTACTTCTAAAAGTATCACCGTGGAAGGGAGTAGTTTGTTTTGGTCAAAAAGGCAAGCTAGCACCACGCTACGTAGGACCTTCAAGATACTTGAAAGAGTAGGACCTGTAGCATACAAGCTTGAATTACCAGAAGAACTCAACAGGATTCATCCCACATTCCACGTGTCGAACTTGAAAAAGTGCCTCGCTGATGAAAACTTCCACATTCCTCTGGAAGATATTCAGATTGATGAATCTATGCATTTTATTGAAAGACCAGTAGAGATAATGGTCTTCGGGGAGAAACGTCTACGACGGAGTCGCATTCCAATTGTTAGGGTACGCTGGGAGTCGAAACGGGGACCTGAGTTTACTTGGGAACGTGAAGACTCAATGCGTGAAAAATACCCGCATCTTTTTCCTACTACTTCTACTACTTAAATTTCGGGACGAAATTCCTAAAAGTAGGGGATACTGTAACATTTGTCAAAAACGGGTTTCCAAAACCCGTTCCGTTTTGTAATCGAATATCAAGTTATAAATGTCACGTTGTGTATTTATGGTTATTTTGATTTTTAATGATACATAATTAATAAACAAACTAAACTATAAAAATTATTTTTGATAAAAAGTGAAAACAAAATAAATAAAAATAAAATGTTGCTGCCGGGGCTCGAACCCGGGTCAGCCGGAAATTTAAATCCAAAGACTTGACACTCACACACATCATCACTTGTTGTTTTCTGTTATCACTAGGAAACAAATGAAATTTATATCCAAACAGAAAACAACCTGAATGCCAAACCATAACCGAAATCGGTCACCAATCGTCCAAAGACGATTGATTACTCGCGAATTACTGAACAAAACCGGTGCACCGACGATCCTAATCGATTCGGATTTGAATGAACTTCAATTTTGATCATGATCGGTTTTTATAACCGAAAATAATCAATGTCTGAATTACTTCCATCAAGACCCCTCTCGCGACTCAGAAACATCATACAAACTTTCCATTTCACTTTCGTCATACATTCAGTCCATCAGACAGCTTAAATCAACTCGCCGGAAAAATTCTGCAAGTCGCCGGAAAACCGAGACTCACATCCACACGGTAATTCCTTCGACACTTTCTGTTTCAATCATTTGATTAATCTGTCTCTAACACAACTCCACCATCAGAATCAATCCCAGTCAACGTTTGTCGAAATTCCTAGCTTTGCCGGAAAATTTCTGAAACTCCGGAAACACACTGAGAGCTGGTATGATCTTTCAAACTTCTGTTAAACTTTGATTAAGTACCTCAACTTCATAAATAATCGAACAGAACTGTTAATTGATTTCAACAGCCGGAGTTCAATATCAGAGCCGACGGACCTCTGCCGGAATTCTGCGAAAATCACTGATCGGTACATCATTTCCCCCAAACTCTCTCCATTCGTTACCTTTAAATTACTCATAAAGTTTAAAAACCAGATTAGGCATAAATCAGTCAAAACAGTTGGACTTTGTTTTCTGGGTAAAGTTAACGAAGAAGACGAGGACGCGGTATAATTTAAGGCTAATAAAAATCGATATAATGAACGGGTTAGACACACAGTCCAGTGGTGGACTGTGTGCAAACATATACGCATACGTCCCGAGTTCGATTCTTGATACACGCATCCTCTATGTAATAAAATGCCTTTTTGATTAAAACTGAACCGGGTTAACTCCGTTAGATGTTAAGTATAATAAAAACCGAAATATTAACCAGGTTAGACACACAGTCCAGCGGTGGACTGTGTGCAACACTAACTCGCACGTCACGCGTTTGAGTCTTGTAAACGGCACCGGTTCGATGATTTAAAACCTTTTTAAAACAAATGAATTTTGAATAAATCAAATTAGTATATAAATATAATTAAAAACAAGATTATTTCGGGTTAGACACGTAGCTCAGTTGGTAGAGCTGCGTGCACGCGTACGGGAGGTCTCGGGTTCGAGTCTCACCCAGCGCATACATGCACACTGACCGAACCGGTCAACAGGTCAACAAGTCAACGGTCAACGGTCAACGCAAAAATAAACAATTTTTTTATATTTTTATTTACTTAATTTAATTTAAAAATCAATTAAAAATACTTAAAATAATATTTTCAAAGATAGAAAATAGCCTTAAACTCACAAAAATATATCTAAAAATTCCATTAAAATCCTTAATAAAATCCACTCATTTACTATATTTTTCCGTTATTATTTAGGTTAGTAATTCTCGTTGTTCAATTCTCCCGACTCGTGCGCATCTCTTCATCTCCAATCAAACGCACCCAATGTGAGTGAATCTTTACAAATTCCCCGTTTTAATCACGTTTTGGTATGTATCATGTGTCTTGCTATATATTATATTTAAATCATTGTGCATACATCATATCATGAACTTGTGTATTCAGTTTGTTTCAACTGTTGTGTGGTTATTGTTAGATGCAATTTATTATTTTCAGTACATGCAATTTCATAGGCCGCCGCTCCCCATTACATTATGAGCGTTGAGCATGTTCCCCATTACATTATGAGCGTGAACCTGGCGTGCCCACATACGATTGGTTCCGTTTGATTGAGCCTTGATCGCACAGTTTCATTCATGTTATTTATTGTATGATGTTGGTATGTTAATATATGCTATCATATGTTATTGTATGTCATAGTTGTGATTGCAAATTGCTACTGCCTGATTATTTACATTTGCTCATTTATGATTATGCACAATTTTTCATTGATAAACTAACAAGTAAATCAATAATAAATGTTTATCTAACAAGGCTCACTCGCCAACTTATGTTGACCCAAAAACCCCCATTTTTACACATGATACAGGTGAACCAGCTGCAGCCAGAAACACTTAGGATTGGACTAGAAGAATAAAATGATTTAGAGTTTGGAATTGTTTTGTTTGGTTATTTTTCTTTGTATTGTATGGACATGTTTGGATATTTGGGAATGTAATTTTGACTTTAAATAAATATGAAACATATTAGTAAATATCATGAGCTTTGGTGATAACCCAATTATGCCCCGACTCTTATTCCGCTGCGGGTCGGGGTGTGACATTTCCCAACCGGTTTGACCATTTAAAATCTTTTTAAAATTAATGATTTATGAATGATCCTAATAAATGTATAAGAGTAATTAAAAACAAAATCCTAACGGGCTAGACACGTAGCTCAGTTGGAAGAGCTGCGTGCACCCAACCGAGAGGTCACGAGTTCGAATCTCTATATACGCTGCCAATAATCATGCGAACCGGTCAGCAGCCTGACAAGGCTTAATTTTTTATTACTGTTTATTATTTTTATAAAAATTATTATTTTTATTATGTACTTCACTTATTTTAAGTACCCTCCATTATAACACGATTAAAAATACATTAATTGTCACAAAAATAATCTAAAAATCAAACAAAAAGTATTAAATCAAAATGTTAAATCGTTTATATTTATTGAATTATTATTTTAGGTAGTATTCGTTCGTCGTTCAAATCCTCAATTTGTGCGAATCAAGAAAACGCACCCACTGTGAGTGAATCCTTACAAACTCCATTTTAATCATATTTTAGGGTGTATCATGTGTCGTACATGTTTTATTTATTTATTTTAACACATGTGCTAACATCATAATGTGATCAAATGCGTATTTTTAATTGGTGTGATTATGTGTGGTTACATTTTATCATTACAGTGCAACCATTCATTTAAGGCCCATCAGTTCCTCGTGAGATACGAGTTGAGCATCAGGTGCCTCATTAGATCGGCTCCGTTTGATTGAGCCTTGATCTCAAGTTCATCATTCATCATGTCATATAGTCATTGTGGATATTGTGTGGTTTGTGATTGTTTATACAAATGCATATGTTCATTTATGATTTACGCACAATTATTATCTAATTAATTAATATAGGAATTGTTTAAATTGTTTTTACCTAGATTCACTCGCCAAGTTTTGTTGACCCAATCCTTTGTTTTACGCATGATACATGTGAACAAGCTAAGGAGAGAAACACATAGGAATGACCTTAGAAGATTAAACAAATCTATTATGTTTTGAGCAATATTTTGATTATTCTTGTGCTCATATGATTTCCTTGTGTTTGAATATTTGAAGTCTTAATTTCAATTAAATAAATATGAAACTTACTAGTAAATGTCATGAGCTTTGATGATAACCCAATTATGCCTCGACTTTTATTTCCGCTGCGGGTCGGGGTGTGACAGAAACCCTTTAGCTACAAGACGAGCTTTGTAGCGAGTCACTTTGCCTTGTGCATCCCTCTTTAACCTGTATACCCACTTACAATCAACCACGTTAGAATTATCAACATAAGGAACTAATGACCACGTCCTGTTTTTATTAAGTGCATGAAACTCTTCGTTCATGGCATGGCGCCACTTCGGAGACTTGTTAGTGACGGTAAAGGAAATGGTTCAGTGAGTTGACCAGGGGAAGTGGTTGTGTAATAGGCTGATGGATTATAGCGCTTGGGACGCTTTGGGTTAGGACGAAGATGAGCTGGGCGAGGTCGAGTGGGAGAGTCAGGTTGGGCAGATTGGGTAGCATTAGTAGGTGGGTTCGGGGCTGATGTGGTCGGTTCTCCTGGAGCCGGTTCAGAAGAGGAACCAAAGGGTGTTGGCTAGACTAGGTCAGCTGGTTGGGAAGGCATAGGTGTAAGAGCAGAAGAGAGCTAGTTAGTGTTTGGGCTAGAAACTGTGGAAGTAGGGTTGTTTTCGGAGTTGGACAGGTTGAGTGGTGGGGACGGGAAGATGGAAGTGTAGGATGGAGGAGGTGGAGCAGGTGGTGGTGTATGAGATGGAAGAAAATGTTCATTAAAACGAACATGACGTGCGACATAGACACGTTCGGAGACCGGGTCAAAACACCGGTAACCATGGTGGTCTGGGCTATAGCCAAGAAAGATGCATGGAGTGGAGCAGAAGTCAATTTGTGACAATTGTAAGGACGAAGATATGGAAAACATTGGCAACCAAAAACCCGAAGAAAGGAGTAATTAGGTTTATGCTTGAAAACATGCTGATAGGGAGACATGTTAGAGGACACCCGGGAAGGTAGACGGTTTATGAGATATGTAGCAGTGTCAAAAGCAAACCGCTAAAATCATAGTGGAAGATTGGAGTGGGCTAGAAGTGCAACCTAGTTTCCACAACATGACGATGACGACGTTCAACAATTCCGTTTTGCTCGCTTGTGTGAGGGCATGAACGACGATGAATGATGCAAGGCGAGTTAAAAATGGAGTTAGATTCCGAAATTCACCACCACAATCGGTTTGCACACTTTTTAGTTTAGCATTAAATTGACATTCGACCATGTGTAAAAATTGTTTAAAAATTGTGTAAACATCAGACTTATGTGCTAATGGATAAAACCACATATAGCGAGAGTGATGATCAACACATAAAAGGAAAAAACGATAACCATCAAGAGATAAAGTGGGCGAGGGACCCCAAACATCACAATAAACTAAATCCAAAATATTATTGCTTCGAAAAGTAGAAAGTTTTAAAGACAGTTTGGATGATTTTCCCAACTGACATGAAGTACATAAGCAGGATGATAATTTGGTGGAAACATGTAAAGAACAACTAGAAACAAGTGACTGAAAAACATGAAGATGCGGGTGTCCAAGACGATGGTGCCAAATGGTGGAGGACTCTTTTGTTGCTGTGAAGGCGACTTTAGGAAGAGACTTGAATGTAGGAAGGCGGATGGAATAAAGGCCTTGCTCACTTGGTCCCTTTAGAAGGATAGTGCGTGTAGACTCGTCCTTCACAACAAAAAAAGAAGCATGAAACTCAAAGAAAACATCATTATCTGAGCAAAATTTTTGAACAGAACGGAGATTTTGTTTTAGGGCAGGAACATTAAGAATATTAGAGATATTAAAGGTTTTGTGTGGGGTGTAAATTTTTGAAGAACCAATATGAAAGATGGGAAGGGGGTTACCGTCCCCAACGTGGAGAGAATCATTACCTTGATAAGCTTCAGAGTTGTCAAGACTTGCTAAATCCGAGGAGGCATGCTCATTGGCTCCGGTGTCGGGCTTCCAAATGACATCATATTGTGAGATGGTATCCGAAAAGGCAGCAAAATTGGCCTAAGAAGGCTGCCTAGAGGGACCAACCTGATTGGGACATTGAGTTAGTAAGTGACCGATCCCGCACTTGTTACAATGGCCAAAAACAGTGTTTTGTGTAGCAGCCTAAGAAAATTGTCTATTGTTACCAGAATTGTCACGACCTTGATTTGAATTTGCATGTGAGTTGCCACGATAAGTACGACGTCGGTTGCCACGGTTGTTGTTGTTGTAAGACTGTGGGGCAAAGCAAGCTTGGGGTTGTGGGCTGAAGGCTGGGGACGGCTGGTTGGTGTTAGGAGCAGGCTGTAGTTGATAGCCAAGTTGAGCAGCAAGTAGTTGAAGATTTTGGAGTTGATATTGGATGCTGTTAATGGTGGGAGGTTGTTTTGTGGTGCTGTTGTAGGCCTGTGGTATTAGGGAGGGTTGTGGTTCTTGGTTTTTAGTAATAATGTAATCATGGTCGGTCAATAAACCATATAATTCGTTAAACTGAACTGGTGGCTTACGAGCTAGCAGATTACCTTTTAAGCTATTGTACTCCTCACGAAGACCCACAATAGTAAGCATCACCACATCTTTGTCTTTCTGGGGCTCCCCGATGTTAGCCAAGGCTGTTGCATATTCTTGAGCATGAGTTAAATAGTCAAGAGCTTTCTCATCGCCTTTCATGGTAATTTTCAAGAATCGGGTCTTCAAGATATACTCATGTGAGGCGGTTTGAGGCGCGTAGGCGCGTTCTAGAGACAGCCAAACGTCTCTAGAAGTAGTGCCCTGGACATGTTGGAAGGAGGCTTCAGACACGGTTGAGATGGTAAGCATACGGACATGGGCGTCGTTTGCAATCCACCGGGTGTAGTTCGGGTTATCAGCAGCAGCCGCATCAGCGGAAACTTTGTTGATGGGCAGGGTATGAAACCATCAATGTAACCAAACAGGGAATTGGAGACAAGGAATGGTTCGACCATTGTTTTCCAATAGCCATAATTCGAAGGTGAGGGTAAAGCGAACTTGTGAGAGTTGTGAATGGTCTTTTCTTGCGTGGTAAAGAGGGCAAGAGTGGCCATAATGAAGACAGGAATGGGTGTCGCTGCTGTTCAAAGAGAGAGTTTGTTGAGTAGATGGCCGGAGATATTACTCACGGCTATACAGCTGATGTCCGGCGGTGACCAGAAAAAAAAGAGGCGGCAGCTAGGGTTAAAGACAGGCTCTTGATACCATATTAAACATAAAGATTTCTGTGTTTTATTGATGTGCATTAGCAGAATACATAAGGAGTATAAATAGAGATGATTACAGGTAAATATGGAAATCTCTATTCTAAAGCTAAGCATAAGTCTAGGCTAACATTATTCTAATTATCATAAGTCTAAGTGGATTGTTAGGGCTGATTGTTAGTCTAATAAGTTTAGTTAAGCCTAATATTTTAATTCTACATTTTTGCTCACCCTGACATAATTTATATTTCGGCATTCTGGTGGGCTAAGTTCTAGTTGACTGATCAACTTCTATAGTAGCTTACCAAAAGTGATGTTGTAGTCAATGCCGGGAATGTGTCATATGTTTATTAATTTAAGCACGGCGGGAAAGATTCTGTATTGCTTATTAGTTATTAATATTAATATCATATTATTACTTAATTAACTAACTCAACATTTCTCCCACGAAGTTCCCCAGAAGCTGTCCATTGTTTGCGCTATAAAAACAACTTCAAAATCAACGTTTATTATCTCCCAGCGAAAAGAAAACAGGATGACTCGGTCCCCTTCGGATATTGATATCCCGGTCGCCGAACAAGTGGCCATCGTCCACCCACAACCCCCAGAAACCAACCATCAAACACTCTTTACTGCTGTCTTTTTGATTTTGTTCCCATACGTCGGCCATATCTTCAATCTAACAGAAATAGCAATAAACCGTGGTCTACGAACTCCTCTCCGCAACCTCTGGGCTCAATATTATCCTCAAGTAGCATTTGTGGAAGGACATGTTATCATGCCGCATTCCACACTTGGCTTTATTATCAATGCTCTCATTGCTTTTGCGGAAATCAAGTCACAGATCCAAACTGGATTCCCTTTCCAAACCCACCCTCGGCTCATCGGGCTCTGTGTCGCTACTCTTCTCATGTATGGATTCGCTTCCACTACTGAACTTGTCACTCCTGATCGCACTTCAGTTTATGCGATCATTGCTCGATGGGGAAGGATTGGTTCTTTGTGCATTTTGGTCATGTCTATATCTTCTTTGCTCTGTTTTTGATTTATGTTGCATAAAACCTGCCCTGATAGTTTTAAGTTTAAATATGGTATATATAACTGCATAAGTTAAGCCTTTTTGTAATATACTGTGTGATCCACTATAAGGGCTCAGACCTCTGTCTCTTGTAATTTACTCTCTCTTGTTTGAAGGAAAATAAATTAATATTGCTGGTTGTTTGTGTAACATTTCTCATATAGGTTTCGAATGTGAACCACGAGCTCCTTACAAGTGCAGCTATACCTTTTTATGTTATTTGGATCAATTTATATATGAGGCTATGTTTGATACTGGTAATAACCTACTTATGGCTTCAATTGGGCTTATACATGTGGATGATGGCTTTTAGTTTTTGTCTTGTGAGCAGTAGGAATTTGAGTGGTGGATTTTATAGCATTATATCCCTATTCATCTTGGTTAATTTAGGATTTGAATAAGATAAATCAGGGTCAAATCACCGCTTTTTTTGGTAACTTATGAGTAGCTTATTGGAGAAATAATGTTAAGTATGCAAAGTTGGTTGTCTATGACATGAAGAATCCACATAAGTAAAAAAGAAAAAAAATATAGCTACATAATATTTCATGCTTCATTAATTTAGATAAAAGATACCATGAGAGCAGTTTAGTTGATATAAATATACAAAAGCATCTGTAGCACATGCCAATGCGGTTAAAGATATGTATGGACGATCCGTAACTTTTATTCAGATGTCTGATTCTATGAGTGGTGTTTTTTAATTTACAATACAAATGGCTTTAGTTGATATTTGTGGCTTTTACTTCTATCCAAGAAATACTTTATGTTTTCCACTCGCTTCGATTTTATCCTAAACCTTTTATGCAATCGGAAAACTGGTGTTTTATAAAGATCATGGTTGACACTTCCTAAGCCTTTCACGCAATCAGAAAATTAAAAAAAAGTCTCACAATGAACTTTGTTTATATGGTGTTTTTATCAAGATCATGGTACTTATAGAGGGTGTGCATTTCAGCTTTTTTTTATTTAGTTTACAAGCTCATAACGACTATGATTCGAGAATGTGGTTGTGCTGCTAACTCGAAATGCATAATTGATTGTCAATAGAGTAGCTGTTAATTTGTAGGCTCAAATGATTCAGTTTTTTTCTTCGATTGACATGATTTGATACTCTTTGCTTTTAGTTAGGAAGACTTTAGTTCATTCAAAAACATTTAGGTAGTGTGCTTACTTCTTAGTTCATCGACTACTTCATTGCTTCTCACAATGATACATCATAAACCATTAATGCTGAATTTAAGATTGTCTGAATTTTCTTCAAACACGTGAGTATGCATGATGCTCTGCATGCAATGTAATTCATATTATATCTATGTTCTAATTCAGGACCACAGAGAGCCAAGGATTCAGAAATTAACACCAGCAAAACCATCTTCCGCCCATGCTCATGTGAATGTCTGCAACATGATTTCTATTCCAAACATAACACAAGATCTCAAGGCTGCTATCATCAGCATGCTTTTGCAGCAGAACAATAGTTCCTATGCCAATCATGCCATTATTGGTTGCTAGGGAAAGATCTGTGTCCGGTATATGTTCCATTTTAGATGTTTGATCACTCATTCTTAATATATATGGTCTTTCATCATTTGATAGCATCCTATCTCTTGACATAATTAGTCATGTGCATCGGAACAGCTAGCTAGATATATCTTACGGCAGTAAGCCTCCTTTTCTCTGTACTTTTTTTATTGCATCATGATTTGGTTTTTAAGGGTAGGATATGTAGCAAAAATAGTCAAATCCTTACTTAATATATCATACTGGCTCTTGTTTTTGGTTTAGTATTTCCCTCAATATGAAGTTAATCATATTTGGGGCTGTTTTCCTTTTAGACCAATATCTCTCATCTTTAACTGTATTGCATACCTATGATGTTATTCAGTTTGATTTGTAGATCACCACATGGCTTCACTTGTGGGTTATGTGGATGATGGTTTTCGGTTTTTGTCATGTGAGAAATTGGAGTTTTGTGTGGTGGACTTTGTAACATCCCTATTCACCTTGACTGTGATGGTAAAAAAGTGAGCCCCTTCTGTGATGTTGGTAGTGAGCCACTAGTTGCTCCCACCATAGTTATAGTTGTTTGGAGTGTTATTTAAACGTGCATACTCTTTTACGGACAAGACATTACACTGTAGTCTTTTGAGTTTATTGATTTTGCGTATTACCTTATGGCTCAAATTGTGAGTTATACCGATGTTGGTTCTGGCGTGCTGTTACAAGGAAGCTATGGTATAACTTTGGTGAATGCACATATGTGCATATTGATGATAGGTCTCATTTTTTTATATGTTCTTTGACCACATATGTTGTCATGTTGAGTAAGATCTTTTATTTCATTCTTTTTGTTTGTTTGTATCTAGATAACCTATCTTTTTTTCTTCTTAATTTTTGTAGTTCAGAAGCACAGGGCACTGAGAATTTGAAACTAATACTACCACCACTACCAAGGCCAAAGAGTCCACCCTTCTGCAGAATCTTTGATAGATTACTGAGCTTCATGGAAGATGCTTACCAAGGTACTTTTAGAATGGTAAGAAAAGAAAATGTACTTGGAATCCTAATGGGTTCTTTTCAACAAACTAATGGGTATACCCGATACACTATGGATATCCATTTGGTCGGGTAAATGACATGGTTTACAATCGAGTATGAGACTGAAATTACTGGTATATGTTCCATTGTCATCCTGTTTGTGTTGTTTGTAGTACTGTTCAATCATCTTTCAAAACTACCTCTTCAACAAATGTAACAAATACTTACACACACATATCCACGTATTCACAACCTTTGGTATCATCTTTGAATAAGTTTTTTGACGTATTTCAACAACAAGAAGACGAAGATGGGACACCAGAAGATAAAATTAGGGATGAAGATGGGACACCAGAAGACAAAATTAGAAGCCTAAACACAAATCGTACCAACAAAGGTAAAGTGAAGGAAATTTCAAAGACCACCTTTTTCCTATAGATACTGATGCGTTTTTGGACTATAAAACCAACCTTTTTCCGGTTGCTGAAGAAGTTATATCTGTCTACTTAGAACCTGCAAATACCAATCATTACAACTTCACCACCGCCGCCTTTTTGTTCCAAAGTGTTGCCCACATGTTTAATGTAGCAGCAATACGCTGTGCGATAGCAGCACCTCTGGGTCGTCTCTGGACTAACTATGACCCGGCCCGAGTATTGGAAGAAGCTGTAGTCATGCCCCCATCAACACTTGTCTTTATTATCACCACTTCACTTGCTTTTGTTGATATAAAGTCACAGGGGAATCCTGAATTTCCTTTTCAAACACACCTGCAGGCCATTTTGGTTTCCATTACAAGTATTGTCATGTATGGCTTAGTTTCTGGTGCAGAACTTTGTGGTTTCTGATACCACTTGTGTTTATGCTGTTATTGCTCGCTTGGGAAGGATTGGTTCTTTGTGCATTTTGGTTGTATCTTTGTTATATTTGCTCTATGTTTGGTACGTTTCATATCTCTCGTCAGCTGACTACTACTTATCTTGCTGGCCCACCATTATTAACAAATATTGTAATAAAACCAAATAAAATGCAGGATATAATTGCATAAGCTCTAAATATATGTACTCAAGTGAAATGCTATTTTCACTGTAATCTTAAGACGATGTGTTTTCCCATTTTGTGGCTTAGATTTTGTTCCTAGTACTCTTTGCCGTTTGTACAACAGAAAATGTACAACCCAAGTCACTTTGTGGATCCGGGCAAAAACGGATCGTTTCTAACAATTACTGGTCCTATTTGTAATCCAAGCATAAGTGGCGTGTTCGGCATAGTGGCAAGTTGAGGTTGGGTTCCCTGCGCCGAAAATCAATCATACATGAGCAGACTAATAATGGTGACTCGCAGTTGAATGGGACTTCAGGTTGTCCATATCCCTGATCAAACTTAATGTCAATAAAATTAAGGAAGACAAAAAGTTAAAAAGACAAACCATTAAGAATTGATTTTTTTCCTCCAAATTGGCCTCTTGGATAGTATAGCTAGTCCAGAGTAGGGTGAGAGTTGTCACTGCAGATTATGGGAAGCCCTCAGATTTAATACACAACCAAAGTACTCTAATTCTGCATTGATTTTGTTTTCTTCTGGAAGATACATGAGTGAAACAATCAACCAAGTGTTAGCAGCATATTTATGATATGGCAACACTACCTATGATGGCTCTACCTAGATATATATGATTATATAATGGAATTCTTTGTATTATATGAGGGTCTTCTTGATGCATGGATTTCTTGTTAACAAATGATCATACGGAAAAATCACGGACTCCAATGTTAAACCTAATTTCAGAATATGTTAGGACACAAGATATACAGCCAATACACGGTCAGGACATGAAATCAAGAATAATAAACGACAAGTAGTAACATTTATCCCAATGATGATATGTTGTAAGTTTCCAAAACTTTGAATCAATTTGAGTTAAAATAAAGAGTTTTGAGTACATTGTCTCATTTACATTCTTAGGTTGTTTTTCAAGCACACCAATAATTTATTTAGAGGTTTAAAGCATGGAAAAGGTTTGTTTCCCAGTCTAAACAGTCTTTTACTAGTTAGTAAATGACAAAGGAGGTTTCAATTTTGTTGCCTAAGGGTTGTGATCACCATGTCGGTGATGGATGCATGTCTCAGTTACTGTGTGAGTGACTGAAACTCAGTAAGGGACTAGAGTGAAGAGATAGATAGAGGAACATAGGTGATTGTGACTCCAGAGAAGCAGAGCTCAAGTTGCGTCGGCGGTATGGGGTACAGAGGTCATGCTGAGCAAAGGCTGTCGACGGAGGGATGAACCAATATGGTAAATGGTCATAATGTAACCGTTAATTGTGAGTGTTAGTTACTGCCGCCTGAGTGAGTCACATGGCAGAAAAATATTATAGTCGCCTATTTTGTCCATGAAAATATGACTGAAATTCTGGTGGCAAGGTAACATCGATGAAAAATCGGCCTTAACGTCCATCACAAAATCAGTCACTACATGATTTGGCCATGGTATTTAGCTATTGCAAAAATCTCGCTTGCGATGCAACAAGATCAACCATGACTGACCTAAGGTGACAGATTGGGTCATACATGTCTTAATACACCAATGAGCTAAATTATGATGTAATAAGTTATAATAGGTTTTACAAGTCTTAATGGACCAGTTAGATCTCATTTGACAAATTACTAATATGAACCAAGATTAGCTCTGTTTGACCATGTCTGACAATGAATGCTATGTTTGATCAAGATCGAACATATTTGATAAGGTTTAACCAAGATTGGCCCAATAAAACATATCGGGTTAAACATGTCTTAATGGGCTATAATGGGTCACATTAGATCATGTTAAGTTTAACTTTGGTAAAGAGGCCGGGTAATGGGACAAATTTTATTAGAAAAAGAATATGAAAGAATACAAAACTTATTATGAGCCACCCAACATATACTAAGGAAAACACCAAAGCTAATAAAATCCTATTCTACTCCAATCTATATCGTCCAAATAGCACTATTTGTTTTTATAGATTTCTTAATGTTTCGATATAAATTTCATTGAAAATTGAGTTGTACTCGCAATAGAGATTTTTTTGGCATGATCAGTTATATCAAGTGTTGGTAGATGACGAATCGAACCAATACCATCTAAACAAAATTGATACTTGTACCGGTATTCATTTTTATGGCAATTGAAGTAAAACACGCATTGATTGCTATACTAAATGCCATATTATACCTGTACTATAGCGAACCAAAGTGACAATAACCAAACACCCGCCAAGTGGTGCTGGAATCCCACTATAGTAGAAGTGTGTTTTCTATCAAATTAAACCCGATCTTAATTAAGGTTTTCAAATTAAACTCGATCTTAATTTAATTTAAGGTAAGTCTCCAACTTCCACTGATCTTCAAAGAACATTCTCCCCTCATCTACTTAATCTTATTCTTTTATTTAAATTCTTCTCCCTTCCTCCCCTTTATCTTAATCTTTTATTTTAAATATTTTATGTCACACCCTCAAATTCTACATGCGGGTTTTACCGCGAGGGGCATGACAAACCAGGATTATCGACACATGACCATATAGATTGACCTCTTTATGAATAAAACCAAGTTTTGACGCTGAATTAAATAAGGTTGCGGAAGCGTAACGAAGTTTGAAAACATAGTTTGTAGCGCCAACACAACGCTAAACCAACATAGTGAACTGTAAATAATGCAAACTTCAAAAATAGTTAAAACGTTCATGCGGTGCTGCCTACTCGTGGTCGTGAATCCTTAGCCACCTAAGAAAACATGCAAGAAACAAGTGTCAACATAATTGATGAGTGAGTTCACAGGTTTATTATAGTTGTTTCCCAAACGGGCCACTGGTTCAAACCTGAACCAGGGTGTAATAAAAGTTTTCCTCTGATTCTGTACCGAATTCAGAAATGTATAAATTACCCTTGATCCAATCCAATACCAAGAACCCGAAATTGATTTTCAAGTTCGTGTTATATTTGTAGGTAGCTATCCTAGGTTATGTCACCAAAGAGTCTGAACCGAAGCTAACGTTGTTGCCCCTAAAGGTGTCAGGCTATCACCAACCATGACTATGTTAGGCAAATTCAACACCCGTTATACCTTTACCGGTCTTGCTAGCGCGACTATCTTGGGTGGGGCTTGTTGGGCCCAGTAGTACTACCATAAACTTCCTCGCTGAAAATCCATTACTAACGGCTCGTAAAGTTAAGAGGGACTTAGAGTGATATGCTACTTTGTGACCAAAACCGTATAACATAACTCAAATCAATTTAGAAAATATATGCATGTTACTAAACCGTAACACGTTGTTGTAGGTTTGTCGAAATAACGCGACTATACCATAGCGAGCACATGTTTTCTCCCCCCCTATATTTAAAACCATTTAAGAGTAGAGGCCGTGAACTCACCTTAATTTGATCGGTAAGAATTCAAAAGCGAGTGTTGTCCGATCAATCGCTTCCTAGAACGATTACCCTTTTGATTAGTTTAATGTTGACGCACGTTTATTGCACACAATAACACTTAGCACGTTTTTCTCAGTTAAGCACATATTCATGACATGTCATACAATTGCAAACACAAATCAAGCATGCATACATCAAGCAACAAGCAAACAGGATGTTTTCATGCGCAAATTCACCATTTATATACATCAGTTAGATTCCCGACATTTCAGTCGTGTTTAGGGATTTTTATAAAATAGGTACAGGTAAAAAAATTACCAAAAATTTACACAACGTGTTAAAAGGTTCCTGTATGTTTGTGTAAAATTTTCAAAGTCTAATTCTTGACGGATTCTGCGTGAAAAATCGTACAATGGACAGTGGTCTGATTTTGACGATTTTGCCCCCTGTCCACTAAACATTTTATTTAAAAATCTCAGAGTATCGAAACTAGTCGATTCCAGTTGAAGATTCGTAAAGACACTTAAGACCTGCCACTGAATAAATTTCATAAGCTAATTACAACTATTCACTCAGATATGATGAAGAACATACAACACAATTTCTGCAGGAAATTCACAGCTACGACCACTGAAATGAATTAAATAATTTCACTGACCAAACAAGGTCCAAAACTTATGAAACCAGCGCGGTTTGAATCGTACTTCAAAGAGTTTCATTTTAGGCTTCAGAAAATCACATTTTCATTATATTTTGACCCGTTTACAGCCCACTGAAGTCGGCTGTAAACATCCAACAGCCTTCTGTTTTTAGTTTTTAAACCTTTCAACACACGTTCTAATGGTTTCTTAACATGTTTAGCGATCACACAACCTATCTACACAAGTTTCTAACAGTCCTCTATCGTATTGACCATAACACCTACCCGTAATAATTAATCTTCAACAAAACATGAGTTTTAATAACCCTAAACCCGTGTTAATACCCCGTATGCATAACCGACAAATAACCCGAACCCACCTAGTGCTATGCTCACGAACATTTAAGGAACTACCAATATCATCACATAGCAATCGCAACATACCTATTCTTCTATGCACAAGAACACGTATCAAGATCACGCATCGACATGTAACACATAACCGAATCAAGTAGTCACCCACAAACTCTTTTTACCTAACGTATTACCCCAACCCCTAGATCGCCCTTAACCGTTCTACACAAAATCATCTTCAAGTTACAATTATGTAACAATTTTATATTGAACAAGTTACCTAGACGATGATCGATCGAACCGGAACTGGAGAGGAGCCGAGAGGGAGTGCGAACCGAGAGAGAGTGAGGGGGCGGTGGAAACTGGGTGTCGCGCTGGTGGGAGGGGAGTCTTCTGCCGTTCAGCCGTCGTGGGAGTGGGTAGGGGAGCAGTTAGGTTTTTATTTTTTTTCAACTTACATGCATACTTACGTACACATACAGGGCGGTTTAGAGGGGGCTTGGGCTTGAGAGGGGCTTGGCTTTTGGCTTGGGCCGCAAGGGTTGGGGGTAATGGGTTGGGTCGTGATTTCTTGTTTCGTTTTTTTAAACATCATTAACTTGTTGCGTAAATAAACACCGCGGCACTAAATATCGTAACTACCGTACGCGACTAAATGTCTTAAATAATGTGGCGAAACGCTAACCTGATTTTTTGGGTTGTTACATTTTATATTCCCCATTTATTTTCTTCTCCCCTCCTCCCCTTCATCTTATTTTTTTTTATTTTAACTATTTTATTTTCCCATCACCATCATCTTATTCTTTTTTCTAACGGCAAGAAATGACGTGCCAACCACCGTTACACCAGACGCTGTGGCCGCCAGCCCCTTAGCTCTCCCAGATGCGCGGAAACCCGACCTCCACCCGCCTGAAGGCACAACAACAATGGAATAATCGGTAAACCTCGACTCCCATCTAAAACAAATCGGTGCCACCCATATTCGCCCTTCACCTGGATGCCGCAGAAAATAATGACAAAATGGGAGTCGAACCTTGGTCAAAAGGAACACCAAGTCTTTCCCTTATCACTCTACCACTACATCATTAACTTCATCTTATTCTTTTATTTTAAATATTTTATATCTACCTTTGTGATGTTTTATGTACACATTTATATAAAAAAAGAAACATTTTTGAGTTGCTATAAAAGGAAGAGATCCAATACCCCATATTAGTATATAGAGATAAGCAATAACCGAACAGTTAATCGAAATCAAACCGACAGCTATATTAGAGCATCTTTTTGTATCGTAAGCTATACAGAATGCATGTAACATATCTGTATCGTGACAAACGGAACCACTACCAACCAAACAACATTGGTACAAGTGTTGGTTTATTGGAACCGTAACCGATATTCATTTTTATGTTCTCGATTGATGTAAAACACAACTTTACTTTTTCTACATAAAACAACTTTTGTGTAAGATTTAATAGCGACATATTTTTAACTTTTGTAAACTATTTTATATTTTGTGCGTACACCGAATTCTGTCTGCATCATTGTATTTATTCATACACATCCTTGCGAAATGTTTATTTTATCTATTTTTCTAGATTAACACCCCAATGGCAACACGCTGGTACACATCTACTCGTTTTATACAAAGTTTCAAAGGGAGGTGAAAAGGCTTGTTAGAGGTCTAAAAAGTATTCTCTGTTTTTAGTTATTCTTCTGTAATTGAGGGAGTTAATCATGGAACATTATACTTAATAATTATAATTGTTGTTACGGCCTAAATCTCTCTGTGATTGTAAAAGTTCTTGATAGGTTTTTCAGTCCAATCGCTTAAAGTCATAGGCATATTGTTGTTTATGTTACACCTGCGACAATTATGAAAGCTAAGAGAAAAGGAAGAATAATAATAACTGTAATAAAGCAAATTTATGAGAGAAAAGGAAGAATAATGATAATGGACATAAAGCAAAATTTAACATATTCCGGAGTATGTGCACAGGGGAATAATTGGTTCCAAGAAAGGTAGGGATTCTCACATGGCGGGCGAACCTTGATAGGCTTCCTGACAAGATGTGCGTTGGCAAGGCGGAATATAAACGTTCCAAATGTTTTATGTCCGATGTGTGGCGAATCGCAAGAGACTACGGAGCATATTTTTGTGACTTGTTGCTTAGTTCAGATGGTTTGGCATTTAGTTTCACAATGGTGTAAGCTTCAGCCGATATTTGCTTTCCGGGTAAGGGATCTCCTTGATTTACACTTGTATGTTGGTGGTTTGGCGAAGTTCAAGAAAGCGATTCATGCCATCTGCCATACGGCCTTTTGGTGTATATGGAGATGTCAAAACGCAGCAGTCTTTGAGCATAAACAACCCTCTATGCAGAAAGTTATGGGAGATATAAAAGGGATGTCCTTTCTGTGGGTCAATGTTCGATCTAAACAGAGGAACATGGATTGGGATTTGTGGAACTGCTTTAATGTTTTAAGAATGGGATGAAAATGTGTGTATGTAATATGTTTGGTTTGATGTTCTGGTGTACTAGCTAGCACCCTGCTGGCTTTTTGTTGGTGAGATAATAATACTTTTGTCGGTCTTTCAAAAAATAAAAGTCATTTTTTTGACCAACCGTGGTAATTTCCTTCAGGTTTCTTTTACACGGCTACAGAAAGAGCAGAACATATAAACCAAACCAGTCACTCTCAACTCCCAAGTGTCTTTACCAAACCAGTGTCTCCCGAAGGGAAAAAAATGATTCCATCCAACACAGATAATGATACTGCAGTGGCTATTGTCGTCAACACAGTAGCTTCCGAAACCAACCGTCCAACGCTCTTTACCGCCACATATCTAACTTTGTTCGAATACGTTGGCCATATCTTCACTTTAGCAGCAATAGCAATACACGGTGGACTATGCACGCCTCTCCGCCACCTTTGGGCTCCCTTTCAGCCGCAAGTAGCCTTTGTGGAACGACATGTGGTCATGCCCGATTCTGCACTTAACTTTATCATCAGTGGGCTCCTTGCCTTTATAGAAATCAAAGCCCAAAACCATATTGGATTTCCCTTCCTGACCCACCCTCAGCTCATCAGACTCTCTGTTATTAGTCTCCTCATGTATGGCTTGGCTTCTGCGGCTGAACTTCTCGCTTCAGCTCCAGGTTTTTATGCCTTGATCGCTCGATGGGGAAGGATTGGATGTTTGTGCATTTTGGTAGTCTCTATGTCATCTTTGTTATGTTATTGATACATGTTGCATCTTACCTAGCCTCATCATTATACAATCTAGATGTGTCTTATGATATGTTCTGCATTAAGGAAATATACTATTATGGAAGCAAAATCTACACTTCTTTGATATTCTAATAGAAATGGAGCTTTTATATTGCTTTGGGTTTAATGATTTGTCATGAAAGCGCGCGGAGTATATGATCCAGAACAGTGGCTTAGATTTTTGTTTGTTGTTACAATGAAAATAGATCCAAATTGCTGGTTGTTCGTGTATCATCCCTTCTCATGTAAGTTTTGAATGTGAACCACAAGCTCCTTATAAGTGCACCCTTTTGGATGTGTGCATGTTATTATGTTTTAGGCTAACTAAGATAAGTTTATAAAGGAATCAGAATGTTAAAAAAAAAGACATTTACAAGATTACCCTTTATTGATGTAACCAGATCCCAGTTCATCTGCTCCCCTCCCAGCCCCGTCATTGCTCCGAACATTTCAAGCCTTCAAGTCCTGATCATCTGATTCGATTTCCTTCATAAAAGGGATGAACAGAAAGTGTTTGGTTTATCTTGTTCATTGTCAGTTTATTCGGTTTTTGTCGGTTCAATTAAGTTGATTTTAATCTAGAACGATAAATTTATGATTGATTTGTTCGATCACTGGATTTGCAACTTTGATCTATGTTGTTTATAATCAATTTGTTCCACCACCTGATGGAGTGGATGGTGTACGTCCATTGGAAATATAAAATCCATGTTTGAATATGTACGTCCATTGGAAATATAAAATCCATTTTTGGTCATTTTATTTTTTAACCAAAAAGTGAGTGGATGATTTTATCATATTTTTTTTACTCAGAATCAAGTGAATGTGAATGAACTCTAGTGGGGTGAATGAATTTGAGGAAACAATTTTGATGAAAGGAAACAGAGAATAATATATGACAAAGAAGAATGTGATTATGGGTTTTTTGGTAATTATTTAACATTCCTTTGGAATGTTTATGATTCCTTCACACAAGTGATTAGAGATGGGCATAAAAACCGGTTCCGAACCCGAACCGGTGGAACCGAACTGGAACCGGTTCCAGTTCCTACCCGACAGTAAGTAGAACCGGTTCCGGGTTCAAAATACCCGTTGGTTCCAACCCGGTTCCACAATTTTACCATTTGAATCGGGTAGGAATCGGTTCCTACCCGTACCCGGTTCCTACGTGGAACCGGTTCCTGACCGTTGTAATATTACCGTTGGAACCGGTTATAGCCGTTAAAAATGTTACCGTTGGAACCGATTATAGCCGTTAAAAAAGTTACCGTTGGAACAGGTTCCTGACCGTTGGAACCGGTTCCTGACCGTTAGAACCGATTCTATATATATTTTTTTGAAATCTATTGTTTAGCACACAATTTCTCATATCTATCCTTCTTGTTACATTTCTTTCTTGTTCTTTTTCACATTCTAATCAACAAATGGCCTCAAAGAGTTCAAAAAACGCAAATTCCCAATCCGTTAACAATGTTCCTCAAGAACATTCGGTTCCATATGTGGTTGGAACATTGTCTCATAATCGCAGTAAGGAAGTTTGGAGCAATTGGGAGTTGGTCGAGATGAGTGACGGCTCGCAAAAAGCTCAATGTAAACATTGTGGATCGTTATTAGCCAAGGAATCAAACTCAACGTTAACGAAGCATATTAATAAGTATTGCAAAGTTTTAAAGGAAATGACATCCGGTCAAGTTCCACTTTCCAAAGATGGTACCATTTTTCGTTATGAGCAAAAATTAGCTCGCGATCGGATGGCGAAGTTGGTGATACAAAAAGCGTTGCCGTTTGGACACTTCGACGACCCCGATCTTACAAATCTTATTCGGGAGACGCTACAACCTCGCTATAAACATGTAAGTCGTCGCACTTTAAAACGTCTTTGTTTAAGTTTATGGGAAAATGCAAAAAAAGATTTAATTGTTTTTTTAAGAATTTAAAAACTAGTGTAAACCTAACTAGTGATGTGTGGTCGGCTCCACATGGTTTACCGGAATCATACATATGTGTCACCGCTCATTGGGTTGATCCGATACATGGCAAATAATGAAGCGTACGATTGCGTTTGACGAGTTTCCTTCTCCTCATACGGGAGAAAATATTTATAAAATTATAAATGGCACAATAATTAAATATGGTTTAGAAGATAAAAATATTTTAAAAAATATGGTGAAAAAATCATACAAATTTGTTTGAGTCTCTGTCCACGGCCTCTAACGATGAAACAAGCGGGGATCCACTTATAACCATGTTGAATGTCGTTAGAGACGAGACCGCTAGACAACAAAGGGGTAGTGAACCAACAAGTGAACTTGGGAGATATAAAAAAAATCAGTATTCGCTTACTATGACCAACGAGGAGTATAGGAAATTTGATGTTTTGGCATGGTGGAAATCGAGAGAATCCGAATACCCGATTCTAGCCACCATGGCTCGTGATATACTAACGGTCCAAGCTTCCACGGTAGCTTCGGAAAGTGTGTTTTCTCTTAGTGGCAGGGTTTTGTCAATTAGAAGAACAAGACTAACTTCGGAATCGCTAGAGATGGCAATATGCTTAAAGGACCATTTGGATGCCGTTGATCGTGTTCAACATAAAACTAGTCTAGAAGATGAAGTTGAGTTAGAGCATAAAATTGTTGACGAAGAGGAGGACGAAGAAGTGGAGACTAACGATTCGGACGACGATTGTACCGAGGTACCCGTACCTAAGAGAAACTCGTCGGAAAGTGTTGCACCTGCCGCTAGTAAACGATCAAAGAAATAAAATCTTACTAGAACCGGTTCTGAGTAATTTTTTATTTTTTTTTGTAACCGGTTAATTTTTTTATATATTGTAACCGATTAATTTGTTTTTTAATTTTAATCGATTATTGTTACTATTTTTATTTATCAATGTAACTAATAATAAAAATCAAACATAACAAACACAATAGTAGCGTTCCAAAAATAGATGTAAAAAAACACAATAGAAGGGGTTTTTAATTTTAATCGATTATTGTTACACAAACTTTATTAAAACACCAACGATAACATTTATCAGGAACCGGTAAGTAGGAAGGGGAATATATACAAAAAAAAACGATTTTTTAATCAGGAACCGGTTCCACCGGTAACATTTTATCAGGAACCGGTTCTGAACAGTAAAAGTCAGGTTTTTTACTGTTCAAAACCGGTTCTGAACAGTAAAAGTCAGATTTTAACTGTCAGGAACCGGTTCTGAACACTATCAGGAACCGGTTCCACACCATACCCGGTTCCACACCATACCCGGTTCCATAATACCCGTACCCGGTTCTACACGGTTCCATATTCTTGGCTGTGAACCCGGGTAGGAACCGGACCCGGTTCCACACCATACCCGGTTCCAATGACATCCAAGCAGAACCGGTTCCGGGTTGGAACCGGTTCCGGGTAATAATAATACCCGATTTTGCCCATCTCTACAAGTGATTGAAAGTTAAAATCCATGATTGTGGGAAAGTTTTCCTATTCCATCTTCTTAATTTATCAACCAAACAAAACTTTGGATGGAATATCTTCCAATTATAAATTATATGAATTCCTTGAACCAAACAACTCCTTAAGTTCTTAACCGGTATTTTCAAAGAATAGGCCTGTCAATGGATTGGATATTAATCTATATCCAATCTGATCCATTTAAATCACTTATTGGATCATAAAAAATATCCACTAATCCATTAATTAATCCAATGGATCGGTCCATTTATCCAATTAATTATATGGATCGATCCATGATCCATCTGGATCGATCCATTACCAAGAGATGTATGGTTTACTAAATGGACATGTCTGAATGGCATGCCTCTTACTCACCCATTCGATCCATCCCAGTATACTCTCTCTCCCTCATCATCACACGTTCTCTCTCTCTTCAATCTCTCTCCTCTAGTTTACACCTCACGCTTCACACTTCTGGTTCATCTCTTGCAAATCATCAACGAATAAACTTCAACTCATTCATAGATTAACACACAAATTAAGCAAAAGTTCTTCAGGTGAACTCTTAATCTCTCAATTTCAATTTCTAGGGTTTCGTTTTGCTCTTAATCGCTGTTAGACTTGTTCTGTTGATCTGTGTGGCTTACTGTCACACCCCGGTTTTTCACAGCCAAATCCAAACACCGGTGGGCCCGGGTGAGGAATATCGTGACTTAAGTTGATAACATCATAGATAATTAAACACAACACCGCGGAAGTCTTGGATTTAAATTACTATTACAAACCAAATGTTCAAAATACCAAAATAATATACAGACGGCTCGTAATAGAAGATCCACAGGCGGATCATAAATTGTACAAAAGAAAGAATGTAAAACAGACTTTGGGCAGATCTAAGATTTGCAAGATCCTCTTATCACTACCGAGCACTTACAGCCTATTTTCGTATTGTACATGTAAGCTTAGTCATTTGAAAATACGTCAGCTTTCGCTGGTAAATACACCAAACTGACTCATTTTGAAAACATTTAAATAAAATGTTTTGAGTGCATATCAGCACAAAATTTTTTATAACTTGGGAAAGTTGACGTTGCAAACTTGTTAACAGATTCACATGTTTGTCCATACATAAGGGCCTAGTGCGAAAACCAAGACATGATTAACTACACACCACTTACGAACTCACGAAGGAGTTATCCCCAACATTGTGGGTAGTTGCATTTGAGATTCTGTCGGGTGTATGCCTACACCCCGCACTAAGGTCATCGCCATTATCTAATGTAATGAGCCGAGGATATCCAGGACACGGTAGTTAACCCCTGATATTTAAGTTATCAAACAAAACTGATTAAAACAGAATATGCGGATTTACTAGCCACAATCCAGCATTCGATTGATCCCATTTCCGGCCAAGCGGTAATAGTTTACCGTAACCTAAGCGCGTATAAGGGAAATAAGTCGAGAGTATTTACTTCAGCTAGTCTTCGTTTAAACGCAAGATTTATTAAATCAGCCGTACACAAAATCACTAAGTGCAGATAGTATTTACAGGAATGTCTCTAGACTGGATTATGTTATAAGCTAACCAATTAAATACTAACGGTCTTTCTTAAGTCATAGACTTAGACCGACTAGCGTACATGATCAAAACATATAACGCTAGATTAAACAATGATCAGATAGAATGTAGTTTAATCCCAACAAGTACTTTGACTTGTGTAATATGGATAAACTATAAACATTCTGGATTTTGAGACTTAAATGACAAGATTAGACCCGTTTCGGTTAATTTTCGTAAACTAGTTACATATGCTTAACCGTACGCATATCAGCGATATCGGGTAACCGAATAAGTCATGGACAAGTTCTATTTGCCATTATATTTTAAATAAGTTGTAATATCAATAGGATATCAACTTATATGCCCATTAAAGTTTTAAAATGAAATTATGCCTCATATGGGCATTTTGGTAATTTCATACCTTATAAAAGGAACCTGAATATAATTTAATGTTATAACCATAAGTATTCTGGAAAAAAAACTTATTTATGATATAATATCAGTAGGATATTAATTATATGTGTAATTTATCTTTTATGACCAAACTGTGCACCGAAAGGGCATTTTGGTCATTTTACACATAGTTTTATAAATTATTTGGGATTCTGAGTTCATATCATATACCTACTGTGTAAATATTTAAAATACGTTTTAATATCAGTAGTTAACAAGTCTTGGTTAATAAATATGGTTCAAGACCATACTATGCATCAAAATGGTGCTTATATCGTAAAATGACGATTTATGCGATGTTTAACTAAAACTGATGTTAAGATCAGGTTTATATGTCTTAGATATGTTATTTAATACAACATATTAGTAAGTAAAAGATTTACTTTGAAAAGATATGATTAAAACCATTTTATAAGCCATAAGGGCTTTATCGTCATTTATCGACATAATACAAGGACTTGTTCATAAACTCAGTTTATAATATGATTTTTCATCCCAAATAATCCTACTTATACATAAGTAGGAAAATTGTTTTCAAGTTTTTTATCATTTAAACATCTTTTTATGCAAAAAGGGCATTTTAGTCAAAATGGCATAATTACGAAACTTGTGCACAAACTCATATTCTGATTATGATCATGTAATATAACCTAAGAAGGTTATGCTATATTATATTACGATCATAAGCAACCTTAGATCAGTAGCTAGCTAATCTAAATCGGGTCAGAATCGAAAGTCAAAGCAGAAGTCAAACTTCGCGACTTTTGGTTGCGAACCGACCTTAGAACTGAAATTGACGAACCGAACATGTTCTAATAATTATTACCAACTTGTTTAAGTGTCAAAACAGGTTTCATAACATATATAAGATCAAATTATAAAATTTCTGAAAAATGGCCTGTTTGACTTTTTAATATAATAACTTTGACCCGTCAATTGGTCTAGCAAACGTGATCTTCAGGAGGTGCACATTATAGGGATTAACACCTACCTTATTACGATCACTTAGCCATGTTCGTTACGAACAATGGCTAGACCATAATGGTCTTAACCGAAAGTCAAGGCGTTTTCGTAAAACGCTTGACTTTTGGTTATAAAAGCCTATAAAGGAAAATGCAAGAGGAAGAAATACTTACAAGTGGTTCCTAGGATGCAATAGAACTAAGTTGGATGCTCCTTTCAGTTAGGAACTTCCAGAGGAGGGAGATAGAGTTGTGACCGAGAAAGGTGCAAGTTCAAATGGTGAACCTTGACACCTATTTATAGTTGGAGAGCTTGAAGGAGGTGATGCCAGGTGCTAAGGGGTATAAGAGGGAGCTTACAAGTGTCCTAAAACGTGGCATAGCTATTTGGGAATCCATAGTTTCGAATACATTGGTTTTTGGCAATTTGTGTGGAGGCCAAGCAAATTTTCTACAAACACATGCCTCTCGCGCCCCGTGAGAGGCCAAGGCCTTGCCTCTTCGCGCCCCACAAGCGCCCTGTAGTCAGTTTCAAAGTTTGACACTTTTAGCCCCTCAACTTATAAACCTCCTAAAAGACTTTTATAGCATATTTAGCCCTCCGTAACCAATATTTGGCATACCCGGGAGTATGCCCGGACATTGTCGAGCTCTCGGTTCGTTAAAAGGTCATTCAGAGGCATAAATTAACATGTTGACACTTTTAACCCCTCCATCATCCAACTTTCACATATTTACAAAATTAACCTCTTTCGTCCAACAAATGGGACATATGAGAGTTAGGACTTTGTAAAGGATCACTCAGAGGCCCACTATAAGCATGTTGACTCCGATGTCACTCAGAGGCTGGACATATTGACATATCAGTCACTCAGAGGCCAAGTTTAAGCATGTTGACATATCAGTCACTCAGAGGCTATTGTTTAAGCATGTTGACATCACTCAGAGGCTATTGTTTATGCATGTTGACATCATAAAGTCACTCAGAGGCTCAGTTTGAGCATGTTGACACCTTTAGTCCTTATTAGTCTTTAATAGTCTAAAAAATAAAAATACAACACGTGTCACTATGCTATTGGACAAGATTTTACGAGGTGTTACATCCTCACCCCTTAAAAGAAATCTCGTCCTCGAGATTTTATTCAAAAAGATGGGGTACTTTTGTCGCATAGTGGACTCAACCTCCCATGCATACTCGGGACCTCGAAGGGCATCCCATTTAACCTTAACTATAGGTATCAATTTTCTTCGGAGCTTCTTAACCTGTCAATCCTCGATCGAACTTGGTTTCTCAACGAACCTCAGGTTTTCATCAATTTGCACATCATGATGTGACATTGCTAGTGACTCATCGGCTAGACATTTCTTAAGGTTAGATATATGGAATACATCATGAATTCCACTAAGCTCCTCTGGCACCGTAATCTTATAAGCTATAGTGCCGACACATTCGACTATCTCGAATGGTCCTATATATCTTGGGCTTAACTTGCCCTTCTTTCCAAATCTCATTACACATTTCCAAGGTGATACTTTCAGCATGACCTTGTCCCCTACTTGGAACTTGAGAGGTTTACGCCTCTTGTCAGCATAGCTCTTCTGCCTATCACGGGCAGCTTTGAGTCGATCACGGATTTGTACAATCTTATCCATGGTTTCCAGGATAATCTCAGGTCCTGATAGTTGGGCTTCCCCAACTTTTGCCATACAAAGCCTCATAAGGAGCAACGTTGATGCTCGTATGATAACTATTATTATAGGAGAATTCTATTAGGGGTAAGTGGTCATCCCAACTTCCACCTAAATCAATCACACATGCTCTAAGCATGTCTTCCAAAGTCTGAATAGTACGATCACTTTGACTATCAGTCTGCGGATGGTAAGTCGTACTAAAGTTTAGTCTGGTACCTAAGGATTGTTGGAAACTCTTCCAAAAGGGAGATGTATATCTAGTATCTCTACCAGATACAATAGATACTGGCACACCATGTAGGGATACAATCTTGTCCACGTAAAACTTAGCAAATTTGTCAAAGTTATAAGTCTCCTTAATTGGCAAGAAATGTGCTAACTTAGTCAGCCTATCCACAATGACCCAAATCATGTCGTTACCATGTTTGGTCTTAGGTAACTTAGTGATCAACTCCATAGTTATCATTTCCCATTTCCAATGGGAATCTCAAGCTGTTGTAGAAGTCCTGACGGTTTCTGATGTTCAGCTTTAACTTGCGAACACATCAGACACTTAGCTACATAAATGGCTATGGATTTCTTCAAACCCATCCACCAATAATTATTTTTCAAATCCTGATACATCTTGTCACCACCCGGGTGAACTGAGTATCTTGAATTATGCGCTTCTTGGAGGATTAGATCTCTAAGTCCTCCAAAAATTGGAACCCAGATTCTTTCATTAAATCTAAGGATTCCATCCTTTCAAGGCATTAACTGATCAACATTTCTGCCTAATCCTTCATTAAGAACATTAGCCTCTAACAGGGCTTGCTTCTGCGCATCTAATAGCTTCTCATTCAAGCTAATTCTGAGCTCAATGCTCTTTACGTTAATCCTAATGGGTTTAACCTTTTGCTTGCGACTCAAGGCGTCAGCAACGACATTTGCTTTACCAGGATGATAGCAAGTTTCACAATCATAATCGTTAAATGTTTCCATCCAACGGCGTTGTCGCATGTTCAATTCCTTCTGATTGAACAGATGCTGGAGACTTTTATGGTCAGTGTATATAATACACTTTATGCCATATAAGTAATGTCTCCACAGTTTTAGTGCAAATACAACGACACCCAATTCCAAACCATGGGTGGTGTAATTTCTTTCGTGCACCTTTAACTATCGTGATGCATAAGCAATCACCTTGCCTTTTTGCATTAGCACACAGCCCATGCCAATGTGCGAAGCATCACAAAAAACTACAAAATCCTCAATACCCTCAGGTAGAGTTAACATAGGAACATTGCTCAACTTGTGTTTTAGAATCTCAAAGGATTCTTGTTGTTTTGGACCCCAAACAAACTTGACATTCTTACGGGTTAAGGTAGTTAAAGGAGTGGCTATCCTTGAAAAGTTCTCAATGAATCTCCTATAGTAACCAGCCAATCCTAAGAAGCTACGAATCTCCAATAGAGTTTTGGGTGCTTCCCAATTCTTTATGGCCTCTATTTTGGCGGGATCTACTTGGATACCACGCTCACTTACCATATGTCCAAGAAATTGGACTTCTCTAAGCCAAAATTCACATTTAGAAAACTTAGCATAAAGCTTCTCCTGCCTTAGCAATTCTAGAATGCACTGAAGGTGTTTCTCGTGATCAATGTGATTACGAGAATAGATAAGTATGTCATCTATAAAGACAATGACAAACTTATCCAAATACGGTTTGCAGGCCCTATTCATGAGATCCATGAATGCTACAGGTGCATTTGTGAGCTCAATAGGCATCACTAGAAATTCAAAATGACCATATCGGGTCCTGAAGGCAGTCTTAGAAACATCCTTGTTCTTAACCTTCAGCTTATGATATCATGATCTCAAATCAATCTTAGAGAAATAGCTAGCACCTTGAAGTTGATCGAATAAATCATCAATCCTGGGCAGAGGATATCGGTTTTTAATTGTTATTTTGTTCAACTCTCGGTAATCAATACACATCCGCATTGAAACGTCTTCTTTTTAACAAAAAGAATAGGAGCTCCCCAAGGTGATGAACTAGGCTGGATAAAGCCTTTCTCTAAAAGTTCATCTAATTGAACTCTTAACTCCTTCATTTCCTTCGGTGGTAACCGATGTGGAGTTCTGGCAACAGGTGCTGATCCTGGCAGGATATCAATTCTAAACTCTACTTACCTATCTGGAGGCAGTCCTGGCAATTATTCGGGGAAAACATCGGAATACTCCGAGATAACCGGAAGGTCTTCAATATTTGGTTTAGGCTCGTTGATAGTTACTTGTTCCAGGTAAATGACACAACCTTTCCCCAAACACTTGGATGCCTTAAATAACGACACCTTGTCTCGCGATCCATAGTGTGAATCTCCAGGGATGGTGATCGTTTCACCAGATGGGGTTTTAATTTCAATGAGTTTCTTATCACAGGCAATGCGAGCTTGGTTATGGGATAACCAATCCATGCCTAAGATTACATCGAATCCTGCCAATTTCATTGGCAACAGAGAGATAGGGATAGAATGATTCTTAATGGATATAACACATTCATCAAGAATGGAAGATGTTGTTTCTAAAGTTCCATCAGCGAGTTCTACCTCATAAGTTATATCTAGAGTTCTTATGGGCAAGTTTAATATTTTACTAAACTTATGATCAACAAAAGATGTACCAGCACCAAATCGAAAAGAACTCTATCATATACATCATTGATGAGGAATGTACCTGTTATGACGTTATTATCATTAACGGCCTCCCTGGTATTCAACTGGAAGGCACTCCAGGCTTTGCATCATTACCTTTGGGGTTCTTGGGACAGTTGAACTTAATATGCCCCTTTTCTGTCATACCTCGATTTCCTATCCAAATCCATACACCGGTGGGCCCAGGTGGGGAGTATCATGACGTCAGTTGATAATCATCATAGTCAATTAAACACGGCACAGCGGAAGTCTTGGAGTAAAATTACAATTACAAACCGAATGTTCAAAATAAAATATTATACAGGCTCGTAATAGAAGATCCACAGGCGGATCATAAATTGTACATGGAAAGAATATAAAACAGACTTTGGGCAGATTTAGGATTTGCAATGTCCTCTATCACTACCGAGCACTTCCAGCCTATTTTCGTATTGTACCTGCAGTGTAGTCTTTTGAAAATACGTCAGCTTACGCTGGTAAATACCCCCAACTGACTCATTTTGAAAACATTCCAAAAATGTTTTAAGTGCATATCAGCACAAAATTTTTTATAACTTGGGTTAATTGATCGTCCAACCTTGTTAACAGATTTACATGTTTGTCATACACACGGGGCTCGGTACGGACCGAGACACAATTAACGTACACACCACTTTGGACTCATGAAGGAGTCAATTCCTCTCAACCTTGTGGGATTGCATAATTGAGCGTCTATCGGTGTATGCCTACACCCGCGCTAAGGTCGTGGCCATTTCTATTGTAATGAGCCGAGGATATCCAGGACACGGTAGTTAACCCCTGATGTTTAAATTATCAAAAAAAGCTGATTAAAACAGAATATGTGGATTTATTATCCCCCAAACCGGCGTTCGATTGAATCCCATTTCCGACCAAGGGGTAATAATTTACCGTAACCCAAGCCTGTATAGGGGACATAAGTCGAGAGTATTTACCTGAGCTAGTCTTCTTTAATTTTTAATAACTCAGCCGTACACAAAAAGGACTAAGTGCAGATAGCATTTACCGGCAAGTCTCTAGTCTGGATTATGGCATAAACTAACCAATTAACTACTAACGGTCTTATTTAAGTCATAGACTTAGATCGACTAGCGTACTTGAACAAAACGTATAACACTAGATTAAACGATGATTAGATAGAATGTAGTTTAATCCCAACAAGTACCTAGACTTGTTTAATATGGGTAAACTATAAACATTTTGAATTATGAAACTTAAATGACAAGGTTAAACCCGTTTTGGTTAATTTCCGTAAAATAGTTACATATATGTAACTGTGCGCATATTAGCGATATCGGGTAACCTGATAAGTTATGGACAAGTTGTATATGCCATTATACTTTAAGTAAGTTAAAATATCAGTAGGATATCAACTTGAATGCCCATTAAGGTTTTAAAACGAAACTATGCCTCATAAGGGCATTTCAGTAATTTTATACCGTATAAAAGGAACTTGAATATAATTTAATGTTATGTTTATAAGTATTCTGGAAAAATACTTTACTTATGATATAATATCGGTAGGATATCAATTATATGTGTATCTTACCTTTTATGACCAAACTATGCACCGAAGGGGCATTTTGGTCATTTTACACATAGTTTATAAATTATTTGGGATTCTGAGTTTATAACATGTACCTACTGTAACATAATTAAAATAAGTTTTAAAATTAGTAGATAACAAGTCTTGGTCCATTAATATGGTTTAAAACCATACTATGCGCTGAAACGACGCTTATGTCGTAATATGACGTCTTTAAGTGAGTGTTATGAAAACTGATGTAAAGTCGGCTTAAAATGTTTAAAATATGTTATTTAGTATAACATATCAGTAGGTAAATGATTTACCTTGAAAAGATTTGATTAAAAACTATTTTATAAGCCATAGGGGCTAAAATCGTCAATTATCGACATAGTTTAAGGACCTGCTTGAAAACTCAGTTTATAACTTGGTTCAACATCCCAAATAATCCTACTTATAACATTAAATTAGTAGAAAACTCATTTTCAAATTTATTACCATTTAAAACCTTGTTTTATGCAATAAGGGCATTTTGGTCAAAATGGCATAATTACGGAACTTGAGCACAAACTCAGATTCTGATTATGATCATGTAATATAACCTCAGAGGGTTATGATACATTATATTACGATCATCATGCAACCTTAGATCAGTAGCTAGCTAATCTAAATCAGGTCAGAATCGAAAGTCAAAGTAAAAGTCAAGCTTCGTGACTTTCGTTGCGAACCGGCCCTAGAACTGAAATTGACGAGCCGAATATGTTCTTATATGTTCTAATAATTATTGCCAACTTGTTTAAGTATCAAAACAGGTTTCATAACATATATAAGATTAATTTATGATTTTTCCGAAAAATGGCATGTTTGACTTTTTAATATAATAACTTTGACCCGTCAATTGTTCTAGCAAACGTGATCTTCAGGAGGTGCCCCTTTATAGGGATTAACACCTACATTATTACAATCACTTAGCCATGTTTATTTCGAACAATGGCTGGACCATAATGGTCTTAACCGAAAGTCAAAGCGTTTGCTGTAAAACGCTTGACTTTTAGCTATAAAAGCCTATAAACGAAAATGCAAGAGCAAGGAGCACTTACAAGAGGTTCCTACAATGCAAGAGAACTAAGTTGGATGCTCCTTTCAGCTAGGAAGTTCCAGAGGAGGGAGAAAAGTGAATGAGAAAGGTGCAAGTTGAAATGGTGAACTTAAGCACCTATTTATAGTTGGAGAACTCAAAGGAGTTGAAGCCAGGTGTTTAGGGGTGTAAGAAGAAGCATACAAGTGTCCCAAAACGTGGCATAGTAGTTTAGAGAAGCCATGGTTTCGAATTAATGGTTTTGGAGTTTTGCTTGGAGACCAAACAAAACTTTCTGCAGCAGAGGCTCTCTCGCGCCCCCCGAGAGACACACACCAAGTCTCTCGCGGACCGCGACCGCCCCCTGGCCACTTTCAAAATTTCACACTTTAGCCCCTTAACTTTAAAAAGCTTTTAAAAACCTTTTTAAACATATTTTTGGCACTCTTAGCCCTCCGTAGCCAATACTTGGCATACCCGGGATTATGCTCGGACATTGTCGAGCTCTGGTTCGTTAAAAGGTCACTCAGAGGTATAAATTAACATGTTGACGCTTTAATCCCTCCATTATCCAACTTTCATATAATTACAAAATTGAACCCTCTCGTCCAACAAATGGCACGTATGAGAGTTAGGACTTCGCAGAGGATCACTCAGAGGCTTATTATAAGCATGTTGATTCCGATGTCACTCAGAGGCTGGGCATGTTGACATATCAGTCACTCAGAGGCCAAATTTCAAGCATGTTGACATATCAGTCACTCAGAGGCTAATGATTTAAGCATGTTGACATATCAGTCACTCAGAGGCTGTTATTTATGCATGTTGACATCGGACGTCACTCAGAGGCTCACTTTGAGCATGTTGACGCCTTTAGTCCTTATTGGCCTTTAATAGACTATTTAAAATACAACACGTGTCACTACACTATTGGACACCATTTTACAGGGTGTTACATCCTCACCCCCTTAAAAGAAATCTCGACCTCGATATTTTATTAAAAAATATGGGGGTATTTTTGTCGCATAGTGGACTCAACCTCCCATGTACACTCAAGACCTCTAAAATCGTCCCACTTAACCTTTACTATAGGTATCATTTTTCTTCGGAGCTTCTTAACCTGGCGATCCTATCCAATTTGGTTTCCCAACGAACCTCAGGTTTTCATCAATTTGCACATCCTCGTGTGAATCGCTAGCGACCAATCGGCTAGATATTTCTTAAGGTTAGATATGTGGAATACATCATGAATTCCACTAAGATCCTCTGGCAACCTGAGCTTATAAGCTACAGTGCCGACACATTCGACTATCTCGAATGGTCCAATATGTCTTGGGCTCAACTTGCCCTTCTTTCCAAAACACATCACACCTTTCCAGGGTGATACCTTCAGCATGACTTTGTCCCCTACTTGGAACTGAAGAGGTTTACGCTCTTGTCAGCATAGCTCTTCTGCCTATCTCTGGCAGCTTTGAGACGATCACGGATTTGCATAATCTTTTCCGTAGTCTCCAGGACAATCTCTGGTCCTGATAGTTGGGCTTCCTCAACTTCTGCCCAGCATACGGGTGTTCTACACTTTCTCCCATATAAGGCCTCAAAAGGAGCAGCCTTAATGCTAGTATGATAGCTGTTATTAAAAGGAGAATTCTATTAGGGGTAAGTGGTCATCCCAACTTCCACCTAAATCAATCACACATGCCCTAAGCATGTCTTCCAGTGTCTGGATAGTACACTCACTTTGACCATCTGTCTACGGATGGTAAGTTGTACTAAAATTCAACCGTGTGCCTAACGATTGTGAATTTTCTAAAAGTGAGATGTGTATCTAGTATCTCTGTCAGATACAATAGATACCGGCACACCGTGTAGGGACACACTCTTGTCCACATATAACTTAGCCAATTTGTCTGATTATAAGTTTCTTTAATTGGCAAGAAATGCGCTGACTTAGTCAGCCTATCAACGATGACCCAAATCGTGTCATTTCCACATTTGGTCTTAGGTAACTTGGTAATCAAATCCATAGTTACCATTTCCCATTTCCACGTCGGAATTTCAAGCTGTTGTAGAAGTCCTGACGGCTTTTGATGTTCGGCCTTAACTTGCGAACACGTCAGACACTTAGCTACATAAGTGGCTATGGATTTCTTCAAACCCATCCACCAATAATTCTTCCGTAGATCTTGATACATCTTGTCACCACCTGGGTGAACTGAGTATCTTGAACTATGCGCTTCTTGGAGGATTAAATTTCTAAGTCCTCCAAAGATCGAAACCAAAATTCTATCATTAAATCTTAGGATTCCATCCTTTCCAGGCGCTAATTTATCAATAGTTCCACCTAATCCCTCATTAGGAATATTAGCCTCTAATAAGTCTTGCTTTTGCGCATCCAATAGCTTCTCATTTAAGCTATTTTTGAGCTCAATGCTCTTGGCATTAATCCTAATAGGTTTAACTCTCTCTTTGCGACTTAAGGCATCGGCAACTACATTTGCCTTGCGGGATGATAGCGAATCTCCAATCATAATCATTAAGTGTTTCCATCCACCGACGTTGTCGCATGTTCAATTCCTTTTGATTGAATAGGTGTTGAAGACTTTTATGATCAGTGTATATAATACACTTCGTGCCACACAAGTAATGTCTCCACAGTTTTAGTGCAAATACAATGGCAACCAGTTCCAAATCATGGGTGGTGTAATTCTTTTCATGCACCTTTAATTTTCGTGATGCATAGGCAATTACCTTACCATTTTGCATTAGCACACAGCCCTACCGGTGTGTGATGCATCACAATAGACAGCAAAATTCTCAATCCCTCAGTTAGAGATAACACAGGAGCGTTGCTCAACTTGTGTTTAAGAACCTCAAAGGATTCTTGTTGCTTTGGACCCCAATTATACTTAACATTCTTACGGGTCAAGGTAGTTAGAGGAGTGGCTATTCTTGAAAAGTTCTCAATGAACCTCTTATAATAACCAGCCAGTCCTAAGAAACTACAAATTTCAGATGGGGTCTTGGGTACTTCCCAATTCATGATGGCTTCAATTTTGGTGGGATCCACTTGGATACCACGCTCACTTACAACATGTCCAAGGAATTGGACTTCTTTAAGCCAAAATTCACATTTAGAGAACTTTGCATAAAGTTTCTCTTGCCTTAATAATTCTAGGATGCACTGAAGATGTTTCTCGTGATCGGCTTGATTACGAGAATAGATAAGTATGCCGTTATGAAGAAAATAACAAACTTATCCAAATGTGGTTTGAAGACTCTATTCATGAGATCCATGAACGCTGCTGGTGCATTTGTGAGCCCAAAAGGCGTCACTAGAAATTCAAAGTGACCATAGCGGGTCCTGAAGGCTGTTTTAGGAACATCTTCACTTCTAACCTTCAGTTGATGATACCCTGATCTCAAATCAATCTTAGAAAAGTAACTAACCCTTGAAGTTGGTCGAATAAATCATCGATCCTGGGCAGAGGATATCTATTCTTAATGGTTAGCTTGTTCAGCTCCGTAGTTGATACACATTCACATCAAACCGTCTTTCTTCTTTACAAACAGAATAGGAGCTCCCAAGGCGAGGAACTAGGCTGAATAAAGCCTTTCTCTAAGAGTTCGTCTAGTTGCGTCCTTAATTCCTTCATCTTCGTTGGTACTAGCCTATATGGAGCTCTAGCCCGTGGTGTTGATCCTGGTAGGATATCTATTCTAAACTCCACTTGCCTGTCTGGAGGTAGTCCTTGTAACTCTTCTGAAAATACATTGGGATATTCTGAGATGACTGGTTGATCTTCAAGGTTTGGCTTAGGTTCATTTATGGTAACTTGTGCCATGCAGATGACACATCCTTTTCTCAAACACTTGGATGCCTTAAAAATGACACCTTATCTGGCAGTCCATAGTGTGAGTCTCCGAGGATGGTGATCATTTCACCAGATGGGTTTTAATTTTGATGAGCTTCTTATCGCAGGCAATGCGGGCTTGGTTATGAGATAACCAATCCATGTCCAAGACAACATCGAACCCGCCAATTTCATTGGCAGAAAAGAGATATGGATGGAATGATTCTTAATGGTTATAGAGCATCCATCAAGAATGGAAGATGCAGTTTCTAAGGTTCCATCGGCGAGTTCTATCTCATAAATTTTATCTAGAGTTCTTATGGGCATGTTTAATAGTTTACTAAACTTATGGTCAACAAATGATTTATCTGCACCCGAATAAAAAGAACTCTAGCATAAATATCATTAATAGGGAAAGTACCTGTTATGAATTGTCGTTATTAAAGCTTCTCTAGCATTTATTTGAAAAGCACGTGCATTCCCTTTCTTGGCCTCTCCAGGCTTTGCATCGTTACTTTTGGGTTTCTTGGGGCAATTGTACGTTATATGCCCTTTTTCATTGCAGTTGTAGCAAACTGCATCCTTAAGATCCTTGCAATCTAAGGTCTTATGCCCTTTTCTTTCACAAATACCACAGGGTTTGGTTTGTGGATTTATGCCACACTGTCCCCAATGTCTATATTTACAATTCTTGCACAGAGGTTTGTCATTAGATGTGTGTTGGTTCTTCTTGAACCCGAAATTTCCTTTCTTCTTAAATCTTTGGGAGTTATTATCCTCATGTTTTCTCTTTCCATCAGTTTCAGTCCTAACTGACTTTTGTCTTACTAGATCTAGGGTGAGGGAAAGAGATAGGTCCACAGCGGACCTATAGGTACTAGGCTGAGAAGCCTTTACCATGCCCTTTATCTCGGTGCCAATCCATTGATAAACTCGCAATGCGTTTGGATTCATGGGTGATTAGGTAGGATACTAACCTAGATAAGGAATTAAATTGGAAACATATTTTCGGCAATCTAGGTTTTTCATGGAAAGAGACAAGAAGTCTCTCTCTAACTTCTCCACCTCACGAGTTGGGCAGTAAATTTCCTTTACCAAATCAACAAACTTGGACCATCCCAAGTTGTACAGGTGTACCTTACCTGTTGATTGAATCATGGCTTTCCACCATATTAGGGCATCGCCCTTGAAGGATTGTGATACGTACTTGACCACATCCTTATCAGCACAATTGCTATATCTACTAAACGTCTCCATCTCGTCTAGCCACTTTAGGGCTTCTACACTCCTTTCTCCCCGTTAAAGTCTCGGGCTTACAGGAGACGAAATACTTATAGGTACATCCGTCTTTAACAGAACGGGACCTTTCAGCAAAATCTATTTCCTTGGTTCACTCCTTGAATTTGATGAGTGAACGGAGCTCTCCTTATGAGCTGAAGATGGTGGAATAGATAAGGGTCTAGAGTGAGTAACACTCGACTCTCTTAGCTTTTCTATGGCCTTACCATGGCCCTTTCCACAGCCGCATCAATGCGAGCTTGGAAATCATTATCATTAATATTTCTATTTTCTGCATTGCTGGGTTCAATGCCCCGCTGGCTATTTTGTGCTTCATTCGAATTAGCCATCTTTAAGTCTTGGTTTCTATATACCAAATAAAATTTTGTTTAGCCATGGTATATCAACCATATCGGCTTCCAACATTAGATATAACAATCCATTGCCTATACTCAGTGTGAATAACATCACAACTCTTAGGCTTATTATATCTATATTTGGCCTAGGTCTTAATAGGACCATCATAGGCAAATTACAATTTGGACGTAGTCCATATATTATTGGACAGTGGATCACAATGTGACAACTGTCATTGTCATCAATGACAATTATATAGCTAATAGGCTTGTCCCTAATGGACATAATAATTGGGCACATTGGCCGGTCACTTAGGTCATAATACATATGGCATATCAGCCTGTCACATTGGACATAAATTGGGCACCTTGGCCTACATCATATCAGATGTGTCTGGCATATCAGCCTGTCCTGCTGGACAATAATTGGGCACATTGGTCTACATCATATCAGATGTATATGGCATATCAGCCTGTCCCTGCTGGACATAAATTGTGCACATTAGCCTACATCATATCAGATGTATATGGCATATCAGCCTGTCCCGCTGGACAATAACTGGGCACATTGGCCTATATATATCAGATGTATATGCAATCAGCCTGTCCTGGACATAATTGGGCACATTGCCTACATCATATCAATGTATAGGATATCAGCTTGTCACGCTGGACAATAATTGGGCACATTGGCCTTCATCATATCAGATGTATATGGCATATCAGCCTGTCCCGCTGTACAATAATTGGGCACATTGGCCTACATCATATCAGATGTATATGGCATATCAGCCTGTCCCGCTGGACAATAATTGGGCACATTGGCCTACATCATATCAGATGTATATTCACTGCACTGGTGATATTAGCCGGGATCAAATAGATCACAAGGGCTATATATAAAATACATCTATAATGGATGCCTTATTCATCACCGCATGGTGATATTTAGCCGGGATCAAACAGATCACAAGGGCTATATAAGGTTAGGACATAGTCCATTACCTTGAAGGCTAGCGTGATTCCTCAAGTCACACTACCAAGAGTATGAACACTTCTTAGTGTTAACATAAGAGTACCTTAATGATTGATTAATGGTCCTGGTCACCTTCGACCTTGACGACCTTGGAGGTTTGGACCTAGTCCCTTACCTCTGGATAGAAGGATAACTTCCCTTAACCATCTTGATAGAAGACCCCTTCGTACTTAACTATCATTTCTTGGCCAATATGTGGTCTACACCACTTGGCATAATCAATCCATTAAGATCTTTTGGAATTATAGCAGAGCATAAATTTCGAATAAAATCGAGATGCTCGCTTTCAAGAGGATGATTTACATATATATTTAATTCCAAAAGTACTTCATTAAATTCCAAATATAAATTACAATACTAGAAAATGAAATAAACTGTCCATGCAAGGACTTAAAGGAATAAAAATGTCCACGTAGGGACTAAAGAAACAACGATGTCCTCGCAGGGACTACATATAATTAGAAGAGACTTCACTCGTCCTTCTTTCCCTTAACCAATTTGGAGAGTTTCTTGAAGAACTTATTTGTAATCTTCTCCGTTTTCTCTGCCTGCTGCTGCATTTCTTTCATTCTTTCCAAGGCATCATTAATGGCCTCAAGTGGTGGCGGAGGTTGTGGTTGAGGTTGTGGCATAACCGGATACTGGTACCCATAAGTTGGATATCCAGTTGGTGGATAAGTAGGTGGGAAAGGAGACGGGTAAAGTGCGTTGTACATAACCGCCTGCATGTATGGGTCTTCTGACCATGCTTGATAGTCTACCGGTGTAGACAGGTTATAAGGATCATATCCAGATGTGTCCGGATATGTAGGAATTGGGTTAGTATAACCCGATGGTGGTGGTTGTATAGCAGGTGTTGGTGTTGGTTCCACTATAGGTGAAACATTAGAGGCTCCACCCATTTGTGGGTCCTCTTGAATGGTGGGGTAAGAATTGGGCAAAGGTGGCAGCGATCCCGACCTTTGTCCTGCACGTACCGATATACGTGCTCCACGCTTCCTCCTTGGTGGTTGAGGTTGGTCCACTGGTTCCATGTGGACATCTTCTTGAACAGGAGGTGGTTGAGAGTGATGAGAAGGTGTGTGGGTAAAGGTGAATGGTTCCAATATTGGTCCCATTCATTAGGACCTTGGTAGGCGATCCGGAATATGAGTTTGAATCGCTCGAAAATTTCAATGGGATGCACATTTGATCCCAACGGCAGCACCTCCGGTCGGAGTCCTTGTCCATAGGGTGTGGTTGGTCCAACTGATTTTGATCTGGGTGGAGGTGTGTTAAAATAGTGGTTGGGGTTAAATTCTTCATGGTAAGAGTGTGAATGGGAATGGTGGGTATGGTGTGAATGATAGGAATGGTGAGAGTGGTAAGAATTTTGGGAATGTGAAGGCGAGTGTCTATTAGAGACAGAACGTCTTGTTGGTTGCCAAGGAGACGAATCTCCTGATTCGTGGTAAGCATCTGGAATATGAGGTTGAGGGGGTATGCGCCCGATGGTCCTCCCCTCATTGGACCTTTTCCTCTTCCACTTTGTCCTCTCACACGTGGCGGCATTTTCCTGTTAAAAATCAATTCAAAAACATACTAATAACTTAATAATGAAATGAGTAAATCCTAGGTCAATGCCTAGACTCGGAAGTCTAAGGAATGTGCACGTGTAAGTTTGAGATTAAACACAAGAAGGATAGTGTTAATTCTCTCAAACGTTGGCTCTGATACCAACCTGTCACACCCCAGATTTCCTATCCAAATCATACACCGGTGGGCCCGGGTGGGGAGTATCGTGACGTCAGTTGATAATCATCATAGTCAATTAAACACGGCACAGCGGAAGTCTTGGAGTAAAATTACTATTACAAACCGAATATTCGAAATAAAATATTATACAGGCTCGTAATAGAAGATCCACGGGTGGATCATAAATTGTACATGGAAAGAATATAAAACAGATTTTGGGCAGATTTAGGATTTCCAAGATCCTCTATCACTACCGAGCACTTCCAGCCTATTTTCGTATTGTACCTGCAGTTTAGTCTTTTGAAAATACGTTAGCTTACGCTGGTGAATACACCTAACTGACTCATTTTGAAAACATTCTAAAAATGTTTTTAAGTGCGTATCAGCACAAAATCTTTTTATAACTTGGGTTAATTGATCGTCCAACCTTGTTAACAGATTTACATGTTTGTCATACATACGGGGCTCAGTACAGAGACCGAGACACAATTAACGTATACACCACTTTGGACTCACGAAGGAGTCAATAATTCCTCCCAACCTTGTGGGAATGCATAATTGAGCGTCTATCGGGTGTATGCCTACACCCGCGCTAAGGTCGTGGCCATTTATATTGTATTGAGCCGAGGATATCCAGGACACGGTAGTTAACCCCCGATGTTTAAATTATCAAAAAAGCTGATTAAAACAGAATATGTAGATTTATTATCCCTGAACCGGCGTTCGATTGAATCCCATTTCCGACCAAGTGGTATAATTTAGCGTAACCCAAGCCCGTATAGGGGAAATAAGTCGAGAGTATTTACCTGAGCTAGTCTTCTTTAATTTTTAGTAACTCAGCCGTACACAAAAAGGACTAAGTGCAGATAGCATTTACTGACAAGTCTCTAGTCTGGATTATGGCATAAACTAACCAATTAACTATTAACGGTCTTATTTAAGTCATAGACTTAGACCGACTAGCGTACTTGAACAAAACGTATGACGCTAGATTAAACGATGATTGGATAGAATGTAGTTTAATCCCAACAAGTACCTAGACCTGTTTAATATGGGTAAACTATAAACATTCTGAACTATGAAACTTAAATGACAAGGTTAAACCCGTTTTGGTTAATTTCCGTAAAATAGTTACATATATGTAATTGTGCGCATATTAGCGATATCGGGTAACCGGATAAGTTATGGACAAGTTCTATATGCCATTATACTTTAAATAAGTTAAGATATCAGTAGGATATCAACTTGTATGCCCGTTAATGTTTTAAAACGAAACTATGCCTCATAAGGGCATTTCGGTAATTTTTATACCGTATAAAAGGAACTTGAATATAATTTAATGTTATGATTATAAGTATTCTGAAAAAATACTTTATTTATGATATAATATCAGTAAGATATCAATTATATGTGTATCTTACCTTTTATGACCAAACTATGCACCAAATGGGCATTTTGGTCATTTTACACATAGTTTATAAATTATTTGGGATTCTGAGTTTATAACATGTACCTACTGTAAACATGTTAAAAATAAGTTTTAAAATTAGTAGATAACAAGTCTTGGTCCACTAATATGGTTTAAAACCATACTATTCGCCGAAACGGCGCTTATGTCGTAATATGTCGTCTTTAAGTGATGTTTATGAAAACTGATGTTAAAGTCGGATTAAAATGTTTAAAATATGTTATTTAGTATAACATAACAGTAGGTAAATGATTTACCTTGAAACGATTTGATTAAAAACTATTTTATAAGCCAAAGGGGCTAAAATCGTCAATTATCGACATAGTTTAAGGACCTGCTTGAAAACTCTGTTTATAACTTGGTTCAATATCCCAAATAATCCTACTTATAATATTACATCAGTAGAAAACTCATTTTCAAGTTCATTACCATTTAAAACCATGTTTTATGCAAAAAGGACATTTTGGTCAAAATGACATAATTACGGAACTTGAGCACAAACTCAGATTCTGATTATGATCATGTAATATAATCTCAGAAGGTTATGCTACATTATATTACGGTCATAATGCAACCTTAGATCAGTAGCTAGTTAATCTAAATAGGGTCAGAATCGAAAGTCAAAGGAGAAGTCAAACTTCGCGACTTTCGTTTGCGAACCGACCCTAGAACTGAAATTGACGAGCCGAACATGTTCTTACATGTTCTAATAATTATTACGAACTTGTTTAAGTGTCAAAACATGTTTCATAACATATATAAGATCAATTTATGATTTTTCTGAAAAATGGCCAGTTTGACTTTTTAATATCATAACTTTGACCCGTCAATTGGTCTAGCAAACGTGATCTTCAGAAGGTGCCCCTTTATAGGGATTAAAACCTACATTATTACGATCACTTAGCCATGCTTATTTCGAACACTGGACCATAATGGTCTTAACCGAAAGTCAAAGCGTTTGCCGTAAAACGCTTGATTTTTTGCTATAAAAGCCTACAAACGAAAATGCAAGAGCAAGGAACACTTACAAGAGGTTCCTACAATGCAAGAGAACTAAGTTGGATGCTTCTTTCAGCTAGGAACTTCCAGAGGAGGGAGAAAAGTGAATTTGAAAGGTGCAAGTTGAAATGGTGAACTTAAGCACCTATTTATAGTTGGAGAATTCAAAGGAGGTGAAGCCAGGTGTTTAGAGGGGTAAGAAGAAGCTTACAAGTGTCCCAAAACATGGCATAGCAGTTTAGAGAAGCCATGGTTTCGAATTAATGGTTTTGGAGTTTTGCTTGGAGACCATACAAATCTTTCTGCAGCAGAGGCTCTCTCGCGCCCCGCGAGAGCACAGACCAAGTCTCTCGCGGCCCGCGACCGCCCCCTGGCCACTTTCAAAATTTGACACTTTAGCCCCTTAACTTTAAAAATGTCACACCCCGACCCGCAGCGGAATAAGAGTCGGGGCATAATTGGGTTATCACCAAAGCTCATGATGTTAACTAATATGTTTCATATTTATTAAATTCAAATTACATCCTCAATATTCCAAACATGTTCATACAATTACAAAGAAAAATAACTAACTAAACAATCCAAAGTCTAAACCGGTTTATTCTTCTAAGCCATCCTATATGTTTCTTGCTACAACTGGATCACCTGTATCATGTGTAAAAAATGGGGGTTTTTGGGTCAACAAAAGTTGGCGAATGAACTTTGTTAGAAAACATTTATTATTGATTTCTTGTTATATTTATTATGGAAAATTGTGCAATAATCATATGTGAGCAAACGTAAATAAACATACAATAACAATAACAATAACAATAACAATAACAAACAATAACATACAATAACAAACCACCTTGCATGAATATATAACATGAATGATAATGTAAATGTTGGCAACGTCTCGTTCACGCTCATAAGTAATGGGGAACGGACGGCCTATGATGAATGTATGTGCGATCAAGGCTCAATCAAACGGAGCCGATCGTATATTGGCAACGCCTCGTTCACGCTCATAGGTAATGGGGAACAGCTCACGCTCATAGGTAATGGGGAGCGGCGGCCTATGATAATGTATGTACTGAAAATGATAAATTTAATCTAAACAATAACCACACTAACAGTTGATACATATTGAATACACATTTGATCATGGATATGATGGATGCACAATTGCTTAAATGTAATAAATAATTAGACACATGATACACCCCAAAAACGTGATTAAAACGGGGAATTTGTAGAGATTCACTCACATTGGGTGCGTTCATTTGATGATGTTGAATGCGCACGAGTTTAGAGGATTGATCGACGAGGAATAACTAACCTAAATAATAACGAAAAGGTACGGTAAATAAGTGGATTTTATTAATAATTTTAATAGGATTTTTAGATATATTTTTGTGAGTTTAAGACTATTTTCTAACTTTAAAAACATTATTTTTAAGTATTTTTAATTGATTTTTAAATTAAATAAATAAATAAAAATATAAAAAAAGTGTTGACTTTTTGGGTTGACCGTTGACTATTTGACTTTGACTTGTTGACCAGTTCGGTCGTGTATACTGTTTGCACTGAGTGAGGTTCGAACTTGTGACCTCCCGTACGCGTGCACGCAGCTCTACCAACTGAGCTACGTGTCTAACCCGAAATATTTCTGTTTTTAATTATATTTATATACTAATTAATTTATTCCAAAATTTATTTATTTTAAAAAGGATTTTAATTCTATCGAACCGGCGTGCGTAACAGGTCTCGAACCCGGGACCTGTTGATTAACGTTGCACACAGTCCACCGCTGGACTGTGTGTCTAACCTGGTTAAAACACTTGTTTTTATTTCTCTTATATACTAACTGGAAGTTTTCATATTTGGGTTTTATAAAAAGTCTGAATATTGTGACGAATCGGAACAAGGACGGACTCGAACCCGGTATCGCTATGTTTCAATTGCACACAGTCCACTGCTGGACTGTGTGTCTAACCCGAGATATAACCCGATTTATATTAAATTTATATACAAACTATACTTCATCTTCTCTGTTAAACAACACAGACAATGATTATTCTACTGATCTTGTTTAATTCGATTGACGAACATATAATTGATTAAAATGAAATGGACATGGAAGGTTTTGGGAATGAACATACCGGAAGATGATCTTTCTCAGAACTCCGGCGAAGACGTCGGCTCTGTTTTTATGAACTCCGTCTGAGCGGACCAATTAACAGTTTTTGATTAACTAATTGTGGAATTGAAGGACTAAACAAGAGATATCAAAAGGTTTAAATGATAATACCGTTTCACAACGCGATTTAGGAATTTTCAGAAAACTTCCGGCGAGTGTTGATTATCCGATATTGTCGTCTGGGATTGATTCTGATTGAAAGGTTTGAGTTAGCAAAAGCCTAACAACTAATAGAAGATGAAAGAATTGAGAAACATACCGTTTTGATGAAAGACACGGTTTTCCGGCGAAAGTCCGGCGAGTTCAGAAAGCGATTCCAACGATCAGAAAATAGAGCGAAAGTGAAATTGGAGGTTCTGTGGATGATTTTGAGTCGCGAGATGATGATATTGTTGGAGTAATTCAGGAAGTGAATGATTTCGGTTATTAAACCCGAAATCATATGAATTCAAGTTCAATAAAAGCTGAATTGATTGAGATCGTGCGTCGTAATGTTTTCGTCGGTTATAACCAGTAATTATCAACACTCAAATGTCTGGAAAACTGAAAGCCGATTACCGGTTTCAGTTTTGGCGCAAACAGGTGATTCACGGGTGAACTTATGTTTTAATTGTTTCCTAGATTTCACAAAGTCAGCTAGTGGCGGAGTGGTTATGTGTTGATGTTTAAGGTTTCCGGCTGACCCGGGTTCGAAACCCGGCAGCCCCTTTTCATTTTTAATTGTTTTAATTTATTTATTAAAAATTTTAATTTCCATAATCTAAAATGTTTATTAGTTATGTATTGTTTAAAATTAAAATAAGCATTAAATGAACAACGAAAATATGAAACTGATTATTCGATTAATAAACGAAGCGGGTTTGGAAAACCCGTTTTTCGACGGATGTTACAAAAAAGCTTCTAAAAACCTTTTTAAACATCTTTTTGGCACTTTTAGCCCTCTGTAGCCAATACTTGGCATACCCGGGATTGTGCTCGGACATTGTCGAGCTCTCGGTTCGTTTAAACGGTTACTCAGAGGTATAAATTAACATGTTGACGCTTTTAATCCCTCCATTATCCAACTTTCATATAATTACAAAACTGAACCCTCTCGTCCAACAAATGGCACGTATGAGAGTTAGGACTTCGTAAAGGATCACTCAGAGGCTTATTATAAACATGTTGATTCCGATGTCACTCAGAGGCTGGGCATGTTGACATATCAGTCACTCAGAGGCCAAATTTCAAGCATGTTGACATATCAGTCACTCAGAGGCTGTTATTTATGCATGTTGACATCGGACCGTCACTCAGAGGCTCAGTTTGAGCATGTTGACGCCTTTAGTCCTTATTGGCCTTTAATAGACTATATTTAAAATACAACACGTGTCACTATACTATTGGACACGATTTTACAGGATGTTACATTTTCATTACAGTTGTAGTAGATGGCATTCTTAAGATCCTTGCACTCTAAGGTTTTATGCCCCTTTTTACAGATACCACAGGTTCTACTTTGTGGATCAATACTACACTTTCCCCAATGCTTACGGTTGCAATTTTTACATGTCGGCGTTACACCCGACTTATCTTGGCTCCTCCTTAACCTAATTCTCCTTTTATTCTTCTTATTAAATCTTTGGGAGTTATCATCCCCTCTCTTCCTTTTCCCATCAATTTCAACTTTAACTGACTTTTGTCTCACCAAATCTAAGGTGTGAGAGAGAGAGATAGGTCAACAGCAGACCTATAGGTACTAGGTCGAGCAGCCTTTACAGCAGACCTATAGGTACTAACCCATTAATAAAACGCGCAATGTGTTTGGTTTCAGGGGTGATTAAATATGAAACTAACCTAGACACGAAATTGAAGTCAGAAACATACTTACGATAATTTAGGTTCTTCATTGAAAGAGTCAAAAAGTTTGTCTCTAATTTCTCCACCTCATGAGGTGGGCAATATGTTTCTTTGACTAAATTGACAAAGTTAGGCCATCCTAAGTTGTACAGGTGTACTTTACCTGTAGATTGGATCATGGCCTTCCACTAAATCAGGGCATCGCCCTTGAAGGACTGTGATACATACTTGACCACATCCTTATCAGCACAATCACTGATATCTACAATCGTTTCCATCTCATCAACCATTTCAAGGCTTCTACTGCTTCTTTTTCCCCATTAAAATCCCGGGGTTTACAGGAAACGAAATATTTGTAGGGACATCCGTCTTTTGAAAAACGAGAACTATCAGCAAATTCTATTTTCTTTGGTTCACTCTTCGCATTCAAAGAGTGAACTGACCTCTCTTTACGAGCTGAGTATTGCTCGCTTTGTGTCAAAAGTTTCGCGTGGATCCACCTGGCTGACCGATTTCCCACGACCATCGGTCAAACTCGGTATCGCAATCATTGTTTCGCAGATTCGCCTTTCGTGGCTTGAATCTCTATTGTATGTTTATGTTGCTTATGATATATGTGTTTAATTCCCATCATATTGAAGGACATAGTTTCACATTTGATTATGCATGTTAACAAATAATGCTTTCGAAAACATTAATAATACAAAAACCTTTAATTAAAAACCGAATCTATTCACCAACAATTTTGTTGACCCAAAACTCTTTTACGCGTGATACAGGTACACAAGTGTGAGCCGAACTCGAGATGAAGATACTTAAGGCTTGCCTTAGTAATTAAATTGGATTTTTGTTATGTTTCGTGAATTTGATTATTGTATGGATCCTATGTTTATGTGTGACAAAATTCAATATGATGCTTTAAAGATTATAACCGTATAATACTTGTTATAACCTTCGGGCAATCAATCATGCCCGTACCATTCCGCTACGGGTCGGGATGTGACAACTTGGTGATGCACGATCATGCCCAAAGCCTGGCACGGGCGTGCCATTTGTGTCTTTTGCTGATTTCTTCATAATTTTGGATTTTTACCTCGTTCTTGGTCGTTTTCACTTCTTTTCATCTGGAGCCTCTAAAAACCCGCAATTATCGTACAGGAATGGTTTAGGTAGTGTTTTTAATTCTAAAGTCATAAAAGTACCAAAAATGATGGTAAATTTGCATATAAAATATGTATAATTAATGGCACATCAGTGATCACCAAACTCTCTTCTTTTACAAATTGATAATCACCAAATACAAATCTCTAAGTAGATGTTGTGATTATGAAATACAAGAATAGTAGATGATAGACATTGAAGCATACACCCTTCTTCTCTTTTCTTGTCTTGATCTTCGATCTTTTCAAATGATATAATAATATGAAGGAATGAAAGGAAGATCTATTTGATAAGTATTTCAAACTGTTTTGAGCAAAAGGGGCAAGTGAAAAAGGTTGGAGGTTTACTTGTATTTATAGGCAAAAAAAAGATAATTAAAAACCACAACCAGAGGCCTCCACGGTTGATTGCATCGAACGTCAGGACATGTTTTTTCAGGCTTTTTGTTTTGTGATGTGAACGCTATATGTTGTGTAGTCTTGTCATTTCCTGTCATGCCCTTCTTTTTTACTTTTCAAGATACTTGATTGGTTTAAACATGAAAGGATATGTTTCTTGAAAAGGTGATGAAAGGTGTCGGCGACTAAAGTTGATTTCTTTCCATTTATTGTCTTCTAACAAGATTACAACCTACAAATGGAAAGTCTTCAACTAGAATTATCCAACATAATTACAAAATCCTTCCTTCAACTTGTTTGATTCTTTTGGACTTTACTTGTAATGACCAGAAGAATCTTGATTAATTACCTTGTAATTAATGCTTATTTTATCTTATTTCTAATACTTAATTAGTTCACGTGATGGTTTGGCCTAGATATTCATAATTTATGGTTATGCTTTGATCCACACTCCATGATTAAGCGTTGATCCTTATTTGATCTTTGTAGACTTTATCTTCTCATTTGTTTGTTGTAAGTTTGAGTCTCACTTGAACTTGGTAAGCTTAAATCATATCTTGAACTTTGTAAGCTTGGCTCATTATAGACTTGAATCACAACATGAATTTGAATCTTGAATACAACAACCATACCTAGTATAATCTCGTCAATAGTTGAAGTATTGTTGGGGTCTAGAGAAGGTGGGATGTAGACAAGACTTATCTCCATCCTAAAGGATATAGAGGCTGCTTCCATGAGACCCCTAACTCTAAAAACCATGTCTAGACATAATAGTCAAATAAAACACACATGCAAATAACACTTCATAAAGACACACATGCAAGCAATAACACGCATAAAATAATTAAAACTAAGATCCTAAGTTGAGAATCAAAACAAAAATCAGAATCTCTTCCTAAAAGTCCTCAGCCTTAATTCTACGTCTCTACGAACTCCTATCCTCAACCATGTCCTTAGAAAGGTGCATGTCTAGCAAATCTCGCATGATACGTTCCTCCCAAGTCAGTTTCGGTCTACCTCTAACCCTCTTTCCCTCAACAGTGATAGCTTCTACGGCTCTAACTGTGACTGTTGTCTGTCTCCTCCTGACATTCCCAAACCATCTCAAGCCTCCCCTCCCTTTGTAAACTTCCAAAAGGTATATGTTTAACCTCATCATGACCTTGTCATTCTTGATTGCTCATATCGAGTTCTGATATGCGTATAATATACATGTTTCTATCAAAATAAACTCATTTTTAATGATTTTCTAAGAAATATATTTGAAATAGGCTAATTTAGTTTTTTTTTATATTTTTATGACAAATCGGTCTCCAAAACGAACAAATGAATCAATTCCAAGCGAAAGACTGAAGATTTTCTCAAAAGTACATGAGGCATGCCATGTGCCTCAACACAAAAACAACATAAAAGATCTACATTGGACTTTTGAAGATCCAGTAGGACACACAAGAGCGGACCACGCCCGTGCCTTGCGAGCTGGCCAGATTCACCAAGATTTGCTCCAGGTCGTGCCTCGCGTCAAGATCCAACCTATAAATAAGAGCTTGCCCCATCTAAATCCTTTGCTCAATTCTTTTTTTGACTTCCTCAATACACACTAATTCTACCCACTTTTTCTATTTGTTTTGTAATCATTAAGACTGAAAGAAAACATTAAGTTATTTCCAATCTTGTGATGATTAATATAATCTTTCCAAGTTTGTTTAGATTTATCTCTAAAGCCATGAATCGCTAAAGTTCTTGTGGGTACTCTGGGGAAACAACATTTGATGGAGAGTCAACTAATCAAATAAGCTATGGATTGACAAGGGATGTGTGTGTTAACGACTTTAAGTGCTAAGTACCATATTGCAAGTGAGTTTTCCAAATCGTTAAAAACAAACTAATAACCTTGTGTTTGTTACTTTTACTTAATAATAAGCCCCAACAGTGGATAGTTTCCCTGCTGATTGTAGCATCTTGTGGGTTTTATTCCGACCTTGCAGATAGTTTCAATTCGATGTTGATTCTGTCCAATATAGTTGAGATGCATTAATAGAACACAACTATTTACTAGTTCTTAAAAGAACGAGTTTGGTCAGTCGTCTCACAAAGTACTTGGAATAACTCTACAAATACGTATGGTGGTCGTTTAAAGTGAAATCTTGTAATCGACGGTAAAACTTAGTTAACAATGCATCAACGGGTAGTAAAAGCCCAAGTAACCCATTTCTTAAATTGGATTTCAAAACCAACTATCTTTTATTTATTTATTTATTATTTTTTCTTATGTCTTATTTTATAAACGCTACAAAAACCACTTCTTTTTATGGCTTGACTAGACATTAATAACGTTTCGGTACTAAAAACTCTTGTATATTTGGACAACCTCATTATTTTACCATCACTATATTACGCCAATGATAGATGCATTTCCCCCAATGATGTTTGGAGTGATGGTATCTTATCGTGGTTTCTAAATTTAAAACTTAAACCAATGTAAAACCGGCTAAAATTATCATTATTTGTATACACTTCACTTCACGTCAGGTTCTCATCGACTCATTCTCAATCTTCATGTCAACTTTTAATTGTTGTTTGGTCAACGTAGCATATATCAATTTTGCATTGATTTCCCACATTAGGCGATAATCCAAATCGAATCTTGATCTTCAATACTGATTATGCCATGTATTACTTTCCCACTGAATTCCTCAACACGTCTTGATATCTTCGTATAATTGATCATTTTAAGCATTATCATATACTTGTTATGTCTTGACTTCATATTGGCTTTCATAGCTGGTCATTAATCATTTAGAGCACATGTCGGTTTTGTATTTTCTGGACATAACTTGACGATATAATATGGTAGTATGCTTATACTTGGTGACTTGATATTAAATGAAGAAGTATACTTATGTTGTATATGATTATCTTTTATTAAGCAATTCATGCACATGTTATTTATTTTTAACATTATCAAATCTAGGGTTTCCTAATCATGAACTGAAACCGTTGTTCCCCCAACAGAAACGTTAAGGAAAAAAACTAAACACAACTGCTTATTCAGTTTATTTTTAAATTATCGAACACATTTTATTATAGAATAATTAAGTAAGACGAAAACGAAATAGGTTAAATGTCTATATTATTTAAAGTATACGACGGTGAAACTGAAACTAAAATTAAGTGATAAATAAGTAACATATAAAATTTTAATTTTACTTTTATTCAATTTGTTTTTAATATATCAAAATGATTTCGACACGTGTTTTATATCCATCCAAACCATAGAATACCGGTTTTGATAATACCCTAAACTTGTATCACTTCTGTTTATCACTATACCGTTAGTCTTATAAAACTTGTTTTCACAATCGGAACGTCAAAGAAAAAAGAAAATTAAACACACCTATATTTAGCATTTCTTAAAAACCTAACGAATGCAAGTTACTAGAGGAAAATTAAATTAAATAAAAAATAAATATGTTAAAAGCATATATTATCTTAAGTATAAGAGACGAAATTAAAACTTAAAAAAATGAATATAATACATTTCTTTTACTATTCATTGTTCATCCTTTTTAATTTATCAAAAGGTTATTGACACGCGTGGTATATCGATTGAAAAATATAAATATCATAAAAGCGAATACCAATTTTGATAATACTTGTTACTGGTATCGGTTCATCTCGTCAAGGTACCAATAATCGCTATAGTAATACGATAAAAATAGTTTACTTAAAATGAAATTCAGTTTCAACAAATTTACACCGGAATATCGAGAAAAATCAAACTAAACACGTCTGGCGCGTTCAACTTAAAACAAAAGAATACAAGTTATTAGAAAAAAATTATACTAAATATAGACTAAATAGGTTAAAGATGTATATTATTTACAAAGGTTGAAATCAAAACTTAAAATATTTATAAATTAATAATAATAATATATTTTATATTATTTAGGTAGAAAGTTGTATATTTTATTTTATATTATTTAGGTAGAAAGTTGCCATTTGCTTAGTACATTGAGGTTTCATAAATTAGAGTTTTAACATTTAATAATCTCATCTTGAGTTGTCTGACGCTATCCTATGACCTGGAATTTAAAGTGAGAGTGCTTTCAAGTCATTTTCTGCTTTCAAAAGTCATTTTCTTTTCGGTTATCTACTCTTGATGATCACATCTACTTGTCACCGGAATTTAGTTTTATATATCATATACTTTCAGGAATCTACATCAATGACCGTAAAATGCAGTTTATAAGAAGCTAAACGATAGTTTACATTTTTTTTCGAGATGCTACTCTAAAGTGCAGTTTACACATGAACATGTAAACTTTTAATTTGTTTTGTTTAATGTTTAATTGATTTTTTATGTATAAAAGTAAACTGCAGTTTACTATAATAAACTGCAATTTACTAAACAATAAAACTTTGAATAAACTAACCTTTTTATTGTTATGTATTATTATTTTTTATTATTTATTATTATATATTATATATTTATTTTTTTAAAAATGTTTATTTACTTTTTATTATATATTATTTATTATTACCTTAACATTATTTATTTACTATTTATATTTTCTTATTTATTAACTTATTTTTATTACTCATAAGTTATTTGTTATTTTTATTATTTATAGATATCAATTATTTATTGCTATTATTTTGTTATTATTTATTGAATATATATATGTATAATGATAACAACAAATAAAAAACTAGTACAGTGTTATGATATCACTATTATTTAATTTGCATATCAAGTTTTAATCTATGTTCACATTTGGAGTAGGTTTTGTTATCCAATCTCGATACATTTTTTGACGTGATATGAATACATTTTCCTAACCAGTTGCACGGCTTGTGTTGCTGGGTTTGTAACACTCTTTTTGGTCAACCAAATGTAATCATATCTCAGTGTGTTTGAAGGAGGAATTGGCAAATGTAACCATTTATCCGGCAATATCTTCGTTCAACCCATGCAATTATGCACTGTTTATTGTTAGTTTATCATTATTTGATTAATACTTATATTTATAATAATAACAACAAATAAAAACATTAGTACTTTGTTACGATATCATTGTCATCTAATATACATATCGAGCTTTAATATATATTTGCATATACTGCAACATATTCGCTAGATATATATTTAAATAAACTTATGTAATGATTTGAAGAGAGGCACTAAAAAACCCTCTAGTTGTTAACCAAAGAATTCTCTGAGTTGAGGGACCGGAAAACCCTTTGGTTGTCGAACCGATATATCTTCTGGTTGTTGAACTGGAACGGCGAAACACCCTGTGATTGTTTACCCATCGTCATATTACAATCTGGATGATTATTATGAGGATTTTGATTTTCATATATAATCTCTTCATCATGCGCTATCCTTATGAAGAATCTGAGTACCACTAAGAAGAGTTGACTTTATAGGTTTAGTAGGTTTAGCCGATGTAATTTGTATATATAGGATTGTTTAATAGTTTTCTTTATGAATGTGTTTAGCAATTTAAATAATAAATATTGAAGCGCTTCATACTATTTATTGATTTAAAAGCTTTCAAACATTACTTTCATAAAAGAAATATTGTTGAAAAAATATATCTAATTCTTACAAAATCATTACAATGATTATTATGACAATAATTATATTATTATTATTATTATTATTATTATTATTATTATTATTATTATTATTATTATATTTTTTATTATATTATTATTATTATTTTATTAATTTGTTAGTTAAATAATAAACAAACATAAAAACATAAACAAAATAGATAAAACATTTTGGTGAAAAAAAAGAGTAAACTATGGTTTACTAACATTGTAAACTTCAGTTTATTTTATAAAGTTTGCATGTTCCCAATAAAAGTAAACTAGCAATAACACTCACGCGCGATTGTGGCACGGGTGTTTCACAAACATCCAATGGATTAGTCTAAACGTTACGTATGCGTTAATCATATGAAAACAAAAACGCATGTTTCGACGTATCCGATTAAACTCAATGTAACATATATAAGCATTGTGATTGGATCAAAACATACAGTAAATCAAATTTATACCATACAATCGTAACGTATTATATGTGACCCGACTAATGCATAGAAAACGTAAGGCAGATAACAGAATAGCTAACACGTATAATCAAAATGGATTAATTAGAGCTTTTGAAAAAAGGGAAAGAGGAAACCACAATTTGCCTTCACACGGTTTGAAATAAAATATACAAAACATTCATAAAATAAGCACAAAAATATATTATATTTGACCTGACTCGTTTTCCAAAAAAGTTTACGTCGAAACACACACCAACTCGAATTTATATCGAAACGCACACCAAGTCGAATTTATATCGAAACGCACGTAAAAATAGTTTTTGTAAACAGAAACGTATTATGTTTAACCTTACTCATTTCATGAAAAGTTTACGTTGAAACGTAGAGAAAATCGAATTCATACCGACATGCACATAAAAATATGCACGCAAGAAATTTGTTATTTAATTAAAGAAGGTAGAGGGGTAAACTAGAAACAAATTATTAGTAAAAAACTTAATAGCTTAAATAAGTTCGTAAAACGGTGCCAAATAACATCAATGCCACACTATTGCCAACGAGCACCAACAACGGAAAAGCTCGTAAAATTTAAATAAATAAAAAAGAAAAAAAATAACACAGAACAAAAAGCAGATGTAAAATCGTTGAACCATGCATGCCCATTGCGACGTGTTTATGCGAAGAAATTAGATCGAAACGTAAAACATAGAAAAGAATAACTAACTTGATCTAAGACGAATGTGTTGCGACGAACCTATCAAACGAAGAAAATCAGACGCGTTGTGCCAGGCCTGTCAAACGACAAAAAATAGACGAAAAAACCGATGAACCCTACACGCACATGAAGCGTATTAACTCGCAAAACTTAGAACAAAAGCATAAAACGAAAAACTAGCAAAATTAAAAGTATGAAGGACAAAAGTTGAAAATAAAAGAATGTTAGGGTTAAATTGTAAAAAATAAAAAACTTTGGCTTAAAAGTAAAAATACAAGAAATAAAGGGGTTACAATATAAAAGATAAAAGTCTTTGGGTTGAAAGTGAGTAATAACTTTTTTCTTTTAAAAAAAACTCCATATATATATATAGAGTACAGTAACATAAGGCAACAAAATGTTGCTAAACTATAGTAAGGAAATTGCAGTTTACCCTTACGCTAGTGTATAAATCTCAACAATTAGTTTTAATAACTATTGTATTCAGGGTCGGTTCAACATTTTTGAAGTCATTAATCGAACTAAAAATCAGGACTTTAAAGCGTTTATAAAGTCTCATCCTTTATCGGTTTAAAAGCGATGATCAAAATAATATTTTTTGTGATTCAATTTAAGCTTCAGGTAACCAAATTCATACCTTTTGTTTGGATTTGACATTGAATAATACATACTATTTTGAACAAGTTACATCCTTCTCGATTAGAAACCGAAAGAAAAAAAAAGAGTAAATCATATAAAGTTCTGAAAAAGCTCCATTATACATATGAAAAGGAAAAGAAAGTGGTGACGAAAAATAGCTGGTTTGTTTTTTTATTTAATATTTTATTATTTAGTTTAAATTTATAGGTACGTGAGTTAGTTGTTCAAATACGGCTCATTAAACAACTACTTTGAGTGAGCTTTTCTTTTTTGATTTTTATAATTTGATTTATTTTTGTTTAAAAAAGGTAGTAGTGATTTTGAATTAGGTATTTTTAAATATTAGTTTACGTATGATTTCATTTAATTTTTTGTTAATATCTTGTTTTCGTTAACTTTTTTAATGTGTAATTGTATATAACTAGAAATTATACTCGCGCTTTGCGGCGAGATAACGTTTTTTTACGTTGCATATTACAGCTGGTTGTTTATAAAATTTAGACATAGAAAAAACACTCTTAAGACCTTTATATTTGAAAAGTACAAAGATATATGTCGTTGTAAAAGTGTATGCATAGAACGCCCAAAAATAAATTCAGAAGAAGTCGTTTATCATTTAATTTGACCAACTGGTTTCCAAAAAAATTACGTTAAAACGTAAACCGACTAAAAACGTACATAAAATAAGCACGTAAACTTATTATATTTGATTTGACATATTTTCGAATAAAATTTACGCCAAAACGTAACATAAAAAATAAGCACGTAAGAAAATAGTGTTTTTCTAAGTTAAAGAAAGATACGGCGCGTTGCGGCGATGTCGAAACGTAAAGTGGCTCGGATTTATACCGTTTAATGAAAATGTATTAAATTAGACCCGACTCGTTTCTGAACAAAAATTACGTCAAAACATAAACTAAATGAAAACTTAATGTATCTAACCCGATTCAAAACGTAACTTGAATTTATATCACATGTAAGTAAAGCTAAACACGTAAAACTCGATTACAAAAGTATTTAGAAAGTTAAAGGGTTGTAAGAGTCAATGAAAGTTGAGAAAACACAAAAACATATATGTTGAAATGGAAATCAACTTAAATTTATATCGACACATAAATAAAAATAAACACGTAAAACTCGATTTACAAAATATTTAGAAAGCTAAGGGTTTTTAAGAGTTATTGATGAAAATTGAGGGTTAAAATTGTAAAAAAGCACAAAAAGACAAAAAAAACACCTAGTCTTCATTAAACTTCCATTTGCATATATGTATAATTTTAATATAAATTTTCTTTGAATTTTATTGAAAACGAAGTTATATTCAAAATAACATAATTTTTGTATAACACGAGTGATGGAAACAATTTTGTTAACAAAGGAAGTTGTATTAAAAAACGTATTTTTTCGTATGGTAAACTATACGGGTATCAACACCATACCTGTACCGTGACGAACCAAACCGATTTGGATTGAACAACATCTGTACCGATCGGTAGTCTCAGAATTTGTATTTGTTTTTATTTGCGATTGATTTAATGTATGTGTCGACATCATTTTGGGTATATCATCAATTATTTTTTAGTTCTCTTTTAGTTGTTATGTCGAGTGCTAGTATGGAAACAAATCGATATAAACTGAGTTTTCGCAGCGTAGCGTGCGGAGAAATCCATTAGTTATATATATATATATAGATATATAATATATATATATATATGGGAAGGTTTATTTGAGAAGAAATTTAATGTGAGAAGAAAAAGAAGAAATGACATAATTGTAAAACGTTAAATACTTTATAACTCCTCTCATTAATTATGTTATCTCTCATTAAAAAAAAAAAACATTGTATCCTACATATTTCAAAATTGATCCTACATATATTTTATATTTATCGGAATTTACCCTACACACATGTAAATTTACCTTACACATTCAAAATTATCCACACGTACTAAAATTATCCTACACATGTCGAAAATTGTCCTTCACCATAAATTATTTTATCTTGAAAAAGTATATTAAAAATGAGTTACAAATTTAATTAATTAAATTAATGAAAATTATAGATTTACCTATATACCTTTTTTCATAATATTAAATACACACATTAAATGAAGTAAATGTAGAATTTCTATTAGTTTAAAAGTTATTCTTTTTATTCTTACAAAATTTTTCTTCTCATTTAAACTCTCCGCTATATTATATATATATATATATATATATATATATATATATAAACTCCTAATGAATAGTAAATTAAAGTTTTAATATTCTATTTATTTGATTAATTCTAAATTGATTTGTTATTTTTTATCGAAAATGAATAGTTATTCTTTTATCGTAAAGTGCCGATAACAATATTTAAAAAAAACATATATTTTTTATCGTAAACCATACGAGTATTGGATACTTGACTCATAGAACCAATTTCAATTGAACATCTTACAATAGTATTCGAACCAATATTTTTTTATTGTTTTTTGATTGACATAAAACACATATCCTTTTCGGCATATTGCGTCTTTATTTTTTTTCAGTTTTAACTGCTATAGTGAGTGTCAGTGCTAGAACAAACCAAACTGATACCAACTGAGTTTCCGCCGCATAACGCTAAAGGAAAACCACTAGTTACAATGAATAGAAACCAAAATCACATTTACATTGCTATTTAATATCAGGATTTCTTTCACCTCATTACAACTTGCAAAAAAATAATAGCATTTCCTCAAACATGGAAAATCGGCTTATTATTTTTTTGAGGTCCAGACTTTGCTCTTGTTTAGTTTCTTAAGCTTATATAGCCGGCCTTTATTGTATTTGATTGGTTATTGAATTAGTGTGACTACATTTCTAATTATATTTAGTTATATTATATGTGAAAAGAACCCTTCCTTTTATATTATAATATAATATAATATAATATAATTCATATATTTAATTATTATTTATATTATATTATATATATATATATATATATATAATATTAAAAATTAGAAAGTGGGTATGAATAGTACTGAAAAAATAATATTTACTAAGATTTTTTTATTTTTAATACTAACTTTTTTCTTAGTTCATAATATTTGTTTTAAATCAATAAGAAATTTATTTTTAATAATATTTTTTTCTTTTATTAATAATATAATAGAATATTAATGTTTTCATTTTCTTAATAATAGTACTTTGCAAAGACTTTTGTAGGCATACATTTGTGTGAACCGGTTTCATGATGAACGAATTGATACAATCAAACAAATAGGTACCAATAGAAGTATTAACATAAATGGTAGCGATTAACCGATATTCGATATTTATATTCGAATGTATTTTCTTAAGTAAATGATTTAATTTCTTATAGTATTTTATTTATGATGTATTAGATATTTTTTCTAATAACAACATTCTATGTTTATATTTTTTAGTATCGTGATATAAGTTTTTATAGAAAACGAATATTGTGTCATGATCATATCAAACTAAACCAAACCAAACCGAGACCAAACAATATACATATATTTCAATACCATTATTTATTTAATTGATTTTGCTTTCGATAAATTGATCAACATAATACTTGTACATGTATTCATTTTTATGGTTTCCTTTTTAATAACGAATTTCGTGCCTCTACCATAGTAAACTAAACCAAACTGGCCAAACAGTTGTACCGGTTTTTGTATTTTTTAATTGTTTTTTTCTAATAAACTGACACCGTATTACTACCATACACTACCGATCAACATCGGTACTGGTACCTCTATTCATTTTTATGCTTGGTTTCGATAATTTTTGTTTATAAAGTTTTGTCTGGAATGATAAACGAATATCAGTACTAGTACCGTGGTGATATGAACCATCGATACGAGTCGAACAACATAGGTGTTAGTACAAGTGTTCGTTCTTATCATTCTCGGTCAATGTAAAACAAATGTTGATTTCTATACCGAGTGCATGTGTCACACCAGTTAATGAACCGAACTGATACGATCAGATGCCCACGATAACGTACCGCCGCAACGCGCGGACAAATAATCTAGTATATATAAATAGAAAGTGAGTATGAATAGTAGATTTGTTTTTAAAATAATATATATAGTTTTTTAGTATTATTATTATAATTTTAATATTATAATTATAACTATAATAGATATTGATATTATTATAATAGATTTTTTCTATACTTTTATCATTTCAATATTTTAATAGATACTTCTATATTTACTTTTAAGCTTAAATATATCTTTTTAATGTTAACTTTTATTTTTTTATGATATTACTGATATTGTCTCAATAATCTCTCAATAACATGAGTACCGTCCCATATAACATTGGTATAATTTTTTTTGTTATTAGGGTCACCGTGTGTTTATTATTATAACGATTCGATAAAAGTTCTATTTGAGCGGACCATATATAGTTGAATTTTTTTATCATCACAAACTGAACACATGCCGACCAAAAAGCATTGGTAACGGTACCATATTCGTTTTTATAGTTTTCTCTACGTGACGGAATAAAATTCATTGAACACGAAGTTATATTCACAATAAAGTATTTTTTGATATCGTAAGCTATATCAAGTGTCTGTACGATACCGCTATCGTAATCGAATGATACCGATCGAACAACACAGTACTGGTATAGGTATTCGTTTTTATTGTATTCAACCGATATAAAACACATGTCAATTGGCAATGATTGTTACGGGGAGTGCCGATATCGTATTGGTATTGTAATGAACCAAAACGATAATGAACAAAGGCCCGCAGCGAAATGCGTGGGAATCCACTAGTATATATTGTTTACTAAAGATGATGAATAGTAACTATATTTTATAATAATATATAGTTTTTTTATTATTTTTTTAATATATTATAATATTTTATTATTATATTTACTTCTAATAAATAGTTTTAACTTTTTTTTCCTTTTTTGAAACCATATAATATTTCCTTTACCATTTTTGATATTTTTTTCTTTTTTAGAACATATATTAATTTATCAATCTATTTGATACCTCTTTAACAATTTAATTTATAACTTTTTTCTAAAAACTTATATACTATTTGTGCTTGATTTTTCCCTTGACATTCCGTTATAAATTTTGTTAAAAAACGAAGTTGTACTCAAAATAAAGTATTTATTTGGTATCATAAAACGGTATACGATGAGAAACTAAACCGTTCTAATGGTTTGACTTTCTAAACAACATGTTTTATTTTCAAATCACGTTTATTTTACATTATTATTTGTTCGGTTTCGCCGCAATGCTCGACGTAAAAAAAACTAGTATGTATTAATTCATAAAATCTTGATGAATAGTGTCACACCTTGACCCGCAGCGGAAATGGTAGTCGGGGCATGATTGGGTTTTCATCAAAGCTCATGACATTTACTATAATAAAGTTTCATATTTATTATTTCCAATTTAAAGGAGAAATTACAACAAACATACAAGCACGGCATGTTTTAAACACAACATTCAAGAACTCTTTATTTTTCTTCTAAGGCAAATTCCTATATGTTCCTTGCTTCAACCTGTCCACCTATATCATGTGTAAAAAAACAGGGTTTTTGGGGCAATAAAAGTTGGCGAGTGAATCTCATTGAAACATTTGAAAGAAATAGTTATATTAATTATTTAAATAAAAATGCGCATAAACCAAATATGAGCATACGCATATGTAAATCTATCCACAAACCAGATAACATCAAGCAATGTACACATGAGCATGGTAAATGATGACCTGTGAGATCAAGGCTCAATCAAACGGAGCCGATCTAATGAGGCACGCGATGCTCAACTCCTATCTGACGAGGAACTGATAGGCCGAATGATGCACTGAAATGAGGCACGCGATGCTCAATTCGTATCCAACGAGGAACTGATGGCCTAATGTGAAATGATTGCACTCAAATGAGAAAAATGTAACCACATAATACAACAAACAACATACATAACACGTTAGATCATATAATGGTAGTAGCACAAGTGTTTGAAAAAAAACATAATATGTAACGACACATGATACATCCCAAAACATGAATAAAAAGGGAAATTTGTAACGATTCACTCACAGTGGGTGCGTTTCTTGGGATTGACGACGAACGCGCACGATTTAGGATTTAGCCCTGAAAGAAACTAACCTAAATAATCACGTAATAATTCGATAAATATATAATTATTATTTGAAATTAATGTTTCTAGTTAATGCCTTTTATTAGATTTTTAGATTTATTTTTGTAGTATTTATTACCGTTTTAAAACTTGAAAAGTCTTATTTTTGAGTATTTTTGGGGATTTGTAGAAGTAAAAATAAAGAAAATAAGAATTAAAAATATTAACCCTTTGTCAGGGTCTGACCGGTCGGATAGCGTATGGATTTGGTATCGTGTGAGGTTCGAACTCGTGACCTCCCGTATACGTGCACGCAGCTCTACCAACTGAGCTACGTGTCTAACCCGAAATAAACTCTATTTTAATTTTATATATATACTAACTAGCTTAACTATATTTTGTTTTTATTTAAAAAGATTTTTAATGGCCAAAACCGGTTACAATAACCTGGCTCGAACTCGAGACCTACGGTTAGTGTGCACACAGCCCAACCAGTTGGGCTGTGTGTCTAACTCGTATTAACCCACGATTATATTAGTTATAAATACTTACTCAGTGGTGTTCTGAATATGTTTTAAAAAATTTGGTTTTTATTTCAAAGAGTTGGATATGTGGGAGACTCGAACTCGGGACGTGTGCTTTGTATTTGCACACAATCCACCGCTGGACTGTGTGTCTAACCCAGTTAAATACCCGTTTTTAATTATTTTTATAGTATATGAAAATGTCATCTTCTTCCTTTTAAAAACCCACAATCGTAAACCCGACTGTTAACCATTTATACAGTTTTGATTAATTGTTCTGAGATAATAAAACACTAAACAAGCGATAGCAAAAGAATTAAGATGATTGTACCGTTTAGGAGTGTACTCCGGTGATATTTCCGGCGACAACAATTTTCTGACGATATGCGATTTGAAAACCATGGTATCTTCAGTGTGTTTGCAAGGTGTTTGTGCAAGTGTGAGTGAGTTTCTAAAGGTTCAAAGGTCGGTATTTATAGGTGAAGGTACTGAATTGGTTAGACTTCGGTTTTATCCATTTCGCTCAAAGGATTGATTGCCACATTGATTTTGTAACCGAATTGAATTATGATTTAGTTTTAATACATGATTGGAAATCAATTTCTTGGGTTTAATTTAAGATTGAAACAGAAATTGCTACTGGTTTGGAAGTTACAGTCAGTTACAGGCGAGGGTTTCTTTTGAAATTGAATTCAGAGTGTTGTTTCAATATAAAATTTATTTAAGTTGGGTTTATTTCAGATACGTGTGTGTAGTGTACTAGTGTGATATGTGTTTGATTTGGGTGGAGAACCGGGTTCGATACCCACGGTCCACACCTTTTTTTCTTGTTTTATTTTTCTTTATATATATATATATATATATTATTAATATTATTTTTTTAGTGCTTATTATTATTATTATAAAATTTTTATTATAAAACTTATTATTATTTATTAATTAACATAACGAATTCTTTAAGCGTTTAACATAATTGCCTAACGAACATCATAGCGAATACTTGTAATAACAAAACGGAGCGGGTTTTAGAACCCGTTTTATGACGAATGTTACAAATAGTGCATATTTTTGTTTTTTTGTGGTTTTGCTTTTTTTTTTATAACTTTAGTTTTTTTATTTATTTTTGTTTTACAAGTTTGATTTTTTATGTATATAATTTTCTCAGAGAAAGTTAAACAAGCTTAGTTTTTTATTAGTTTTTGTTGTACGCTTTTTCCAGGATTTGGACATTGTTCGGTTGCTACTTAGCACAGTGTTTGATGGTCATATTTGGTTCCTTAGGGTTTTTTTGTTTGGTTGCTATTTAGTATGTTGTTTGGTAGTTTTTACGTCATGTATATCACTTGGTGTTAAAATTTTGTGTTTTTGTGTTATGTTTTTCCTTGTTTTAATCGTCGTTCAGTTGTTGTCACGTAACACGGTTTACGCCCCCAGCTCGACAACGCCGATAATACAGTTTTACGCCCCTGTATCGCAACGCGGGGGGGGGGGGGGGGGGCTTAAGACTAGTTATAATTATATTATATTATAATACCTATTAAAATGTATTTTATGTCTTTAAGTAAGAAATACCGTAGCTATTAGTATCGTATATAAAGCATTCTTTACAACCATATGAACAGGGGCGGATCTACATTAGTACTTACAGATTCGTCTGAACCCACTCAATTTCAAATTACTAGTGTTAATGTTAATAGAAAAATCTTAGTGAACCCATAAAATATTTTTGAGATGAACCAATTAACGAATTTGAGGGATGGCCAGGTGGTTGAGGCGCTTTCTGTGTAGTTGTAGGTCTCCGTTCGATTCCCGTCTTTGGCAGTTTTTTAGCGGTTTTTTTAAATCTAAAATCAATCTAGGGTTTTATCTTATACAAGTGGCGCCCCTAATACCCCCATTTTTCAAAACACGCACACGACACTGGAGCTTTTATTCTGTCTCTTCCCTTAACCCCTTCAACACCCTACCAAAATCTCTCATTCTCTAAGCAAATTAATCCACAATTAACTTCAAGAACACTTCGATTTCACAACTAACCACTCACATTCATTCTGAATCCTTCAAACATCCAAGCCATTTCGAGTTCAGTGGTATACCTTCTTGAAAGAATGAAAGGTAAACTTACAATTCCTTAAAGTTTTGCAAGACAAATTAATTAATGTGTGTTATCATTAATTTATTATAAATCTGTCAAGTTAGTCAATTAGGCTAGACAGTTGTTATTTTACAAAAATGTATGTCTTGTGAAATTGTTGAATATCTAACAAGAATCTACATTTGTATGTCTAGTCTTTTTGGTAATAGGATTATGACATTTGACATATATTGTATGACTTGGTAATTTTAAAGTTAATATTGTATGATTCATTAAGATCATGAGATGTTTCATAATCATATCATTAGGAAGATAACTAGACGTATAATTATGAGGATTTATGCGTTAAAAGTGTATAAAGTTACAAGTCCATTGAGAAAATGTATATTTCTCACCCAATTTAAAGAAAGGAGAAAGAAACCAAACGGAACACGTTGGCCCACGATAGCGTTGTGTATGTGTTAGTGATAACGCGTTACAGGGTTGTGTATGTGTTAGTGACCATGTTTTTTTTTATAATTGTATCATACTTTTATTATGTGATGGACTTTACACGACCCGAACTGTCGGACTGACCCGAACATTTTTACATCCAGTCCTATTATATTAGAGTATCTAAAAAATTGAATCCACTGAAAAAAATTCCTGAATCCGCCACTACATATGAAGCAGAGGTATTCTCTTTTGTTTTATTTCAAGCTAGTTAATTACGTTTACCTAAGAGCATTCATATTGGAGACCCATTTTCATCTATATAAGAGCATTCACAATGGAACCTTAACTTTTATGTGAGTGTAACCTCTATATTTGTGAAAATGGTTGTAAACTGTTGTGAGTGAAGGAGAGAGAAAAAAGAGAAAAAGTAACTGTTAATCTGTAAATTTCGAGGAGATACTATTCACCTCTATATTTTTTTAATTTTTTTTAAAGTGGTTGTGAGTGGAGGAGAGATAAAAGATAATAATAAAGTATAAAAATATTATTTAATTGAAAAAGAGAGAAAAATGTAATGTTTTTAATGTAATTATAAAGATGGAGTAAGAGAGTTGATTGTGAATGCTCTAAATCAACTAAAAACACATCTTCCTCTATTTTTGTTTATTTTTCAAAAACCTCTAACATCCAACTCTCTATCTGTATCTATCATACTTACAAACGCTTATTTTAGTAGTTTTTTCTATTTCCTACACACTCATAATAAAAATATAGAGAGTTGATATGAACCTCAAAATATGAAGGTTGTGATTTGGTTTCTATTAAACTTTTTTTATTATAGAGATTCTAATGTAGTGGTGTATTGTTGTTTTCTCTTTTTATTTTTTACTTTATATTATATATGCTCTTAGATTTGCTTCTATTCAAATTTTAACCAACTTATAATATTTCAAATCTGGTCCTTTGTAAGCTGGTTAATTAGTTGCAACTTGCTTTACTTCTATTTAACCTACTTAAAATATTTCAAATTTGGTCCTTATAGCTGGTTAATTAGATGCAAATTTGCTTTGTTTTTATTTAATCACGTTATACTATTCTAAATTGCAGCATGGCTCTTGCTGCCCGAATGTCAATGACCACAAGGGTTCATCCACTAGCTTCCTTGAATCCTTATAAAGGAAGATGGACGATTAAATTTTGGCTCATTGTCAAAGGAACTTAGCGCCATTATAAGAATGTGAGAGGGCAGTGTTACGTATATAATGTGGAACTAACTGACGAAGCATGTTGGATGGACCAAGTGATGGCGGTCTTTATCAAGGTACATAGATTATGGGCGTTGATTTAAGATCTTATCTTGAAATTGTCTTCAAGAACCTATCTAGCATTGTTGCTGTTAACATAGGATCTATGTACTGTGGCACCTGTTTTGGCGGTTAAGAACGGTATAGCAAAAGTGCAGCTGACATCAACTGCGTGTACTAGCAAGGGTGAGAAGATCGCTCTGAGCCGGAGAGTCGAGAAACATTGGCAAATGATTGGTTGGGACAGATCCAATCAGGTGTAACTCTTGAAATGCTTGGAACTAGAGTATCCTCTTGTAAAAATAAGTCAAGTATCTTCATGTTATATACCACCTATTTGTGTGATTAACTCAAATATTTATGATTAGAGCACTTAAAGTTGTGTTAAATTGAATTAGAGGTAGTTTTTGAATTTGTCAATTGCCGATTTTGAATTTTGGCTTTGGTCGTATACTAAAGCAAATCGCAATCGAGTTACTTAAGTTTCTATGCCGTGTATCTATGACGCCGTAACGTGCGAAGGGTAAAAATTCTAGTTCTATATAAAAAAGAAAAAAAATTAATGTAGATGAGACCCACTTTATAATTATTATTTTAAAATGATATTATGTATTATATTTAAGAAAATAAATTAATACAGACCAGACTCGAAACTTATATGGATAAATAAACAAATTAAAATATTTTAAGTTAAATGTATAGGAGACCTTTGACATCATAGACCACTCAAATCTTTTCTATACAAATCCTTAACTTTCTAAATATATAGGTTTATTTCTTTAAAAAATGATAGTCATCATTGATGACTAAGTATCATGTATTAAAATAATTGATAATAATAAAATAACTTAAAGTTTATTTTGAAATATAATAATAATTAATAATAATAAAATAACTTAAAGTTTATTTTTAAATATAGTTCATCTTAAAGTTAAATCCAGTGATGGGATCCTGAAACCACTTACAACGGCTCTTGCTTACTGTCGATGATGTTGTTCATCTTCTTTACACCTCCCCACCCCATTCCCCTCATTTGCTTTCCTGGCTATTCTGATGGCCATAAATACCATCGGAACTGGAACTGGTTTGATCAGCTAACCCACACATACCATCTTCTTGCAAACTGAAAATTTGGATCATGAAAGCGTGAAGGAGGAAGTGGCGAGTTCGGGATTTTTTTTCATAGTGTTGGAGATTTTTTAGAACAATTACGGGCGCTATATATTACATTTTTTCGGTCTGGTTTGTGTCAAATCCAGTCGAATTGGGTTAGGACGTATATGAAAAGCAAAAGTATAGATTCATTGTTGTTTTTGTTTGAGAAATCGTTCCATTACAAGATTTATATTTTCTAAGTATAGAATAAAGGTTTAAATCATATAAATTCCTCAATTAATAAATAACAATTCATCAAAACTAAAACCTTAAGCTAAACTAAGTGTTAAGGGAATTTTGTTTCATACACCATGTACTTTTGTAATTTACACCAGTTGACTATAAACTGCAGTTTATAATAAGGTAAACTTTAGTTTACAGTGCTTTTTCTGTTTTTTATGGGAATTTTGTTTCATACACTATGTACTTTTACAGTTTACACTGATTGACTGTAAAGTTTACAGTGCTTTTTCTGCTTTTTTGTAGGTGTGACTTCAAACTACAGTTTACTAACATATAAAACTGTAGTTTATACTGTTTTATTGATTTTTTATATAGAAAATTAAAATGCAGGTTATAATAAAACTTTGAATCAACTAGCTTTTTATCGTTATGTATAATTATTTTTCATTTTTTTATTATTTAAATTACTTATTCCTTGTTATTATTTAGTAGTATATATTATTTATTATTTAAAAATTATTTATTTATTATTAGTTTATCATTATTTATTTACTGTTTATATTTTGTTAGATATAAAATTTTCTTTATTATTCATAAGTTATTTGTTATTGATATTATATATATGTATATCAGTTAAATATTATTATTTTGTTATTATTTATTATTTACATCTATAATAATAAAAACAAACAGAAAACTAGTACATTGTTATGGTATCATTATTAGATAATTTACATATCGAGTTTTAATCTATTTATACATATGTAGCAAGTGTTGTCCAGTCTCTATACATATTTTGACAAGATTCGAATACATTTTTCCGACCAACTCCATAGCTTTCTCTATTGAGTGATATATATATGAATTGATATATTTCTTGTTATTATTTTTTGTTATAAATACTTAACTTTTATACTTTATTATTAAATATTTTGTATTGTATAATATTACATACTATTTATTATTATATTATCATTGTTTATAATTTTTAATATTATCAATTATTTATTGTTTATTATTATTATTATTATTTATTAACTACTATGTACTATTAGCTATTTATTATTGTAAATAAAACCAACAAATTAAAAGACGACATCATTATCATTTAATTTACACATCGAATATAAATCTATATTACACATGTAGCAGGCTATGCTACTCAATCTCTATATGTTATGACGTGATATGAATATATTCTTTTAACTGGCTGCACCGCTTCCTCTATTTCGTCTTCATATGTTGTTTATGCCGGCAATTGGATACTCTCCTTGTAAATGAAACAATGGTATACATAGAGAAAGAGGAATCTGTGTTACAAATAAACAAAGAAATCAACGAAATATCCATATTGTTAGTTTAACCATTTTTTTTCTTTGTGTTTTATAATTTAAGTAAAAAATGTTGAAGCGTGTTATAATATTTATTGATTTAAAATTATATTATAAAGAAATAACTTGACATTATTATAAATAAAAATTAAATTATCACAAAATAAAATATTATTAGAATGATTATTAGGTAGTAACGTAATTTTTTATAGTTATTGTTATCATTATTTGTAAATATTAATTAATAAATAAATATAAAAACTAAACAAAATAACAAACATAAAAAAAAGAGTAAACTACAATTTACTTTAAAAGTTCACATGTTCTCAATAAAGGTAAACTACAATTTACATTATAATAAACTGCAGTTTGTTTTGACAGTTTAGCCCGTATATAAAACTCAAAAGAGATAGAAACTTGCGAATCGGCGATCGACAAAACACCAAGTGGAGGGTCTATTAAAATAAGGACCCAATCATTAATTATAATCATAGTACTTTTATAAATAAAGCTAAAAAACAAAATTGTCTAAATCATTAAAATTATAAAACCAAATTTCCAAAACCTACCATCCTATTTACAGCTTACCTGAAAAGTGAAGCCTGAATTAGTGTTAGGAGGTCATGCAGAACATGGGTCTGGTTTTGAAGAGGTAGAGTGGCGGTCGACAAACTTGTGAATCGGGGATCGATAAAACGCCAAGTAGAGGGTCTATTAAAATAAGGACCCAATCATTAATTATAATCATAGTACCTTCATAAATAAAGCTAACAAACAAAATTGGCTAAATCATTAAAATTATAAAACCAAATTTCCAAAACTTACCATCCTATTTACAGCTTACCTGAAGAGTGAAGCCTGAATTGGTGTTTGGAGGTCATGCAGAACAGGCATCAAGCTCCGACAAGGTAGAGTGGTGTCACACCCTGATTTCTCGGTGAGCGCGGACTTAAGGTTTATGCGTGACGATTGATAACAATATTACAATAGACAACGAAAGATGGAATTAAAGTAAAGTAACAAACGTAAAAGCTTGAATATAATAAATAAAATTATACAAGTTGTTCTTCAAAATATCCACATGCAGATCGAAATAAAAGCAACTTGAGATTAATATGAGTGTTTTTCGTGGAGTTAGCAAATTCCAATATCTAAGACGAAACCTCCTCCAGCCTATTCCGTATTTGCTTATTAATATGCGCTTAGTCTTTGAAAATACGTTAGTTTCACTAGTAAATTAACCGACTCTTTTGAAAAACAATTCAAAATTTATTTTGAGTCAGGACATTTACAATTAAATGAGTCAGGACGTCCAGGACACAGTCGTATTAACCCCCCAAGTGTTTAAGTTATCAAGTAAAACGCATTAAAGCAGGTTGTTTGCATTTCTTTTACATCATTCGCCCTTTTGCAATACCCGACCAAGTGGCTAATGCCATATCCCAAGCCTTTATAAAATAAAATAGGCTAATAGTATTTGCCTGTGCTAGTCTTTAATGATATCAATATTTAGCAAAACCGTAATTCAAAACAACTCAAACTTAGGCGCAATTTACTGGAGGCTTCTACTCTAAAATGAATGGAAATATTATTTTTTAGAATGTTAACGAGTCATTTATAAGTCTTTGACTCTGACCGGTTAACTTAATGGATACGCTCGGTTCGCTAGATTAAGCGTTGACCGAATAGAATATCTCTTATACCCTTCTGAGTGCAAGGACTCGTATAATATGGGTTTAATAACCAAACATTCTGATTAGAAATGATTTTGAAAGATTTTGACCCGATTCGTCTAGTTTATATATTATATTTTATTTAAACTAGCCGTATGCGTATATACGGTATCGTGTGGTTAAACAAGTCTATGACGAGTCCATTATACCATAACATATTTCATAATATTATAAAGTCAGATTATATGTCTTGTTGTTTTTAAAAACATTTTTATGCCATAAATGCATTTTCGACATTTTAAAGTATACAATGTTGACTCGTCAACAAACCTATCAAATAACATGACTAAAAGATATAACCTTAGAGGGTTACTCCCTATAATATTATGGTCACATAACAAGGCTTAATTGGGTTCTAAACTTGACCAAACGGATTAGAAATGAAAGTCAGAGCAGAAGTCAAAGTGTTAGACTTTCGAGTAGGATATAAGCTCTAAACTGAAAATGATGAGTTGGACATGATAAAACATGTCTTACTATGTTATATAAACTTATGATGTTAAAATTTTGGGTTTTGATATTTAGAATTTCATTTATTGTAAATTGCAAAAATATGTGTTTTAACATTTAGTTTATACATATTTGACTCGTCATTTCGCCTACTTAACTTGATTTTCAGAGGGTGTAATAGCAAGGGATTAACACCTTCATTATTACGATCATGTTGAAAAGTTCATTCCGAACTTTGACTCAACCAAAATGGTAAGAACCGAAAGTTAAAGAAAAAGTCATTTTGCTTGACTTTCGGCTAATAATTAGCCTAATAATGAAAAAAGACTGAGAGAGAACAGTCACAAGTGTTCAAGAGATGAGGCCTCTATGGATCAGAAGCAGCTCCAAATGATTTAGAAAGAAAGAAATGAAAGGTGTAAGTTGAAATGCCCAAGAACAAGGCTATTTATACTTGATCTCAAATCCACAAACCATGCCAAGCGTCCCCAAGTGTTGTGAGGGAGTGATTAGTGGCATAGTAGGTTTCCAAAGATGAAGAAGGGTTGCAAATTCGCAGGAGAGATAGCAAAAGACAACAATTGTAGCTGTCAGTTGCAATCTGCTGTCTACAGACCCCTTACAGACCGTAAGGACCTTGCGCGCTCGCTGTCTTCAAATTACCTTACGGACCGTAAGGCATATGCTTTGCGGTACGTAAGGGACCTCCAGAAGCCAAAATTTGGCATTTTTCCAATATTGACCCCTCAACTTTATTTCATTTTCCATTTTCATATAGTTGTCCTTCCCCTCTAACAAATATGAAATATTGGAGTTTCCGGACACGTGTTTCCATCAGGTTCAATATAAATTTCTGAGGTGCTACAAGTGGCGATCGACAAACTTGCGAATCGGTGATTGACAAAAAGTCGCGCAGAGGGTCGTCGATTCATTCAAATTATGAATTGCTGCTTCCTGATTCCATATTCAGTAACGTGTTTAGGTTTGTTTTTTATTCAAGTTAAATGTTCAAACAATTAAACAAACATGTTACAGTTACTTGTGAGCTTCAAAACCTATTTTATTTTATGGGTTTAATGTTTCAAATTTGCTGTCATCGATTCAATATTAGTATTTGTGTTTAACTGGAACTAATTATTTATGTGTGTAATATATAAATTTCTAATTTAGTTTTTCTTAAGCGTCCGTCTCGAAATTCCATAGGGGTCAGTGTCAAAATTTCATGGGGTCACCCACACCCCATGAGTGACCCCTGTACCTCCATACTAAGTCTGCCTCTATGAGGAGGAGCCATTGACGCATGCGAGGAAACTGAGGAAGCCATGCTTCCAGAGGTAAAAGTTGAAGATTGCTGGTGAATTGATATGTTCCTCCAACTCCACCCACAACAACAACACTAGAAATCCATTCATAAGACCACTTTGTAATTGCTAAAACAACAACGCCGGTGAATTTTATATGTAACGCTTACAAATATCATGAAACTATTTTGGATGATGGAGGTTTTCGTGACAACCCATGTAAATAACTCTTAGATTAACTTGTTTTTCATTGATTTAGTGTTCGCAATTGACATAGAATGATTAACTTGTGTTTTATTTATTCCTCCTAAGGAGATTTGTATTGACGAAAAGCTTCACTTCATCGACGAGCTAATTGAAGTGATGGATTGGAACATCCAAAAGCTTAGAAGAAGTCGTATCAAATTGGTGAAAGTTCGTTGAAACTCTACGCACAGACTTGAGTCTACCGGGGAACGTGAGGATTAAATGAAATGTAATACCCCCAAAATACCAAAAATCAGTTATTTTGTTAAACTGATGATTAACATGATATAACATAATTAGGAAAGTCTTAACCTAGTTAAATTATTAGTTACTTACTAGTTGAGTTATATGGGTTTTTAACCAAACAAATAACTAGTAAAAATAAAAGGGGTGAAATTGAACTAGTGATAAACTTAATTAATTAAAAAAAAGAGAAAGAAGGAGGATATGTGTGTTTGTCGTGAGATAGAGAGAGAAGAAAAGGAAAACCCTCTTTTGATAAGAACACAAAATCAACAAGTTTAGACTTGAAATCAAAGGGTTTTTTGTGCATGACTGAAGGTTTAGGTCACATAATATCATCTAAACCCAAGGTATGTTACAATTTCAAATTTCGTTGGTATTCTAGTTCAAGAGGAATCCATGAAGTAAGATGGTCTAGTGATTTTGTTATCATAAGAATGTGTACCGATGATTGTATGGATGTTATACTTGTTGAATGTGTAAAGTATTTGATTTAAAATGGATGTTAAATGATTTTCAATGTATGTGGAAAGTGGGTTTTGACATGAGAATTGAACCCGTGGAATAAGTAGGTTAAAGTATGTATTAAGTGATGATAAACTTAAGTTTACATGTTAACTTGATTGTAAATGGAAGCATGAGCTTGTTGAATTGAAATAAGATGGTAATAGGTTGATAAATTAAGCCAAAAGAGTAGCTTAAAAAGAATGCCCATCAGGTGTGAACTAAGATGGTAATAGGTCGATAAAATGACTAAGTGAAAACTAATTTCTAGTAACTTATTAAAAACCTTGGTGAGAACCCCATGATTGATGGTTTGCAAGTATGAAAACGCCTATAAATAATGGTGTCCTAATGATCAATCGGGTTGTGAACTATAAGCAACTCAAGTGAAACTCCAAGAGACCAAGCTGAAAATGACACTTGTGTCAAAGGAAAGCTTTAAGGTATGTAGCTATACTGTTACGTTTTTACTATACTACATTGTTGTTGAAAATGCTAAATGACAAACTAAAGAGAATTGATTTAAGGATATCTTTTGGGATTAAATGGAAGAAAATGTTTTAAAACAAAACTGTATCAAATGGTATTCAAAACCGAAGTATAAATGATCCGTGAGGTCAAAGATATTGCCAAACGGAAATAAACTTGGTCATTGACCATGGCGAAAATTGATGAGATGGATCGTTATCACTCGTTCTTGTTGAGAGTCACGAGTGGCAAAGCTAACGAGTCGTTTATGGTCTATAAGGTCATAAACTAAGTGTCCGACATGTAAAACCAAGGTGTAAATGCCCTGAGGGGTCGTTGAAGCCGAGGTATTGTTCCAATATATCAACCATGATTTTGATTGTGGTTGGGAAATAATAAGAAACAATAAGAAACCTTGATAAAAGAGTGTGAAAGATTTGAGCTAAATAACTCAAAGTCTCATAACGTGTCGATGTAATAAACACCAAACTGAGTAAGAAAAGTGATACTTAAGAAATCCGGGTCCGGGTAATGTATTCAGGCTTATTAATATAAGGGGAAATACTTTATGTGAAGAAAAATTAAAATTTGGTTGAGTTTGGATGGAAATTGATGAAAAATTGGCAAAATACGTTAAGGGTAAAACTGTAGGTCTGGCAAACTTTCTGGAAAAGTGTCTCCTCCATGCGTCATGGAGGATCAAGGTGTCTCCCCCGCGAAGCGTGAAGGCACTGTGTTTAAATTTTTTTTTCTTGTGTATAATGTTTTCGTTCAATATGTTTTGATGAAATTATATGATAGGTAACTAAGTTGTTAAGACCCAGGACGAAGATCATGCCACGCCAAAGAATAAACACAACCCGAATTCTCGTTAGCTTCCGCTTTGTGAATGTGATTTTTGAAATGTAAAACATGTGGTTGTGTATTTTAAATCGAATGATTACCATCTCGTGTAGTTGAGTTTTAAATCATGTAATTTTTATATAGTTGTCGTATAAAAGGTGAAACTTTATATATATGGATTTTTAACTAAACTAGTTACTTTTAGTTCAAAATTTCTTATTTCAAGTTACAAAATCATTTATACTAACTTAATTTATTTCGTATAATAATGCATATATTAAAAACTAAAAGTAAATCATATACGAATAAATATTTTTCCTGCATTTATATCAACAAATCCGTCCTGATATTTTACTTCATCCACCTGATTTTTTTCTTAATTTTTTTTAATTATATTCTGTTTTTACCAACGTCTCTGAATATATAATTTGTTAAAGATGAGTTATGAATAATAATATATTTTCTGTTTTTACCAACGTCTCTGGATATATAATTTGTTAAACATGACTTGTGAATAATAATATATAATTAGTAAAAGCGTAAACGTATATATCATTAAACTTAACTCAAGCTTTATTTTTTCTGTCAAGTGACGACATTTACGATTTTCATCATTTTATTAATATAATATAACAAGTTATTAAATTCTAAATATACAGCTGCAACGTATTTATTTTTATTTACGTTTCAATAAAAGTTTTGTTTAAAATCGAAGGCTCAAATACAATTGTTTTTTTAACCATGAAGAACCGAACCAATATTGTCTGAACAACGTCGTAATCAGTAGTGGTATTCGTTTTATAACTTTTTGAGTGTTCTAATAAAAATTCCGTTGAAAAAGTGAGTTGTATTCGAAATAGAGTACTTTCTTGTATGGAAAGGTATATTAGGAGTCGGCACGTGATGAACCGAACCGACCGTTTAACAAAATCGGTACCAGTATGACACTCGCTTTTATGGCTTTTGCTCGAGTGAGGCATTATACCGCAGCTGTAAGGAAATAAATCAACACCAACCAGTAGGGTTGTAAACGAATCGAACGTTCATTGAATAATTCATGAACTGATCGGCAAGAAGTTTGTTTGTGTTCGTTTCTTTAATAAAATAAACGAACATAAACAAAAAATTTTGTTCGTTTAGTTAAATTAAATGAACGAACATGAACGCAGGTTGCATTCGTTCGTTTATGTTTATGAATATTTGCTAACATGTTCTTTTATGATCATTTGTGTTTGATAGTTCATTTGTGTTTTTAAATTGTATTTTTTGGTTAAATTTATCAAAATTCCAACAAATATAATATTTAATATGTATTAGTCTATTATATATTATGTTCCTGAATGCCTGTTTTGTGTTCGTTTGTTTTCATTTGTGTCCATTAACATTAGTTTGTGTTCGTATCTGAAGTTAACAAACAAAAATAAATATGAACACATTCATTTCCTTAGTAGACAAACACAAACATAAAATCCGAAGATAAGTTTTCATAAATAATTCATTTAATAAGGTTTTATTTGTGTTTGTTCAGTTCGCTTGCAACCCTATCAACCGGATTTGCAGCTCGTAGTGGATGCAATCCACTATAGTATAGAAGTATGTTTACTTGCAAATTAATTATTTACTACGAAATTTCCATTTATATTGTTGATTGATTAGGTTGACCCAACATTTCTCCTTGCCAACTTTTTTTCTTTAACTTTTTGTTTTTTATTTCAATTTTTACATTTTTTATTTTTACCCTTAATCAAATGTGTCTACTAGTGTAGACTAATCCGCACCCTCCATTTCCAATCTAGATCGATCCAAGGGTCTGAGACTATCTTACATCGACTATAAATATCTCTGATCAGTAAATCATGACGCAATAAGACAGTCTTATGCCTCTCCATCAAAAACATTAATATGAGTTCGGCAACATATAATCAGGTCGGCGAGCAAGCAGTTATCGTGAACGTACAACGAGCAGAAACCATTGATCACCATCTCACATTCTTCACCACCATGTTTTTCTTGCAGTTCATCGGCAGCATCCTAATCTAGCAGCAATCGGTCACCATCGGCTCTGGGCTTATTATGGCGCACGCAGAGCCGTTGGGGAAGAAGTTGTAGCCATGCCCCGTTCTACACTTGATTTTATTATCACTTGTTTACTTGCTTTTGTAGAGATCAAGTCGCAGGGGCATGTTGAATTTCCTTTCGATACACACCCTCGTGCGATCTGATGAATCAATGGTATAAATCAAACAACACACACGAATTGGAGCTGAAAGCTGCCGGTTTTTTATAAGCAAATAAAGAACGATTACAAAGGAAAAAATAAAACTGCTGAAAACACTTTACTGAAAAATAAAGCCCTAACTGTTACTTATTCGAAAACAAAAAACGTTATAAAAACGTGCAAATACTTCTCCTAATAAAATGCAGAAAATAAGGCTTCTAGATCCTCCAGTAGCCCACGTCAAAATAACAGTTTTGACCCATTAAAACTCTGACCCAGCAGCTGCCCGTTTACCAGGTCCCAACTGGATCCGAATCAGCCCAATATTCTCCTCCTTGATTCTGATCCGTGCTAGACAAGTCTCCAACGCCAAGAACTTCTCTCATCTCTATAAACTTCAGTCTCGGAAGTGCTTTCGTTAGGATATCCGCCTTTTGCTCCTCGCCGCTAACGTGTTCAACCTTCACTTGATTTCTTTCTATACACCCCCGAATGAAGTGAAATCTGGTATTGATATGTTTGCTTCTCCCGTGGAAGACCGGGTTTTTCATAAGAGCAATCGCAGATGATTATCAACACGTATAGTTATCGGCTCCTCCTTCATTCCAGTTAACTCACTCATTAAACTTCTTAACCATAAAGCCTGGCAAGCAGCTGCTGTAGCAGCCATAAATTCCGCCTCACATGACGACAAAGCCATGGTTTTCTGTTTTTGCGAGCTCCATCTGATCGGTGCTCCACAAAAATAGAAAACAATCCCAGATGTGCTCCTCCCATCATCTGAATCATCTGAACTACCGCTTTCACTATACCCAACAAGAACTTTTCTCCATCTCGTCCATACTTGATCCCTAACCCAAAGTTCCTTTTACGTACCTGAGTATATTTTTCACAGCCTGCAAATGACTTTCTTTCGGGTTCTCCATGTTGCGACTAACCACTCCAATTGAGAAATTGAGGTCTGGTCTAGTATGAACCATGTATCTCAAACTCCCAATCAACTTCCGTATTCCGTAGCGTTAACCGGCTTACCATTCTCATCTTTTGTCAACTTCAGTTTGGACTCCATAAGGTATTTTGCTGGATTGCAATTCAACATTCCTACGGCTTTCAATATTTTCTTGGCATATGCAGTTTGTTTCATGGTAATATGTTAATCCTTTTGGCCTACTTCTATCCCAAGGTAGTAGGACAATGGACCCAAGTCACTCATTTCAAAACCTTCCTTCATTTGTGACTTAAATTTCGTTATTTCATCATTGTTGTTACCTGTTACAATCAGGTCATCCACATATACGCCCACAATGAGCAACGAGTTCTTTGTACACCTTTTATAAACTGCTTGTTCTTGATGACACCTTTCAAAACCGAGTTGTTTCAACGTGTTGTATAGCTTCAGGTTCCAGGCCCTCGGTGCTTCTCGAAGACCATACAATGCCTTCGATAGTTTATAAACCTTATCTTCTTTTCCGTGCACCACAAACCCCTCTGGTTGCATCACGTATACCTCCTCCTTAAGGTCACCGTATAAAAAACAGACTTGACATCTAAATGATGTACAAGCCACCCCTCTCGAGCCGCCATTGCCAACAGAAATCTAACTGTTTCAACCCGAGCAACCGGAGCGAAAGCTTTCATCAAAATCGATTCCCTGTTTTTGTACATACCCTTTCGCAACCAATCTGGTTTTGTGATTCGTAACAACCCCTGTTGCATCTCTTTTTAGCTTAAAAACCCATTTGAGACCTATGGCTTTGCACCCTTTTGGCAGATCAGTCAACTACCATGTTTTATTTTCTCGATAGACGCCAATTCCCGGTTCATAGCTTCCTGCCATTTCGCATCTCCCTTGGCCTCCAAAAAACACTTTGGTTCATCATCTAATAACAACATAGCTTCCGCATCAAGTTCAACTTCGGGAGCTCTTGAGTAAACATCCTCAAGTGATTGAAAGCCTTGTGTTGGTGTTTCATCATAATTTGCATGGCTGGAACTGTTTTCATGCAGAATAGAATCTTGTGTTGACTCAGACTCATTTGTTGGAGTTAATGGTTCTGATAATGGTGAGTTGGGTCCCATGTTGTCAGAATCTAACCCACCATGTTCCACATCTTCATCAGTGTTTATAACTCCTCCTGAATTAAAACCATTTTGCTCATGATGAACTACAAAACATATCCACCCCGGACTACTATTTTCAGTTTGAACCGTGGAACCGCCCCAGTTCCATCTCCTGTTTTCTTCGAATTCAACATCACGGCTAACATACACCTTGTTCTCTTCCGGATTGAGTAACCGATATCCTTTCGTCCATGGTTCTTAACCCAAGTACACCACTTTCATGCTTCTATTGTCTAGTTTATCGGTGTGAACCGATGGAACTTTCATGTGCCCTACACACCCGAACACCTTTAGATACCCGACGTTTGGCTTCCGGTTATACAGTGCTTCATGCGGTGTTCGGTTATACAATGACTTTGTTGGGACTTTGTTCAAGATAAAGACAGCATGACTTACTGCCTCACCCCACATATCATGAGGTACACTCATAGACTTCATCATGCTACGGGTCATGTTAAGAATCGATCGATTACGTCTCTCTACTACCCCATTTTGTTGAGGGGTGTAGGGAGTCGTATACAACCTGTGAATACCATGCAATTCACAGTAGCGTGTAAACTCATGACCCGTAAACTCTCCTCCTCGATCTGTCTTCAAAGTTTTCACCTTGTATGGACATTTTTTCTCAACAGCTTCCTTAAACTTCTTAAAAGATGGCAAAGCATCACTCTTTGCCTTAATCACATACACCCACATAAACCTGCTGTAGTCATCTACTAAAAGCAGAAAATAACGGTTACCTCCCTTCGTTGGCGGTGTAATGTGCCCACACAAGTCTGCATGTATAAGTTCCAATGGTTTAGTTGCCCTATATTCACTTTGAGCAGGGAAAGAGGCCCGACTTTGTTTCCCTACAAGACAACCTTCACATAACTGCGTGACCTTGTTTATCTTTGGAATGCCTTTTACCATCTGTTTGCTAGACATTTACTTCAAGGATTGGAAATTCAAATGGCCTAGGCGTGCATGCCACAACCAATCTTCATCATTCAAAGATGAAAGAAAACACTTTGGTGACCCCAACCTCAGTTTTATCTTATACAAACGATTACTTGACCTTGCAACTTTCATAAGAAGTCTCCCTCCTTGTTCATACAACCACAGATGTGCATCATGCATGATAACTTTACAACCTATTTCAGTCATCTGGCCAAGACTTACAATATTACTACGTAAGTTTGGAATGAAATATACCTCGGTTACCAATCTTTGCTCACCGTTGTTGCACCCCAATAACACTGAACCCTTTCCTTTGATCTCCACTATTGAGTCGTCTCCAAATCGAACTCTTCCCGTTATCATCTCGTTTAGTTCCACGAAATAATTACGTTTTCCAGTCATATGATTACTAGCCCCATTGTCTAGATACCATATGTCTTCATCATCACCATTTGGTAACGAGTAGGTAGCACTTTCTATTCATTCAAAAGGATCATAACAGGCTTTTCTTCTATACACTTGGTCATGAGAAGAGCAGGTTCATCTTCATTTGTTTGAACGAGATTGGCTTCAGCTACATTGGATTTATTCTTGGCACACTCACTTGCATAGTGTCCATATTCGTCACAGTTGAAACACTTGATGTGGGCTTTATCATGACCTCTCGTCGCACCTTTGCATTGATAATTGTAGCTTTCCCGATTACCTCGTCCACGGCCTGACCCCCGGCCTCTACCCCTACCTCTTCCCCGACCATCCATGCTAGCCGACCCTCGGCCTCTACCTCTTCCGTCCTTTTGATGATCATAGTCAGAATATTTATATTTTCCTTTCGTGTCTAACTGCGTGAGCAATAGTTTCCCTTGGTTCTCTCCGCCTATATCCTTGTTTCGTAGTCTTTCTTCATAAGCTTTCAAGCGCCCAATTGCTTCTTCGAACGACATCGTTTTGAGATCCGAAGTTTGTTCCATAGAGGCTACCAGTTGAATGAACTTATCGGGCATGGAATTCAATAGCTTTCTCATCAGTTTAGCGTCTTCAACAATCTCTCCCAGACTATTAAATTTGGACGCCAGAGCACTTAGTTTACCCGCAAATTCATCCACACTCTCTCCTTCTTTCATACGTAAAGCCTCCATCTCAGATCTTAGGGTGTGAAGCCGAGCCTTCTGCACCCTGACGACTCCTAGGTATCTGGTTTTCAATGAACTCCAAGCATCCTTTGCTGTTTTGTTATTGGCAATCTGCAACAACACTTCTTCCGATACTGCTTGAAAGATGAAGGCTCGGGCGATTTTGCTCTTCTTCTCATCCACAGCCACTCCGACTAGTGGATCAACTGCCTCCCATAATCCCTGGGCATCCATTATTGCCTCCAACTTAATTGCCCACGTGGTGTAATTCATGGACGTTAGCATCGAACACTGGAACGGTACTCCACCGACGTCTCTTGATGTTCCGATTTGGCTAACAACTGACATACTTTTGAATCGCAGACACTTGGGCACTCACAAGCCTGGTTAGCTCCGATGCCAATTGATGGAATCAATGGTATAAATCAAACAACACACACGAATTGAAGCTGAAAGCTGTCGGTTTTTTTATAAGCAAATAAAGAACGATTACAAAGGAAAAAACTAAAACTGCTGAAAACACTCTAACTGAAAAATAAAGCCCTAACTGTTACTTATTCGAAAACAAGAAAACATGTATAAAAACGTGCAAATACTTCTCCTAATAAAATGCAGAAAATAAGGCTTCCAGATCCTCCTGTAGCCCACATCAAAATAACAGCTTTTGACCCATTAAAACTCTGACCCAGCAGCTGACCCGCTACCAGGCCCAACTGGATCCGGATCAGCCCAATACCATCAAGGTCTCCATAACAGGTCTTATCTTTTATGGCTTTGCTTCAGCCGCTGAGTATGTCATGCATGTTGCAGGCTTAAATCGCGCGTCTGTTTATGTTGCGATTGCTAGTTTCAGGAGGGTTGCTTCGTTGTTGGTTTTGGGGCATCTTTGGCGTCTTTGTTCTATCTTTGATTATACTTAGTGTTATGTTGTGTCATAGTATGTACCTGAGTGATATTAATAAGTTCCACTGTCGGTATTCCTCTGAATCCACTTTGTATTATAATCAGTATTAGATTTTCTCATGCATGTACGTGCTTTGAACAATTAGTTGGTTATTCACCGGTCACGAATGTTGGGGAATTTTAAGAATCTGGATGATTAGAGAGGCGTGTGGTCACTCTCAGATCAAATTATTTTGGTGGTTCTACCGAATAATTCAATCGGATACAACTCTGATTTTTGAAGAATGAACAACAGTGTGCGTTTTTGTGTGGAAATTCATATGAACCAATCTGACCAAAAGACACCCTCACGAATTTTGGAGATAATTCGCAGATAAGTGCCAATTGGCAGTTATTGGCGGTTGGATTTCGAAATTTGATTTTAATTAAATTGCCGCCTTAATTTTTATCTGAAAAATTGTGACGATTTTTTATAAAAATAATTTTTCTAAGACATTTTCCACAAAGCAATTTAATTAAAATAAATATTTTCTAAGGCAGCTCGACCCAGCCAGGGGCTGCCGCCCCTAGGACCCTGCTCCCAGGGGCGCTGCCCCCGGACCCCTGCCAAGGGGGCTATAACATTCGTCGAAAAACGGGTTTCAAAACCCGCTTCGTTTATTAATCAAATATTCAGTTATATGTTTCGTTGAGTATTTATTGTTTAGTTTATTCTAAATAATACCTAATTAATAAATATTTAAAATTTAAAACCCATAATTTATAACTAACAATAAAAAGTATCAAAAAAATAAATGTAAGGGTAGCCGGGTTTCGAACCCGGGTCACCCACAAGACAAACACACACCACACCACTCCGCCACATGTTTCGTTTGTGATAAATACTGAAACAAATAATACTTATAATAAAAACTGAAAGTCAAAATCTATCAGCGCGCCCAGAACTCGCCATCACCGGAAAAACCGACACTCCGCGATTTTGGCTACTTTTCTTTTGACTGAAACGCACAAATTGATTCCAACATCAGTTATAACCGTTGCCGGCAATCAATTTCAGTCAAAAACCGACGGAAATCATTGACCGCGAACTTGGACCTAAATTCAAACTCAAATCAGCTGATCTTCCTTATAAATACCCACTCAAACATCTCGTAAACCTTTCGCTCAGAACCGCACTCTCTTTCCGAAGTTTCATTTCTTCCAAAGCTCGTCCCCGGAGATTTTCAATTTCGCCGGAATATCGCCGGAATCACTGATCAGAAAACCGCATTCGTCCATCAGACAGTATAATTGTCTAAACCCTCTTGCTATCTCTTGATTGATAATCTAATTGCTTAACACAATGATCGAAACTGTCAAAACAGTTCATCCAGCCCGAAATCACAAAACAGAGCCGACGACACTTGCCGGAAATCTGAAGAAAACACTCTGTTTTGGTACATCTTATTCCTTAATCTTCTTTTTCTATTTCATTTCAATCAATTATAAGTTTTGTTGGTCGATTAAACAAAACAGTCGGTGTTACTGTTCTGTGTTCTTGAAAGTGAAGAAGACGAAGTCGAATATATGTACTAATATAATTAAAACCGGATATTCAAATGGGTTAGACACACAGTCCAGCGGTGGACTGTGTGCAAATACAATATGCACGTCCCGAGTTTGAATCACGCATGCTTCCGACTTTCTGAAATAAAACCAACATTTTTTAAAACCTATTCAGAGCAACCTACAGAATGTATATAAGAGGAATATAATCCAGTAGTTAAGCAGATTAGACACACAGCCCAACTGGTTGGGCTGTGCGTACTCGAACCGAAGGTTCCGACTTCGACTCCGGGTCTCTGCAAACGGTTCGGCCATATTAAATCATTTTTATTAAACACTGAAAAAGGTTAAGGCTAATTAGTGTATATATATAATTAAAACAGAGAATATTTCGGGTTAGACACGTAGCTCAGTTGGTAGAGCTGCGTGCTCGCGTATGAGAAGTCCCGAGTTCGATCCGGCGCACCGACTGAATAAACATGCTGTCTGACCGGTCAGACCCGGTCAGACCTGACAAGTCAACCCTTTTTTTTATTTTATTATTTTTTTATTTATTTATTTAATTGAAAATTTGTTTAAAAATACTTAAAAATAAGATTTTTAAAGTTAGAAAATTTCACTTAACTAACAAAAATAGATCTAAGAATCCCATTAAGAGCACTAATTATAAAAATATTAATCTCAAATAAAATTTATTTATTTATCGAATCATCTCGTTATTATTTAGGTTAGTTTTTCCCTTGTCGGTTGAATCTTAAATTCGTGCGCATTCATCGTCATCAAAGAACGCACCCACTGTGAGTGAATCTCTATCAATTCCCCGTTTTAATCATGTTTTGGGGTGTATCATGTGTCGTATAATTCTTTTATTTTACTTAAACACTTGTGCATACATCATATCCGTGACCAAATGTGTATCAATTGTTGTGTGAATTATATGTAGATTGGATTTATCATTTTCAGTGCACGCATTTTATTAGGCCCATCAGTTCCCCGTGGGATACGGGTTGAGCATCAGGTGTCTCATTAGATCGGCTCCGTTTGATTGAGCCTTGATCTCACATACATCATCATTCATGTCATATACTCATCCAAAGTGGTTTATGATTGTTTATCTATATATGTTTGCTCACATGTGATTGTTGCACAAATTTTCCTTATTAAATAAAACAAGAAATTAGTAACAATGTTTTATCAAGGTTCACTCGCCAACTTTTGTTGACCCAAAATCTCCCTCGTTTTACACATGATACAGGTGATCCAGCTGAGACAAGAAACACATAGGAAGACCTAGAAGAATAAACAAGTTTAAGCTTTAGAATAATTATACAGTTTCATTTTAATTGTATGAATTTTGTTTTGGATATTTAAGTTGTAATTTGAATTTAATAAATATGAAACATCTTAGTAAATATCATGATCTTTGGTGATAACCCAATTATGCCCCGACTTTTATTCCGCTGCGGGTCGGGGTGTGACAGGGGCGATGCCCCCTTGGAATTATAACAACTCGAACAAGCGTGCACTCCCACACCTCCTAACTTGTTCGTTTTACATCATAATTCCCTTTGGTCACCAATTTAATCCCGATTACACTAAAATATCTAACAATCCTCCCCCATTTTGGCATAATCCTTGATTAACTTAAACAAATTCACAACAATCAAACTTATGCATAAATGAAATGTCGCGACGATTGAATTTCACATTAGTATATTACATATTCCAAATATTCGAATATAGGAGTGTCTCTAAGGATTGAACCCTTTCTATTCAGTGAATACATGAAGATAATATACACACAAGTTTACATACTTTTATGTTCTTTCTTGACACTATTTTTACTAGCCTGTGTCCCATCCTTCAATGAACATATCAAAGCTAAGTCCTAGCTTCTTGAAGCGGCTAAACTTCATGTTCATATAGGTAGCTCTTTATTCTTGCACCTGCATATGCAATTTTTCAAAGAACTATTAAGAAGAAAGCCTTCAACCTCCTTTAACTTGCAGGTCTGAACACATACCTTAGGATGATACGACTAATGTAATCCAATTTCTAGATGTTAAGATTTCCACATTGAATTCAGCACCTAATGTCATATTAGGTAGGAATTGGGTATCTTAACACAAGAAATCTCATGTGGACCTTAATCCCATCCCTACAGTCGCCTTGTGCACGAGATCTCAACATAACTCTTTGGTTAAATGGTCGGCTAAATTATGTTGATTTCTCACAAGCTCCACTGATATCACCCCATGCATGATGAACTCACGAATCATGTTGTGTCTAACACCTAAGTGTCTAGACTTCCCATTATACACTTGGCTATAGGCCTTAGCCAAGATAGCAAAACTATCACATCTAATAGATCTTGGTGATATAGGTTTGGGCCACAATGGAATCTCATAAATCAAATTTCTTAGCCACTCAGCTTCTTTGCCAGCTGCGGCTAATGCTACAAACTCTGACTCCATTGTTGAGTCAGTTATGCAAGTCTGTTTCTTATATGCCCAAGATATGGCACCTCCTCCAAGCAGAAAGGTCCATCCACTCATGGAAGAATAATCTTCCTTATTATTAATCCAGCTTGCATCCGAATAACCTTCTAAAACTGAAGAAATTCCAATGTAAGTCAAACCATATTCCATGGTTCCTTTCAAGTACCTAAATACTCGATTTATAGCTTGACAATGACTTGCACCTGGATTGCTAGTATACCTACTAAGCTTTCTAACAACATAAGTTATATCTGGTCTAGTGCTAATCATAGCATACATGAGAGATCCAATGGCCTTTGAATATTCAAGTTGGCTTATCGCTACACCTTCATTAGGTGAGAGCTTAAAAGCAGGATCCATTGGAGTGCTAACCAGAGAACTATCATGAAAATTAAACCTTTTCAATATCTTCTCAATATAGTGAGATTGAGAGATCGTATGCCATTGTTCTCTCTTTTGATCCTTATACCAAGGATCATTTCCGCCTCCCCCATGTCTTTCATGTCAAAACAAGATGACAAAAATTTCTTTGTTTTATCAACTTGATCTTGGTCAGTACCAAAGATCAACATGTCATCTACATATAGACAAATTATGACTCCTTTTCTAGAATCATCAAATTTTCTATATACACACTTGTCCGCTTGGTTTAATACAAAACCATTAGACAAAACCACATCATCAAACTTTTGATGCCACCATACAATGACTTAACTAGCTTACACACCTTATGCTCATTGCTAGGCATAATAAAACCCTCTGGTTGTTTCATATCTATTTCCTCATCCAAATCACCATTCAAGAAAGCGGTTTTCACATCCATTTGGTGAATCACAAGATTGTGTATTGCAGCTAAGGCAACCAACAATCTAATAGTGGATATTCTTGCTACAAGAGCATATGTATCAAAGTAATCTATTTCTTCCTTTTGTCTAAAGCCTTGAATAACCTATCGGACTTTAAACTTATCAATTGAACCATCTACTTTCATCTTCTTCTTTAAGATCCACTTACAACTAAGTGGTTTACAACCAGGGGTAGGTCAGTCATTTTCCAAGTATTATTCTGCATAATAGAGTCCATCTTATCATTTATAGCTTCTTTCCAGAAAGCTACATCCCGAGATGCAATGGCTTCACTATAGGTTTTAGGATCTTCCTCAATTGAAACAATATTGATATTGAATTTTAACTTCATCCTAGATCCTTCAACCAATATAGTTGAAATTCATCACCAAATGATTTAGCTTTTTTGCTCCACTACTCATCTTGAACTTATTCTTTCCTTTGGATGATTCACCCGTCTCAACCATGTTCACAGAGCGTTCCAGCCTGTTTCTTTTCATCATTAACCAACACCTTTTCTTGTGCTCTCAAGCCTTCTTCAATTCTGAAGTGGCTTCCAAGTTCAACCAAAGTTAACTCTCCTTTCTGGTGTTTCAGAGTGTGTTTCACATCTCTTCAGGAAGGGGGTAACTTGTCGATGATGCTTGAAACCGAGATGGATTCATCCATCTTATGTCATGTTGGGCATACTGCCTAAGAATTCGCAACAGTTCATTATACTGTTCCATGACAGGCCTTGAATCAACCATCTTGTAATTACTGAAATTACTAACAAGAAACTTCTTACTAGAAGAATATTCTGCCATGTATTTTGCTTCCAAAGTGTCCCACAGTAACTTGCAGTTTCAATATTTTGATAAACATCAAGTAGGGAATCAGACATACCATTTAGGATGTGACCAAGACAGATGTAATTGTCGTTTTCCCACTTTGTCCGCTTCCTGATTTGTTTCAGATTGCCTTCCTCCAGTATCTCTAGATTGGAGTTGTCAACGCGTACACCACTTTCAGGTTGTGAGAAGAAAGTGTATCTTCTTCTGCCATCTTCGGAAGTCCTACCCTTCGAACTTCTCCAGTTTGTCAAACTTGCTTGTTATATCCTTCATCGATCCGCTTGCCATCTTCACAGAAAATAATTTGATCTTTATTGGGGAATTTTTAGAATCCGTATGATCAGAGAGGCGTATAGTCACTCTCAGATCAAATTATTTTGGCGGTTCTACCGAATAATTCAATCGGATACAACTCTGATTTTTGGAGAATTAACAACAGTGTGCGTTTTTGTGTGGAAATTCATATGAACCAATCAGACCAAAAGACACCTTCATGAATTTCGGAGATAATTCGCAGATAACTGCCACTTGGCAGTTATTGGCGAAAATTAGCGGTTGGATTTCAAAATTCAATTTTAATTAAATTGCCGCCTTAATTTTTATCTGAAAATTTGTGAAGAATTTTTATAAAAATAATTTTTCTAAGGCATTTTCCATAAAACAATTTAATTAAAATAATTTTTTTCTAAGGCAGCTCGACCCCAGCCAGGGCTCTGCCCCTTGGACCCCGCCAGGGACGCCCTGGGACCCTACTCCCAGGGGAGCTGCCCCCGGACCCCCGCCATGGTGCGTTGCCCTCTTGGAATTATAACAACTCTAAGCGTACACTCCCACACCTCCTAACTTGTTCGATGTAATTATAATTCCTTTGGTCACCAATAATCCCCATTATACTAAAACATCTAAAACGACCACATACATCAATTTACCAACTACAAACTAAAGTAAACTTAAAAATATTAACAACAAATATTTCATTATTTTATTATTTACTAACCCTGGTATCAATGCAGCCGATTTGAAGAAGAAATACAGGAAACGAGTAAGAGAGAAATGAGTAGTGAGGTAAATGTGTGTCGAGAGAGTTATAGAGGGAGAAAGAACAAAGAGTGGATGTGTACAGAGAGAAAACGGCCCTCCCACGTCACTAGGGTTTTTAAGATGTTTTGTAAAGGCACCTTGTAAATTTTAGTGTTAAATTCACCTTGTAAATTTTAGTGGTAAACTCGGTTTTGGTCATGAGGTTAGAGAAAAATAATCTTATTCTTTTAAAAACATTTAATCATTGAGAGATAAAATGATCAAGATGCTCATTACATAACCAGTGGTCGATCTAGATTTTCTTTTTCATGAGGACGAAACGGGTCGTGTTAGAAACCGCTACTTCTACCTTTAAGTCAACATTGTAATTAACAGAAGGGTCATAGTTGAACCTTTTTTATTTTGTGATTGAGTGTGAATCGCCTGCTGTAACCTTCAGTGATGAATCCAGAGGTTTTTTTTTATAGTAGACACAAAATGGATTAGCTCAAATCTAGTCGGGTCTAAAAAGGTTTACTTAAAAAATAGTAGAGTCAAAATACAAAAATATATAAAACCATTCATATTTATTTAATTATATATTGATACGATGATTTTAATAATTATATAATAAGTGATTGATAATCTACTTAATTTCATTTAATATACTAATATATATATATATATATATATATATATATATATATATACTATAATTAAAGTCTAATACAACATTAAAAGATGTTAACTTTAGGGTTGTTTAAAAAATAATTAAACTTTGAGATTTGCTTTTATCTTACTTCTAATTAAGGAATGAAATTTGAAACTTTTGCTTTGAAAAGGTTTCTACTTGTTACACACAACTTTTTATTATTTGTATCAAGTGATGTGACATTAAAAATTCAAATTTGTGTTTTCTTTTATAACTTCCTACATATAGTGTTTTATAAAAACGAATATGGTTTTGCGATATGTTTATTTTTATCTATGTTTTGATATAAATTTTATAAAAAAACGGAGCCATATTAAATATACCATTTTATAAGTCGTTATAAAATTTTATATTCAGTTTTTATAAAATTTATATCAAAACGTAGATAAATATATGCAAATCATAAAATCGTATTCATTTTTTAATAAAATATTATTTATAGGAAGTTATAAAAGAAATAACACAAATTTAAATTTATTAATGTCTTAAATAACAAAAAGTTGGATGTAAATATTACCGACAAATATGTACTAAATTTCTTTTCATTATTATCTTCTCTTTTGTTCATCCTCATAACGTAAATTCCTCCGTTAAAACATCAAGCTTCAACTTATCCATTAATTCAAGTTATTTATCAAAATCTTCTATTTTCTTATTTTTCTATTTGTTTTGTCAACGTTAGAGATGCAACTCAAGCTTTTAGGAAGGTACTCCTTACAAAACCGGAGTATTTCACTACTTTGATGAATTTCTAAGCGGTATTATCTTGGACCTACGATGGGTCTGTGCCAACCCTGCTTTTAAAATAAATCCATCACTGTAACGAGTCGATCTAACACTTTAAAACTGTCATGAATTCACACACACATACACGTGTATATAGGGGTGATTAGTTCATTGGGAACCGAGGAACTATGGTTAAAAGATGTAAGATAACTCATAAAAGATTCATTTTTACATGAAAAAAAAATATTTCATTAAATGTATTTCGGTTTGTATATAATATATGTAAAAGTTGTTTTAATAAAAAATATACATTTCAAACAAATATAAAAACAGCTTAATAACTTAAATTCTTTTTACCAAAGTTAATTTTATATGAATGACTTCTACACATGATTATACGCAAAAGCTCCGAAAAAGTTGCAAAAATGATTTTTTTTTGCTATTTAGAAATGAACTTTTAATAAGTTTGTTAGATGTAACTAGTAGTTACTAGTTTTCTTTTGTGTTCCTCACATTGAATATATATTCACGAAAAAAAAAAAAATTATCAAAAATTCTATCAATATAATCGTCCACATCAAACACTAATTTCAAATAAACAATATAAGCCTATTCTATCAATATAATCGTCCACATCAAACATTAACCTAAAATAAACATTATAAACCTCCACTGAAAGTTCATTAAAATAAGCCTAAAAAAAGTAAAGTGAGAATAAACTACATTAATTTGTGTAGTAATAATCGATAAAAGTCAGTTACCAAGAAACGGTTCAAATTAAAATTAACTAGTAAAAATAGATATAAGTAGAAATAAATCTCCAGTAAAATAAAATATTTACTTTAGACTACTATTATTTTATTAACTAGATTACAATTTTATGTATTACATCGGTTGATAAATATAATATTATATAGTTTGTAACAAAAAAGTTATGTTTTAAAGAAAGATATGTGTTGCACACCGTTTATTATAGTAATAGAATAAGGAATAAGGTAATTTGTTAACATATAAAGTCGTCAATATATATATTTAAAATTTAAAATTTAAAATAAACATTTATGGGAGAGTTATAAATTTTGCTAAATTAATTTTTAAAACATTATTTCTTTCGACTGAGTATTAACTTTGATTTGTTAATATCACCTACAAACTTTGAAAATACCACAATATTTTAGATTTGATCCAAGTTACTTAAAACATTTTTTCTTTCAATTGAGTATTAACTTTGATTTGTTAATATCACCTACTAACTTTGAAAATAACATAATGTTTATAGATTTGATCAACTTACATACATCGATTATAATAGGGTACAAAAGTGCACGAGTATACAAAGTCTCAAACATACAAGCTTTTAAGCATAATAAAAGGGTAGATTTCGTGTGCACAACGAGAGGTTGCGGAAGCCTAGTCAATGTCGCGATCGTGCCCTCAAGAACACTATCCTCTGTAGCTCGCTGCCTCTCCACGTTCACCGGGGTATAACTCTTAGCGGCCATAGGACGCTCCATAGATGCCATACCCATCTCCATGCCGACGCGATAGATGGTGGAGGCAGTCAAAGAAACCTCTAACTTTATCAAACGTCCACGAAGACAACCAACCTCATCATCAATACGGTCCTGAAAACCATCAACATGCATAGCCACCAAATCAATACGCTCCTCAACAGTGAGGGGCATCATCGGATGTCTCATGAAAAACCCGGCTCGGGGGGAGGCAGATGGAAAGGTACTCATACCTTGAAGGTAGTCAGAGTCGTCACATCCACCATCTCGCTACTATCGGTAGCTGAAGCACTAACATTGGGTGCCCTCAAAATGCTGGCAGGCACAATCTCATCGTTCGAAGACAACTCAACCACGGGAACAATAGGAGGCTCAATCTCCACAACGTTATCGTCATCCTCAACAAGGATGACATCAACAACCTCAGGGACATCATCCACAACCAAAACATCATAATCGAGAACATCATCCTGAACCAACAGCTCACCATCAATACCGACAAACTCAATCTCAACATCACTATCAAACATCTTCGGATCGGAAGGATAATCAGTAACCTCCTTGGGTCAGAATCCTCCTCCTCGTTCAAGAGGTTCCCTGGATGATACTCCCGCAAGAAGTCGACCATGAGCACATCCTCAAGCTCAAACTCGGACAACTCCTCCTCGGAGTCAGAAATATCAATAGGATCAAAGGGTGAAGACATAACGTGACCTAGCAAACAAATGCGAACAATATATATATATATATATATAATCTTATATTTACTCTAATCATATATGTAATAATGGATGTGATGCAATGCTATGAAAATACTTCATGCAATGAAACCGATCTGTGTGAGCATCCTAGGTGTTATAGTCTAGACTCGAGAAAGAATCATAGTTCGCTATAACCACCGACTCTGATAGCAATCTGTCACACTCCGTCGAAGGCAAAAAAACAAGGTGTCACACAAAAGGTTTTCATAGAATCCGACTAACAAACATCTTTATCAATTCAATATCAAGCGGTACCACTGGTTCAAAAGTTACATCCCAAATGTAACATGTCTAACTTTAACAAACCAAATGACAACTTGTTCAAAGTTTAACAAACTCCAAAAAGACAAGTTTTAAGACCCTGGGATTTGACAAATATATCTGATACACAAACGGGATTTGACAAAAATATCCCATTGATGCATGTTAGAACTCCTAACACTTCGTGAAACCCCGTTCACTTCTTGAAAAACATAGTTAAAAACATCAACATAATGTTGGTGAGTTCACTGAACGACTCAAATGAAACCTTGACTTCTGAAAAACAATATGCGTAGTCTAAGAAATTCATGATGATCAAATCATTGTTCGGCATTAACAATAATGTATGTGCCAACATAAGCCTATAACCAAACCATGACAACAACTTTGCCTCACGCATCGTGCGCACTCAACAACGTAAAACGATTCACAAAACAATTGCGCTCTTTTGTGTTTACAGTTTTGGAGTGACCAACTAAGAGCGACAAGTGTCAACCACAATAGGTCTATTCGACTATTCCATAGTCTCGATAGACTAATGGTTACTGTTCCAAACTAAACGAGACTTCTGAGCTCACAACCCATGATAAACTTATGCACACATAATTGATACGATAGATTTCATACCCAGACTACCATACTACTTAAACTAAGCATGTAATTCCCCAAGTATAAATGTTAAAACAAGTGGGGCCATGAAAACTCACCTAGTAATCCATGCAACCTAGAAAATCAACAAACGAAACTAAGTCTACAAGTGTCCTAAACCATAAAAGACACTAAGGTCTAAATACATTTCTACTCAACATGTTTTTCACTCAACTTGCTTATACCGAATGTGATGTCAACTGTTTAACCAAAACATTTGATTTTACGACCCATTGGTGATTAATTATCCAAGTTTTCCATTATATATATATATATATGTGTATATATATATATGTATATATATATATATATTATCAAGCATAATATATATATATAATAGCACATAACTTTACAAACACAGAATCCCATTCCAAAACCTTGTTTATATATTAGCACATACTTATCATAACTTAATAAATAGTTGGAATTAATTATCCAAGTTTTCCATTATATATATATATATATGTGTGTATATATATATGTATATATCTATATATATATCATCAAGCATAATAAATATATAATAGCACATAACTTTACAAACACTAGAATCCCATTCCAAAACCTTGTTTATATATTAGCACATACTTATCATAACTTAATAAATAGTTGGAAAATAATATATCTTATATTATTCCACGCATTTGACAAACCGTTTGTTAACACAATCAGCACCACACGTATACTTATATATATATATATTCACCAAATACTTAAAATACAACATATAAATCAATTGATCATGTTAAAATACATATCAACATATATATTCATAAAATACAACCCTTATACCGTTTAATGCACCGAACATTCAATTTACATACCTACAACACATCATCAAATTCCCCAAAATAAACATATTTTATCCTAAGAAGTATAAGCATATATTTATTTACAAACAATTGCCCATCAAATTGTCATTTTCTCATAAATTCACTAAACTATAAAATAGTCGTTTTTCCAAAACATTTTTGTCCAATAATTACATACTGTTGGGCTTATAATTGAATGTTTACACATTAGTGTTACTTCTGGGCTTATTAAAGGGTTTTGGGCTTCCTAGTGCCTCATGGGCCTGGTTTGTAACTAGTGGGCTATATGATTAGTATAAATACATGTATTATGTTAATGTTTTGGGGCTAGTCAGTGATTATTGAGAAACTTGTATCAGACACTATTCTGCTTTATGCAAGTTGTTTGATTCAAAGATTGTTCTTCATTCTAATCTTTATTTCCGCAATCGATTAGTCTTATGATACCTGTTAAATCCGATTTACTGGACTTACAATTGGTATCAGAGCCTGCTGTATAATACAGGCTCTAGGTATCGCAGATCGAAGAATTGTTCAGAATTGAAAATTGTTACTGTTTATCCCGGACAACTGTTCAGAGTTGAAGATTGTTGTTCATCCCGGACACGAAGAAGATTTAAGGATTTGGATTTGGCACTGTTGTGGATTCCGAAGAACACAAAGAAGTTTCAAGTATTTGGATTGGGCACTGTTGAAGATCCTGAAGAACACGAAGGAGATCATCCATTTCGGTTTGATCCCGACCACTGTTCCTCAATATTCTCAACTACCTACTCTGAATTGCTCAGATTTCGGATGAGGAATTGTTTGTGTTTATCTGTTATAGAAATTCATATTACTGTTGCATTCAGATAAGGACTCTTATCTCTGATAAGGACTTCATTCCGGATCAAGTTCATTCCGGATCAATCTTCATTCCGGATTAAACTTCATTCCGGATTAATCTACATTCCGGATCAAGTTCTCAATTTCGGATTTTCATCTCGGAATTATTTTGGTTTCTTATCTCGGACCTGTATATCTCGGACTCATTTCGGATTTGTCTATCTCGGACCTGTTTATCTTGGACTCATTTTCGGATCACTGTTCACTATAAGAATTCCAAATTAACTTTAATTTAATTTACTTGGTAATTCTAATAAAGTTAACAATGATGAACAGTTATATGACCGCTCAAGATTTGAGCAATGCCACCTTGGCTGCATTGCAATCACAGACTCTGGCCCTTCATCAAGAATTAGATCAAGTTATTGGCACTTCAACTAAGGTGCCTCGTCTGTTATACGGAGATGAATACTATGAGTGAAAGTTCATATTTGAGCAATACTGCAAGGACAAAGAGCCTGGGGTTTGGAGATGCATTATGAACGGTCCACAAACAATCATTTATAGTACCGTTGAAGATCCAGATACAAAGATTCCAAAACCAAGTCATTTGTGGACTCCCGAAGATGTGAAAATTATTGAAGAAGATGAAAAGGCTTCAACTTGCTAACAATGGCACTCGGACCTGACATTTCTATAGATGTCAGAAATTGCAAGACAGCTAAAGAAGTGTGGAATGAATTGCCAAATCTTTATGAGGGAAACGCTGATATGAAGGCAAGCAGAGTTAATCAGCTGAATCAACAATTCAGCTCGTTTAATCACATTTATGGGAAACCATTGAGAACCAGATCAGAAGATATGTGAAGCTCGTTTCTTAGATGATTTCAGCCGAAATCACTCTTATCAACAGTGCTATGAACAGACAGCTGTTAAATTCGTTACCGAAGAGTTGGATGCTGATGTTGGAATGATCAAGAAGACGAAAAATCTGAATGATGTCACTCTCACAGAAATGATTGCAACTATTAAATCTTGTGAGATAGATAATAAGCAGAGAGACATCAATCATCAAAGCAGTCTGATGGCGGCTGATATTACAGGGCAAAATGCAGCGTTAATATCACAAAATCTTGTTTACAACCCTTTGCAAGGAAGTTCTTACACACCAAGTAGCTCAAACTTGGTGTACAGTCCTCTCGCCTCTCCGTAAAAAGGCCTAGTATGTCTATGGTGTTCAGTCTCAGACTCCCACTATGATTTCGGCGGCGCAGGTTCAGACACAATATCATGCTCAGTATCCTAACATGGTGTACAGTCCGGCTATTCCTGCTACAACTCAACAAGGCGGCATTCCTCAATCTGTTGCTCCTGCTCCTGCTTCGGCTCCTGCTCAGGTTGTGTCCAATTCTGCTTTTCTTACTAAAGAGAATGAGGAGAAACTGGCAATAGCTGCCTCAATGATTAATAGTTTAAATGCCTTTTTAGCAGGTGATCTGACATCCCCATCAATTCTTCCAACTGAAATAGATCAAATAATGGAGGAGAATTTGGACGAGATTGATGTGTCCTGGAATCTTGCAATGGCTGCTTTCCGCGTCAACAAATTTCAAAAGAAGTACGGGAGACAACCGTTGTCTAATCTGAAGACTGGATTGACAAAAGATAAGCTCAGATGCTAACCAGGACACTTTGCTCGAGATTGCAAGAAGCTCCATCTGGATTTGTTTCATCTAGAGTTGTAGACCTACAGAGTAGTGATAGACAGCTGGTGCCAGTCTCTCCTTCAATATCTGCTTCAAGTTCCCCAAGTAGCTTTGGCGGGAAATCAACAGCCTTGATGGTACAACAACATGAAGGATTCAACTGGGCAGATGCAGCAGCTCAGATGGAGACTCTAAATCTTTCTAAGAACAGCAATCACTGCATGATGGCGCAGACAACTGAGACACCTGATCTTTCGGAAACGGAAGATCTGATTCTCTGTTCAGATAGTTGTCATTTTAAATTGTCACAAATGCGCGCCCATAATTCAACTCTTGTCGCTGAATATCAACAAGCTGCATCACAGAACATCGTCTTTAAACATAAGAACAACCTTCTTATGGAAAAAGTAAAAGCTCAAAACCAAGACATAGCTCAGCTAAAGCTTGACTTGAACCAACAACAATGTTGGGTATACGACTATAAGCTAAAATTAGCTGAAAAGGACGTAGAACTTCAAGCAGTTTTAGCCAAGCTAAATTCCTTGATAGGGAAGTTTTAAGAAAATGAAATAATATTTAAAAATTTGAAACTTCCAGCAAGCTGGTCAAGACTTGTGTGATCTACAGCTTAAATATCAGAAAAATTATACAAAAGGTATTGGGTAGAATAGGGCCCCTCCACCATATAATCATAACTAAACAAGAATGCCAGAATCTGAGGCTGAATTTGAAAATGAAGAAAATATGATGTATGGTAAACCATCAGATTATCTTTCAAAACCATGGAAACCCTATTACCCAAAGTTCTCTAAGCCAACTGAACTCAAGAGGGATTTTAATTCCACACCATTTTTACACGAATCTGGTAACCATCCCTCCTGTAGTTCAGATGCCTTACAGAAAATGACGTCTCAGGACTTAGCTGTAACATCACCCACAGAGTCAAAAAGTGAAAATTCTTCTGAAACTGAAACTGATTCAGGGAACGCTACTAACGTTTCTATCTCATGTGCAGAAGAAATATTAGTTGAGGATATTACAGATGATGATCAAGAAGAATGTCTGAATTCAAATTCAGACAATTCAGCTGCTGATTATGATTTTTATAAACCTGCTTTTGACATTTTGACTCAATTTCTTGTTGAACAATTTAAATTCTTAGACAGTGTTGGTTGTGTTGATAACGTTATATTTTTAATTCTGTTTTTCATCTAATGCTGACAATAAATGTGATAATACTTGTGATGAAAACATAAATTTTGCTACAGGTACAACACCGACAGATGATACGGTTTTCTCAGTTCCTACTGAAGAGACTGGAATTTCTTCTCAGGAAGTACCATCTGTTGATGCTAATCTCAGGGTTGACAGTGAGGAAACCAACCAAACAACTAAACCTGTGAAGAATGACACTGGTATAGTACTAGAAGAATCGGGCGAATCAGCTTCTTCAACCAAGAACGATGGACTGATTCTAAAATGACAGAAAATGAGCATTCTCGTCATGCTGATTCAGATAAAAATTTTGAAACTGACTCTGAATCGGAATCTCAAATTTTCAAAATCTAGAGATTCCTCATGTTTTAATGCTTCATGCTCATCTTCTAGCAATTCGAAAGGGATGTCTTGGCTGAATCACCCTTCTCTTATGCAGAATCTGCCACGCAAAATGGTTTAAAAACTAATAATAAGAATCAGAGAACACGTAGATCTAAAAAAGAAAACCAAACAGCATCTCAGACAAATGAAAAGGCAGTTGCTGAGTCAGTTCCTCATTCTGAGAAATTGACTTAGCAGCCCCAAACTGAATATGTTAAACGACAAGCTGAACAGAAATCAGTTAAATTTGTGCCTAAGTCTACCAACTCCAAATTGTCTAATTCAAATCATAAACCTTAAAGTGTGCTGATGGTTGTGCGCAGGCTACAGCCAAGACCAAACCCTTGCACCAGCCATCAGTACTAGAAAGCAAGAAACTGACAGACAAATTGCCTAGAATTTTCCAAGCTGAACGGACTGTTTTCTTCCAGAAGAGGCAGACCTCTTTCAACTGTGGATTTCCAGGGCATATTGCACGAAAATTGTCAAAAAGGATTTATACCTTTCAAAGCATTATTCTAAAATATCATAAAGCTATGCCTAATTGCCTATATCAGGCTCGATTTGCTACAGCTAGGCCTCTATAGACTGGACATTGGTCAAGAGACAAACTCACAAATCTCTAAGACCTTCAGGTTCTCTGAATCATTCTAGCACTCCAAAATTTGTGCAGAAGTCTGACTCACTAACCTGGAGGCCTAAAAACTTGACCAAGGTCCAGTCTCCTGCCCCAAAATCAGACAAATCAAAAGCATCATCGACCTCATCCTCAACTAATTTAATTTTCGTGAGGTTACCTATGTTGATACACATGACATACCTCAGATCGTCAATGGCCTGGGTTGCAGCTTCTAACTAAACCTATTGAATGGTTGGAACAGCTCTGGCGAACTCTAGTCAGACTCTGGTATATTGACAGTGGTTGTTCCAAGCACATGACAGGGACATCTCGCAGTTGAATGACAGTCAGTTTTTCGATGGCGGGTTTGTCTCCTTCGCAGGTGGTGAAACAGGAAGATCACTATGAAAGGAACATATGCAATGGAGCTCTCAGTTTCAAGAATGTGAATTATGTTCCAGAGTTGAAGCATAGTCTTTTGAGTGTGTCACAGCTCTGTGATAATCATTTGGATGTTCTCTTTACCAAAAAGGGTGTTATGTACTGAAACCAGGCCTCATCATTCTGGATGAATGGATTCTTCTCAAAGCGGCACGAAAAGAAAATGCATATGTCATCGACATGAACAAAGCTCCAACTGACAAGCTTACTTGCTTGCTCCTCGCGATTGTGAGCACAACGCAATGTTATGGCATAGTCGCCTCAGACATATCAACATGAAGAACTTAATTAGACTTGCAAAAGGTGGTTTAGTCAGAGATCTACCAATTCGGGACTTTATGCAGATTGAAAAGTGTGAATCATGTGCACGTGGGAAACAACATCGACAGGCGCACAAGTCTAAACCGCACCTTCCACGTCTCAAGTCTTAGACTTGCTTCATATGGATCTTTTTGGCCCGACATATATTCTGAGCATTGGCGGGAAGGCATATTGTCGGTTATTATTGATAACTACTCACGATTCACTTAGGTCTACTTTCTGGCACAAAAGAGTGAAACCGCTGAGTTAGTTAAACTGTTCATCACACTTATGGAAAACCAGGCAATCACCATCGTGAAGGCTATTCGTTGTGATAATGAAACAGCGTTTAAGAACACTATAGAAAACCAGGCAGACACCACCGTGAAGGCTATTGTTGTGATAATGAAACAGAGTTTAAGAACGCTACCTTGAATTCTTTCTGATCCTCCAAGGGTATTGATCGACAGTTCAGTGCAGCCAGAACTCCTCAACAAAATGGGGTTGCAGAACAGAGAAATCGAACACTGATTGAAGCTGCACGTACTATGTTGGTCGAATCCGAACTACCTCACATTTTCTGGGCAGAAGTAGTCAATACCGCCTGTTATGTTCAGAATCATGTCCTGATCAACAAAAGGCACATGAAAACGCCATATGAAGTGGTTGAGGTCGCAAACCTTCGGTCAAGCATTTCCGTAAGTTCAGATGCCCTTGTGTTCTTCTGCTCATGGATGCTAAGGGAAAATTTGAATCACCGGGGATTCATGCATTTTCGTCGGATATTGTAAAAATACTTCCTATACTTCCTATGATGTCTATAACAAGATCAAGAAAATGGTAGTTGAAACCTACAATGTGGGTTGGCTGGAGGAGAATCCAATGAGGCACGCTTTGGTCCTGACTAGCTCTATGATTATTCCTCTCTTTTAAATATGTTGATGTCCCATCTAAGTGACTGCAGGTACAGGAAAACCTTCTGACCTTCCAATGATGCCTATCTTAATGAGGATGATGCCGATGCTGAACAGCTGCAAGAGTCTTTTAAGCAGCTGAGTGTGGATCCACCTGGATTCAATGAAGCTATATCTACACCTTCACAAGTATCGCAGAATCAGGAAATGGCTTCTGAACAGATTCCTCAGGACGGTTCCCATGAAGTTAGGCTCCAAACACAGAACCTCATGTGACAAATGAAGGGCCTACTCCTCCTGATGTCTTAGACTCATCCTGTTTCCTGAGTCTACACCACCAGACTGTTCTGTTGATTCATCAGTTAATACTCCACTGGTGCAACTTATGAGGGGGATCATCTGGAGTTTATACTAGGTTTTATAAAATATAAATTTTATATCCAAATTGCATTCCAAGTAATAATATGTATATTTTCCAACAAAATTTATTAAGACTTGGGTTTGTATAAAATCCATTCACATTGAATAGAATGATAGATTTTCTATAACATATATTTATATATTTTGAAATCCATAGAATATGAAAATACCATTTTCAATCAATAATCCACTAAGTCTTATATTTATCATTAAAATAACCATATAATTCCTTGATGATCATCTAACACAACACCATATTTGGTGATTTTCATGCATAAATGTGTACTTTAACAAACCAATTTCAACACTTTTAATATATATATATTATATGCATCTACATGCATGTTTCATGATCAAATTATTAACAATCAAGTTTCACCATCAAACATATCCTTTTTAGGATTTTCTTTTACTTTCAAGAACACAATTTCACCATATCCTATACACATATCAACATTCATGATTTAGTGAAATTTACCACATAAGAACAAACACATACACATACATGTGCTTCTAACATACATGAACTTACAGACACACACACACAACATATCCCGGCTCACACACGCACATCTAATCATCCATACACTTTCATTTTAGCACTTGTTTAGCTTGTTAAAAAACACAATTAACATCTCATTTGGTGTACCATCTTGCCCAATATAGACAAAATTACAAGATAAACAAGAATGAGATTAGACTTTTACCACTAGAAAAGCTAGGGAAGATTTCACAAGTATGGATGACGGAGTTTTTCTTGGGTTTTGAGGTATAGCCCCTTCCAAGACTTCAATTATACCTCAAAATAAGTTTATTCTAAGATTCGATTACCTGTGTTGTTGTTTGAAGTGGAGGATGGTGGATGGGGGTGTTAGGGCGTAAGTTTGAGAGAAGATTAAAAAAGATGGTGTCTTGCAAGGTTTTTATGTGTAAATGTAACAATATAAGGCTTATAAAATTGTCCTTCCAACATGCACTAATTACATCTCAATTACCAAGTGTGAGCATGCATAATATGGATACATGAACAAGTTTCACAAATATCTAGATTGGGGTTTTTGGCCAAAATATATGCTTGGGAGGCAAGGATGTCAAAAATATTCATATAATTATATAAAACACATCCCCTAAAGATCACAATCTAGTTTGATTTGATTGAAATGGTGGTTTATTCATCTAATTAGCGCATAATTAACACTAGACACAAGTTAATGACACAATTACACATAGATCGATGAAAAAAGATATGTATTGGCGTTAATTTCAAACAAAATTAACAAATACACGAGAAACTCGGAAATATTAATATATTTATCTTATGTATTTATCTATTTTCACACCAGAGCACCTACTAATGTCATTGGTTTAGTATTCTAGGCATATTGGAACAATACTAGTTAATAAAAGTTTACCGGATAATCTCAACATTTGTTTCGTACCATTGCAGATAAGACAAGATATAATGATTACCAAATGTAAACCCATGCATTTTCCCAGACTTTGCTAGACTTTATGGACTCAATTAGTAATAATAAGTCTAAATGCACACAATTAACATATTACCGTATGATTAGAAGATACGGATTAACCTAGGAATGTGTCGGATATCACATTTTCCACATGTAGAAGAATTCTTCTCGAAATTTGGATCGAGTCGTCCTTGACAGGAGTCTTCTCAAACAAGTGGGGATACTTAGCTTTCATTTGATCCTCACGTTCCCAAGTAAATTCAGGTCCGCACTTAGATGAAGCACGGTTATTCTATGTCAGTTGTGAACTTTCACCAATTTGATACGACTTCTTCTGGGCTTTTGGATTTTCCAATCCATCAATTCCATCGGCTTCTATACAAATCTTCTCGGGAGGAATACATGAAACACAAGTTATTCTATGTCAATTATGAACAAAAAATAAATGAAACACAAGTTAATCTTGTAGTTATTTACACGAGTTGTCACGAAAACCTCCATGATCCAAAACAATTTCATTATATTTGTAAGTGTTATTATTTCAGCATTTACAAAGGGTCTCCTGAATGGATTTCTAATGTTGTTGTTGGGGTAGAGTTGGAGGAACATATCAATTCACTGGCAATCTTCGACTCTTACCTTTGTAAGCATGGCTTCCTTAGCAACCTCACCTGCGTCGGTGGCTTCTCCTTCTAAAGGCGGGCTTAGTAAGAGGGTATAGGGGTCACTCATGGGGTGTGGGTGACCCCCATGAAAGTTTTGACACCAACCCCATGGATTTACGATACTGACCCTCATGAAATTTGGAGTCGGACACTTGAGAAAAACTAAATTAGAAATTTATATATTTACATATACAAATAATTAATTCCGATTAAACACAACTAATAATATGAAGCCGGCCACAACTAAGTAAAAGCAAATTTAAAACAATAAACTTATAAAGCAAATAGGTTTTGAAGCTCACAACTAAGTGTAACCCATTTGTGAAGGAGTAGAAAATGGTTTCCTATGAATATTTTATCTCTAAATGTTCGTGGTGTCGGGAGAGGTCGAAAACTCTAGTGGGTACATGGGTTAAAGACCAGCAATGGAATAATTTTTTTAGGTTTGCTGTAAACAAAGCTTAGGGATTCCGATAACTTCGGTTTCAGCTCGCTATGGGACTAGTCTAGATTTAACGTTGCTACGATAAATTCTGAAGGACAATCAGGGGGCTTGCGTCCATCTTGGATCCGTCAGTTTTCTCCTACGATCAGGTTATGAAGGCCAGGTATTTTATTTGCATGTGTGGTATTATCATTTAAACATGTAGTCATAGAACATTGTGAATATATAGCTTCAAACGATTTGGGGTCTAGAAGAGGCTTTGGGGGAACTATTGGGTTTGAGGAACTCAGTTTAGGTTTGTGGGTTTTTTTGGGCGATTTTAATGACGTACGCAATCCGGAGGAGAGGCTCAATTCGGAATTCATTGCGTCAAATGCGGGTGCATTTAATGACTTTATCCTCTCCGTTGCGTTGCACGAGATAGTTATGGGGGCTAAATTTACATATATGAATGAAATGGGGTATAAACTGAGCAAGATTGATCCATTTTTAGTTTACATTGGGTTCATGTAGAATTGGTCGGTGGCCTCAATCCTTGCCCTTGATAGAGGGTACTCGGACACTACGTTGTTATTAACAGCGGTCCGTTCAGACTATGGCCATATCCCGTTTAGATTTTATAACTCATGGTTTAATATGCAGGGGTTTGTTGAGTTTGTGATTGACAGGCGTGAGCGATTCAGGTTTCTTGGTCCAGCCGATTTAGCTTTGGCAACAAAGCTAAGATGGCTAAAAATTTGATCAAAGATTTGGTTAAGGAGGAGAAACGACGAACATATGGATTATATTCCTCCTAGAAATACCTGGATTGAAGCATTGGAAAAATTGGCGGAAGAAAGGGCCCTGGACCAGACAGAGTTGGATGAACGGATATAGTTTAAGCAATATCTACCGGAGATGGTTCACATGAAAATGCTCGATACAAGACATAAATCAAGGAGTAGATGGGCATTAGAAGGGGATGAAAACACCGGGTTTTTTCACAGCATTGTTAACGCGAATATTCGCTCAAACTGTATACATGGAATCAAACCCAATAATCGTGAAACAATACTTTTTCGAATTCTTCAAAAGTTTCTTTACGGAGCCAATGCCGACTAGACCGACCATAGAGTGCCCAAACTTAAAATCTCTAACGTAGACAAAGTAGAGAATCTGATTAGATCTTTCTTGAGCAAGAAATCAAGGACGTTGTCTGGGAATGTGATGATGACAGGGCTTTGGGCACGAATGGGTTTAACTTCAAATTCATAAAATGTTGGAATTGGTTTTAAAAAGATTTTATTAGTTTATTTAATGAATTTTTTGTGAGCTTGCAAATTAACAGGAGCTGCACCTCGTCCTTTATTGTGCTAATTCCGAAGGTGACAGACCTAATGACGCCTTCTTACTTCCGGCCAATAAGCCTCATTGAATGCACAAATAAAGTTATATCCAAAGTTCTAGCGAGCAGGCTCAAAAGCGTCACTGGGAAGCTCATCTCTGAAGAGCAGTCAACTTTCATTGAAGGTAGAAGCATAACTGACGGGCCTCTTATTCTTAATAATTTCATTGCTTTGATAAAATATGCGAAAAGGTAGGGTATATATTCAAGGTGGACTTGGCGTATGACTCATTAAACTGGGATTTTCTGAATTCCATTATGGAACAAATGAATTTCCCAGTTAGGTGGCGTCGGTGGATTATGGCAAGTATTAAGGTCGGGTAGGCAATCAGTGCTAGTTAACGGGTCATCAATGATGGAGTTTGAGTGTTCTAGGGAGCTCTGACAAGGAGACACGTTGTCACCATTCCTATTTGTGATTGCCATGGAAGCTTTGACAAGGATTATGAAGAAAGCATCTTCAATAGGTTTGTTTAAGGGTGTTCGGTGCAGTAGAGGGCCGACCCTTACAAACTTTCTATACGCTGACGATGTGATTTTCTTGGGGAATGGACAAATATGAACGCCTTAAACCTGTCTAGGATCTTGAGGTGTTTTTTTGGCGTCTAGCTTAAAGGTTAATTTATCAAAATGAAGCATTTTTGGGGTTGGGTTGGGTGAACAGGAGGACTTAAACATAGCTAACACTCTACATTGTAGGGCAGGGTAGTTTCCTTTCAAATATCTTGGTTTGCAGGTGGGTGCCAACATGAACATGGTGAAGAATTGGAAACTAGTTATGAACTTATTCAACTCCAGGTCATCAATATGCAAGGTCAAGAAGCTATCTTTCGAGGGAAGAAAAACGTTGTTGAGATGATTTTGAGTTCACTCTCAACATAGTTTTTCTCATTGTACAAGGTGCTGATTGAAGTGTTGAATGATCTCGAAGTTATCAGAAGAATTTTCTTTTGGGGTGGGTCGGAGGAAGACACAAAAATGAATTGGATGGCATGGGATAATGTGATTGGGCCAACTGAGTATGGGGGGTTGGGTGCCCTTAGGGACGCTAACTTGTCGATGTTAGAAAATCATGGTGGAGGTTTAAGATAGAGGAACATGGACTATTGAGGAAAGTAATATGCTATAAAGTCTAAATCTCCTAAAAAGTGTGCAAAGTCATATTAACACCATAATTTTAGCACAAAAACACACCCAAAATCAACAAATACCTAAAGCAATCCATAAAAAACTCACCCAAAATAACAAATACCAGAGTGAAGATTACTAAAACACAGTATTCAAACCCTAGCAATTCATAAAAAACTCCAAACACACCATCATATAACTATAATATGAATATAAAACACAACATGATAATCAATTTAAAACACATAATGTTAGTCATTGGATAATCAGAGTCTTATCATCCAAAACACAAAACAAAGCCTACATATATGGTGCTTATGTAATCTTTATTATGTTATTTGTAGGTTTGGGTGTGTTTTATGGTTGCCATTATGGTGTTTTTTACTTATTACACATTTTAGGAAATTTAGACCTTGTAGCAAACTCCTCCCTGGAATTATATACCAATGAAGATTTCTTTAGCATGGCCATGGAAGCAAATCAATAGTATCTCAGGCTTTTTATTGGAGAGAGTCGTGGATTTATCTAAATCGATCCGGGACAAGTGGGTAACGGGTTGGGAATTGAGTTTTGGGGAGATATTTGGATCGGCTGATACCTTTATATGTTTCTTTCCCTAGTTTATTTGACTTCGAAAAAATAAATGTTGTTGGGTGGCAGAGAGAATTCGAATGGAGATGGGCAGGGCGGTGTGCACATGGGACTAGAAGCGGCCTTTGGCGAGTAGCAAAGAACAGAGTGAATTGTAAACTTTATCGGCATTGATACAAAACATTTTCCTTACGGGTTTGTCTGATAGGTGGACTTGGAATAAAAACACACTGGTAATTTTTCTATGAAAAGCATAAAAGAGAATGACTACCGACAAGGGTTGGAACAATTACGTGACTCGTTGGAATAATTGGACTCTGAAAAAGGTTGGGATTGTTGCTTGGAGAGCGGTGGGAGAATGACTGCCGATAAGGGTTGCGCTTTCAAAAAGAGGGATACCAGTGCAACATTGGAGTGTGTGTTTTGTGGTGACTATCTAGAGACTTGTGATCACATCTTTACAGCGTGCGGGTTGGCTAAGATGGTTTGGGCGGCTGTCTTTCAGTGGTGTAGACTCCCACCTCAAATCATTTCCAGCCTCCACGACCTTATTGATGACCAGTCTTTTGTTGGAAGGTCGGTTAAAAAGAAGAAAGCGTTTCATGCCATAGTACTCGTATATGGAGCATTTGGAAGTCTAGAAACAAGTCCATTTTTAGGGGTCGTCAAGCGTTGGCTGGAAAGATAGTTGAAGAGGTCAAGAACATGAGTTTCCTTTGGATTAAAGCGGCGGTGAGAGATCAAACGATGATGCGGGAAGACTGGTGCAGATTTGACATATTCAGAGACGACAGCGGGTAACATTTTTTGGGCCGGGTTTTGGCTTGTTTTCAGCCTTCGTTCTATTTTGTCAAGTTATTATTCCTTTTTTCTGGTGTAGCTTATGTATTATCTTGGTGGATGTAAGTTTGGTGCTAGCTAGCGCCTTGCTAGATTTTGAATAAATTTTTTTGTTGGTCGTTAAAAATGTGTAACCCATTTGTTTAATTGTTTAAACATTTAACCTGAATAAAAAAACAAACCCAAACACGACACTGAAAATGAAACAGGGAAGGAACAATTCACAATTGGAAACGAATCAACGACCCTCTGCGCGATGTTTTGTGGATCGCCGATTCGCATGTTTGTCAATCGCCACTCTATCCTATAGCTTACCTGAAGAGTGAAGCCTGAATCGGGGTTCGGCGATCATCCTGAATCGGGTTCGGGATCATCTGATCGAGTTTGTGATCACCAATCCGCCTGTTTAGCATGATCGCCGAACCCCAAATTCAGGCTTCACTCTTCAGGTAAGCTATAGGATAGTAGGTTTTGGAAATTTGGTTTTATAATTTTAATGATTTAGACAAGTTTATTTTATTAACTTTATGAACGTACTATGATCAATGATTATATCAACTATCCAAGATTAACTTTATTTAACTTTGATTTTCCTTGATTTAGACATTTAATTTTGTTTAAGGTTTAGTTCTGATAAATTGTTGTTTATTAGTTGATGAATCATCTGATTGAATCTTATAATGAAACGATTTCTCGAAACAAAAATGTCAAAGAATTTATACTTTAGCTTTTTTATATATGACAGTGACCCAATCTGACCTAAATAATTTATATATAACGATAGTAACTGCTTTAAAAGTTTACAACCCAATAAAAAAATCACGAGTCCATCACTGCTCCTTCATGCCTTCATCATCCAAATTTTCAGTTTGCAAGAAGATGGTTTGTGTGGGTTAGCTGATCAGACCAGTCCAGTTCCGATAGTGTTTATGGCCATCAGAATAGCCAGCAAAGCAAATGAGGGGAATGGGGTGGGGAGGTGTAAAGAAGATGAACAACATCATCGATGGTAAGTAAGAGGGGTTGTAAGTGTTTCAGGGTCCCATCATTGGATTTAATTTTAACATAAAATTGTAAAGTGTGTCTCAACTTTTGTTTGTTTTCTTTTTCCTTTTTTATAGAATATGAAGGTCAATCCACATAAACTATACATGTAATCACCTCGTAATCTTATAATTACAAAAATACACGTCTAACTTTAATAATTGAATTCTATCTATAAACACCTTTTCAATTTAGCTATTAAAAATTCAACTAACAAATTGTAGTGTTTATTAAATTTAATAATTTAACTTTAACAACTATTGAAGGATAGGCTTTACCTAAATAAAATAGATAAATTGTCCTCACAAAACAACTTTATAAATACTTCTTAAACTAACTTAATTCTTCTAAAATGGAGTAAAATGTCATTTTCATTTTCATCCTTAAGATTTGGTCACTTTTGCGACTATCGATCAAAAGGTTTTTTCCGGACTGATCTTCAAACTTTTCAAATCTTGTCATTTTCATCCAACTAACTAACCCCGTCTAAATTGTGCCGTTTAGTTAAGTCAGGGGCAATTTCGTCATTTTATTCATCTGTTTATTTTATTATTTTTATACCCTTAAATTAAAAAAAACATCTTTGATAAACAAAACAAAATAAGAGTATATTGCCATATCGGTGACCTCAACCGACCAACACCATCCTTTTCTCCGGTGACACCATCAGCCACCAATATACACCGACAAAAAAATCACTACAATCATAAAATACAACATGGATGATCTTCTAATTGATTTCACCTCTCGACTTTCTCTCCCTTAAATTTCCGACCGTGTTGCTAAAAAATACTGGGCACATTCATCATCAACAAATACTATATTCAAAATACTAAGGCAGATCAAAACAAGATCTGTAAACTAGGAGTTTTGAAGAACATGGGCCTTTTGGTTCTTAAAGATCCAAAAACCAGTCCTTCGGTTGAACTAGTGGATTGAATCTTATGTTAGGAAGAGAACCTACAAACCAATAAAAGCGTTAGACTCGTCGCAGAGGTGAGAGGACCACTCTGCGACCATCTCTAGCGAGGATAAGTATTCAAAGTAGAGAGAGAAAGTAAGATCTCAGAAAAACGTACTTCAAGTGTACTTGGATGTGAGCAGTGAGTATTTATACCCTTAGATTGAGATGATGTCAGCGAATGGTCCGGACCAATCTCTATCTGGACGATAGGTCGGTTGCTCCGGAGTGGAGTGCCCAGATATCATTGGTACCGGTTAACCACCTTTTATGGTCCAGTAGGACGGACCATTTGGTTCGGTGTTACTATGTAAGCTCTTCAGTTATGGTGCTCCAATTTCTCCATTTTTACAAGGACTTTATCATCTCCCTTGTGCAAGAAACGATGCTCCAATTTTACGGGTTTTGGTTTTTCTAGATTGATAAGGAAACAACAATCCATTTATTTGATCTGAAATTGGACCAACTCCATAAGCAAGAATCCTTTTGAACATCGAACTAGACATCGCTTATGAACGCAGTCCTTCAGGTTCGATTTTTATTTTAACTCTGACGACGCATAGTAAACAAAACCAAAAGAATCGCTTCTGGATTCCTATGTTTACTATCAATATATCATTTTTCTGGCTCCCCATTTGTCTGACCACTCTTCGAGCAAGACCATATGTAGTGGGCGATAGTGATGGACAATGGCGATGGAGTGGTGGTGGCTGGAGATTATTAATGTGGTGGAGGAGACACAGAAAGGGAGTGGTGTGGGGTGGGATAGGTTGGGTTTTATTTATATTTGAGAAGGAAAGGGAGTGGGGCTAAGGAAAGGAAAAGGGTGGATATTGCAATGGTTGTGGCTGTCGATGATGGAGTTGGCTGTTGGTAGCAGGAGAGGGTGAGAGAGGGAGAGAGTGGGGTGGTTGTATATATGTATATATTATTAATTTAAGGTTATACAAATAATAAAATAAGCAAATGAATAAAAGGATAGCATTGCCCCCGACTTAACCCTATAATATGGACGGGGTTAGTCGGTCAGAGGAAAAGGCTAACATTTGAACAGTCCGAAGACCCAAGTGCGGGAAAGACCTTTTGGACGAAAGTTGCAGTAACGGCCAAACCTCAAAAACGAAAGTTACATTTTACTCAAAGTTTTTCACAAATAGCTTTTGCTTTTCAATGAACTTAAAAAATTCGCAAAAAATATGATTTTAACAATCACAAGGTCAGGATTAATCTTACATAGAAAATGTTTACAGAGTAACAACTTTAAAAAAATATTTCAGCAATCACATACTAAGTGAAAGTTAACCTAGTTACCTTTTGCTGACTTGAACCGTGTATGTGATAGAAAGTCAAAGTTTTGATGAATGTAGCAAAAAAAAGTCAAAGAACGTTGACTACTTATGTGACACTCCACGTCATAAAAAATTGAATTGTCTTAACTTTTGCTAGTTTGTTTGTTGAAGGAAAAGTTGTTCAAAGTTGAGACTCTTGGTAAAAATCTATCAGGTTAGGATTAGTCTTGACCAATAAGTAAAAGTTGACAAATCTAATTTCCATAAATTAAATCGTAATAACCATTAATACATCTTCGAGTAACCAACCACTTTCCCTACTTAAGAATTAATTACAAAGCCTCTCAACGCAAGAATATCATATAAACTAAAAGGAATATTCCACTTCCATGGGAAATTTTCAAACATTTTAACAAGAGTAAATTGTTATTTTTGTTCTTGTAGTTTGGTCAGTTTTGTCGATTCCATCAAAAGGGTTTTTCCGCATCTAGGCACTGAGGTTTCAAAATCTTGTGACTTGGATTTTTATCCAATTGTTAACTCCATCCATTTGTTATCATGAAATGAAAGCCATTTTTGTCCTCTAAAACATATTTGTAAAATACTAACGAACGGGTGAGGAAATCACTTAACTCACACAATCAGCAAGAATTCAAGAACCATACCATCATTTCTGTTCAAACCACCTCACCACGACATGCGCAATTGGAATCAACTTTCGAATTACCGAAGGACCTAGACCTGGTATCAGATTCATTATATGAGCCTTTTGGAAGCTTCGAAGATATCGGATTTGAGGAAGATTTGTTTTCTACTTACATGAACATTGAGAATATGGATCTTACGTGAATCATCATGGTGGTGGCGTTTTCGACAACAGTTAGATCAACTACTTCCTGGTGATGGTGGAGCTTAGAAAAAGGTGGATTAAAAGGCGGTGAGCACCAAGGAATGGTCAGAGAGCAATGTCTCTATACTGACGTGTAATACATTCCATACTTGTTAGTAGCATCATTAGTCTTGGGGAAACCACCAAGGAGGATGTAAAGTGTCAATGAAACATGAGCACTTACGGATATATGAGGTTAATGGAAGACTTCTCATGAAGCCATAAAGCGACGCAAACAAGACTCAATCACCTAAGAAAAATCTGGATGACAAAAGTGTTCCCACGGTTCACTTGGGCACATAACCTGGCTCAAAAGCCCACCGCATGTATTGTAGGTACTGTGTTCACTTAAAATATAATTACAAAATATATAATAACGAGACTCTCGTTATTCATAGGAAATATCTTAGTACAATACCGGTTGCAATAACTAAATAAAAAGAATATAAAATATAATTATATCTATACCAATCTTGATTCAAGCCGTATCTCTGGTGGGTCCTTCACGCACACTTGATAGCATCCTAGACTCAAGTATTCATCATCTTGAGTCTTGAAAATACTCCTTGACTGCAACAAAGAGCACGCTAAAACGTTAACGATTTTGGTTGAGGTACGTGTTCAACACGCTTTCCTTAAAACATATTTCGCGCCTCTACTAAGGACGACGCGACTGTTTCCCAGGGTATAACAGCCGAAGCAGTATGTACTGTCGAAGATGGCTCACGCGCTCGAGGTTACACCGGTAATTGTAGTGTTTGAATTTATGGAACAAATAAGGATGTGATGGTAGTGGAAAACAAGTAGAGATTCCTACTCTCTCTAGTTGGTCTTCAAGTGTTCATCCTTCTTCTAATATGTTTATTACCAAGCAATACAATATTCTTATAGTCACAAAAAGAAGCACATAGCCTACTAATTGTACAAGCGTTAAGGATAAAAGTTTTCACTTAATTAGAGACTTAAAAACTCTAATAAAACTAATTAAATATCATCAAGAAGCTCTACTCAAGAGTTTCTCTTTTATTCACCACATGAAGATTCTAATTAATATTTATAATTTCATTAAATTATAAATATATTAATATTCATTCATCAAATTTCCAACAATCCCCCACATGAACGGAGATCGTTCAAAACACATAAAATTTCCAATGGAACCTCGACAGTTGAGTTTTGCATACGATAGGTAGGTGTTACTTTTTGAACCTCGCTCATGAAATGCACTTAGCCCACTAGCTCTGAGTAGACATCGATGTCTTTGAACTCGTCTGTGATTGTGTAGACGACAATACACTTCACACAAGACTCTCTTAGCCGGGTCATCTCCTCATAGTCGTGTCCAATAATGGTCGTGGAACATTTTCCTGGTTCTGCGAGAGCTCTAGGAACTGTGCCCTCAATTCCATTCGAAGCGACCCTACTTCTCTCTAACATAGGTGATTCTCCTTAGATCATTAAAAGCATTGTGGTTATCGTGATTTATCCAAATCATTTACCACATATTATGCTTAGCCTCACTCTTTGTCACTGAATATCATAGGAATAGACTATGATGTATTTAAACACCCTTTTATACTTTGGGGGTATGTATAACCATATATACTAGCTTATGCATATCATTTATGCCCCCACAGTAACCACCCTTAGGCATATGAGTTAGTTGGCCTATTGAACTTAGATCTTGGGATCTCTAGTCAACTAAGTTAGGTTTCCTTCACATACCCTTTTTCATAGGCTTTAGTCTCATTCCACAACTTGATCTCTAATAAACCCACAGGTTGTTGGATCCATAACATTATCTTTGACTTTGTCTAGTCACAACAAATAACTTTACTTATTTGAGATCAGTTGTCTTGATGTATTCTTAACTCGCAAGTTAATTTTGCCTATTGTCAACTTCGAATATTGTAACCTCAGTGGCCATCTGAATCTGGTTATAATATATGTCTTTCTAAGATACGCGTATCATTTAAGGCAAACACATCTCCATTATGCACTACGACCTTTGTGTCCTCCACTTAGTCGTCTGTTTGCAATGTTAGATTGGATTACAAAATCCTTATTGCCAAAATTTTATGTTACAAATGCAAGACACCCCCACATTTAAGTGTTTTGTTTTTCTTAAATGGATCCTCCCCCATATTTGTTGCCATTTGATCAACATTTCTGTAACTTCACTTATGACGACATTTATACACATATGGTTGAACAAGATCAACCTCATTATATCAATGAATTCAACTCATATTGCATTAGCTTAATAAGCTTCTGAGCTGACCAAAACAACACATGTCATTGTCATAAGTTTGTCACCAACTTAGAATAATTCTAATTTAACATCTAGAATAAGCCTAGACAATGAGTTCTCCTCATTAGCTTTTCGAACAAATTATTCAAAAGTTACATGTCTTTTCCTTATAATGAATGAAAATTCTCCCTCAACTTTGTCTATACACAAATTCTTTTTGTGTTCATACACATTTGAATGTTTAGATTAATTGGTCTCCGTTAAGACCCATAATTAACCAAGTACTAATCTAGCATGCTTTAGACTAAAATACTTTAGCATGTGAACAGAAGATGCATCATTCGATTCTTCACTGCCCCAAAGATACAACATTCATCCCGTTTTAAGACAAAATAATGCGACTTATTCACAATCCTAAAACATCAATATTTAGAAAGGTCTCACAAATTATTGTATATAGCACATAGCTAAATTTTATCATTCAATTAAGGAACATAACTTGTTTACCTTTGAGCTCCAACGTTTTACCATTGACTCATAAGTACATAAACATAAGTCTTAATCCATGTCACTTGGTGAACATACTCATCATCAACAAGATGAATGTTCCTGGTCTACAATCACTATTGTGTGGAAGATAGAGTCAATTAGATCCACACTCAACAACATGGCATTCATAATTTTGCTATAAGTGATTTGCACACATCTATTGTTATCCATTAGGATATATGTATTTTTAGGATACTCTCCCAAACGAATGTAAAAATTTCCATATTCAAGTGGTAGGCGCATCTACGTATAAATCTCGCAAGATTTATTACAGGTAAACAATAACATATAGTACTTTTACTTTCATATGTTAGAATTCACACTTGTGAATTTTCCAACGACTTCTAACGAAGTATTTCGAAATGAATCTCGTTTGTGTATTTTATCTCAATACACTCACTACTTACTCGTGATGTGGTTACAGATTTGATGTCTCGTCTTTGACTTTAAGTCAATGCAACAACTCTGAAGTTGTTTATATCTAGGTATTTTCATGTACTATCCATTTAAAACCATATTCTTTTAAATAATGTATAATTGACGTTACAATTATTTTTCACAAATATAATTTATACTTCACAAACATTAGTGATTTGTTTCTTTGTAAAAATTGCAGGTGTTATCCAAAGATATTGAACAGAAAACAATAAAATACATTTGAAATTAAATCATAAGTGCCAAACACTTTTGAAATTTAATCAGTAGCATAGACGATATGTAGACATCAAATATCAAAGTGCTTTTATCTTCAACACCTAATAATCTGAACAAAATCTTTGCAAAGATATCGTCCCATAGCATGTCTTAAGGTACTCCCTTAATAAAACTCCATGCACTCGTAAGTACAAGTTTCTCATTTCATCTTGAAACTATAAACTTGGACAATGATACTTAAAACAACACCAATTTGTTACAAAGACTACTTTTAACCAGTATACTTATACAATTAAATTTGTTTACCACACATCAAGTTGTTTTCCACCAAATAATATCATGAGATTATTACTTTGTTCGCCATATGCTACTTCTGTCAAGAGTAGCAAACCATTTAAATTATCAATGTTATGCAAAACTTTGTTTTAAAAATTATTCTAAAACATTTCCTTAGTTTTGCAATACTATATTAATAATATCAATTAGGGTTTATAAAAACATAAATCAAAACCCAAAATATCAAATGGTTTTATATTGTCTAGTCTTACTAAGCATGTATTAAATGTTTTCTAACATGCATGTTAGAAAAAAATGTTTATATCGGATACATTATAGAATCGAACTCTTATATAAAACGTTTTCCAAGGATAAAGTTTCTGCAATAAACTATTTCTCATCGTTTTTAATCACACATAGGCAATTAAATGTTTACAATATCTAACCTTGTATTTGTGATACACTTTTTATAACACTCGTGTTAGAAAATTTAAGTCATTTTATATATATATATAACATGACCATTTAGATTTGGAAATCACAAATTAAAGTTGGTTATAAATCCCACACAACTACACCATCACTTTATAGGGATTTAATTCTTGTATTATTACTCTTGTAGTTTTCCAACTATCATCAAGTTAGGCACATAGCCTACTTTTAATACAAGAGACATGGGGTGGAGAAGAGTCTCACTTAATTAGAAATTTTATTAGAGACATAAACTCTAATAAAAATTAATAAATTGACATAAAACTCTACTTAAGGGTTTATCTTCCGTATGAATAGTCTAGTAAATAATTGTAATTTCATTAAATTCATATAAATAACACCACCATCACTTTATGATAATTTAATTCTTGAAGCCAATCAAACATCAACTTCAATGTATGACCTTTTATTTCTAAACCATACAAAGTATAATATAAGTGTTTATATGCTACAACAAATTAATTATATAAAATGTTTACATCTCAAAACATTTGTATTTAACCATTTTTAACAATTACGTTAAAATAAAAGAAATTCTGACACGCACGTTATAAATGTTAACATTTCCACAAAATGTTAATTTGACTTGATATAAACACATATATGGTTCAAATAAATAAGCTATTTCCAATACGCACATTAGAAAATAAACAATTAAAAATTGCTTCCAAACTAACATTTTCCATGAACGTTTCTAACACACATGTTAGAAGATAAATGAGTACAAAAATCGTTTTCTAATTTAATGGTTTTATAAACAGTTTCTAACACTTTTGTTAGAAGTAAACAATTACAAAATTTTTATAAAGCTTATCAATAAATAAGTTCTAACAAGCTCGTTAGAAATAGATGATTACAGAAACCGTCATAAAACTTATCAGAACTCAATCTATCACGCTTGTGTAGAAATAAATGATTACAAAAATCATTATAAGGTTTATAAGTTTATATAAAATAATCTTATTTTTAACACTCATTCTTTAAATCATATTATATAAATAATATGATCATTTCTAACAAGCATGTTAGAACATGAAACGTTTACAAAAAACGTATTGTTTATAAAAATAAAGTCGGTCTAAAGCACAAGTTAGATAATTTAATGTTTACAAAAAAACGTGTGGTTTACACTAATAAACCCGGTCTATCACAAAGGTAAGAAAAATTAACAATTAAAATCGTTTCAAAAACCAAACGGTGAACCAAAACTATTCGTTTTGTACCACGGTATAGGATTTAAAATTATACTACAATCCAAATAAATCAAAAACAACAAATTGTACTACATACATATATCCCAGAAATAATATTTATAAGATAATAATCTCAATTTTTTATTTATTTTTTTATTATAAATCATTTTGTGAACCCAAAATCCTTATAAATAAGGTTTTAAGATTGTAACAACAATCTCATAAAATTTGTTTTAGTTTTGTAGGTACTGTGTTCACTTAAAATATAATTACAAAATATATAATAACGAGACTCGCTTTATTCGTAGGAAATATCTTAGTACAATACCGGTTGCAATAACTAAATAAAAAGAATATAAAATATAATTATATCTATACCAATCTTGATTCAAGCCGTATCTCTGGTGGGTCCTTCACGCACACTTGATAGCATCCTAGACTCAAGTATTCATCATCTTGAGTCTTGAAAATACTCCTTGACTGCAACAAAGAGCACGCTAAAACGTTAACGATTTTGGTTGAGGTACGTGTTCAACACGCTTTCCTTAAAACATATTTCGCGCCTCTACTAAGGACGACGCGACTGTTTCCCAGGGTATAACAGCCGAAGCAGTATGTACTGTCGAAGATGGCTCACGCGCTCGAGGTTACACCGGGTAATTGTAGTGTTTGAATTTATGGAACAAATAAGGATGTGATGGTAGTGGAAAACAAGTAGAGATTCCTACTCTCTCTAGTTGGTCTTCAAGTGTTCATCCTTCTTCTAATATGTTTATGTACCAAGCAATACAATATTCTTATAGTCACAAAAAGAAGCACATAGCCTACTAATTGTATAAGAGTTAAGGATTAGTGAAAGTTTTCACTTAATTAGAGACTTAAAAACTCTAATAAAACTAATTAAATATCATCAAAAAGCTCTACTCAAGAGTTTCTCTTTTATTCACCACATGAAGATTCTAATTAATATTTATAATTTTATTAAATTATAAATATATTAAATATCCATTTACAAAATTTCCAACATGTATGATGTTTATTGTCAGACCCCGACCCGCAGCGGAAAAGGTGATCGGGGCATAATTGGGTTATCATCAAAGCTCATGACATTTATTATATGTTTCATATTCATTAATACAATTTAATGAAAATTTACAATAAATGATACAACGTGTTCTAACTATCAATCTAAGCTTCTTGGTTCTCTTCTAAGGCATATCCTATGTTTTCCTTGCTTCAACCTGTTCACCTGTATCATGTGTAAAAAGGTTTTTGGATCAACATAATGTTGGCGAGTGAATCCTATGGAAAACATTTGAACGAGTTATCCAATTGATTATATATAAGGTGCATACCACATATGAGTAAATGGAGATGTAAATTTATTCACACAACACATAATATTGAATATTGAACACACAAACACCAAATAATTGTTTTGAGGCACGCGTTGTTCGACTCGTCTCCCACAAGGAACTGATGGGCCTAATGAATGAGTTTTGAGGCACGCGTTGTTCTTACGAACTGATGGGCCTAATGTATGAGTTTTGAGGCACGCGTTGTTCTTACGAACTGATGGGCCTAATGTATGAGTTTTGAGGCACGCGTTGTTCTCGTCTCCCACGAGGAACTGATGGGCCTAATGAATGAGTTTTAAGGCACGCGTTGTTCTCGTCTCCCACGAGGAACTGATGGGCCTAAATAATTTGCATACAACTTTGACAATATGTAATACATCACAACCAATAATAGTTACATTCTAATTTAGTTCATAAAATGGTATAGCACGAATTTGCATAAGAGAATTAGTTTAAGCGACACATGATACACCCCAAAACATGAATAAAAAGGGGAGTTTGTAAGAATTCACTCACATTGGGTGCGTTCGGTTGATGAGGTTGAATGTACGCGAAATGGTGTTAACCACGAGTGAAATTAACCTAGATAAATCGCATTATGGTTTGGTAAGTAAACGGGTTTTATCAATCTATTTTAGTAGGATTGTTGGGTGTATTTTAGTGAGTTTGTGGCTATTTTCTAACCTTAAAAATGTTATGTTTAAGTATTTTTAATTGATTTTAATTAAAATAATTAAATAAAAATAAATAAAAAAATATTTTATTTATGCTACAGTTGACTTTTGACCGTTGACCTTGACTAGCGTTGACCGGTTCGAAGGCATATTGTTGTGCGCCGGGTGAGGCTCGAACCCGAGACCTCCCGTACGCGTGCACGCAGCTCTACCAACTGAGCTACGTGTCTAACCCGTCATATATCCGATTTTAATTACCTATATACATTAATTAGATTTTAAACAGAAATCACTTTATTTTAAAAATGAATTAAATCACAAAACCGGTGCGCTCCACAGGTCTCGAACCCGGGACCTGTGGGTTAGCGGACACACACTCCACCGCTGGACTGTGTGTCGCACTTGGTTATAAACTCGGTTATCAATATACTTAACATATACCCAAAACACTCCGGTTCAGTTTTGCGAAAAAAGGGATTTTTTATTAAGGCAGCGTGTGAGGAACAATACTCGAACTCGTGACCTTAGCGTTAAAAGTGCACACAGTCCACCGCTGGACTGTGTGTCTAACCCGGTAATTATCTTGATTTTAATTATACTTAACCAATACCGTAACGTCGTCTTCTTCACTGGTTTTCACCGGAAGTGACGACTGACGGATTCGAATGTTGATTCAAGTTTCTTTAGTGTTTTATGATCAATTACAGTCGAGATAAAAGTAAAAAGAAAGGAATTTAGGCGTGCAAAGTACCGGCTGTTTCTCCTCTGTTTTCCGGCAGAACTCCGGTGGCAGCAAGTTCTTCCGGCGACGAGTCTCTTGCAGCAGAAAGTCTTCCGAAGGCTTGCAAAGGGTGTGGGTGATTTCGGTAAGAGTTTAGGGGGGTTAAGTAAGCTCAGAGATTACTGATACGGTTTTCCGGCGAAGTATCAAGTATTTCCGGCGAGTGATTTTTCGCCGAGAAAAGGTGCGATTTGAGTGTGAAAGGTTTCTGGCGAGTTGAGGGTGTATTTATAGGGTAGTATTGAGATGAATGGGGTCTGAATTCGGTCTCAATTCGAAGTCAGCCGTTCTCCGGCGGTTACAGCTGATGTCGCGGGTTCAGACGTCGGTTATAACCGTTGTGAGAGTTAATTCTACGGTTATTTTGAGCGAAATCGTAATTAAACGGCGAAGTCGTCGGGATTTCCGACGACTGCTAATTTGGGCGCAAATAACTGAATTTGATTACCGAACTTTAATATATGAATTAAATGTTTCCTTTATTCATCAGAAAATCAAAGTGGCGGAGCGGTTGTTCGGTTAAGGGATAAGTGTTTGGTTTGAACCGGTACAGACCCGAGTTCGAAACCCGGCATGATTAAAACATTTTTATTTTGTTATTTTTATCAGTTTTTCAAAAACTAAATATATATCCCCGCATAATAATTGATTACGGATCGTTTAAAATTATTTTGGGCACTTAATTCGCAACGAAAAATTTGACTGACTGTTCGGTTGATAAACGGAGCGGGTTTGGTAAATCCGTTTTTGGCGGATGTTACAGTATCCCCTGCTTTTTAGAAATTTCGTCCCGAAATTTTAAATAGGGATATAATTGACTAAAAGAATGATGGTGTTGAGTTTGCCAGTTACATGTTTAGAAGAAAATAAGGGTTTAGGTTTTTGTTTGAGGCGGTAACGTTCCTTGTATAGGTTAAGTATCCTAATACAGGAATCGCTTTTTATTGCCTACTGTATAAGTATTGTTAAGCAGGAATGATTCGCTAAAATGATATCGTGTATAAGAGTGTAGATATGTTTGGAAAAGTATGGTTACATCCTAAGGCAAAACTTCTAATACTACAATCTACACAAAAACACAACAACTAATAATTGAATCCACATTCTGATAGTATATATGTTTGAATGGTGACAGTTCCTCTCTCGTTTGTTATGATGGAAAGGTTAGTCTATGTAGAAATGGATCACATTCCAATTTCTTTAAATAGTGAGATGATATATGTATGTAACACAAATTTCAACCAAGGCAATACTAAATCCTACAAGGAACTTCTCATAACCGCCTGATAACGCCCCTGATCCTTTGGCAAGAATACTTATATATAGGAAGTACCAGCGGCGTATCCACCATAATCTTGTCAAATTTTCATTGGTTTTATCAGTGAATTATGATTAGTCCTATAACTCTACAACCAATACGACAAACATAAAAATACTGAAATGATATATATCTGTGCGATCAAGGCTCAATCAAACGGAGCCGATCGTATTGAATGTACTGAAAAATGAAATTGTCTATGTGCTCAAGGCTCAATCAAACGGAGCCGAGCTTATTGCATATACTGAAAATGAATAACTTAATCACACAAACAACCTATGCATGGAACCTCTCATAACCGCCTGATAATGCCTCCGATCATTTGACAAGAATACTTATATATAGGAAGTACCAGCGGCGTATCCACCATATTCTTGTCAAATTCTCATTGACTTTATCCGCAAGTTATGATTAGTTCTATGCGACTCTACAACATAAATAACACAACAACCAGCGCTTGAGTATTAATTCTGATAGTATCCGTGTTTGACAAAACCTCTCTCGTTTAATATGATGGAGAGGTTTGTCTATGTAGAAGTGAGGCACAACTCAACTTCTTTAAATGATGAAACTGAGATATGTCGTGAAGTATGATGATATGAATATTAAATCAATGAGTATAAAACAAACTGAACTAGTAATTTGCATTAAAATTCTTGGATAAAATTCCAATTGAGATACGTGAAAATTGAGATAACATAAAGAAAAACATAAAAACTAAGTGATTGGAGTTGAATCTGGATTCTTGATGAGAGAAGGCTAGTTAAGTGGTTGGTTTGGACCGTTAACATCTTCAACAGGATTGGCGTTGATGTTATAAACTCTTTCTCTTGCTGGCGGTGGAGCTGGGTTTGCTTGGTTTGCTTGGTTAACTGGGTTTGCTTGAGCTTGGGCGTTTATGATGTTAACCAAACGAGGGCATGTGTTTCTAAAATGGGTAGGGTCGCCACAATTGAAACAAGCTCGAACATATGGGTACATGGGGTATTGAGGTTGTTGATATGTTTGGATCATGGGTTGAGTAGGGGTTGAGGTTTGGTTTTGAGGTGCGGCAAACGTTGCTCAAATGACCGTAGCGTCCACAATTCGCACATAGTCGACAGGGTAAGGTAGATGGATGGTGATAGAAACAGGTGTTGCATTGAGGGTGAGGTCCAATGTAAGGTTTCTTGTTTGGGTAAGTTGAGTTGGCTGCTACTTGAGTGATTGGGATAGTTTGAGGAGGTATAACTTGTGAAGCTGGTTGGTTGCGTTGGGTGACGGCGAAGATTTGCCCATCACGTTTTCTCTTAGAAGTAGGTGGTGTAAAGGATTCGGTTCGTGTGGAGTTTGAGGTTTCGGTTGATGCTTTATCCTTCTTCTTTTCCTCTTTGAAATCTTTGTTTCGGATTCGGTTCTCAGTGAGCGCGGTTGCTAGCTCCATTGCTGTTTCCAAAGTTGCAGGCGAGGTACTTATTACAGAGTCTTGAATCTTTGATGGAAGACCACGAATGTAGTGCTCGATCAAACGGTAGAGGGGAGTAAACAAATTGGGGACCATTTGATTTAACTCAAGGAATCTCTTGTTGTATGTGGTGTGGTCGCCTTCCTTTTGTTTTAAAGCATGAAACTCATCCTCTAATTTCTTGATTTCACTTCTTGGGCAAAATCGTCTTGTCATGATTCCCTTCAACTCTTCCCAAGTCAAGGTCATAGTTTCTTCAACACCACGTTTGGTCTTCTCTGTATTCGACCATGTGAGTGTCGATCCAAGTAAGCGACCGGTAGCATAACGCACTTTGCAATCATCGGGGCAATCGCAATTTAGAAAAGTGTTCTCCATTTCTTCGAACCAATGGAGGAGAGCGGTGACACCTTCAGTACCTTCGTATTTTGGAGGATCGCAAGATTTGAAATGTTTGTAGGTGCATTTAGTGACTGAAGGGTTGACAGTGTTTTGATCCTCTTGTTGGGTTGGGTTAACGGAATTAGCGGTAAGGGCTTGTTGAACTTGAACTACGATGTTTGGTATTACGGTCGCCATTTGCTGAGCGATTTGGGCAGCCATGCGTTCACGGGCTTTTCCTGCTCTCATCTTCCTACGGGCGAGGTTAGAAGACATCTACAAGGAATACATGTCAAGAGTATGAGTTGGATGCCTTTGGGATCGTGGGTCGTGTTTGGGAATGGACGTTCATAAAATAAATATAGAAAAATAAATCTACTACATCCATAGGATGTCTTGGGTTTTGCTCGTAATTGGGCCTTGCATGCCGCCATACTTCACCTTCGTAATCACGTGGGCCCCCATGATTACCGGGTTTTTCATATGGTTCGCATGTGTTAGCCTGGTTACGTACACTAAAACCCGGAGAAAATCGAGAAATATGTAACGTATGATATTCGGAATGTGCCCAGGCATGGACACGGTGACATCTCAAAGTGAGGTTAGTTCGAACGACGTTTGGTGTGGCATGCTTTGGCCTAATAGGTCCGTCGTATTCTCATCGTTAGTCCCCAGGTAGGCAAACTGGTCCGTTATTTTGGATTTATACGAATGCCAACCTACACAGGACGTCCCGACTACCGGTACTTGTACCCTTTCGGTTACTACATGCCCGTCGCAGAACTTACTTTGATGGGATTTGAAAATTGCAACAAAATCCTTGAATAATGAGAGTATGAAAATGAATTGAATATATGAACATTGATATATGTATAACGAATATGTATATAAGCATGTATGTTTGACTGAAATATGAAACAAATAAATATCACAAGTTTGTATGTAACCACCTAATCAATTAAAATTTAGGCAGACTATAGTATAGGCTCTAAGGGTCTAATAACCTATCCTATATCCCTATAGTCATGGCTCTGATACCAATCTGTCACACCCCGACCCGCAGCGGAAAAGGTGATCGGGGCATAATTGGGTTATCATCAAAGCTCATGACATTTATTATATGTTTCATATTCATTAATACAATTTAATGGAAATTTACAATAAATGATACAACGTGTTCTAACTATCAATCTAAGCTTCTTGGTTCTCTTCTAAGGCATATCCTATGTTTTCCTTGCTTCAACCTGTTCACCTGTATCATGTGTAAAAAGGTTTTTGGATCAACATAATGTTGGCGAGTGAATCCTATGGAAAACATTTGAACGAGTTATCCAATTGATTATAAATTAGGTGCATACCACATATGAGTAAATGTAGATGTAAATTTATTCACACAACACATAATATTGAATATTGAACACACAAACACCAAATAATTGTTTTGAGGCACGCGTTGTTCGACTCGTCTCCCACAAGGAACTGATGGGCCTAATGAATGAGTTTTGAGGCACGCGTTGTTCTTACGAACTGATGGGCCTAATGTATGAGTTTTGAGGCACGCGTTGTTCTTACGAACTGATGGGCCTAATGTATGAGTTTTGAGGCACGCGTTGTTCTCGTCTCCCACGAGGAACTGATGGGCCTAATGAATGAGTTTTAAGGCACGCGTTGTTCTCGTCTCCCACGAGGAACTGATGGGCCTAAATAATTTGCATACAACTTTGACAATATGTAATACATCACAACCAATAATAGTTACATTCTAATTTAGTTCATAAAATGGTATAGCACGAATTTGCATAAGAGAATTAGTTTAAGCGACACATGATACACCCCAAAACATGAATAAAAAGGGGAGTTTGTAAGAATTCACTCACATTGGGTGCGTTCGGTTGATGAGGTTGAATGTACGCGAAATGGTGTTAACCACGAGTGAAATTAACCTAGATAAATCGCATTATGGTTTGGTAAGTAAACGGGTTTTATCAATCTATTTTAGTAGGATTGTTGGGTGTATTTTTGTGAGTTTGTGGCTATTTTCTAACCTTAAAAATGTTATGTTTAAGTATTTTTAATTGATTTTAATTAAAATAATTAAATAAAAATAAATAAATAAATATTTTATTTATGCTACAGTTGACTTTTGACCGTTGACTTTGACTAGCGTTGACCGGTTCGAAGGCATATTGTTGTGCGCCGGGTGAGGCTCGAACCCGAGACCTCCCGTACGCGTGCACGCAGCTCTACCAACTGAGCTACGTGTCTAACCCGTCATATATCCGATTTTAATTACCTATATACATTAATTAGATTTTAAACAGAAATCACTTTATTTTAAAAATGAATTAAATCACAAAACCGGTGCGCTCCACAGGTCTCGAACCCGGGACCTGTGGGTTAGCGGACACACACTCCACCGCTGGACTGTGTGTCGCACTTGGTTATAAACTCGGTTATCAATATACTTAACATATACCCAAAACACTCCGGTTCAGTTTTGCGAAAAAATGGATTTTTTATTAAGGCAGCGTGTGAGGAACAATACTCGAACTCGTGACCTTAGCGTTAAAAGTGCACACAGTCCACCGCTGGACTGTGTGTCTAACCCGGTAATTATCTTGATTTTAATTATACTTAACCAATACCGTAACGTCGTCTTCTTCACTGGTTTTCACCGGAAGTGACGACTGACGGATTCGAATGTTGATTCAAGTTTCTTTAGTGTTTTATGATCAATTACAGTCGAGATAAAAGTAAAAAGAAAGGAATTTAGGCGTGCAAAGTACCGGCTGTTTCTCCTCTGTTTTCCGGCAGAACTCCGGTGGCAGCAAGTTCTTCCGGCGACGAGTCTCTTGCAGCAGAAAGTCTTCCGAAGGCTTGCAAAGGGTGTGGGTGATTTCGGTAAGAGTTTAGGGGGGTTAAGTAAGCTCAGAGATTACTGATACGGTTTTCCGGCGAAGTATCAAGTATTTCCGGCGAGTGATTTTTCGCCGAGAAAAGGTGCGATTTGAGTGTGAAAGGTTTCTGGCGAGCTGAGGGTGTATTTATAGGGTAGTATTGAGATGAATGGGGTCTGAATTCGGTCTTAATTCGAAGTCAGCCGTTCTCCGGCGGTTACAGCTAATGTCGCGGGTTCAGACGTCGGTTATAACCGTTGTGAGAGTTAATTCTACGGTTATTTTGAGCGAAATCGTAATTAAACGGCGAAGTCGTCGGGATTTCCGACGACTGCTAATTTGGGCGCAAATAACTGAATTTGATTACCGAACTTTAATATATGAATTAAATGTTTCCTTTATTCATCAGAAAATCAAAGTGGCGGAGCGGTTGTTCGGTTAAGGGATAAGTGTTTGGTTTGAACCGGTACAGACCGAGTTCGAAACCCGGCATGATTAAAACATTTTTATTTTGTTATTTTTATCAGTTTTTCAAAAACTAAATATATATCCCCGCATAATAATTGATTACGGATCGTTTAAAATTATTTTGGACATTTAATTCGCAACGAAAAATTTGACTGACTGTTCGGTTGATAAACGGAGCGGGTTTGGTAAATCCGTTTTTGGCGGATGTTACATTTATGGAAAGAGACTTGTTGTAATTCGTGATTTCAACTTTGATGAAAAACGTAAATGGGACTTGCGTGGTTACTTGGCGAAGTCAATGATGGTAGTCCAAATTGGACAATATTTTTTGTAGAATTAGGTCAATCAAAAATATCAATTGGGCCATTCCATACTAACGATAGCCAACTGAACAAATGCGAGTAGCCCATATACTTTTACTCGTCCTTTTGATTCTGAAACTAGCAGATCCTTTTGAGCCTAATAGCCATGAAAGGAATAGGATTCGTGTCCCCCTTTGTGAATTTTATTAAATTTATATACAATATTACAATATCTATTTTTGGGCTAAATTTTGACTAACTAATAGCCTTTACAGAGAATATTTATCTACTAAATTTACAAGGGGTATTACACCCCGCAGTCGAAATGGGAGGTGACCGGATGTTGAGACTGGACCAAAAATCTTCAAAGAGAACTCTTGGTAAGCCTTTGGTGAAGACGTCAGCTATTTGGTAATGAGATGCGACATGAAGCACACGAACTTGGCCTCGCTGGACTTGTTCTCACACGAAGTGAATGTCTAGTTCAACGTGTTTTGTGCGTTGATGTTGCACGGGGTTACAGGATAGATTAATGGTACTTACATTGTCACAGTAAACCAACGTGGCACGTGATGGAGGACGATGTAATTCTAGTAACAGCTTGTGTAACCAACAGATTTCTACAACGACATTGGCAACCCCGCAAAAATCTGCCACATCACTTGAACGTGAAATTGTGGGTTGTCTTTTTGACGACCACGAGATGAGGTTGCCCCCGTAGTAGACACAATAGCCACTTATGCAGCAACGGGTGTCCGGACATCCTACCCAATCAGCATTATTATAGGCAATGAGAGAAGGATTAGGTGACGGACCAAGTGATAGGCCATAGGATGGTGTCCCCTTTATGTATCAAATGATTCTTTTGAAAGCATTCCAGTGATCCGTCTTAGGAGCATGCATGTGTATACATATTTGTTGCACTGCATAGCTTATGTCGGGACATGAAAGTCAGGTATTGTAGTGCCCCTGCCAGACGACGAAAGAGAGTCGGGTCATGAAAGTCATCACCGGATGTGGTACTAAGTTTAGCATGTGTATCAACTAGAGTGGTGACCGGGTTACATGATTGCATTCCAGCTGGTGCAATAATGTCACTAGCATAAGACTGTTGAGATAGAAACATGGTGTCATTATATCGTGTAACAGAAATGCCAAGAAAGAAGCTTAGGGGACCAAGATATTTCATTGCAAATTCATTTGCGAGATGAGCTATAAGTTGGTGATGGAGACGGTCTGAAGACGTGATAAGCAAGGTGTCATCCACGTATAGAAAAAGATGAGCTACAACACGACCGTGATGAAGGGTGAACAATGAGGCATCACATTTGCTTTGTTGGAAACCCAGAGTAAGAACATAGTCTGTGAACCTTCGGTACCATGCCCGAGGGGCTTGTTTTAACCCATATAAAGATTTTTGGCACACACGATCTGGAAACCCTTTATGGCGAAAGCCCATCAGCTGATACATATAGACTATTTCATTTAAAGTTCCATGAAGAAAAGCGTTGGTAACATCCAATTGATGAACTGCCCAATACTAAGTAAGTGCAATGGTTAAAACAGTACGAATTGTGGCTGGTTTGACCACAGGACTAAACGTATCCCCATAGTCTATGCCCACTTGTTGCAATCTACCATCACAAACCAACCTTGCTTTGTATCGTTCCAACGTGCCATCTGATTTGAATTTATGCTTGAATAACAACATGCTTCGGATTACATTCATGTACGGCATTCGAGGTACCAATTCCCAAGTTTCTTTTTTAATAAGAGCATTGAACTCGTTGGTTATGGCATCGTGCCACTCCGGTATGGACAAGGCATTGGTCGGGTTTTTTGGTATGGGAATGATGGTAGGGTGATGTCACACCCCGACCCGCAGCGGCATAAGAGGCGGGGCATAATTGGGTTATCACCAAAGCTCATGATATTTACTAATATGTTTCATATTTATTAAATTCAAAATTACATTCTCAATATTCCAAACATGTTCATACAAATACAAAGAAAGATAATCAACTAAACAATCCAAAGTCTAAACCAGTTTATTCTTCTAAGCCATCCTATGTGTTTATTGCTGCAGCTGGATCACCTGTATCATGTGTAAAAATGAGGGTTTTTGGGTCAACATAAGTTGGCGAGTGAACCTTGTTAGAAAAACATTTATTATTGATCTCTTGTTATCTTTATCAGGAAAAGTTGTGCAATAATCATATGTGAGCAAACGTAATTAAATCATACAATAACAATAACAACAACAAACAATAACTTACAATAACATACAATAACAAACCAACTTGCATGAATGTAACACATGAATAAAACTGTATATGTTGGCAACGTCACGTTCACGCTCATAATGTAATGGAGAACGGACGGCCTATGATGAATGTCTGTGCGCCAAGGCTCAATCAAACGGAGCCGATCGTATGTTGGCAACGCCTGGTTCACGCTCATAATGTAATGGGGAACAGCTCAACGCTCATAATGTAATGGGGAGCGGTGGCCTATGATAATGTATGTACTGAAAAATGATAAATATAATCTAAACAATAACCACACAAACAGTTGATACATGTTGAATACACATTTGTTCATGGATATGATAGATGCACAATAGTTTAAATGTGACAAATAATAAGACACATGATACACCCCAAAAACATGATTAAAACGGGGAATTTGTAGAGATTCACTCACATTGGGTGCGTTCAGTTGAAGATGATGAAATGCGCACGAGTTTAGAGGATTGATCGACGAGAACTTTACTAACCTAAATAATAACGAAAGGTATGGTAAATGAGTGGGTTTTATTAATAATTTTAATAGGATTTTTAGATGTATTTTTTTTTGTGAGTTTAAGGCTATTTTCTATCTTTAAAAACATTATTTTTAAGTATTTTTAATTGATTTTTAAATTAGATAAATAAATAAAAATAAAAAAAATGTTGACTTTTGCGTTGACCATTGACCATTGACCGTGACTGTTGACTGTTTGACCGGTTCATGTGTGCGCCGGGTAAGGCTCGAACCCGAGACCTCCCGTTTGCGTGCACGCAGCTCTACCAACTGAGCTACGTGTCTAACCCGAAATATTTTTGTTTTTAATTATATTTATATACTGTTTTAATTTATTCAAAATTCATTTATTTTTTAAAAAGGATTTTAATTATCGAACCGGTGCCGTCAACAGGTCTCGAACCCGGGACCTGTGATTTAGTGTTGCACACAGTCCACCGCTGGACTGTGTGTCTAACTTGGTTAATATACTGATTTTTATTATACTTAACATCTTCAGTGAGTTAACCCGGTTCGGTTCTAAAAAAACATTTTTATCTCCGAGAATATGCGTGTGTCAAGGATCGGACTCGGGACGTATGCGTATTGTTTGCACACAGTCCACCGCTGGACTGTGTGTCTAACCCGTTTATAATACCGATTTTAATTAATCTTATAATCATAATAGACTTCATCTTCTTCGTTCAAATCACAAACAGCGGTTAAACCAACTGTTTCTTGTTTAATTCGGTAACGAACGTTATAAGAAATTGAAAGGTAATGAACGGAGAGGGTTTGGGGAAAGGATGTACCGAACAGGTGTCTTTCACAGAACTCCGGCGATGATTCGTCGGCTCTGTTTTGTGAACTTCGGCTGTTAGGATCAATTAACAGTTTTGATTGATTAGATATGAAATTGAACTACTGAGCAACGATTACCAGTATGTTTAAATGATCGTACCGGCTCACGGCGTGATTCTGGAAATTTCAGAAGTTTTCCGGCGAAAGCAGAATTTCCGACAACGTCGTCTGGGATTGATTCTAGGTGATGGTTTGATGTTAGTAATGGTCTATCAATGGAATAGAACAGAAAGAGTCGAGGTATTTACCGTTTTGAGGTGAGTCTCGGTTTTCCGGCGACTTGCAGAGAATTCCGGCGATGATCAGAAAGTAATTCCGACGACCAGAAACTAGAGTAAACGTGAAATTAGAAGCTCTGGGAATGTAATTGAATCGCGAGATGAGGATTTTGTTGAAGTAATTCCAGAAATGAATGTTTTCGGTTATAAAAACCAAACATCACCTGAATTCAAGTTCATTAACGACTGAATTGATTTGAAATGTCGGTTTATTGGTTATGATTAAGATTCCGCGAGCACTCAAACGTCTTGGACGGTTTGAAAGCCGATATCGGTTTCAGTTGGCGCAACAGGTTGATTCTCGGTTGTAGATATGATTTAGTTGCTTCCTAGAACTCACAAAAAACATCAAGTGGCGGAGTGGTTGGGTGTGCGCGAGTTAAAGCTTTGAGGCTCACCCGGCTGACCCGGGTTCGAATCCCGGCAGCCGGTTTTCTTTTTTATTTATTTTATTTCACTTTTTATCAATTATAGTTTTTAAATTCTAATTTGTTTATTAATTATGCATCGTTTAAATTTAAAATAAACATAAATATGCAACGAAAAAATTTATAACTTGATATTCGATTACAAACGAAGCGGGTTTGGAAAACCCGTTTTTGACAAATGTTACAGGTGAGTGGAAGTGTGAAAGTTGAGATGTCGTTTAGGTTTTAACTTTGTTGTCCATTGCTCTAGTTCTCATTGTACGGGTGGGGTGAGTGGATAATGTGGGTGTTGGTATCTTGCTGGATGTGGTGAGGGGGTTGAGTTATGGGGGATGGTTGTGGGTGCGGGATGGGCTGGGACATGATGGTTGTGTAAGGTGCGGTCCGGGTCGGGGTGGGCTGGGTTACGGATGAAGGAGAAGGTTGTGGGGCTCAATTAATTGGGCTAGAGTAGGGAGATAAAGTAGGATTGGATTGATTCGGTTGGGTTGAACGTATTGGGCTGGAGGGTAACGGATTAGAATAGTTGGTGAGGGTGGGTAGAATGGTTACGGATGTGGTTGAGGAAGGGTGGCTGTAGCAGGTTGGGTTGGTTGGGCCTGCACCGTGGGCCAGAGAAGAGACAAGAGGGGGTTGTTGAGGAAGACATAGGTGGGTGGCTTGGTGATTGAGTTAGCGAATCGAAAGGTTGTCTCGTCAAACACTACATGACGACAAATAGTCACTTGTCTCGTTTTTAGGTTGAAGCATTTGTATCCCCGGTGTGTGGGTGGATAGCCTAGGAATACACACGGGAAAGAGCGGTTTTCAAGTTCGTATATGCTGGTGGATGTTACAAATGGATAGCATAAGCACCCGAACACGCGTAGGTGATCATAGGATGGTGTTTGGTGGTAGAGAAGTTCGGTGGATGTTGATTATTTAGTTGTTTGATGGGTAGGATGTTTAGGAGGTAGGTAGCAGTGTCGAGTGCATGATTCCAAAAATAAGTGGGAAGTGAAGCATGAGCTAGAAGTGTATGGATCATATTGTTAATCGTTCCAATTTTTTCGGCTTTGCCATTTTGAGAGTAGGTGTGAGGACATGAGAGGCCAAAGACCAAACCCTGTTGATTAAAAAATTGTTGGAATCAGGAGTTGACATACTCTCGACCGTTATCACATTGAAAAGTTCTTATTTTCCTTCGAATTGTGTTTCAATGTGTTTATGAAAGGTGCAAAATAGTGAGTATACTTGCGATTTTTTAGAAATGGAGTATCTCCACAAGAAGTTTGTAAAGTCATCTAAAAACATTAGATAGTAACGCTGACTTCCCGAGCTTAGTACAGGTGATGTCCATAAGTCACTATGTATTATATCAAAAGGGCTAAAAACTGGAGAATTAGAGCTAGTAAATGGCAATCTAGTACTTTTTCCAAACACACAAGACTGGCAAACATGTTTATTCAAATTGTCAAACTTAAGAGAACAAGATTGTTTTAAAAAATTCAATAAAGGTTGTCCCGGATGACCGAGACGTTGATGCCAAAGCTGAGACGAAATGGCTGCAAAGGTAAATGGTGTAGTGTTGCTCCCAGAGCCGAGTACCAAGGGTACAGATCACCGCTGCTCTTGCACCGAAGGATAGGGATCCGGGTCTTGTAGTCCTTCACAAGAAAATCAAAAGGGTCAAACTTGACAGAAACAGAGTTGTCGCGATGGTGAACCGACGAACAGAAGTAAGATTTTTTATTAGTTATGGTTGAAACATTTAAGGCAGTGTCGGCCGCTTGAGAAGCGTGAAGTGCTTGCTCCGGTTTACATGTTTCAACCATAACTAATTTAGTGCGGGCATCATAAAAAGTAGGCAAGGGGTCTTGGTTTTGAATGATGGTGGCGATGCCCTCATACTGATCATTTAAGCCACTTATAAGTTGCAAAACAAGTTTGGTGTAGTGAACAGGAGAACCAACATTTGCTAATTGGTCAGTCAATACCTTAAGTTGCTGACAATATGCAGACACGTTGGGGAAGCCGTCATGGCGGGTAGTAGAGAACTTCTGTAGGAGATGAATTTCACTGTGCACTTTTATTGTCTTGAAAAATATTTTCAAGAGCCATCCACGGTTCATAAGCGGAGGTATTAGGTTTGATAATGGTGTGAAGTAGATCGGATGAAATAGTGCCATAAATCCACTACAAGACTATAGCATCGAGCCGATCCCATGAATCATTAGCGGGTTTGGGGGATTTATCAGCGTCCTTAGCGGATGAAAAGGAAGATTCTGATGTGCGTTGAGAGATGTTGAATAACCTGGAATGCACGACAATGAATTTTGAATAATTCACTCCAAGATGCATAGTGGGCGGCGTCCATCTCCAAAGTGACGGAGATGAGACTGCGGATGTTTGAGACGGTGGTGGCCGGATGTAGTTTATTATCCATGAGAGCGAGGATGTATAGAGAATGACTCAGATGGTTAAAAATTTCAGAAGAGGAGGTGGCGGAAGGCAGTAGGATCGAAGAAAAGAAAAAAGGGGTGGGAAACCCTTAATCTCTTGATACCTTGAAAGGAATAGGATTAGTGTCCTCTGTGAATTTTATTGCATATATATATACAATATTACAATATCTATTTTTGGGCTAAATTTTGACTAATTGATAGCCTTTACAGAGAATATTTATCTACTAAATATACAAGGGCTATTAAGCCAGAACTTTAAGAATGCTATAAGGTTGAAGGGGGCGTCCAAAGTAAAAGAAAAGGATAGAAACAGTGAGATGACCAAAGGCAAGGCTTGTAACCAAAGGATACCTCCAACAGCCTGAAGTGGACTTCGATGGGATGTTCATTCCAATTATGAGATTTGAAATAGTTCGATTAATCTGAGCTCCACAACTCAACAAGGATGGCAAGTTTGACATCTTGACACGAAGTCTACATTTCTTCATGGTGAATTGAAAGAAGTGTAGGCTGCTCTACCAGAGGATATCCTGAAAAAAAAAAAGGAAACAAAAAAACAAGGTTTATAAGTTGTAAAAGGAATTGTATGACCTTTTGACAGGCTCTAAGTATAATTTGGAATAATCCAATGATCTTTTATTAAAAAATTGAACCTAATATATAAAGGTTTTTACAAGATAAATATGAAAACTAGATATCCTAAAAGGATGGAGATATCTACAAAATAATAGAGTAAATTGCACAAAACATCCTTTATGTTTCCTCAAACTTGCAGGTTCCAGCCTTAATGTTTAAAAGTTACTAAAAACAGCCTTTAAGTTTATTTTTGTTGCGGGTTCAATCCTTTACAACTAACCACGTTATTTTCTTCAGTTAAGTTCCCTCACATGCATAACATGTGAGGGTATATTCGTCATTTTGGTTGATCATGTGAGGGAACTTAACTGAAGAAAATAACGTGGTTAGCTGTAAAGGATTGAACCCGCAACAAAAATGAACTTAAAGGTTGTTTTTAGCAACTTTTAAACATTAAGGCTGGAACCTGCAAGTTTGAGGAAACATAAAGGATGTTTTGTGCAATTTACTCAAAATAATACCATATATATTGTTCCGCTAATAGACCGGGGTCGAAGCAGTAGCTAGCCGAATGCAAAGACTAGACTTGAAACGAGTAAAGAGTTGCCGTGGTAGGCCTTTAGTAAAGAGATTTGCATACTGATAGTCAATTGGAACATGTAAAACTTTAATTGCACCAAGACGTACTTTTTCTCGAACAAAATGAATATCAATTTCCACATGCTTAATGCGTTAGTGTTGAATGAGATTGTGAGACTGGTACATTGCCGAAATGTTATCACAATAAATGAGTGATTCATGTCTGATGGGGACTCAAGTAACAGGTTACCAACCCATGTGAGCTCGCAGTAGTGTTAGCAACCCCTCGATATTCTGCTTTGGCATTAGAGCATGAGATAGTTGCTTGACGCTTTGAAGACCAATAGACCAAATTATCCCTAATGAAAACACAATACCCGGAAGTGGATCTTCTTAGCCCCCCCCCCCCCACCACCTCAAATCAGTACCTAAGTAAGCGGTGAGTTTGACCGATTTAAAGGAGGTCAAGTGTAAGCCATGATCCAAAGTGCCCTTGAGATACCACATAATACGTTTAAGAAAGTGAAAGTGTGGTTCTCTAGGGGAATGCATAAAAAGGAAAAAAAATGTTAAACGACATATGAACTATCAGGCCTTGTGAAAGTTAAATATTGTAGGGCTCCTACAAGGCTGCAATAGAGGGTACCGTCTGGTAACAAAGCCCCGACGATGGTACTTAACATCGTATCTGTTGGTGTTTGACATGGCTTGCAAGATTCCATATTAACCGACGCCAAGATATCATTTGCTTAAGAGCGCTGAGTAAGAAACAAGTTATCTTTAGTAAGTTGTTCAATTCCCAGAAGATGATGTAACCAGCCAAGATCAGTCATAGAAATTTTTGGAGACATAGTTGCAATGAAATGGTGCAAAAGCTTATCATTAGAGGCGGTAAAAACTATGTAATCAGTATATAGTAGTAAATATGCCATGTCATTGCCCTGTTTGTAGACAACAAAATGATCTATCAGAAGTAGAAGTGCGGAACATTTCAAAATATAAGTAGCAAATCAATGGTACCAAGCTCTTAGGGCTTGTTTCAGGCCATGTAAGGACTTTTTCAACCTGCACACATGTTTGGGGTTTTCCTCGTCAACGAACCCTTGTGATTAAAACATATAAAGAGTCTCATTTAGCTTCCTATGTAAGAATACATTTTTGACATCAAGCTGATGAATGGGCCAAGAGCGAGATAGGGCTAAGCTAAGGACTATATGAATGGTCGTGGATTTAACCACGGGACTAAATGTCTCATCACAGCCAATACCAACCTGCTGATATTTCCCATTAACTACAAGGCGGGCTTTGTATCTATCTAAATATCCCATTGGCATGATATTTGTGGTGAAAAACCCACATACAACGTATGATGTGTGCATTAGGAGGACAAAGTACAAGATCCCACGTGCTATTTTCTATTAAATTGATGAGATTTTGGTAAGGAGAAATGGAGCTGGTGTTGGGGTACAGTGGAAGTTTTGGTTTAATGGTACCGTCTTGGAGCGGGAGACCATGGGATGTTTTGGTGGAGGTGGGCTTGATGGTTGAAATTGGATCAATGGTTAAGGTGGGATTGGTGGTTGAGCCGGGGTGCGTGGGTTGGTCTAGCGAAGAGAATTGGTGTAGGTAAAAGGGGAGGTTGGGTTATGTGGTGGATTCGGTTGGGCTGGATGAGGGAACTAGGCTGTTTGAACCGGAGAAAGGGTGTGGGCTGGTGTAGGAGAGGCCGGTGGAGAGACACGTGAAGTCGTGTGTGTTTTTTACGGCAAACACTTATGTTTAGAAATCTAACATAAAATACAAAAAGAGGAACATAATGTGTATTACATGAAATAAACTTATTAGAACGCAAAAAATCTAGGACATGACCACCAAGATGATTTAGATTAAATGGAGGAGACAAAAGTAGTTGCATTGCTCGGTAGTTAAGCAATGAATGGGTAGGGATTACTAGAACTGTTATTGCGGCGATTGTCCCACTTAGATAATCCTGCGTAGAAAAAACAAACGAGTCAAAATTTATTGATACCCAATTATCAATTGTAAATCTGCCTACAAGGATAAGGTTTTTTATTACATTACGTGTGTAGTTATTTTTTAAGTTGGAGTGGTTTCGAGGAGGTGGGAAAGGTAGACTGACCCGATCGGATGACTGGTACTCGATGACCATTACCAACCAAAACATTTTTAATAGATGTTTTACATGTCAGGGAAATCATACCTTAGTCCGAAGCAAGATGATCTAAGGCTCTAGTGTCCATAACCCAATTATGTTGTTCTCGATGTCTAGTGCCATTGCCTAAAACGCAGCCCCAAGTTCACTGGTTGGTGTAGGTTCACATCTGCTTGTAAGCCTTAGCAGTAGTGATGTTGAGTTGCGAGGTGTTGTGCCTTGGATGTGTAGCCCAAGGATAGGCCTACTCGGGTTGAGTGGGGTAAGGGCAAAGGGGCGACAGCATGGCTTAGTAAGGCTTGGCCAATAGGTGGTGGAAGTTGTTGGGTTGGAGACCCAAGGGGCACCAAGACGCCCAATTCTTTTGCTGCTAATTATGCGGTTGCTGCAATAAGGCCTGATATTGGGGTTACCACTGTTACAATTTTGTTGTTGCTGAGGTTCCTGCTGTTTGAAGTTTGATTTTGGTTGTCACGACATGATGATTTATCACAATAGGGGTTGATGTAGAAGATTGGTTAACCATTGTGTATGCTTCAGAAGGAGTAGACGAGTCACGTGCCAAATACGTTCTTGTTCAAATTTGAGCATGTTACAGGCCATCCCCCAAGAGGGAGAGACTCAGAGGAAGAGACTGGCTGATGGTGGAGCCCATGGTGTCGAATTCCATTGGTAAAACACACACCAATTGAATCACCATGCGTTGTTGATTAATTGTACCACCCACATTGTTTAATGGATTTGCTAAGTCTGTGGTGTTTGGTAGTAGGCTTCCAGAGAAAGCATAGCACTCAACTTAAGGTTGATGAATTGTTTCTCTAGGGAAGCACCCTTATATCCCTTATTGTTGTGAAACAGCTCTTTGACACGGTTCAGGTTTCCATAGCCGTTGAATCAGGTTCGAGAACACGAAGTAAATAATCATCCAACAATGTCCCATAAATCCACTCCACTAAAGGACATGGCATCGATTTTCATCCATTGTGCATAATCATGATCATCTTGAGAAGAAGGTTTGTTGGTGATGTGATCAAAATGTACATGAAATGAAAGAGCTTCACCCAAGCGAAGTAGGAGACCTTGGATCTGTCAAGAACACAAACCATTTTCTAGATGTCAATAACGGTATACACAGGATGGAGGGGAGTCGGCGGCATGGGAGCATCAACCTTGCCACCATGATTAATGAAGAAACATATGATCAGAAAAGAATAAAAGTGGCCAGCAGCACTGTGGGTGGAAAGCCTGGGTATTGAGCTGGTACGCTTTGATACCATATAATTTGGAATAATCTGATGTTTTATTGAAATAGGGAAGCTAGATCTCCTAAAAGGATGGATATATCTACAAAATAATACAATATATATTATTCCGCTAATACTAAGTTATGGAATGCACGTCTTCATGGTTTTTTAAAGCAATTGGGCTTCCAATGGTACACAAATAAGGTTTTTGTCTTCTTTTTCTCTCTTCCAATCTCTGTCTCTAGATATGGGTTGGTTGTTGACTATGTTCCTAACATTGCTCTAATGTGACGTCTTATTTCTCATCTTCTCTCAATTGTCTTGCCACCATCGTGCCGCCACAGTCGTTGCTCTCGTCACTGCCTTCGTAGCTCCGGTCACTATAATTTTGTCGTTGTATCTCGTCTTCGCCGCTATGATCTTAAATTTGTTGTCGCCTTTTGCCACAACATAGTTTTCTACTATTTAAGGTTTTATATGTTTCTTTTTTTCCAAGTGTATATTCTTCCTATACCTTCAACGTTAATCATTTCACTCTGTGTGTTCGATTTCCTCCCGTTGCGACTACATGGTGCATTAAAGATAATATACAAGTTAAGGTTTATTGTTAATTAGAAGAATAACATGATTAGCTTTTCTTTGTAATTAATTGTTATCCCCTCATATTACATTTATTATTTTATACTATGATACCTTGATGCAGTTTTGATGTTTTATAGGTTTGGCATAAGAGTGAACTAAACCAACGTAACTGATCTAAATGAAAAAAAAAAAGCAAATTAATAACGAAAAAGCACTTTTTTAAATGTCAAAACAACAAATTGACTTTTTTATGACAACCCAGAAAAAGAAGAAAAAAGAAGCCAGGAGCCCAAGAAAAATATAAGAGTTGGTGTTTGCTTTAAGCCAAATTGGTTGGACTATGACAACAAATAATGGATGTGGGCTTAATTTATTTATCTAAATGAGCTGAATCTAGAGGTATGTATAATGGAGGAATTGTTTTACATCTTATTCACAAAATACAAGCCTATAAATAGAGGCTATATAAGAAAGGAAGGAGAGGATACAAGGAGAAGATAATTAAACTAAATATAGAAAATTATAAATATAAAAGCATAGGCTAGGATAAAGGAGACTGATGAGAGAGGCTTGATTTAGGCATTTGATTAGGTATTCCTTATACGCCCTCCAAGATGGAGGATCCGTTGGAGACTCCAATCTTGGAGCGGTTTCGAAGGAAGGGTGCCCGTGATAATGGTTTTGTAAGCATATCTGCAAGTTGGTCTTGTGAGCTGATGTGAAGAACCCGTAAGCTGCCTGCTGAAACTTGTTCTCGAACAAAATGATAGTCAAGTGCTACATGTTTCATTCGAGAGTGATAAACGGGGTTAGCACAGAGGTATGTTGCACCGGAGTTGTCACAAAATAGTAATGGCGGTCTGGTAGTGGTAATGCCAAGTTCAAGTAGTAAATTTTTTGTCCATGTAAGTTCAGCTCAGGCATTTGCTAAAGCTTCGTATCGGCTTCTGTAGATGAGCGAGAGACCGAATTTTGGCGAGTAGACTTCCACGAGATAATATTATTGCCAAGATAAATGATATATGCAGTGGTAGAGCGACTAGCATCATGTACACACCCCAATCCGAATCGGAGAAGGCTGAGAGATCAAGGGAGGAGTTTCGGTTGAGGAAAAGACCGTGGTGAATGGTACCCTTTAGGTAGCGAAGAACTCTCTTTAGAAATTGCCAGTGTGTTTGTCGAGGGTTGTGCATGAATTGAGATAGTTTGTTGATAGCAAAGGAGATGTCCGGCCTGGTGAAGGAGAGATATTGAAGTGACCCGACTAGTTTGCGATATGGGGTAGCATCAACTTCGGGTGAGGTGTCGGTCATGGACAGGGCCTCGGTGGTACCGAGAGGAGTAGAGACATCTTTCGCACCATCCATGTTGAACTGTTGAAGAATATCCTGGATGTATCGGTGTTGAGAAAGAAATAGACCGGTTGGTGTGGGAATAACTTCAACTCCAAGAAAGTGATGAAGCATGTCGAGGTCTTTGATGGAAAATTTTTGGCTTAAGGCATGAACGAAACGATCAAGAAATGATGTGTTGTTACCGACGAGAACAATGTCATCAACATAAACCATGAAATAGCAAGTGACACATTGGTTTCGATAGATGAAAAGTGAGGCATCGGCTAAAGATTTTCGAAAACCAAAGTCAACGAGGAACTTGGTGAGCTCATTATACCAAGCCCGAGGGGCTTGTTTTAAGCCATAGAGCGACTTTTTGAGCTTTCATATGTGATTGGGAAACTGAGGATTAATGTATCCCGGTGGTTGGGTCATGTAGACATCCTCGTGGAGAGTACCATGCAAGAATGCATTGTTAACATCAAGTTGCCTTAGCGGCCAAGTTTCTGAGAGAGCAATGGAAAGGATGGTACGAATGGTAATGGGTTTGGTAACGGGGCTGAAGGTATCGAAGTAGTCCTTCCCATGTTGTTGGTGAAAGCCTTTGGCCACGAGTCGGGCTTTGTATTTGTCAATAGAGCCATCGGGTTTTCGTTTGATACGAAAAACCCATTTACACCCAATCGGAGTTCAGGAGTTAGAGGGGACAAGTTCCCATGTTTGGTTTTGGAGAAGGGCATTAAACTCCAAATCCATAGCATGACGCCACTGTGGATCTTTAGAGGCTTGAGTGTGAGTGGTGGGTTCAAGTGCGGGTGGTAATGGATGAAGGGTAGTGTGATTCACAAGATTTTGGTTGTAATATTTTGGGTTGGGTTTGCGAGGCCTATGTGGGCGAGCGGAGACAGGATGAGGAGAATTGGTGGGTTCGGTTGTCGTAGTAGATGGTGACGAGCTGGGCGAGGAGGAGAGAGAGTTATCGGGTGAAGGAGGTTGAAAGGAGGAATGATCGGTTGAGTTGGGTGTGGGTGACGAGGTGGTGGTGGGTGGAGTGGAGTGAACGGACATAGAAGAGGAGTCCGTTTGGATGGGAGAGGATGGCGCGTGGGTTGGTTGGGTCATAGGGTGAGAGGAGTGGGTCGTGGGAGGTGGATTGGTTGAAGAGAGGTGTTGCGCCATGGGAGATGGATTAGGCGGAGGAGAGGGTTGTGGAATGATGGAAGATGTAGGTGGTCCAAGAAAGGTATTGGGTGTAGGTAATGGGTCGGGTGAGGAACCGTGAGAGGAGAAGGGAAAAATATGGTCGATAAATTCCACATGGCGGGAGTGATAGAGGCGATGGGTTAAAGGATCGTAGCATTTGTAGGCGGATTTAGACGAAGAATACCCAAGGAAGATGCACTTCGTTGAGCGAGGATGAATCTTGGATTTAGCATACGGACGAAGCCAAGGAAAGCATAGTCACCCGAAGGATTTTAGTTTGGTGTATGTAGGTGGAGTGTTGTATAGTTTTTCAAATGGTGATTTGAATAAAATTTTGGTTGGTAATCGGTTGATAAGGTGAACTGCCATTTGGAAGGCATAAGACCAAAAAGGGAGTGGTAAGTTGGCATGATGCAATAGTGACAACCCGGTTTCAACAATGTGTCGATGTCGACGTTTCGCCACTCCGTTTTGCTCCGGAGTGTGTGGAGGAGTGGTGAAGTGAGAAATACCATTTTGTTGGAGATAAGAGAGGAGCCCAATGTATTCTCCCCCATTGTCTGAGAAAAGAGAGATGAGATGAGTTTGAAAATTTTTCTCAACAAGTGTTTTGAAAATTGGAAATAATGTGGAGACGTCCGATTTTCTTTTAATGGGGTAAAACCATGTGTATTTGGTGTAAAAATCAACAAATATGACATAGTATTGATATCCGTCGTTAGAAATTTTTACCGGTCCCCATACATCAGAGTAGACAAGTTCAAGTGGTTTAGAGACTTTAAATGAATTTTCGCTAAAAGGGAGTTTATGACATTTATTCAAGGAACAAGCATCACAATGAAAAGGATTATTCGACACATTATTGAAATCAAGTCCGAGACTATTTAGTAAACGTCTTAGAACTTTGATAGATGGGTGTCCAAGTTTATGATGCCATGAGAGAAGAGAGTCCGAGTTCTTGGTGCTTGAATTGAGTTGCAAATGAGGAGGAGTGGGAGATGCATAGTAGACATCGTTAATGTTCACCCCGCGCATGAGACGCACTCCCGTGTGAAGACCCTTAACAAAAAAATGAAAAGGAAAAAATTCAACAGAAACTTGATTAGTCTTGCAAAATTTAGCAACCGAAATAAGATGATTACGCAAACGCGGAACAAGTAGGACACTAGATAACTTTAAAGGGCGTGATGTAGTGGGAATCGATGCATGACCGATATGAGAATAAGATGTAAAACAATTCCTCCATTATATGGTATCAGAGCATACCAAACTCCCCTGAGTTCTTTTCGATCCACTGCCTTATCACCCTACTGCCGCCACACATGGCAACCTCCACCACCATCGTTCAACTCTCCACCACCACCAATTTTCCCATCAGGCTAACCGCAAACAACTTCCCATCCTGGCGAAAGTAGGTACTCTCCACTCTCATCGGACTCGAACTTGAACAGTTCGTCGACAGCTCAACCTAACCACCACCGAAGGACCTGGAGGGTAAACCCAACCCAAAATACTGTACCTGGTACCGCCAGGATCAAGTGCTCCTTGGTGCACTGCTTGGTAGCTGCTCCGACACTATCCAGCCACTCGTTTCCTCTGCCGAAACGTCTCGCCAACTCTTTACCCGTCTAACAGAAAGCTATGCGAGCGTCTCTCGGTCCAGGATCATATCCCTGCGGACCAAACTCGCCACAACCAACAAAGGAAGCCGACCCGTTGCTGATTATCTCCACGAAATGAAGGCTATTGCGGATGAATTGGCCTTGGCGCAGAAACCAATCGATGATGACGACCTCACTGTTCACATTCTCGCTCACCTCGGTGACGACTATAAGGAGATTGCTGCGGCCCTAAAGACTCGAGACACCACCATTGCCTTCTCTGATCTCTATGAAAATTTGGTTGATCATGAGAGGTCCTTGTTGGATGCCAAACCTATTGAGCAGCTCACTACTGTTAACTTCACCCAAAGGAGCAGCCAAACACAATCTCAAGCAGGCCGAAACACACAAAGGCCATATACAACTACCAGAAACCAAACCAGGCCCAACACCTTTGGCCCACGAAACACTAATAATGGGAATAATGGTCAATCTTCACATTTTAGAACTAATCGTAACAATTTTTTCTGTCAATTTGCAACGTTCCAGGTCATGAAACCAAGGATTGTCGAAAGTTTGCACGGTTCTTACAACAAAATAATCTTGCTTTGGCTCAAGCTCCAACGAACCCAACTGTTAACGTGCCCATGGCAAACTCTCCACAACATGCATCATTGAAAATGTTTGACAATGGCGCCTCTGACCATGCCACATCCCACCAAGCATTTTTGCACAGCCTATCTGAATATGGAGGACCCAATGAGATTGTCATTGGCAATGGTAACACCCTTTCCATTTCTCACAGAATACAAGCCTATAAATAGAGGCTATACAACAAAAGAAGGAGAGGAATACAAGGAGAAGATAATTAAACTAAATATAGAAAATATATAAATATAAAAGCATAGGCTAAGATAAAGGAGACTGATGAGAGATGCTTGACTTTAGGCATTTGATTAGGTATTCCTTATAGTATGGTCCCAAACTGGTTCGATTTCAGTCAAATGAAAGCCAAAATCTGTTTTTTTTTAGCAAATGGGTGGTTTTCATTCTATGGGTTTTCTGTCATCTTCGCTTCTTCCCTACAGTATTTTTTGAGATATTCTGTTTTCAATTGTTCTTATGTACATGTTACATTGGAGAGTTAATATCATGTAACGATATTCTTGATGATTAATGTTGTTATGATGGGCATATGAGTATCTGTACGAGTTCTTGAGAGGTTTTTCAGTCTGAATCATCAAAAGTTATAGGCATATTATTGTTCTTTTTATGACCCAAGAGGTTTTGGCTTAGAGACCTAGCTAGAAGGTGATATGTTCCTTAAAAACCTATAGATAAAATTTTGTCTATACTATAATCACTCAACGTTATACATTTAAATGACAGGTAATGAATCTTCGTCAGCACTTCCTTTTTCTCCGTCACAAAGTACTGCCACATGTGTATGTTCGATGAGATCATGAGAAAAAGATCTCCTTTGAAAGCCTATAAAAGACAGCCTTACATATTCTACTTTCAACCATGGATATTAATGTTCCTGTAGCTGAACAAGTTATCATCAGAGACAACCTACAACCCTCAAGAACAAACTATAAGATGTTCTTGACCACCGCGATAGTGTTGCAACGCGTGAGCCACATATTTAATCAAGCAGCAACAGCTATACGAGGTGGTCTGGCAGCTCTTGGCCGCCACTGAACTTACTATTATCCACGAGTAGCATTTGGGGAAGGAGGTGTCATCATGCCTCATTCAACCCTTACCTTTATCGTCAATGCGCTCCTTGCTCTTGTTGAAATCAAGTCGCAAGGGCAACCTGGATTCCCGCTCTACACACACACATACATATACATATATATATATACGCATACATATACATATATGTATATATACATATACATATATATATAACCCCACATCTACATAACCATCACTACACACTCAAGTTATATAACCCCTCGTAACCTCCTTTTCTTAGACATTTGGGCTATAACCCCCATTTCACATGGCCTTATGCGTGTTGTAGAAATAGATCAAAGAATTGAACAAATTAAGATACTACAATTACATACATGACCCACATGAAAATCATCTTAATTTACCCAATAGCAATAACTGGTTTAGATGAAAGGACGTAAACCACATAATGACTGGCATATATAACACAAGTGAATCGAAATCGTACAACTGAAATTGCATTGTTGGGCTCCCTGCTCCGCAAGCCAAACAGCAGACTGTTAATGGTGTATGTCCTAGATATGGGAACATTGGCGGATCTAGAAAATCCTTACAGGGGCAACGTTTCATATAAAAGGGGTAACGAAATCGAAAAACGTCAAATTTTTCCAAAAGAGTAAACTGTCATTTTAGTCCCTGAGGTTTGGCCAGTTTTGCCACTTTAGTCCAAATTTCAAACATTTTGCCATTTTTGTCCCTGTGGTTTCGTTTTTTTTGACATTTTGGTCCAAATTTCAAATTCAGCTTAGATTTTCAAAAAAACCTGGTTTTTGTCCTTTTCTTCAGGGGCATTTTGGTCATTTTATGCTTTATTTTAACTGATTATTAATTATTAATTAAAAATAATATATATAACTAATCAAATTATATATATATAACTAATCAAATTATATATATATATATATAACTAATCAAATCTAAGATCTGTCTCTCTCTCTTCTCTCTTTATCACACACACCTGCGTTCCACTGTGGATGCTGAGATTTCCCCTTTATCATCAGTCATTGAAGCAAGAACCTGATGAGAATTAACAGCACAAATTTAGCATTTATGGGGTCAAAAGATGGAAATTGAGAAGGGAAACTTGAATGCATACTTCAAAAGGAAGTCCTTGAGAGTCCTTAGAGGGACTCATAACGACAGGCAGGACAGCTTAAAGTGGAGAAATAGAACCCGGTTGAATACGGGTGGAGCTAAATATTCTATTTTGGAGGCGAAAATGATCTTCGACAAGCATTAATATAACAATTGCATTATCTACCAAAGCCTCTGACAGCTGGGCAGCATTTTCTACTTCTGCAATAGAAACCTCAGCCGGTAATCCATATGATCCCACACCAGCCGATGCTGCAGCAATAACTTGAGTCTGTACCCAAAAAAAAGTATTTCAAAAACAAAATGCAAGGGGAAAATGTCAACCAAAAAACTATGTACTTTGGCTGAATTTACGCATACTATATTTCTGCATGGTTAAATCCCTTCAAATTTGAAACTTCATGATAAAGTCCATAGAACTTGTTTTTTCTAAAAGGTCATTTTTGCACTATAAAATTCTTTTACTTCTAAAATTTAACAAAAAGGTCATTCTTTTTTGCATGATTAAGTCCCAAAACTTGAGTAAATGGCCTTTTTGTGAAGTTTCAGATTCCAGGAATTTAATCCTGCAAAATAAGTTGATGGATTTAGTCACAAATATCTATATGGGTTTTCAACAATTGCCCAAATAATAAGGAAAGCAAACACAAAAAAAGTTATAAGATGTAATCACCTGAACCCGCAGCTCTTTGGCGATGAAATCCAGCAACTCACCCAAAAGCCTTCTCTTAAAGATGGACAGTAATTTCTCATGTCTACCAAATAAAAAATCCGCTTGTACCGGAATCACCCACCACCACCGTCTCCCCTCCACCACGGTACACCTCTTTCCACTTCCCACTTTTCCCACCATGGATTCCGGCAACTTCACCTCTGGTAAAAGCATAAAACCACAACCGCCGGCGATGTACACTTCAACCACATCCCGATTCTCCAACCGCCGCCGTCAGAGCATCGTCGTCATCAGAGGAGTACTAAAATTCAAACACCTCCCCGACCAAATCTGGACGTTTGATGGAAGGATTGGAGTTTGGCGATCAGATCTAAGGTGGTGTATAGTGGTGGTGCGGTGGTGTTAATGGAGGTGGTAGGTGGTTCCATAGAGAGAGATTGCAGGTGTGTGTGATAAAAGAGAGGAGAGATTTTAGATTTGATTAGTTATATATATTATTTTTAATTAATAATTAATAATAAGTTATAATAAAAGTATAATAACCAAAATGCCCCTGAAGAAAATGATAAAAAACAAGGCTTTTTTTTGAAAATCTGAACTGACTTTGAAATTTAGACCAAAATGGTAAAAAAATGAAACCATAGGGACCAAAATAGCAAAAGGTTTGAAATTTAGACTAAAGTGGCAAAACTGACCCAACCTCAGGGACCAAAATGACAGTTTACTTTTTTCCAAAATTTACACTATCGTTGGAGCGTCAAAGGGTATGCTAGGATGCCCCCAGGAATATGACGTGTCATGTCCCTGAGATTTAATCTCGATAAAGCTATAAAAGACAAAAATTAAGTAAGTGGGAGAACCATGATCTGTTTTAGGTTTCATCCACAGCAATGTCATATATAGGTACAACCACAGAACACACCAACAATGAACCCCTCCTAGGAAATTTCAACACCATACAATGTAATAAACTCCATATTTTTGTCTCCAAATGACTCTACAAGCCTCAAATCACGTATTCCCATGCTAAACCTAATTTTATAATATTCTACGACAGAAGTAGCCAATACGGACACGTATTCCCATGCTAAACCTAATTTTATAATAATCTATGACATAAGTAGCCAATACGGACACGTTGTTTTCTAATTATTATTTTTTTAATATACAATCAATCATATCTAGCCATCTCAATCCAAATTGTTCATTTCATATAAAGCTCCAAATTCAACAAAGCCCCATAGGGGTAGAAAAAGGGTGTTCGCGTGTCTTTTGATGGGAAGAGTTAAATGTCAAGACAACATTTTTACATTGTTATTTGGATGGGAAGATATATATGACTCAATCTTTTGGGTTTGTACAAAAGGGTTAAAAAGACACGATGTGTCTTTTGAAGAGGTTATTACATGGGCTTAAACAATCACCGACGCATAGGTGTAAGCGATTTCATGAGTTCATGGTCACTCACTCATGGGTTTTTCTAAAAGCTCACATGACCCTTGTGTGTACTTCAAAGAGTACAATCAAGGAAGCTTTATTTATCTGCTTTTATATGTTGATGACATGTTAATTGCATGCAAACATAAAGAAGAAATGGAAGTTGTCAAACAGATGTTAAAATTGGAGTTTGAAATGAAGAAACTAGGGGAAGCCAAAAGAATTTTAGGGATGGAAATAAAGAGAGACAAGGGACTAAGGCAACTTAGACTCCCCAAGATTCTTATGTGCAGAAAGCTCGAAAGAGCTATGCTATGGAAGGGTGTAAGACTGTTAAAACAACTAGTCGTTCGTTTCACGTTGTCTTCTCAAGACGCTCTAAAGTCTAATGATGAGATAAGGTTTGACCTGATGATCTGTATCACGCCAGACTTGGGTTATGATATAAGTGTAGTGAGCAGGCGTTTGGCTGCACCTGGAAAAGCTCACTGGGTAGCAACTGGATGGACCATAAGGTATTTAAAAGGACTAAAGGATGGTTTGTTATTATAATTAGGGTGCAGTTCAGTTGTCTAGAAACTGTGTTTTTCATGAAAGAACAGAACACATTAATGTTATATTGCACTTTATCATAGATGTGATTTTATCAAGAGAAGTGTTACTCAAGGAGATTGATAGTAAAGAAAATCTTCTTGATATGTTAACAAAATCTTTTTGTCTGGTCCTAATTTCAGTTTCTCCATTAAGTATTGGTTTAAGTCTAAGTGTTACTATATATAAAGGTAGAGATTTGTTGAGGTTTAAAGTCAAACTTAAAATTCAAATGGAAATCTTTGGGGGTTAATTGCTTAGAGCATTTACATTAGCTTCTCTTTCATCATTTACATAATTATACTAAAAATCACTATATTTTCTCTCTCATTTTCAATTAAATAATATTTTTATACCTTTATCATTATACTTTCTCTATACTTATTCAAAATCACTTTCAAAATGTATTAAAAAATAAATGTGTAGAAACAAAAAGAATTTTCAAATATACAGATGAAAAGTAATATTCTCTCCCTCCGCCACTCACAATCACTTCCTAAAATATGCAGAAGTCACTCACAGATATATAGAGAATCTGCTATGAATGCTCTTATTACTCAAAGTTGATAGGCTATAAGCCAATCTTGTTAGGTAATCATTGATAGTTGTTGAGATCAGTTTAAGATGAGAGACGCTACTGTTTGTTAGTTTTTAATCATTCCCTTTTCAATTCTACTCTTATAATTGTTGGGGAATTTCGTAAACATGGATGATCTGAGAGACATGATTTCACTTTTAACTCAGAATTTCGAGAAATTGAACAACAGTATGTGTGTATGAGAATTCGTAAAAAGAACCAGAAAAATGATCAAGAACCCTAATTTCGAATTTGGGAATGAATATGCTAATTGCCTCAAGGCTCTGCCCCTTGGACCCCAGCCAGGGGTTGCCCCTTGACCCTGCTCCCGGGGGCGGTGCCCCTTGAAACCCAAATAAGCGTCCACTCCCGCATCTCCTGACTTACTTAATGTGTATTATAGTTCACGTGTTCACTAAGTTAATTCTGATTACACTAAAATATCTAGCGGTAATTTTTAATTTCCTTTATAATCATTTGAGAATCATTGGTTAATAAGATTTAATCGTTTTGATCTTAAGATTTGATTTGGTTTCTCTAGGGTTCTTATGTTTTGTTTTAATAAAAATAAAAAAAAGCATACGTTAAAGGCTTTTGAAGTTTAATTTGAATAAAATAAAATGCTTCAAAGTCCCCAAAATGATTTTCTTATTATAAAAACACGACTAATAGCTGCACTAGTTTGTTTCTTTTAATACATATGTTTCATTTACATCATTTGATTTAAACTATTATTTGACCATTAAACTTTAATAAGATTATATTTTATTTTTCTTTTAATCAATTTATCTATAATCCCTAAACTTAAATAAACTAATAAAACTAAAAAAAAGTTTCATTTTTTAATTCATTTTTTCTACTTTTTTTTATTTTACTTATTATGATTAAACCTAAGTTTTTAGAAGTGTTTACTTATTGCTTATTTTTATCATCACTTCAACATGATTTTTTTCACAAGGTGAATCTTAATGTACAAGTTTACCTATTTCTTGATACATCAACACACCCAGCGCAACGTGCGAGGACATTGTCTCAAAGAGAACGACAATAGATGAAAAAATATAGAAGAGAAAGAAGCAAAGCGATTTGAACTTAAAGAAACGATTAAATAAGCACACGGACTCATAGTAGATCAATATTTCCTAATGTGCCCTTTAATTAAAAGGTACAATTAAATAAACAAGCACACGGACCAGACTTATATTTCAAATACAGGGATTCCGTTGTGAATTTCAGCCAACAAGAAACAAGGCTAAGAAGCCCACACAAGAATAGAAAAACATCTCTTAGGTCAGAAATATTTTTAAATGCGCCATTTAATTAAATGGTACAATTAAATAAGCAAGCACACGGATAAGACTTTATATTTCAACTACAGGGATTCCGTTGTGAATTTCAGCCAACAAGAAACAAGGCTAAGAAGCCCACACAAGAATAGAAAAACCATCTCTAAGGTCTGAAATATTTTTAAATGTGCCCTTTAATTAAAAGGTACAATGAAATAAGCAAGCACACGGACCAAACTTTATATTTCAACTACAGAGATTCCGATGTGAATTTCAGCCAACAAGAAACAAGGGCTAAGAAGCCCACACAAGAACAGAAAAATCATCTCTTAGGTCAGAAATATTTTTGAATGCTCTTTAATTAAATGGTACAATTAAATAAGTAAGCACACGGACCAGACTTTATATTTCAACTAGAGGGATTCCGTTGTGAATTTCAGCCAACAAGAAACAAGGCCAAGAAGCCCACACAAGAATAGAAAAACCATCTCTAAGGTCCGAAATATTTTTCAATGCGCCCTTTAATTAAAAGGTACAATTAAATAAGCAAGCACACGGACCAGACTTTATATTTCAACTACAGGGATTCCGATGTGAATTTCAGCCAACAAGAAACAAGGCTAAGAAGCCCACACAAGAATAGAAAAACCATCTCTAAGGTCCGAAATATTTTTAAATGCGCCCTTTAATTAAAAGGTAAAATTAAATAAGCAAGCACACAGACCAGACTTCATATTTCAACTACAGGGATTCCAATGTGAATTTCAGCCAACAAGAAACAAGGCTAAGAAGCCCACACAAGAATAGAAAAACCATCTCTAAGGTTCGAAATATTTTTAAATGTGCCCTTTAATTAAATGGTACAATTAAATAAGCAAGCACACGGACTAAATTTTACATTTCAACTACAGGGATTCCGTTATGAATTTCAGCCAACAAGAAACAAGGCGAAGCCCACACAAGAATTGAAAAACCATCTCTAAGGTCCGAAATATTTTTAAATGTGCCCTTTAATTAAAAGGTAAAATTAAATAAGCAAGCACACGGACCAGACTTTATATTTCAACTACAGGGATTCCGTTATGAATTTTAGCCAACAAGAAACAAGGCTAAGAAGCCCACAAAAGAACAGAAAAACCATCTCTAAGGTCCGAAATAATTTTAAACGGCCCAACAGAGAAAATAGTGTTTTGTTTTCGTTCTATTTGTTCTTCAACCCTATTGTAACCTTAAATCCACCAGGAAAACAATTTCAAACTTTTCAATGTTTATTGTTATTATTCATGGTTAGACATTGATATGACTATATGAACATTCTAAGGAAGAGTCATTCGCAGACAAAAATACCATCGTGTATCACAAAGTCGATCATGTTGACATTTTCGAGGTGAGAAATCATCGTTGGTGTGTACAAAATAGACATGGATACTCCAAAAATCCACACAACACATTAATGGATTTCCCAACAGAACCACAACTTATTGAAAACGGTCGAACCTCTAGCTGGAGACGCAAACAACGAACCCACAACATACCTCAGCAGAATGGCTACAACGCGGTGATAGCAACGCTTGGTCTCATATGGAGTAGCTACTACCCGAGAGGAGTTTTTGAAGAAACTGCAGTTCTTCCTGGTTCGTCTCTTAACTTTATTATTATTGTTTACTTGGTTTAGTCGGGGTCAAGTCTTAGGGAGAAGTTGATTATCCCTTCAAAACGCACCCAGTAGCTATCATGCTCACCAAAACTAGTCTGCTCATGTTTGGTTTGTCTTTGGTGCCTGACACTGTTGTACGTGAAGGTGTTATTTCCATTTATGGAAAGATTTCTCATTGCGGAATGATCATTTTCCTCTATGTTTTTGTGGTATCTTTGGCTTCTTTGTTGTACTTTTGATACTTTTGATATTGTTCACCAACCAATGAAAAAATAAATGAATGAATGAATAAAAATAAATTTTGGGGTGGGAGTAGAATCATCATTACAACAAGTTGCGTTTGGGGAACTATAAAAGCCAACCTTTCAGTTTCGAATTTCAACCTCATCTCCGCCAAACCGATCTCGAAAACAAATAGGATGGTTCATCCACCACAGACAGGGGCGGACATACCCTTAGTCAAGGGGTAGCCTCCGCTACCCCTTGACTCGTCGGCGATAGTGTAAAAAACATTTTTTTGCGTTTTTCGGATTTTGTTGCCCCTTAAGATTTATTATGTTACCCCTCTTCAAAGCCCAAATAATTTTTGTACTACCCAACTAAATACCCAATTCTTATAAGGCCAACCATTATAGCCCAAGTCCCAACCCAATCCCAACGATTGAACAAAAAATAAAAGAACGAACATTCACCGATTCACCAGACCAGTTCAACACATTAACCATAACACTCACTTCCTCAGAAGTCAGATTAGAAAAACGACTGAACGAGCAGGAGCTGAGGAGCTGAGCTGAGAACCCTAACCCTCACTACCGCACGAGGCCAAGAGCAGAGAACGAGCAGCAACGGAGCAGTTTGCCGCCGGCCGAATCACTCGGTCTGGTTCGATCTCTCTCTAAAATCACTAGTTCGATCTCTCTCTATTGATGTCCAAATTTAAATGTTTGTTGTTCGATCAGAGGGTAAGGGTTTTAGGTTCAATTTTGTTTGAAATGTTGAGAATTGTGGAGAATGAGTTGAATAGGTTGTGATTTTGTTAGGTGTTTCATTTGTACATATGGACTTATTGATGATTGATCAGTGAATGATTTTTTAGTTACAAATTCGTTGTTTAGTTATACACAAGTTCAAACCTGAAACAGTTTCTTGTTAGTTACAAATTTCATTCTTAATCTTATTTGAAAGGCCTTAGTTTGTTATCCTTTTGTTATATATATTTTTTCTTTTGAAAAAACTATGGAGTGAGTATGCTATTTGAAACCAGCAGAGGCTTTGAGCTTATGCTATTTAATTTAGTAATCAATCATTTGGATTAGGGGTGTTCACTATTCTGATGTAATGTAACGTCATAAACATAATTTTTGTTTTTGGTGTTTCATTTATACAATAGGGTTGATTTATATTGGTGTTCTTGTTTAGGTTGTAAATCAGTCTTGTATGTGTTAGTTATGCTTAAAAATATGTAGTTTAGTTATGCTTATTGTTTAATTTATTTGTCTTATAAATTAGGGAATTTGGAAGTTGAAAGATGAAAAAACAAACTCTCATTAGTAGTCTTTTTAAACGAAACTTCCAAGAAATGATGAATTGGGTCCAACTCCTCGTTCAAATATTGTTGATGATAAGCAAGAAAATGAAGATGTTGGTCCAAGTTCAAATAATGATATTGATATTCAAGAAAATGAAGATATCAGTCCAACTCCGAGTCCAATTTTTACTTCGGCTTCAACACGAAACAAAATCGAATTGAATGATCTTCCCTCGGATCCCTCCGATAGACCACCTGTTACTAGTTATCATCCAAATCAAATAGACAACATAAGAAGAGCGTATCTTGTTAAAAAGGCTTTTCAACCACGAGGTCATGACTTTAAATGGACAAATACTCTGCGGGTCGGAGACGTTTTAATGTTAAATGGTTTGATAAATATCATTGGTTGGAGTATAGCACTAAACAAGAAAAAGCATATTGTTTATGTTGTTACTTGTTTAATGAAAGTGTTGGTAATAAAGGTGGAAGAGAGACTTTTATAAGTGGAGGCTTTTGTAATTGGAGTAAACTAGTGTCTTAAAAGAACATGTTGGGTTAGTTAATAGTATATATAATAAGGGTGAAAATCTCTTGAACCAAAATTGATCCTATGAAGCGAATGAAAAAAGGCTTAACAAGGAAAGAAGGATTGGAAATCGGTATCGATTAATGGGTTCTGTTCGTAGTGCTAGATTTTGTTTAGAAAATAGTATACCGTTTCGTGGTCATGACGAATCGGAAAAGTCTCTTTATAAATGTATATTTCTTTGGTTTTAAAGTTGATTGGTGTGAACAACCCAGATATTGGTAAGTACACTTTAGGGAAGGCCAAAAAGAATAATAAGTTGACGGCGCCATCGATTCAAAAAGAGATTGTCGATTGCTATGCGAAAGAAGTAACCAAAATGTTTTGTGAAGAAATTAAATACGATGTCTTTGGGTTGTTAGTAGATGAGTCTAGCGACGTGTCCTTAAAGGAACAAATGGTCGTAGTGGTGAGATACGTCGATAGGGTCGAGTTGTTAAAGAAAGTTTAATTGGAGTTGCTCACGTGAAGAATACATATTCTTTGACTTTTAAAGAAGCCATGGTGTCTTTATTAGCCGATAACCAGCTGAACATAGATCAAGTAAGTTATATCTTTTATAATTTCATTACATAAACTATAGTAAAGATTATATGTCGTATCATTGTATTTTATTGTTCGTTTTCTTTTAAACAGATCAGGGTCAAGGTTTTGATTGTGCAAGCAACATGTGGGGAGCGTTTATTGGATTAAAAGCTTTAATTCTGAAAGATAATCCATCAGCACATTACATACATTGCTTTGCTCATCAACTTCAGTTAGTGATTGTGGCTGTAGCAAAAAAGCATGATGGTGTTAAAGAATTTTATGAAACTCTTGGCATGACTGTTAGTACGGTTGGTGCTTCTTGCAAAAGAAAAGATATGATCTTGGAGGCAAAAAAAGATAGAGTGGAAAATGAAATTCTAGCGGGTGAAATTAATACAGGAAAAGGATTAAACCAAGAGGTTTCCCTTGCCTGACCCGGAGATACACGATGGGGTTCTCATCATAGAACCATCAAAGTTTGTTGAAATTATTTTCGAAAATTGTTGAAGTACTTACTTTTATTAAAGAAGATGGAGAAACCTTTCAACAACAATCCAATGCGTCAGGTATTCTATCATATTTTGAGAGTCTTGAATTTGTATTTTACATACACTTGTTGAATGATATCTTAGGCCTCACAAATGCTCTATCAAAACATCTTCAAAAAGAGTCAAGACTGTTAGAAGCATCTCATTTGATAACGAGACAAAACGAGCTTTGAATCATCTAAGACAAAATGGGCTTGAAAAGACGTTGGCAAACGTGACATCTTTTTGTGAAAAAAACAACATTAAGATGTTAGATATGGCGGAAAGTTACAGTAATCAAAGAAATCGAAAGTATGTCATTACTAACCGACATCATTTTGAAGTTGAGGTTTTTAATACGGTTTTGGATATGCAACTTCAAGAACTTGGAAGCCGATTTAGTGAGGTCTCAACTAGTTTGATAGAAAATATGTCGGGTTTAAATCTGGTAATTCGTTTGCTAAATTTGACATATCTAAGATAGTGAAGTTTTATAAGATGTATCCGAATGACTTTAATAAAGAAGAAAGAGGGTGTCTTGCGGCTGATCTTTCGACCTTTTATTACACTTCAAAGGAAGATGATAAATTTGCAAATTTGAGTCGATTGAGTGACCTTGCTCGTGTAATGGTGGAAACTGGAAAAAATGAAACTTTTCCTTTGGTTTATCGAACATTGAAGCTAGCACTGATTTACCGGTTGCAACCGCAATCGTTGAAAGATGTTTTTTTCTAAAATGAAGCTTATCAAGACGGATTTGCGTAATCGGATGGTGATGAGTATTTGAACAATGCTCTAATTTGTGCTGTTGAAAAAGAAAGTTTTTGTAAAGTAAAAGAAGAGTATGTTATGACCCGGTTTCAAGCTTTCAAAAACCTAAAAGGAGAAATCATTTACGTACATGTTTAAATTTTTTTAATACCTCGGTACTATCGTTGTTTCATTTACATTCTATGAATTACGTTAAAAAAATTTGAAACGTTGCCCCTTAAGTAATTTTCTAGATCCGCCACTGACCACGGATATTGATATTCCTATCGTTGAACAATTAGGTATCATCAACAGCCTGTTCTGTTTTAAACATAATGGAAAACATGTAAATAATACAAATACGGTAAATAGGCCAGCAGAGAATTCAGTTATAGACGAGCCATGGAGTTCGACATCTTTGTCAGTGTGATCTGGTTCCTCCTTAGGGTGTAAGGTTATGATGGTGATAACCAAACTAGGGTTGAATCCGGTTATGGAGAGAGAGGTGTGGAGGGTTGCGAATTATGATGTTAATAGTGTTATTGTAATTGTCTAACCCTAAATCTCTCTCAGTCATCTCCTTGTATATACACCCAGAAGGAAACCTAATTAGTTAATAAGGGTAATATGGTCCATCAACAATTACCAACTAATTATGTTATAGATTTTAATATATTTTAATCTATATTATATAAATGATATATGATGGCTACTAGATTAAATACATATAAATAGATATTTAATCTTACACTGCAACCCGCAAAAAAAAGTTAATAACATGTTCTTGACCACCGCCTTTGTGAGCCACATCTTTAATCTAGCAGCAACAGCTATAGGTCGGAACTTACTTTTTTTTTCTTTGAGCAGCGAATTTCTTGCTCATTGCCACAATAGTTATACCACGAGTAGCATTTGTTGGAGAAGGTGTCATCATGCTCCTTCAACCCTTACCCTTATCGTCAATGCACTGCTTGCTTTTGTTGAAATCAAGTTGCAAGGGCAACCTGGATTGCCTTCATAGTTCCATGCGCACCCTGATCAGCCCATCATGTGCTCTCTCACAACCTGGATTCCCTTTGCAGAAGCTGCAATTGTTGGGATCAAGTCTCCGGGAGAAATTGATTTCCCCTTCAAAACGCACCCACGAGCTATCATGGTCACGAAAAATAGCCTGCTCATGTTCGGTTAGTCTTGTGGAGCCGAACATATTAATATTGTTGTACGTGAGGTGTTATTTCCAGTTATGGAAAGATTTCTTGTAACATCCGCTAGAAACGAGTCTCTGAAACTCGACCTGGGTTCGTGAACTGTCCTTTTTTGGGTTAAATAGAAAATAAGAATGTTTAATTAATTTTGCTATTTCTAATATTTTAAAAATTTAATTTATTTGTCGCGTAACTAGCGGTCAAAAGCGGAAAACGAATTCAATACATTTAAGATTTTAAATTCGATAACGAAATTATCACATCTAACCGTTTATATTTGTAGAGGTTACTTAACAATTTTGTGTGTCAAATTTGTATAAAATGAATTACTAAGTAAAAACTTAATGATAATATTTATTTTACCTTATTATACTATGGTTATAATAGTTTAGGGTGGTTTAAAAATTAAAACTAAACTAAAGGGGCCATCTTTTTAGTTGCCTATTATCCTAGGGTTTATTTTGTAAGTGTGATATTTAAACTCCATAATAATGAAACATGCACTTCATCTTCTTCGTAATGAATACGAATCGCTTTAATATATCCGTAACCGGCGAGCTAGCTTTTATGATTAGATGAGTGTTAATCAGTTTTTTAAAGTGATAAACATCATTGTATCCTCAAAGACTCATTTCACCACTAATCTCTTGCAAGTTTGACTCAAATCTCTCGCAAATCTTTTGAACCGTAGTCGCCGATAGAAATTTCGGACATCGCTGCCGCTTGTAACAGCTCTTGCAGGCCATACCAACCAGTCACTATTGCTTTTCAGCCATCATCACAACGCAGCCGAAGTAATCAGTCCCGATAATTGTGACACTCGGTAAAATACCGGTAATTCCGTACAACATAAACATTTATTATATGATTTATTTTCACATATTTGACTTGATTTTATTTAATTAAGCCTTAAAAGTCTAGAAATAACAGTATCATAGCTTAGTATGATAACAAATCCGTCACAATTATAAATAGTACAAAACTATGTCATAGACTAGCGGCAGAAATACGAACACACTATTTATGTCAGGACTAGTTGCGGTACAACCTGACATGACAAAAACGAGACATAAAAATATACCCGCAACAAATATAGAAACATTAGTTAGAAAAAACTAACAAATAATACTTGCCAGAAAAATTATATAAACACTAAATTGTCTTGTCCGCAGACAAATTCAGCAATTATGCAGAAATGTACAACACTCCGTAGAACAAAACAGTAAATGTCCGAAATCCAAATATAAATATTATTTACCATAAACAATATAGAGGGTTTTGAAAACGACACAAAAATCCCTATATAAACATTACCGGATAAAGCTACACAACTCATTCGGTAGCTACCAGATAACAAAGCCGGTACAAAAACTATGACCAAAATAGCAAATTCACTAGTCCAACGAACTAGTTAATAAATTTTAGACATCAAAAATATCATAAATATAAATATGTAAACAATTTCATGAAAGTAGTATAAATTGTCGGTTTTTGACCCGGTACTAAACATGAGCCGAATCCATCATCCGAACAACAAAACGACAAGTCTAGTGAACAGTTAAACAAATTTTAACATCACTATAATGTATTGGATTGTTAGTTTTTATTAAAAAAACTAACCATTTAAATTATCAAAGTTTATAAAATATAAGTAAACTTTATAAAAAAATAATAAAATATAATAAAGATATTAGTGGATCTTCCACTAATCCACTTTGCTATGTGTTGTAAGAATGTGAAGTATGCTAGGTGGATGCAAGACCATAACACCAAATCACTACACTTCCATTAGCCATTTCATTTCCATTTTCAACAACAATTCAATACACAAAAACTCTCCTTCTCTCCCTTGAAATCGACCAAGCCAAACAACCACTATCTTCATCTTTTTAAAATCCAAACACTAGAAATTCATACATCCATGGAGGTTCAAAGATGATTCAAGGCATTTTCAAGACTTGGAAGCACATTTGAAGCATTTTCTCAAGCTTGGAAGCTCTTGGATCTTCATCTTTTCATCATCTTTTCTACTTGTTCATCCCTAGCCAAGTATTTGTAGTAAGCTTCGAATCTTATACTTACATTTCTAATTTTATGTTTAAACACAAATATACAAGTAATCATCTTGAAGCTTATCAAAAATCATATAGAACACTAACAAAAACTAAACAAACTAATATGATTCTATGTTATTTTTTATGATTCTTGATAATCTATGAAGTTGTGTCTATGTAGTAAACTTGTTGCAAAATCATGTTTAAAAGTATGATATAAACACATGCATGTTTAGATCTAACAAGATTCATTAATATGAATATTATGAACTTGTAATCTTGTTTAAAAATATTTTTATAAAACATGTAATGTATAGATTTATATAAAAATCATGTTATAAAAACAAAGTCTTAAAAATATGTACACCAATTTTTACATAAGATTTTGAATAACCAAAAAGGTTACATGAACATGTAAGTAAAAGTAAAAATGAAACATACATTCAAACATGATTTTTGAATTAAATAAGATTACATACAAGTTCGTAATGCTTCATATTAAGATTTTTAGTTTATATTGTTACTATTGAAAGATTGAAAAATTGTTGATTTGAAAAAGTATATAAGATCATGTTTATAAAACATGGGAAAAGTACACAGTTCAGGAGAAACAATGGCAAAATTTTATAAAATTTAATCATGGTTAAAGTATGTTTAAACTAAAGATTATCTTGATTAAAAATGATTAGAAACTTTTATCATGATTATACAAGTTTTGGATGAAAAATATTTAAGATTAAAAATCACTAAACTTTTCTTAAACTAAAAATATGTTAAATATATATTTAGAATGAAATATATATTTAGGATGAAATATATATTTAAATTACCAAAAATTATGTGTATGTAAATGTGTGTATTTATAAAAGTTTAGGAAATACATACTAATTTAAATACTTACAAAATACAAATATAAATATACTTGAAATTTGACAAGTATAACATATATTATCCAAACTTGGACAAAACAAATAAATCGGACAATTCGGGCAATTCGGACAAATCAGACAAAATATAAAAAACGGACGAAACGAACGACACGGACAAAACGAAACGAACGACACGGACAAACAAACGACACAAACGAAACAGACGACTCGAACGAAAAGGTCGAAACAAACATAAGAACCGTCACACAGAAATATATATATACACACACACACACACTAAAGTTTATATATACTAGAACTTATAAAAATAAGTTATATAAAATATTTAATAGTTTTTATAAAAACTAATTTTTTTTATAAAAATACAAGTAATCTTAAACATGGACCAAGCCCATTTACATAAACATTAGGCTAAGCCCACTTTTATAAACTTAATTAGGCTAGGCCACTTTATAAATCAACTTGGGCTAGGCTCACTTTTATAAATTAAATTGGACTAGGGTCACTTTTATAAACCAATTGGGCTAGGCCCGCTTTTATAATTCATTTGGGTTAGGCCTGCTTTTATAATTCATTTGGGCTAGGCCCTCTTTATATAATTCATTTGGGCTAGACTTATATAATTAAATGAGTTAGGTTTACACATATAAATTCAATTGGGTTAGACCCATACATACAAAACATATGAATTTGGCTTGTACACTTAATTTATGGGCTAGGCCCATTCAAAACAAAAAGAATATAATATATATATATACACACAAACACACAAACAAAGAAAAACAAACAAATACAAGTCTAATTACGAATTCAAGATGAAAGACTTGTACGAAAACAAACATAAACCTAAGTGTCTAACGAGAATAGAACACTTGTAGGTTGAAACACGAACGCAGAATCAGACATCGCCTAGAGATTTGCACAAGACGCAAATCTGTGAGTTCATGTTTCCCCTTTTATTTAAACGTTTATAGTTTTAAACGCTCGGGGAAGTATACATGTTACAATAGGTATGATTAAGCTAGAAAATGAAAATATTTTAGATCAAATGCAGATAGGATAGTATCAAGGGACCATTAATGAATAATCAAGTACCGAGGAACGAAAGTGATAGATCTATTGGGTATTTGCGAGCCCCACTTTTAACGGCAACAAAAACAGATCGTTAATAGTGCTTTTATGTCTTAAACGAGTGTCTCAGACACAAATTCGTCAAGGTTTGGTTACCCCCTATTTCGGCTTACATATTAGTATCCTTGCAAAACATTAATGATCTTACAAGTTTCATTTACGCATACATACCGGATTTTAATATTTCAAATGTTTTAAAGATTCATTTGATACAAAATAAATACATGAATTCACCAGCTTTTGTTGATGATTTTCAAACTTAACACATATTACAGGCAACTAGTGGACAGCAATGGAAAACAAGTCCGTGTTGTTATGAAGTCAAGCTTTAGATGTCATCTAGTTTTAGTTAATGTGTTTTGTAAACTTGTGTTTAAACTTTAAATAATGATGTTTAAAGTTGTAATTTATCTTTGAAACAAGATGTTGGTTGTAAATGTAGTGTTTAAATAAAGTATATGGATGAACATCTTACTGTTTTGTATATAGCTTGTTTATTCGATTGAATGCAACGATTACCGCTCTGGTCACACCTCACGCTTCCGCAACGTAAAAAAATCGGGTGTGACAATAATTTCCGCGTCCATCTTACTTTCCGCGCCCCTACATTAATTATCCGTTTATTATGCTACCCTAATATGAGTGTCACGTTGATTAACTTGTTCCGGAAATTTAACTTATGTAATTAGTATTTACGTGTTAAAAGAAAAATGCTACTATTTGTAAGCCAGTTGAGCCTTGGTGCAATACTTGATACCTTCACCTGTATTATTGACATGTACATACATATATAAATTAACAAAAGCTCATTTGAAGGTCATCACATAAAACAACTAATTCAAAGTATAGGTGATTTTGATGTCAAATAAATGATTCATATTCTTAGCTTTCTGGAATTTCTATAAGAGCATCCTCAATAAGGGGTTTTTTATGTTTTTTCTAGTGCCTAGTTGGCACTTGTCTAACCATTCCCTATCTTTCTCTCTTTTATCCTACCCATACAATACAAAAACGCATATTATCTCTCATCTCTCCTACATCACATTCACATAACTCTCTTTCATTCATTTTTTCCTCACATACATCACCACACACTCTCTCCTTCACATCACATTCTCTCCTTAAAAACACTAACATATGCCCTTATTGTGGGTGTTTTAACTAAGAATCCTTATATAAATTTGATTCCACATAAAACAAAATAGACGGTCAACTTATATTTTTTTGGGTCAACAACTTATCAATGGCTAACAAAGAATCTGCATAATCTTTTTATTATTATTATTATTATTATTTGGTCATGAATTGCAAGTGTGCAATTAATATAACTTTCGCATATGGTAGGTTCGGTACCTCGAGTTCCCTAACGTATATGTTTTATACAATTCCGTTAAGTTACAAATATGTTTTGTGTCAAGATCCATATTCATTATATGGTGCATAGAGTTAACTATTATGATAGTTACATTTTTTGTTAAAACTTTTTATTTATTTATTTTCTTATTTATTTATTTTTGGCTGAACCATGTAGTTAAACCCATTTTCTTGTTTCCAAGGATAAAACAAGATATATGATTATTCTAATTATAGTTTTACAAATTGTATAAGTAATATTTAAGTGAGTTTTAAAGTATTGTTTGTGAATGATGACTACGGGTAGTAACTAAAAGGCATGAATTTTTTATTACTTATATAATTATAATTTTAAGATGTCATCGTGCTAATTAAAACACTCCTAAACTTCTTCTTTTTTTTAAATATATATCTAATTTATTATAGAACTATGAACCTATTTAACTCAATAAGGAAAATGGTAAGAGTTTAAATGCCTCGTCTTCGGACAATCAATGAGTCAACAAATCATATGGCCGAATTAATGTTAGTAAATTAAATGACGATAATTAGGTCGCCTACTAGTCGGAGACAACTTTCCTTCTTTGCTTGCTAATTAAGCGCTCGCGTAGACGACTTATCAATCTTAACAACTTTGAGTGAACATTTGCAGTTCATTGAGGTGAGTAAACTCTCTCCCTTTTTGTCATTAACTTTTTGGGGTGCATCAATGTGTTTCGATTAATTGTTTTTATTTTAAATCGAGTATGCAATATCTAGTGTGTTGTATATGCTTTATTTGTTGTTGTGGTTGTTTATTGAAATTATTGTTGTTGTTATTGTGTTGGTCATTATAGTCAATAGTCATTCATTCAATAGATCTACGGCTGACCTTTCCTCATGACTTGGAGATGTCGTTGTCGCCCCATTAGTATTGGGCTGACATTTCCTTCTAACTATGAGACATTGTTATCGCAACAGTCACACCCTTTTATGGGTGTGGGACGCAAGGAGTCGGTTTTGGTTTTGATGTAGGTCTTGGTCTTATTCATTATTCAACTACCATTCTATGTTCATATTATTTGTGCATTGCTTGCACGTAATTGATTGCATGTTTAATATTTAAATTATTATTTAGAATTAAAAAGGTAAAACAAATGACTTTGATTTCTAAATTTAAAATGGTACACTTATTTTACTTAACCAAGGTTTAGTCACCGGCTCTTGTAGCTGACCAAAAAAAAAACTATTTTACACACGATACAGGGTAGAGGATTGAAGACTGGACTGGATCAGGATCACATAGGAGCTTTGCCTTAGTAATTAAAAAAGAAAAGTTTGATGTATTTATTTATTTGAACTTATATGAAAAATGTGACATTTAATAATGACATGTCTAATTATGAAATTTTAATAGTGCCATAAGTGTTGGGCAATCAGCATGCCTCGTACCATTCCGCTGCGGGTCGGGGTGTGATATTTCTCGTAGCGGAAAGATCATTTTCCTTTATGTGTTTGTGGTATCTAAGTGCTTCATTTGTTTCAGGCTTAGAGGAAACTACCTGATGCGAATTGCAACTCTACGAAAGCTGAACGTACTCGAGTTGTTCATTGAATACACAAGGGAAAGAATTGTATTGACATCAAATGAAATGGTTCTGGACGGATTTAAGCAGGGAGGGGCCACTGGCCAGGGGGGACATAACACCGATCCAAGCCCAAACCTTTTATATAATATCCCAAAATGTTGTCCCATGAAGAAAATTTATAGTGAGTGATAGGTCATTGAAAGTGGTAGCTAAATAACATAAGTTTTAGTAGTTATATTGTGGTAATTTCACCACTTGTCTAACAACTTTGTTTTGGTTTCCATTTGGACCGAGATCTCAGTACATGAGCTGTTATAAACATTTAAGAGTTGGGAAATATGAAATATAATTCATTAATATATCATCACACATTTTCTGTAAACCGACTCTAGGATACATCGAGAGCTTATTATAGAAACGTTCATTGTGGCATGGATGACGAGGCACCGTATGTTGGACTTGATCCTTACGCATGTCTCCCTTATATGCTTTGGTAAGAGCTGACCATGTTTGCGATATTTGATTTAGGAGCAATGTGCACCGGCCGTGACATTTGAGATATGTTTGTTTAAGGATAGTGGCTGAGGATACAAAACTTTGGAGGTGCAGTTTTCAAGCATGGATTCTTAAAGGATATTCAAGGAGTATTTTGGAATGATTGCTAGTTTCAAAGGTTTAATAACTGAACTCTCAATTTCTCTTCTAAATTGATGTTTATCACTCCTCAAAGCGCATTGGATATAAAAAAAAGGAGTTTCTAGTTTGGAGTTTCATACTAAGGTTTCGACAGCTTCTCCTTCATGCTTCTTGTAGTCTATTTTGATATTTGTCGAGTTAGGAAAGAAAATATTTGCACGGCGACTTACAATGACGTACATCTTATATACGTCGCACATGAACAAAGACATGGTTTTCCAAGGATGTTAGGGAGCATAGATTGTACCCACTAGCGTTGGAAGAAGTGTCAACGCGAATGGCGAGGTCAATACACGAGGGCTGATGATAAGAAACCACCGATAATGCTTGAAGCGGTGGCGTCTTAGAACTTATGAATTTGGCATGCGTTTTTTTTGGATCCCGGCCAGGATCAAACAACGACATCAATGTCCTGGACTGGTCGCCTTTGTTCAATGATGTTTTGAGTGGAACCGCCCTGAAATGTCCTTTTGTAGTGAACGTTCAATATGGATTTGGATATTATTTTGTAGATAGGATATACCCTAAGTGGGCAATCATAGTTAAAACGTTGTCACATTCTCTCGAAAACGATTTAAAACAACAATGCTTCAAAAAAGTGCAAAAGGCGATGCGTAAGGACATTGAACAAGCTTTTGGGCTAAAAGGTAAGTGACAAATACTTCAACAACCCGCAAAGCAACTACATCCCCAAAGGATTAAAAAAATCATGTATGTGTGTATATACACAAATTCGTATTTGAAGAATGATGGTGTGGTGATATCTCCTAAACATATAAAGGATCCTTCAAGTACTGAAATAGTTGAGGGCAATATTCCTACACACTTACTATTACGAACAATCCACGCTAACCTTTGATCGGATCTTATCGAGCATTTGTACCAATTGAACCACTTGTTTTTTATTAATAACAAGTTGTATGTTATTATAATTTTAAGTTATTGTAAATATATCGAGTTTTCTTTGTATTTTTTCTTATTTTAATTAAACAAAATACCTATAGTTCCAACTTTAGTTTCTTGGAAAATATAATATATAAATATCATTTAATTTACGTTTGATCTAAATTATCTTTACATTTTACCTACAATTAATTCAATAAAAAATATGAGTGAACGGGTCCATATTTTAGCCATCCATGGCTATTCCGAGGTATTGTGTTTGTTCTTGAAGTGATTATTTATAAGATTGCGGGGTGTGAGTTTAGGTTGGAGGCGTGGGTAGCTAAGCAACGTCGTGTTAGTTAAACTGGGCCAACGTGGGTAGCGGCATTGCCTCGCTGGCGTGGGGCGGGTTGGGGTGACGATGTGGATGGCTGGGATTGGTTAGGCAAACTTGACCGTTTTGGGTAGCCGTTACCCAACGGCTCTATATATATATATATATATATATGAAACTTATAAATACTCACTCATTTTTAAATTTTTTACCAGTTCTCTACTTTTCACCTTCTTTTATCTCTACATTTTTTTTATAAATTCAACCCATTACAATGCATCCATTTAACCGAAATCTCGACTTGAAGAACACCTTTGCTTTCCAAGAGAGCCCGAACCCTAGCCCGCCATAAAACCGCCAACCACCAAACCCGACCTGCGCCAATCACAAGGTTTTATATACTCCCCTTGTCCCGAGCTATCCGCAATCGCGTCATATATAAGGGGTGTGTTTACACGAACTTTCCGTACGACGATTCATCTATTCTAAATAACATTTCCCAACCCGAGTCCGTTCCCGAAACACAACCTCAAGACGTTGTGTAACACCCTGTAAAAATCGTGTCCAATAGTATAGTGACACGTGTTGTATTTTAAATATACTCTGTTAAAGACCAATAAGGACTAAAGGCGTCAACATGCTCAAATTGAGCCTTGAGTGACGAACCGATGTCAACATGCATAAATAACAGCCTCTGAGTGATTGATATGTCAACATGCTTAAATCACTTGGCCTCCGAGTGACTGATATGTCAACATGCCCAGCCTCTGAGTGATATCGGAATCAACATGCTTGTAATAAGCCTTGAGTGATCCTTTGTGAAGTCCTAACTCTCATACGTGCCATTTGTTGGACGAGAGAGTTCAATTTTGTGAATATGTGAAAGTTAGATGATGGAGGGATTAAAAGTGTCAACATGTTAATTTATAGCTCTGGATGACCTTTTAACGAACCGAGAGCTCGACAATGTCCGAACATAATCCCGGTATGCCAAGTATTGGCTACGGATGGCTAAAAGTGCCAAAAAGATGTTTAAAAAGGTTTTTAGGAGCTTTATAAAGTTCAGGGGGTCAAAAGTGTCAAGTGAATTTTCCTTTGACTTTTTTATAACAATTGTAAGATTGATGAATAGTGAATTTTCCTTTGACTTTTTTTTTAAGTTTCAATTAATATTTTATTTTTTGTCTTGACTTTCTTTTTTATTATTAGTATGGATTACTAATCTTATAAAATATACTAAATATGTATTTAATCTAACACTTTTAGTTTTTGCTCATAACTTTCGTATGTTAATTAGTTATTTTTTTTTTGAAACTGGCCGTGGGCGGTCGCGGGCCGCGAGAGACCAGGCCTGGGTCTCTCGCGGGACGCGAGAAAGGCTCTGCTGCAGAAAGTTTTGTTTGGTCTCCAAGCAAACTCCAAAACCACTAATTCGAAACTATGGCTTCTCTAAACTGCTATGCCACGTTTTGGGACACTTGTAAGCTTCTTCTTACACCCCTAAACACCTGGCTTCACCTTCTTTGAGTTCTCCAACTATAAATAGGTGATCAAGTTCACCATTTGAACTTGCACATTTCTAAAACATAACTCTTCTCCCTCCTCTGGAAGTTCCTAGCTGAAAGGAGCATCCAACTTAGTTCTCTTGGATTGTAGGAACTTCTTGTAAGTGTTCCTTGCTCTTACATTTTCGTTTATAGGCTTTTATAGCCAAAAGTCAAGCGTTTTCGTAAAACGCTTTGACTTTCGGTTAAGACCATTATGGTCCAGCCATTGTTCGGAATGAATATGGCTAAGTGATCGTAATAAGGTAGGTGTTAGTCCCTATAAAGGGCACCTCCTGAAGATCACGTTTGCTAGACCAATTGACGGGTCAAAGTTATGTAAATAAAAAGTCAAACATGCCATTTTTCGTAAAAATCATAAATTGATATTATATATGTTATGAAACCTGTTTTGACACTTAAACAAGTTGGTAGTAATTATTAGAACATGTATAAACATGTTCGGCTCGTCAATTTCAGTTCTAGGGTCGGTTCGCAACCGAAAGTCGCAAGGTTTGACTTCTGCTTTGACTTTCGATTCTGACCCGATTTAGATTAGTTACCTACTTATCTAAAGTTGCATTATGATCATAATATAATATAATGTAGCATAACCCTCTGAGGTTATATTACATGATCATAATCAGAATCCAAGTTTATGCACAAGTTCTATAATTATGCCATTTTTGACCAAAATGCCCTTTTTGAACAAAACAAGATTTTATATAATAATGAACTTGAAAATGAGTATCTACTGATGTAATATTATAAGTAGGATTATTTGGGATGTTAAACCAAGTTGTAAACTGAGTTTCCAAGCAGATCCTTAAACTATGTTAATAAATGACGGTTTTAGTACTTGTGACTCATAAAATGATTTTTAATCAATCTTTTCAAGGTAAATCATTTACCTACTGATATGTTATATTAAATAACATATTTTAAACAATTTAATCTGATCCAAATTTCAGTTTTCGTAAACATCGCTTAAAAACGTCATTTTACGACATAAGCGCCGTTTAAACGCATAGTATGGTTTTAAACCATATTATTAACCAAAACTTGATACCTACTTATTTTAAAACTTATTTTAAACATATTTACAGTAGGTACATGTTATAAACTCAGAATCCTAAATAATTTATAAACTATGTGTAAAATGACCAAAATGCCCATTCGGTGCATAATTTGGTCATAAAAGATAAATTACACATATAAATGATATCCTACTGATATTGTATCATAAATAAAATATTTTTCCAGAATACTTATGATGATAAACCTAAAATATATTCAAGTTCCTTTTATACGATATATAATTACCAAAAGGCTCTTATGAGGCATAATTTCGTTTTAAAACCTAAATGGGCATACAAGTTGATATCCTACTAATATCTTAACTTATTTAAAGTATAATGGCATATAGAACTTGTCCATTACTTATCCGGTACCCGATATCGCTAATATGCGCATAGTTATATGTATGTAACTATTTTACGGAAATTAACCGAAACGGGTTTAACCTTGTCATTTATGATTCAAATCCAGAATGTATATAGTTTACCCATATTATACAAGTCAAGGTATTTGTTGGGTTTAAACTACATTCTATCCGATCATCGTTTAATCAAGCGTTATACGTAATGATCATGTACACTATTCGGTTTATAAGACCGTTAGTATTTAATTGGCTAATTTATGCCATAATCCAGACTAGAGCTTTCCCTGGTAAATGCTATCTGCACTTGATACCTTTGTATACGGCTGAGTTATTTAAAAAAATAAAAGAAGAAGACTAGCTCAGGTAAATACTCTCGACTTATTTTCCCTATACGGGCTTGGGATACGGTAAATTACCGCTTGGTCCAAAATGGGGTCAATCGAATGCCCGCTTGTGGCTAGTAAACCCGCATATTTCGTTTTAATCAGTTTTGTTTGATAACTTAAACATCGGGGGTTAAATTACCGTGTCCTGGATATCCTGGGCTCAATACATTAGTTATTGGCCACGACCTTAGCACGGGGTGTAGGCATACACCTTTTGATGCTCATATGCAATGTTCCCAAGACGTTGGGGATGACTCCTTCGTGAGTCCTGAGTGGTGTGTATTTAATCATGTCTCGGTTTCTGTACTGGGTCCTGTATATATTGACAAACATGTGAATCTGATACAAGGTTGCAAGGTCAACTTTCCCAAGTTAATAAAATATTTTGGTGCCGTTTGCACTTAAAACCATTTTAAAGTTTTCAAAATAAGTCAGTTGGGTGTATTTACCAGCGTAAGCTGACGTATCATCCAAAGGCTAAACTGCAGGTACAATATGAAATAGGCCGGAAGCTGCTCGGTAGTGATAGAGGATCTTGCATAAATCTTGTAACATCCGTCAAAAACGGATTTACCAAACCCGCTCCGTTTATCAACCGAACAGTCAGTCAAAAATTTCGTTGCGAATTAAATGCCCAAAATATTTTTAAACGATCCGTAATCAATTATTATACAAGAATATATAATTAGTTTTTGAAAAACTGTCAAAAATCGCAAAATAAAAATATTATACCTCTGCCGGGTTTCGAACCCGGGTCTGTACCGAATCAGCAAACATACTTAACACACACACACAAACCACTGCGCCACTTGCTTTGTTTGTTAAATAATGAAATCATTTAAATCATAAAGTAACGTTACGAATTCAAAACCGGCGCCCAAACAGTTCAGTCGTCGGAATCCCGGAAATCTCGCGAGTCTTAACTACAAAATTACGTTATAACGTAAACCATTAACCGGACATCGGTTATAACCGATGTTTGAAGTCCGCGACCAAACCATAACCGCCGGAGTTTTTATGATATACGAACACAGTCGGAAATCAGACCAGATTCTTCAACGTTTTGCCTTATAAATTCACCCACAACCGACTTCAAACCTTTTCGCTCAAAAATACACCTCTTCTCGGCGTAATTCCACTCGCCGGAATTTCCCTGCTCATCGCCGGAAAACCGGTTTCTCCATCCCTGAGCCTCACTGAGCCTCTGAGCTTATACCGGAGATACCCACACCCTTTGTAAGCTTCCTGGAGACTCGCTGCTATAAGGAACACGTCGCCGGAGGTGACGTCTGTCGCCGGAGTTTCTGCCGGAAAACAGAGAGTCCAGTCGGTATGCCTCTTTCGCTTATTTTCTTTATCTTTTCACCTTTATCTTACCTTAATGGACTGAAACACACTAATAAACTGATAAAAATCTTGAACCAGTCGATTTCCGATTTCTGGTTCTAACTGGATGAAGAAGACGATGTATTTCGTTATCATATAAGTTTTATATAAATCGGGATATTACTCGGGTTAGACACACAGTCCAGTGGTGGACTGTGTGCACGTTAAACATGCAAAGGTCTCGAGTTCGATTCCCGTTTCACACACACTGCCTTAATAAAAATCATTTTTTTGTTAAACTGAACCGGAGTCGCCACAGTTATGCGTTAAGTATATTGATAACCGAAATAATAACCAAGTTAGACACACAGTCCAGCGGTGGACTGTGTGTTTGTTTATATCACAGGTCACGAGTTCGAGTCCGGTCTTCAGCACCGACTCGGACAATTATCGATTCTTTTTAAATAAGGCAGAAAAGGAAATAGCTAATTTGTATTTAAGTATAATAAAAATCGAATTATATAACATGTTGAACACACAGTCCAGCGGTGGACTGTGTGTTAGTTTAAACCACATGTCCCGGGTTCGAGACCTGTGGAGCGCACCACCGAATTGATTTAAACTGTTTTTAAAAATAAAATGAATTTCGGTTTAAACTAATTAGTATATATATATAATTAAAATCAGATATATAACGGGTTAGACACGTAGCTCAGTTGGTAGAGCTGCGTGCACGCGTACGGGAGGTCTCGGGTTCGAGCCTCACTCAGCGCACTTGTATTCCGAATTAACCGGTCAACGGTCAGTCAAACGGTCAACGGTCAGAAAAAAATAAAATTTTTTATTATTTTTATTTAATTATTTTAATTAAAAATCAATTAAAAATACTTAAAAATAACATTTTTAAGATTAGAAAATAGCCTCAAACTCACAAAAATACACCCAACAATCCTACTAAAATAGTTTAATAAAATCCGTTTACTTACAAAACCATAATGCGATTTATCTAGGTTAAATCTCACTCGTGGTTAAAACCACTTCGCGTGCATTCAACGTCATCAACCGAACGCACCCACTGTGAGTGAATCTTACAACTCCCCCTTTTAAATTACACGTTTTGGGGTGTGTCATGTGTTATGAAAATAACTAATTTATTTATTTAAACTTGTGCCATACCACATCATGACCTAAACTTAGATTGTTTGTATTGTTGTGACTTATTTATTTCCTTTTGTCAAATTATATGAAACTCATACATTAAGCCCATCAGTTCCTCGTGGGAGACGAGTAGAACATCGCGTGCTTCAAATCAAATTCATTATTGTTCATGTGTGTATCCTTGAGTTTATATTGTTTGTAGTTGTGTCATTCATATTATCATGTTTATGCAATTCAATCATCAGGCCCCTCAGTTCCTCGTGAGAGACGAGTTGAGCATCGCGTGCCTCTAATTGTTCCATTATTATTCATGAGTGTTTCATTCAATATCTTATGATTGTTGATTAAGTTACATCTATTTTTACTCATGTTTGGTTGTGCACATATTTCATAATCAATTTAAATAAATTTGTTCAAATGTTTTCCATAGGATTCACTCGCCAACATTATGTTGATCCAAAAACCTTTTTACACATGATACAGGTGAACAGGTTGAAGCAAGGAAAACATAGGATATGCCTTAGAAGAGAACAAAGAAGTTTAGATTGTTAGATAGATCATGTTGTAACATTTATTGTAGATTTCCATTTAATTTGTATTAATGAATATGAAACGTTTAATAAATGTCATGAGCTTTGATGATAACCCAATCATGCCCCGATTACCTTTTCCGCTGCGGGTCGGGGTGTGACAGATTGGTATCAGAGCCATGACTATAGGGATATAGGATAGGTTATTAGACCCTTAGAGCCTATACTATAGTCTGCCTAAATTTTAATTGATTAGGTGGTTACATACAAACTTGTGATATTTGTTTGTTTCATATTTGTTTACATTTACAGTCAAACATACATGCTTATATACATATTCATTATACATATATACATATTCATTATACATATATCGATGTTCATGTATTCAATTTATTTTCATACTCTCATTATCCAAAGATTTTGTGCAATTTTCAAATCTCATCAAAGTAAGTTCTGCGACGGGCATGTAGTAACTGGAAGGGTACAAGTACCGGTAGTCGGAACGTCCTGTCTAGGCTGGCATTCGTATAAATCCAATATAAAGGACCAGTTTGCCTACCTGGGGACCAACGATGAGAGTACGAAGGACCTATTAGGCCAAAGCATGCCACACCAAACGTCGTTCGAACTAAACCTACTTTGAGGTGTCACCGTGTCTACACCTGGACACATTCCGAATATCACACGTTGTATACATATTTCTCGATTTTCTCCGGGTTTTTTGTGTACGCAACCAGGCAGAAACCGTGCGAACCATATGAAAAACCGGTATTCATGGGGGCCCACATGATTACACAGGTAAAGTATGGCGGCATGAAGGGCCTAACAGCGAGCAAAGCCCAAGACATCCAATGGATATAGTAATTTATTTATCTATAATTATTTTATGAATGTTCATTCCTAATGCGACCCATGAACCCAAAAGCATCCAACTCATACTCTTGTCATGTATTTCTTGTAGATGTCTTCTAACCTCGCCCGTAGGAAGACGAGAACAAGAAAAGCCCGCGAGCGCATGGCTGCCTTAATCGCTCAACAAATGGCTGCCGTAATACCCAACATTGTAATCCAAGTTCAACAAGCACTTACCGCTAATCCTGTCAATCAAGCAAACCAAAACATTTTCAACTCTTCCCCAAATACCACTAAATGCACCTACAAGCATTTCAAATCATGCGACCCTCCGAAATACGAAGGGACTGAAGGCGTCACCGCACTCCTTCATTGGTTTGAAGAGATGGAGAACACATTTCTAAATTGCGATTGCCCTGACGATCGTAAAGTGCGATATGCTACCGGTCGACTATATGGGATAGCACTTACTTGGTGGAACACAGAGAAGGCAAAACGAGGTGTGGAAGATGCTATGTCCTTAACTTGGATCGAATTGAAGGAAATCATGACCAGACGATTTTGCCCAAGGAGCGAAATCAAGAAGTTAGAAGATGAATTTTACTCATTGAAGCAAATGGAAGGAGACCACATCACCTACAACAAAAGATTCCTCGAGTTACATCAAATGGTTCCCAACATGTTCACTCCCCTCTACCGTTTGATCGAGCACTACATTCGTGGTCTTCCGTCAAAGATTCAAGACCCTGTAATAAGTACCAAGCCTGCAACTTTGGAAGCAGCAATGGAGCTAGCAACAGAGCTCACTGAGAACCGAATCCGAAACAAAGACTTCAAGGAGGAGAAGAAGAAGGATAAAGAATCGACTGAAACCTCCGACTCCACTCAAACCGAATCCCCTTCTCAACCTAATCCCAAAAGAAGAAGAGTCGGGCGACTTTTCGCTGCTACCCAACGAAATCAACCAGTTTTACACGCTATACCCATCCGAGCTATCCCAATCACCCAAGTGGCACCCAACTCAGCTTACCCAAATAAGAAACCATATCTTGGACCTCACCCTCGATGCAACAACTGTTTTTATCATCATCCCCTTACCTTACCTTGTCAACTATGTACAACTTGTGGACGCTATGGCCATTTGAGCAATGTTTGTCGCACCTTTCAAAACCAAACCTTTTCCCCTACTCAAAACATGGCCCAAACTTATCACCAACCCCAATACCCCATGTTCCCATATGCGCGAGCCTGTTTCAATTGTGGCGATCCTACCCACTTTAGAAACACATGCCCTCAATTGGTTAACGTTATCAACACTCAAGCCCAATCAAACCCAGTTAACCAAGTAAACCAAGGAAACCCAACCCCTATGCCACCAGCAAGAGGAAGAGTCTTCAATATCAACGCCAATCCTGTCGAAGATAATGACGGCCCAAACGAAGATACTCAGCTAGTCCTCTTCGCCGAAGATCCAGATTCAACTCCTATCGTTTAGTTTGATGTTTTTCTTTATCACATGTGTAGACTGTTAGAGAAATTATTGGATATTATATATTATATATTGTTTTCAGTATATGCTTTTGCCGAGGCCGTGGCTCCCCATCCATCGAGGTTGAGTTGGATCCCCATTTTATTATGTGGTTGATCTTGGCGTGCCCGCACGATCGGCTCCGTTTGTTTGAGCCTTGATCGGTTATTTCATTTTACATTTCAATACATGCAATACGTTCGGCTCCGTTTGATTGAGCCTTGAGCGCACATTTCAATTTACATTTCCAGTTCATGCAATACGTTCGGCTCCGTTTGATTGAGCCTTGAGCGCACAGACAATTTCATTATCAGTATCTTGTGGTTGTGGTGTTTGTAGTAGAGTCGCATCGAACTAACCATAACTTGCGGATAAAGTCAATGAAAATTTGACAAGGATATGGTGGATACGCCGCTGGTACTTCCTATATATAAGTATTCTTGTCAAATGATCGGAGGCATTATCAGGCGGTTATGAGAGGTTCCATGCATAGGCTGTTTGTGTGGTTAAGTTATTCATTTTCAGTACATGCAATACGCTCGGCTCCACCCGATTGAGCCTTGAGCACACAATTTCAGTTTCAGTACATTCAATACGTTCGGCTCCGTTTGATTGAGCCTTGAGCGCACATCCATTTCATTTTCAGTACATGCAATACGATCGGCTCCGTTCGATTGAGCCTTGATCGCACAGATATATTTCATTTCAGTATTTTATGTTTGTTGTATTGGTTGTAGAGTTATAGGACTAATCATAATTCACTGATAAAACCAATGAAAATTTGACAAGAATATGGTGGATACGCCGCTGGTACTTCCTATATATAAGTATTCTTGTCAAAGGATCAGAGGCATTATCGGACGGTTATGAGAAGTTCTATGTAGGATTTATTAGTTTCTTGGTAACCAATCATAACTTGTGGATAAAACTAATGAAAATTTGGCAAGAATATGGTGGATACGCCGCTGGTACTTCCTATATATAAGTATTCTTGCCAAAGGATCAGAGGCATTATCAGGCGGTTATGAGAAGTTCCATGTAGGATTTAGTATTGCCTTGGTTGGAATTTGTGTTACATTGATATCATTATGTTATTTAAAGAGATTGGATTGTGTTCCATTTCTACATAAACTAACCTCTCCATCATAACAAACGAGAGAGGAACTTCCACCATTCAAACATATATGCTATCAGAATTTGAATTCAAATATTTGCTGTTGTGTTTATTCATGTTCAAATATTTGCTGATGTGTTTATTCATGTTCGAATAGAGCTGTTGTGTTTACCTATGTTCAAATATCAGCTGTTGTGTTTTTTATTTATGTTCCATATAGGTTGTAGTGTTAGAAGTTTTGCCTTAAGATATAACCATACTTTCCCAAACGTATCTAAACTCTTATGCATGATATCATTTTTAGCAAATCATTTCTGCTTATCAATACTTATACAGTATGCAACAAAAAGCGATTCCTGAATAGGGTACTTAACCCTTACAAGGAACGTTACCGCCTCGAACAAAAACTTAAGCCCTTATTTTGTTAAGCATACAACTGTCAAACAAAACATCATCATTCTTTTAGTCAAATATATCACAATTTAAATTTCGGGACGAAATTTCTAAAAAGCAGGGGATACTGTAACATCCGTCAAAAACGGATTTACCAAACCCGCTCCGTTTATCAACCGAACAGTCAGTCAAAAATTTCGTTGCGAAGTAAATGCCCAAAATATTTTTAAACGATCCGTAATCAATTATTATACAAGAATATATAATTAGTTTTTGAAAAACTGTCAAAAATCGCAAAATAAAAATATTATACCTCTGCCGGGTTTCGAACCCGGGTCTGTACCGAATCAGCAAACATACTTAACACACACACACAAACCACTGCGCCACTTGCTTTGTTTGTTAAATAATGAAATCATTTAAATCATAAAGTAACGTTACGAATTCAAAACCGGCGCCCAAACAGTTCAGTCGTCGGAATCCCGGAAATCTCGCGAGTCTTAACTACAAAATTACGTTATAACGTAAACCATTAACCGGACATCGGTTATAACCGATGTTTGAAGTCCGCGACCAAACCATAACCGCCGGAGTTTTTATGATATACGAACACAGTCGGAAATCAGACCAGATTCTTCAACGTTTTGCCTTATAAATTCACCCACAACCGACTTCAAACCTTTTCGCTCAAAAATACACCTCTTCTCGGCGTAATTCCACTCGCCGGAATTTCCCTGCTCATCGCCGGAAAACCGGTTTCTCCATCCCTGAGCCTCACTGAGCCTCTGAGCTTATACCGGAGATACCCACACCCTTTGTAAGCTTCCTGGAGACTCGCTGCTATAAGGAACACGTCGCCGGAGTTTCTGCCGGAAAACAGAGAGTCCAGTCGGTATGCCTCTTTCGCTTATTTTCTTTATCTTTTCACCTTTATCTTACCTTAATGGACTGAAACACACTAATAAACTGATAAAAATCTTGAACCAGTCGATTTCCGATTTCTGGTTCTAACTGGATGAAGAAGACGATGTATTTCGTTATCATATAAGTTTTATATAAATCGGGATATTACTCGGGTTAGACACACAGTCCAGTGGTGGACTGTGTGCACGTTAAACATGCAAAGGTCTCGAGTTCGATTCCCGTTTCACACACACTGCCTTAATAAAAATCATTTTTTTGTTAAACTGAACCGGAGTCGCCACAGTTATGCGTTAAGTATATTGATAACCGAAATAATAACCAAGTTAGACACACAGTCCAGCGGTGGACTGTGTGTTTGTTTATATCACAGGTCACGAGTTCGAGTCCGGTCTTCAGCACCGACTCGGACAATTATCGATTCTTTTTAAATAAGGCAGAAAAGGAAATAGCTAATTTGTATTTAAGTATAATAAAAATCGAATTATATAACATGTTGAACACACAGTCCAGCGGTGGACTGTGTGTTAGTTTAAACCACATGTCCCGGGTTCGAGACCTGTGGAGCGCACCACCGAATTGATTTAAACTGTTTTTAAAAATAAAATGAATTTCGGTTTAAACTAATTAGTATATATATATAATTAAAATCAGATATATAACGGGTTAGACACGTAGCTCAGTTGGTAGAGCTGCGTGCACGCGTACGGGAGGTCTCGGGTTCGAGCCTCACTCAGCGCACTTGTATTCCGAATTAACCGGTCAACGGTCAGTCAAACGGTCAACGGTCAGAAAAAAATAAAATTTTTTATTATTTTTATTTAATTATTTTAATTAAAAATCAATTAAAAATACTTAAAAATAACATTTTTAAGATTAGAAAATAGCCTCAAACTCACAAAAATACACCCAACAATCCTACTAAAATAGTTTAATAAAATCCGTTTACTTACAAAACCATAATGCGATTTATCTAGGTTAAATCTCACTCGTGGTTAAAACCACTTCGCGTGCATTCAACGTCATCAACCGAACGCACCCACTGTGAGTGAATCTTACAACTCCCCCTTTTAAATTACACGTTTTGGGGTGTGTCATGTGTTATGAAAATAACTAATTTATTTATTTAAACTTGTGCCATACCACATCATGACCTAAACTTAGATTGTTTGTATTGTTGTGACTTATTTATTTCCTTTTGTCAAATTATATGAAACTCATACATTAAGCCCATCAGTTCCTCGTGGGAGACGAGTAGAACATCGCGTGCTTCAAATCAAATTCATTATTGTTCATGTGTGTATCCTTGAGTTTATATTGTTTGTAGTTGTGTCATTCATATTATCATGTTTATGCAATTCAATCATCAGGCCCCTCAGTTCCTCGTGAGAGACGAGTTGAGCATCGCGTGCCTCTAATTGTTCCATTATTATTCATGAGTGTTTCATTCAATATCTTATGATTGTTGATTAAGTTACATCTATTTTTACTCATGTTTGGTTGTGCACATATTTCATAATCAATTTAAATAAATTTGTTCAAATGTTTTCCATAGGATTCACTCGCCAACATTATGTTGATCCAAAAACCTTTTTACACATGATACAGGTGAACAGGTTGAAGCAAGGAAAACATAGGATATGCCTTAGAAGAGAACAAAGAAGTTTAGATTGTTAGATAGATCATGTTGTAACATTTATTGTAGATTTCCATTTAATTTGTATTAATGAATATGAAACGTTTAATAAATGTCATGAGCTTTGATGATAACCCAATCATGCCCCGATTACCTTTTCCGCTGCGGGTCGGGGTGTGACAAATCTGCCTAAAGTCTGTTTTGTATTCTTTCCATGTACATTTTATGATCCGCCTGTGGATCTTCTATTACGAGCCTGTATATTACTTTACTTTATCTTTGAATATTCGGTTTGTAATAGTAATTTTACTCCAAGACTTCCGCTGTGCTATGTTTAATTGATAATGATTTTACAACTTACATCATGATACTCCCCACCCGGGCCCACCGGTGTATGGATTTCGGGGTTAGAAATCCAGGGTGTGACACGTTGGTGGTTCGTCATCCAAACCGGCCAAAAAAAGAAGTCACAAAAAAAAGATAATAAAAAAGCAATAGCAATAGCGGCCGCTTAACTAGTACAAAAAAAGTGGACGGCTCAAGACGAGGCTACTTTGACGAGATGTTATATTGACGAATAGCAAGATTCAATTAACGGTATTTTATATATAACAATATTTTTTTCGTTTTATTATAATTTTTTTATAACGACTAATTTATTTTTGGAATGGGGAATGCACGACACCGTACAAATGTTTGGGATGCCATCAAAAAATCATTTCATATATAAATGCAAAGCAATGAGGTGTATCGTGAAAATGATAGCCTCCCGTCCAAGTGGAGTGACATAAACAACCACGTCACCTTCTTCAATGGTTGTTTCCATAAGGCGAAGAACTCGCCAAGGAGCAGTGAAACCGAAGCCGACTTTATCCAAAATGCCATGGTCACGTAGAGATAACAAGAAGTGCAAGTTCAAGTACATGCATTGTTGGAATATATGTAGGTACGCTTCTAAATGGACGACAGTCCTTACTGCTAGCGATTCAATCTCATCCAAAAGGGCAAGAACACCCTCGTCCCAAGCCCAATCCGATTTCAAGAGCTTGATCCATATTTGGATGATTTTGAAAATTCTCTTTCCCGCCCACCTGGTAGAGACACCTCAAAAAAGGGGGCTCAAAGAGGTAGATCGGGCTCGGCATCGGGTTCGGCCCCTTGTTCGGCGTCGGATAAAGGGTGGTACACCGACCAGTTGGAAGAAATTGGGACGAAAATTGACACATTCAATTTCATTCAACAACAAAGGTTCGAGGTGAAGAAAAATATCCAAGCGGTTCGCGAAAAAAGGTATCTCACAAAGAAAAACTTGCGGATATGAAGTTTCTCGTCATTAACGTCACAGTTTGGAACTAGGCGTGGTTAAAGAATCCGTTGAATACCACCAAATGGGTCAACTTGGGCACTCTTACGGAAGTTTCAGTTCGATATTACTGAAAAATATGAAAGACAACTGGGCTTGGGATAATGATTTTGAAACAGGTTACTTAGTGAAAGCTACTTGGCATGGAGAGTCACCTAACTGGCGAGGAATTGGAAATGACGTTGGAGAAGAAAAAAAAGATCTTGCAAAAATATAACATGGATAAATGATTTAGTTTTTTATTTTATTTTTATTTTAATGTAGTTTTTTTAAATTTTTATGTAGTTGTTTTTTTTTTTAATTTTATGTAGTTTTTTAAGTTAGTTTGTTAATTTACCAAAATGAAATTTTATTTAATTTAAAAAAAATAGGAGTGATGGTTGGCCACGCCAACCGAAGCCAAGCCACCCACATCCAAAATAACCCAAGCCTGTCAAACCACACCATATGAATCTCACTTCCATTTTTATCAACCAAAGCCCCTAACCCAAGTCCTCATACCTCACAGTCTAAAGGTAGAGCTATGTGTGACTATCTCTTGTATTAAACTAATGACCATCTCATTGGTGGTACATTGTTTATGAATAATTATCAATTGGCCGCCATAAAATAAAATTATTCTCTAGACTCTGGAGACTTGTTATATAATTGTTATGGAAAACGAAAAGCCAACAACCTAATGTAAAGGAATAGTATTTGTTACGATACTTAGGTCTTTGTTTGGTTATTATGGAAAACGAAAAGCCAACTTTTTTCTTTTGTTAAATTGTCTTATTGTGGCGTTTGTAAATTGAAAATGATTAAAAATAATATTTAATAGACCATTTAGAAAATTATTGTTTTTTTCTTATTTAAAAGAAGTAGGTTGACATATTTTACAAGTATGCAGATGAATAATTACGTACAAAGAATAATGATATAATTGCGTATAAAGAATTAAGAAATAGTAATAAAACAATAAAATTTAAGCAAATTTCTACAATTCGAAGTGCAATGTTTTAAGGCATTTATATATACTTATATCATCAAACGAATTTTTGGGTGGCGTAGTTAAATATAAACGCCCATATATTTCATTTTTCTTAACCTTGATTAAGAATTTGTTGCCAGTGAATTAACTTAAAGTACCTCACCAACACCCTCAAATTCAATAAGATTAGGCAAAAGACTAGAAGAAAATATTATAATATAATAACTATATTAGCTAGAAAGACTAATTAACGTTTCACCTTAAGGCTAACTATCTATATTTATTTATAAGCAAGTGATGTAAGATTTTCTTTTACATCATACATCATGAGGTAATGCTTAAGAAAATGTCATCCTAATTATATATAACAATTCTTCAAAAATATATCGTTGACATAAAACTTATATTATATACTCTTTTATCACTCTTAGTTTACTCTCATAATTTTGAATTAATTAAAATATGTTTTATAAAAAAATGTTGAATATTTTAACTAATTCACTACGTTTATATATATATATATATATATATATATATATATATTAAATACTAGTTTAAGTTCCTGTATGTTTCACATGTTGTATAAAAATACTTTTTATAATTGGAATTACATTCTCTGATCTTGAAGTAGGACAACCTTGGGCCATGCAATATCACATGTCCAAATAAAAGATGTGCCCATCGAATTAGTTTTTTAATGAAACCGTCCTTACGGAGCTGCGTGATAAAGACATACATTTTCGGCTTCAGTATGATCTTGTGGATGATCTATCCTACCTTAAGAAGTCAAGAAGCGGAATAGTTTATTTATCTTTGTTATTATTTTTATATAATAAACAACATATATTACCTTGTTAAGTAAAAATGTAATTGGATTTAAGGTTTAAAAGAAAAAAGATTGAAAGAAAACGGATTAGTAATTTAGGAAACTCAAAGAATAGATGAATCTAAGCATGCAAAAGTGGAACATGTAATTACATTTAAGATTTAAAAGAAAAAAGATTAAAAGGAAACGAATTAGTAATTTAGGAAACTCAACCTTAATTTATATATAGTTCACTAGATTTAAAACGTTTGTGTTCAATGCAAATAGTAAAGACATCAAACTATCAAAGTTGATTAGCCTATGTTTTATGGTCTCACATTTTTTTCACTTCACGTCATTGTCACATATATATGAGCTTCCACTCATTTTTTTCACTTTGCTATGTAATAGTTTTACAAGTTTTCACTAATCACTACCTATAAGATAAACTAGTCTTAAGCCCACCGCGTTGTGGTGCTAGGGTGTAAAACCGTGATACAAGCGTTGCGGGCGGAGAGTCATAAAATAACGCTAAGTAACAACCGAACAAAGACCAAAACCTAGAAAAGCGTAATAAAAACATGAATTTCTAACACCAAGTGACTCACGTGACATAAAACATAGACAAAGTCGAATTTATAGCAACATGTATTAGAAAGTTAAGGGGATAAAACAAAACTAAAGGACCAAATGTGACCACCAAACACCGTGTAAAATAGCAACTTAACGACGACCAAATTTGAGAAAAAACATAAAACAAAAAATAATTAATAAACTAAACTTATTTAATTGTTGTGCTAAAATTATAAAAAAATCAAAGCTTTATTACGAAAATAAAAAATCTTAAAATTTACTATATAAAAAAAACCATAAAACACATAAAACAGAAGCCTAAAAGACAAAATCGGTACTATTCCTTCTAATTTTATAAATTAATAGATAGACAATTATGTAAATTAAAAGATTGTGTAACAAAATGATTGGTTGACTCAAAAGTAACGGGACACTAGGATTTATTCCATTGAATCTCCATGTTAATTCACGAGAGAGAACAAAGTGAAACATCTAGGTAGAGGCTTAGTTGGCTCACCCGGTTAAATATTCGTGCTAGTTCACGAAGGCATAGGGCGGTGTTTGTGCGTAAGTGTGGGTTAATTCTTCCTGTGGTATGTGGGTGTGAGACCATAACATATGGTCTTAGAAACATCATAATACTAATCGAATATTGTGAGAGCTATATAATAAAAAAGATCGAGGTAGGTTTATTTTATTATAAAATTGTTGAAAAACCGGATTACTCTTCACCCTTAAATAGGGCCCATTATTTTGGGTTAGATTAATCCCTGTATGATAATGTTATAAAGTTTAACATGTAACTATGACATACACAGAAAATCATAAAACAAAATGTACATACACAGAAAATCATAAAACAAAACAACATGACATTTTGTTGCTAAGTATGATATATATAAAAATAATTATACTTATTAGCTTAAAAACTTATTTATAATATGTAAGTAAAGTTACTCACCTCGGAATCCTCATATAAATATCCGACTGTATAACCACCTTTTACTTTTATCAAATACATCTTGTTACACTTTCAACCTCAAAACAACGGTAATTAATTAATTGCCTATTTATACATATTGATATTATTTTTTACTTAGTTAGATGCATTTTAGTTCATTTTAGCAATATGTTAAATATAATAACCCATGTAAACAAATTAAATGATACTTTATGTTGGATGAAAGAAAATAATTGTAAAGCATACCTTATAGAGGTTTGATTGCACTTTGATCTATTACCTTCATTTGTAAAAGGGAACTTAACCCTCATTTAAGGGATTCTCTTCTCAAACCTCCTCCCTCCTCTAAAGCAAATCTATATCCTCATCCCCCATCCCCTAAAGCAGATATATCTTTACAATCGATCAATCTTATACTCGTGATACACACATATATCATATATGCTTATTTGAGTGTTGAGTATTTCACGAGCTTTTAGCCGTTGTAACCCTTCTAACGGGTGTCCATGATGATCACAACCTTATTCCTAGCTCAAGCGGATGATATACGACTTGATACAACCACTTACACTACTAATTTAAACCAAAAATAGATTTTGTAGTTTGGATTGCTCATCTAACCGTGTATGATCACTACTAATTTAAAAATATTTCAATGATACTCTTGAAATCTTAATCAGATAGTTCGAAAAGAAAAAAATAACAAGAATATATAATTCTATTCATAAATCTCAATCCGAAATAGACCAAAAACTTTGTTTCATTGGTTAAAACCATGTTTATTTTGTGAAAGGAATGTATCAATTTGTGTTTAAAGGGCTATAATTGCATGAATGTTATGTTCCTTTTCGTACGAAAAGGGAGTTACGTATTATTGTACACCTCTCCCACTCTATCGATATCTATATATATACAGTCATAGACATATAAAGAAAGAAAGAGATAGAGTAAAAAAGATGTATCAATAAGATTTCGGGATGTAAATAAGAAGAGCAAATAAAAATTGAGTATAACAAATAGGTTACATATATTTTTTATTATTATATTGTATGTTAGTGTAAGTGGGCCAAATTCCTTATTCACTATGAATATTCGGTATATGTTTGTATCCAGGAAGAAGTTGCCATAAAGATCTTAAATTGTATAAATATGTGTTTACAAATTACATATCTATTGTAGGTGTTTGGTTCACTATCTACTTTATTAAAAACGTTTAAATATATAACTTGTCACATATTTTGATAATTTTATATTCGAAAAGTTTATGCGGTCAAAGTTAATAACTTATTATGGTACACAAAAATGAAACAAAAAGACAAGATAAGTTGCATATAAAGAATGAACATACACACCATAAGCTAGTCATATTCATACTCTCTTATATCCCACACCTCACACCACCTCTTCCTCATCCACAACCACCACATTCCGCAGGCCGCCATGGCGAAGCCGGCCAAAGAACTTAGTAAAAAAATCAGCAACAAAAGCAACAACAAGGTGGACAAACCACAGTCTACCACGGTGTCCGCAAGCGCAGTTGGGGAAAATGGGTATCCGAAATCCGCGAGCCAAGGAAAAAATCAAGAATATGGCTTGGCTCATTCGACAACCCAGAGATGGCGGCTCGAGCCCATGATGTAGCAGCCATAGCCATCAAGGGTCACTCGGCTATCCTCAACTTCCCTCACCTGGCTCATGAACTCCGTAAGCCGGTTCCCACGTCACCTAAAGACATCCGAGCCGCTGCAGTCAAAGCCGCAACTTCAGCCAAGGAAATTAGTCCAAGAACCACTGACTCTAATGACATGGAAGCCGAGCTTGAGCCGGGGATTGGCAGCTTGGCTACATGTGATGACATATTTCTTAATTTACCTGATCTCTTCATAGACTTAGGACATCGTATTGATAGAGTTTTGTTTTCATTGCCAGAAGAGAATATCTTGTGGGCTTGTTGTCAATAAGTTTTAGGGAAAATATTATTTTGCAAAAAGAAAACAATAGAATTCATTAGATAAAGGGTTGTGTACAAAGTTAAAAAGGATTAAAAATATAGTTTTCCCCCTTATTTTAATCCGTTTGAACTTATATTATGTTGTGTCATCTATATATGTTACCATTCTCAACGGTCTTTCGGATGTTCGTAGACTTCAATGCCACGAGAGCCACGAACGCGCATTGCAGGTGATTTTCGTTTTTGATAGCCTTTTAGTGATTCGATCATATTTTAACTAACATGTTCTTTTGTTGTATATTAGTTATCAGCTAATATTACTGAACTATGAATACACACTGTAATTTATAAGAAATAAACTGTACTATGTATTTTTACTAAATAATATCTTCTTAATATGATATATATTATAATAATATTTTATAATTATAATATATATATTTAGATTAAAAGAATTTTGTGTTTTTTTTACTTAAAATGGGTGGGTCCATTTTCTGAAATTAGCATGACATGCTGAGTGATTAATATTGATAGAGAATAGAAAATTTTAAATTTGTAAAATTATATAATATTTATTTGAGACTCAAGTTTTCAACCTAATATACAATTCTTTTAAAGCAAGAAAAGAAATATGTAATTTGCAATTTTGAAGAGTGATATATGAAACTAGCCCCTTTTCTAATAAATACCGTTATATTATATTAACAGACTATTTTGAAATTTCTTTTACTTAGGAATCCGATATATTGTATAAGCATCCCAATGTGCATGAGAGGATAGATAAATAGTTTTGTCACAAGAAGAACCATGAGGAAGATGACAGTCAACAAAAACATTGGGGTAAGAGTGTACACAGTTTGTTCAGTTATTAGTCTCAACGAATCGAAGTCTTATTGTTTAACCAATTAGTTTGCGGTTAATCTTTAGTTTATTCGATTGATTTGTCGGTTTTTGTTCGGTACGGTTAACACACTTTGAAAACAAACGTGACAATTCGACTTTGGACTCTTTTTGTAAAATGGTGACACCTTTCATCAGTCACCATCTCTTTTAATGTTTCCGTTAGCAATAATATTTTAGAATGTTTTGTTTCTTTATGCAAAACACAACACATGCCTCTTTAATTGGACTTTGTTGCCTCTGTGGAGATATTTTGCATCTTGTGACAAGTATACATTATCCATAACACATGAACTCTCAACTATAAACTTTGTTAAGTTATTAAATTCGCATACACTAATACAAATCTGTACTTCCTAAGCCAGCTTCCATGTCACATAGAGACATTCAATTTACCGCATATGAAAGCCGCGATTTAGCCATCAGTGAGATTAGTCCAAGAAAACGGGACTCTAATCGAAGCAAGGCTGAGTGAGGTCTTTAGATCGACTTTAGTCCTAGAAAACAGGACTCTTCATTGCACTCGCGCAATGTGATTCTTCACATTATCGGACAAGCTCGCCAGAGTGGGATTACCAGTAGCACCATAGTTTAAGTTTTAGGAAATTCAAAAATAGTACATATTTTTTTTATATAAATGAATATCATAAACTAAATATCCGTCGGTAAGGTTTCAAAGAAGCCGTCGGTAATTATTTTGTCATTAACTCTTGATAAGCAGCTAGTTGAGTAATTTTGATAAGACCGAACGCGTTTAAAAAAATTGCCATTACTGACTAACACTGTTGCGGGTAAAGTTAGCCAAAGTGAGCATCAAGATTTATCCTATAATATTGTTTCACCTAGCGCTAACTGGGCACTAGGTAAAGCCATTGCTGAAGCTTCATCACCCAGTTATGGTCCAGGTGAGCAGTAGCTTGAGCGAGTATTTTTTATTTTTAAACAAATGTAATAACCAATATAAATTAAAAAGCATAAATTTTATAAAATAAAACACAGAACATACAACTAAATAAAGAAAACATAAGAAACCCAAATTCCTTAACCTTTGTTTCTCCTTGTTTTTTCTATAAAAAGGGTAGAGAAAGATTGGAATTTATGGAGAAAATGATGAGAAAGTTGGTATTTTTAAATGGTTTTGAGGGTTTAGATAGGTTTTTGATTAAAAATTTATTTTTTTATTAATGTCCAACGGTCGAATGGGGGTCCCCATCTCCAACGGTCTTCTTCCCTCTCATTACCAGCCTCGCGGTGGACTTCCTTCTAGTAGCAGATCTAGAAAATTTTCATAGGGGTAACGTTTTATAAAAAAGGGGTAACAAAATTGAAAAAACATTAAATTTTTCCAAAATTTACACCATGCAGTCCGGAGCGCCAAAGGTAACGCTACCCTTCTATTAAAATAGGTCCGCCCCTGCTTCCTTCGCTCACGCTAGCGGGATGCGGTGGGCACCTTACGAGTAATTTTATACGGATGATTCTGAGTTGTCGATTGTGTGGGGGCAAGACATGATAACACATAATCAAATTTGTCTCGACTTAGATGATGATTACTACTTAGCATAAAAAAGATTTCATATGTCAAAAAAGACGGCAGGACGTATGACTTGTCATCATGATCATCAAGGTTAACATAAAATGGCACGTTCTCGATCTCTAGTATCACAAGCATATAATAAGTGTATCATACACTATATATCTTTCAAATAAAAATGACTTGAAACATAAGTGTTGGCTTGTTGTAAGGACGAAACCAAAGGTGATATATGAACTAGCACAATGAGTTAACGAAGTCAATGAAAAGTTAAACCATTCAACATCTATAGACAATGAATGATGATATCGATCGAATATGTCATCAAAGTCAGTGCTAGTGACAGTGATGATGCTAGCAACGAGAGAAAAACTTTTATTGCACATATGATGATACATAAGCGAAGATGAACGAGTTTTGTATCATCATTCTTTCGACGAATAGAGTATTTGGGATTTAGACATTATCTAGGTATCTGGTGTTTTTGTAATATATAATTGTACTTCCGTTTTTGTACTAGTTTGTGGTCTTAATTTGTATAGGTGTGGAGCAATACCTTTCTCCAAGGTCGGGTAGAAGAATGATAAGTTTTTCAAATTATATAATATCATCATACTTAGTAAATCTCACCAATAGCAAAGCTAAGGTAGAGTCTGAGGAGGGTAAGATGTAGACAGTCTTACCTCTACCCCGTAGGAATAAGAGAGGCTAATTTCGGTGAGACTCCCGGCTCGATAGTAGTTTTGCATCAAGCCTTTCGGCTATCAACGCCACTGCATGATTAACTGTCCCTCGCTTTTTAACGTTATTTTCACAAAATTAGTAAAATAACGTTAAAACTAGTGCACTTTCATTCCCCCCCCCCCCTCTCTCTCGAGGGCTCACACATATATACATTATATACGCATACCGTAAACGAGACTTTTTTTTTTTTCAAATTATATATTTCGTGTTTAAATTGTAATGTTACTGTAGGTTGTAACTTGATCTTGCGTATATGTTAGGATAGTTGGATAGATTGGTTGGTACAATGAATTACATTATATTTACAAAACTATGATCGTTTAATAAAAATGCTTGATTTAAAGTTGTTAATCTGTAAACGAGTTATTTCTCTTCTTGTTCGTAAAAGTGTAAGATTGGATTGACTAGTTACGTCATAAGACATATGCTAAAACCGAGCCCGACACTAGTTCATTAACTTTTTTTATTTGTTTCCCGATAAACTTATTATAGTTTTGGTAACTTTTTTATTTCTAGAATTTACGATATATTTTATTTTCAGGAAATTTAAATAATTTATAATTTATATTTTTTTATAAAAAATAAGTACTAGGTTACTGAGGAAATTCCGTAGGTGAAGGATCAAAGAAACCGTCGATAATCTTTTAGTAAACGGTCGTGGGAAATTTGTTAGAAAAAAGTGTTTCAGTTGTGAACCTCGTATAGTTGTCGGAAATCCATTGCTATTCCACCATCGAGGCATCAATGATCCTTTTTAAATCCCGCCTGTAATTCGTCCCTAAATACATTATCCGCGTCGACAGTACTCCCTTTTACCGACGGAATTCAGACATATTTGTTTCTCAATGAAAACCTTTTATCTAATTATATAATGGAATGGTTGCATCTAACCTTTGTTATATCGATCTTCAGTTGATGTTATATATTGATATTATTGTGTATATCGTGTGAAGCTGCAACGAGGGCCGGCTCCATTTTTTTAGAACCCAAAACAAAATAAAATTTTAGCGGGTTTTTTTTATATTCAATTGTTATAAATCATACTGCTTTATAAATGTATCTTAAGTATACACCTAAAAAGGCTACAGTTTAATCAAGTCGGCTGCTATGAATAAAAATTATTTTCAGCTGACTTATTATTAATAAATGTTTTGGAGATTGAAATCCCAAAACCTAAAATTGTCTTATTGTGGAATTCTTACGATGGAAATGATTAAAAATAACGTTTATAAACTGTTTAAAAAAATAAAATTCTCTATTTTCTTATTTTCAAGAAGCAGGTAACAGGTTGTGACATTAACTTTAAAAAAAGGTTTGTTTTGTAAAAGCAAAACCTGCTTTGTATATACAATCTTAAACACCCCAAACGTGTTTAAGAGTTATAACTTATAAGTGCGTATACATATCTTATTATTTGTCACACTTGTACTATATAAAATGTTTGCATACAAGTTGTGTATAAACATGGAGGCTTTTTTTTTTTTATCATGAGACCCTGTTAAAAGGGATTTCATAATAAATATCTTGATAATCAATGAGATTAGAGAAAATATAATTTATAATAAGTCTTAAATGAGAAAAAAAACCATAAAAACTAGTTTGGTTATATTCTCCAACTTTTCTATTTGTTTATAAGTATAAAGCATTAAACTAACTAGAATTAAACTAAATAGAATGGATATCATATACCGCATGGGTATATCAAGGCTTTTTGAAGGTTCGTGGTAACTCCCTTGGTTTGAATATTAAAAAATTGAAAAAATTAGTAGAAAACTTGTATGATTTAATAAAAAAATTGTAAAAATCTATAAAAAAACATGAAAAAATTATTGAATCTCCCACTAATATTCATATCAAGTGTTGTAATGCTCTCTCTCACATCATTTACACATGCTTAAGGAGACGTCATTCTAATTTAATATATAAATGCTTCAATAATATATAGTTGCTCTACTTTTCATTATATATATGCTCTTATCACGTTTCAGCTCTCATATTTTTCAAGTAATTAAAAATAATAATATAATTTTAATCAGATAAAATATTTGTAATGCACTACAAGAAAGTTCAGCTTTAGCGGTGATGCAAGTCGTCACTATTATAATACTTATTAACTTAATTAAAAAATTATAATTTTATTAAGGAAATTCTCCTTCTCCTCATTATGCCGATTAACTGTCGATACTAACTCCCTGTGACTCTTTAACATATAGCAACGATTATAACCGTAATGGGAAAGGGTTCTATTGCATAAAGTTATTGTTTCTTTACCTTAGAAAGTTAAGAGTATAACAAATAGTTTATATATGATTATCTTGAATATATTGTTTGTAAGTGCCAGCTTAATTCTTTTCTAGCTACAGCGGGCCAAACTCTTACATATTTTTTACTTATTCATATTGAATATTTAACATATGTTTATAATTATACGAAGAATTTGACATAAATATCTTAAGTTGTGTTAGCATGTGATTACATATTACATGAATATTCAATATATGTTTATAATAAATTATGAGTGTTTTTTTAGATAAAATTATACATTTTCATAATAAAACTGAGACGATTACAGACTAATGGCAGGTAGATGGGCAACAAGTTGTGCCGTACCTTCTTCTGAATAGCAAACTCTACCCTGCTAAATATAAAATTCTACCACTTAACATACGTTGATAGTGTTAGTTCACTGTCTCCTTTATATATTGAAGCGTTTAATATTATATCATTTATTAAATATTTGTAATAAAAATGTTTATTAGTTTTATGCCGTCTAAATTAGTTAGTAACCTATTTTCTAGTGGCAAGCTATAACTTATCTAAAATCTACATAATTTATTAGGCATAGTAAACAAACCGAACGTTAATGAACTGTTTGTGAACTTGTTCGACGAAAAGTTCGTTTATGTTCTTTATTAAATAAACGAACAAGATGAACAAAATAATTTGTTCATTTAATTAAACGAACGAACATAAGCACACGTATTGTTCGTTCATTTATGTCCGTAAACATTTGTTTATGATCGTTAATATTTAATAAATACTTATAGGGTTATATTTATATAAAATAGAAACATAAAGGATGATTAGGCTTTCCAATAATAAAAATGGGTTTTTCAATGTAACTTATCGTAACTAATCAATAATTTATGTAATCAACTACTTTATGTGTGCTTATGTTTGGTCATTTATGTTCGATTGTGGTGTTTTATCTTTTTTAAATTATGTTTGTTAGTTTATGTTCGTTTACGTTCATGAACTTTCATTTAGGTTTTAAATGAACAAAACATACCAATTTTCTTTACGGACGAACACGAACAAAAAAAATATGTTCATTTCGGTTAAAGTTAAATGAACGAAAAAGAACATTGCATGTGTTCGTGTTATTTCGATTCGTTTACATGCCTATATTTATCTTTGATAAGACTTGAACTTTTACCACTTAGGCCCTCCATAGTGGGGTTTCATATCATGCCAAGCCATCTATGGCGCCCCATAGAGCCCGGCTACACCATTACGGTGGGCGCTTTGGGGTAATTTTTTTCCCTTCCCGTTATGTATATCACGGCGTTACCATTCTTTCCCCACTCACACACATATATATACATATATATATATATAAAGTTCCATACATATATAATCTTACTACACACTCAAGTTATATAAAATCCCTCTCTTATACAATCCGTCACTTGTTCTAAAACGCCCCACAAGAACCTTTATAATTACAAATGGTCTTAAAAGGACACTATTGCAATACTTTTGATATCATTGGGCTAGATGTATTTTGATTGCTATTAACCTATCAAGGGGTACAAAAATGAAACAAAATGACAACCATATAAGCTCATCATATTCATGTTCACTTATCCCAAACCACCATTACCACCAACCTCTTCCTCCTCCACAACCACCACTTCCTCCACCACCAGCCATGGCGAGGACGGCCCGGAAACTTAGTCAAGAATTCCGTAACAACAACCACAGTGGACAAACCACAGTCTACCACGGTGTCCGCAAGCGGAGTTGGGGAAAATGGGTATCCGAAATCCGCGAGCCAAGGAAGAAGTCAAGAATATGGCTCGGCTCATTCGACAACCCTGAGATGGCGGCTCGAGCCCATGATGTAGCAGCCATAGCCATCAAGGGTCACTCCGCTATCCTCAACTTCCCTCACCTGGCTCATGAACTTCCCAAGCCGGTTTCTACGTCACCTAGAGACATCCGAGCCGCTGCGGTCAAAGCCGCAACTTCAGACATTGATGTTAGTCTAGCAAGCCGTGACTCTAATAACAGGCAAGCCGAGCTTGAGCCGAGGGTTGGCAACTTGGCTACATGTGATGATATATTTCTTGATTTACCGGATCTCTTCATTGACTTAAGTCAACGGATTGATCGGGTTTTGTTATCATTGCCGGAGAATATGGTCGGAGTTGAGACCGGTGACGGTGAATTATGGCCGGAAGAGCATATCCTGTGGAATTATTGTCAATAAGTTGGGGCAACAAAAATATTTGTAGAAAGATAGAAACTTATTAACTACAAGGATTCTGTAAGTACAAAAAGGATAGTTTTTTTTTTTTTTTTTTTTTTTTTTTGCATTTAACCTATCTTATGTTAATATAATCTATGTTTATGTGGTTACATCAAGGAACTGTGTCGGTGGTTGAGTCATATTTATTAAATTGAGTTTTAAAATTTCATTTACAGATTTATTACTCACTTCAGAGTTCAGACTTTGTATTTTATATATTTTAGTCTTTCATATATATTTTAGTCTTCATATTTTGTTAATATTATTAACACTTTTGAGTATGTTGTAATTTATAAGAACTAAACTGTTAATATGTGTTACATAAAATAATTTCCTTTTAAATTTTTTTTGAACGGCAATTTTTTTTATTTTCAGCTGTGGGACTTGAACCCAAGACTCTCCCCATACGAAGGTATTTAAAGGTTTTGTATTTGTCAATAAACCACCACCCATTCGCATTTCCTTTTAAATATAAAGCATTTTTAAGATTATTACTTATCTTAGTTTTTCTTTTTTTTTTACTTAAAATGGGCTGGTGCAGAGGATTGCGACCATTTTCTTAAATTGGCATGGCTTGCTGTCTTTTTATAGTGATGTATCCGAAAGTAACGGTATCAACTGAAGAATTGGAGATAATGTTTTTATTTTGTTTTTTATAAACTAGACTAAGAAACGGCTATGCTAATTTCTTTTATTTAAAAACGAAATAAACAAATAAAATAATTATGGTTCTTCATAAGAATTTTTTTGAACGACTAAGTTTTTTTCTCTCCTAAATCCTAAATTAAGTTGCACTTTCAAGGGTTTAAATCCTATATTAAATTGCACTTTCAAGGATTTAGTAGGTGAGCTTAATCCATTAAATTTAATTATCTCTTTTTTGTGTTTTGATTGTGTTTATTAATATTATTATTTATATAATATTACCACTTACATAGATTAATTAACTTCTAACTTTGTTTATGTTAAAAACTATTATTAAAACTGTAACACATTGTTTTAAATTTATTTAATATTATAAAACATTAATGTTTAGTATTGACAGTGTCAAACACTCATAAAGAGAAAATGAAAATAAATTAATTAATGTTTTATAAAAAATTAATGTTTAGTATTAATGTTTTAGTATTGATAGTGTCAAACACTGACCTATTATAATATTATATTATAATATTAAATAAATTTAAAACTGGTAAATAGTCACCGGTTTGATTCAGACAGATTAGACTACTAATAGGTGAGTCTGGCAGTGTCAAACAGAAATGAAAATAAAATTATTCAATAGAACAACTAGTTCAATAATAAGTCTAATTTTTAATTTGTTAGAAAATCGTTATGAAAAAAAATCAAAAAGCATGTTTCTTTCAAAAAAAAAAATTTAAAATATCACGTGAACATCTCAATTTCTCTACATAGTTTGAAGTTAGATTAGTGTAATATAATTTGGGTGGCACTTCTATTACCTGTTAAAAACTAATATCCTTCTTACATGTAAAGTCTATCCCCAATAATATTTTTAGAGCTTGTGTTAGTACTATTCAGTTTTATAGGTATGCTATTGTACTCATTTTGCCCTCGCTCCTGGTTATATGTTTTAGCCGCGAACATGTAATATGTGTAATTTAAATTTTTACTCTTTTAAAATTTAAAATTTTCCAACAACCATATTTTTAAATTTTCAAACGACTATTTTTTTCATTACAAATAAAAGTGTAGATATATTTTTTAACAACTATATTTTCCTCCAACGAGAAATACTTAACTCTATAGTAAATATATTTTATTAAAATAAAAGGTTTGTTAATTAAAAATGAATGTAAAATATGATAAATAAAAAGTTTGACGATTAAAATGAATAAAGAAATTATGATAACTTGACAATGTTTTTAGGTCTTAACACAGGCTTAAGGACTCAAAGTATATGGTGGGTGAGAAGGTTACACATATGTGTGGATCCTATTTTTATATCTGAAACTTAATTTTTTGACCTTTGTATTTTTTAACACACCTCTATTATATATATTCCTTCACTTTTATACCTTAGAATCAAATACAATTTAATTTACATACTACTAATTAGCAATATAATGCTTAGTTGACTTGTACCTTTTACATTCTTTATTTTATATGTTTGTAGTGGTTGTATTGTTTGTTAATTGTGTTGTACCCCACTTTGGGTATTTAAATGGTTATTTTGGTGGTTTTATACCCTCACTTAATCGGACAAGGAATCACACCTCTCCGCCTTACAACCCTCCACCCCACCACCGTCTCCAACATCTTCGGTTGCTGGCGATTCGTGATTTCTCTGGACAAGCTTTTACCTACTTCAGCTGATATTATGCTTTGTTTGATCTAAACCTTCAACTATTAGGGTTTGGATGTTCGTTCATTTCATCTTTGACCCGTTTAGTTATTAGGGTTGCATGTCGATTTTTCTAGTAACTAGAGTGAATAATTAGTTAATGACTAATCATTAACTCGATTTTCAAATTATATTATTGAATTGTGTTATGTTATGCTATTAAGATAGTTATAAAAAGAAGCCTCCGTTTGTAAGTTTGGTCACGTCAATTGGCTAAAGTCAAATGGTTATTTTTTTTTCTTTTTTTTCGTGGTTAACATTAGACACGTGTTGAGGTATGTGGTGTTATAATGTGTGGGACCGGAATTGGCCTTCAAAATGAAGACATGCATAAAAGTAAACGTGACAATTCCATTTTGGACTATTGCGATTAGACACATGAATCACTGTCGATTTTATTGTCGTTGAATGTTTCAATTGAAATTTGGAATCTTTGGTGTTTTGTATGTTTAGTACACGTGTGCAAATGTTTGTTTAACTGGACATGGTGACGTGGAGATGTTAATTTTGCATATTGTGACTGACAAGTATCACTCTTACAAGTATACAAGACACTTTTTTACAAAATCAAATATTCACAATCTAAACCTTTATAAGTCGACTTTCACATCACTTTTCTTTCATTTTGTATAATATATATTCAAAATATTTTATTAGCAGTTTTCATTATTAATTGTAAAATGTACTTGTTTATTTAATAAGCTTTTAAACTAAGGTTTTTGTTAATAGTTTCAATAAGTAGGGGTTTTTCACATCAAGCCTACTTATCCGTTCTCTCACTTTATTTTCCAATTAGGCTAAAGGGTGTGGCCATAACATTCATAACCATCATGACCTTACATATAGGCCGCATGTCACTCACCTCTAATTCACCATCCAAAACCACTACCTTAAATGTGTGATCATGACCTAAACCACCATCCTCTTTATTATTTTAGTTTATCTTTTAAAATGTCAAAAACTCTAGGAAAATGGAAAAAGGTGGCATATGGTAATCGTGGTTCAATCCAGAGCAACCACCATGAATGATGTTTTGACTTTCTTGTTTGCCTTTAACCAAAATTGTGATGATTTAAATGCATGATTTTGATTTGTTATTGATTATGATTATGTGTGCTTGTTTTGGTTGTGATTATTGATTCTTTTAATAATTTTGTTGATCTTGGCATGTAGAGATACACCCTAGATTCGGTAAAATCGTACTTAGATCGTTAGTCGGTCGGTATTCGGTCAAAAGTTTGTCGTTAGAGATAACACAAGTTAAGCAAGTCATTAAATATTTATCTGCAACTAAATATTTATTCAATGTTTTTTCACCTCATTTAATATTTTTCTAACTTTTCTATATCAACAAAACTTTGAACAGTACAATATGGGTTGGATCAGTTTTATAATGCTGCAACCATATGCAGCCAAAACCTTGGATTTACAGGTTTACACTTTGATCATATGCATTACCTCTTGAAGAAGTAAGGCTGTTGTTCTTTATTTTTAGTAAACAAAACCCAAGACCTTGATTTACATTACATATGCAGCCAAAACCTTGAACACCATTCTTTCAGATCCACATGACGAGCAACACACCATTGTTTCTTCACTATGTCCACGACTGTCATTTTTCTTCACGATGTCAATCGGCTGTTGGTGCAACGAATTCTGTGTCAATCAATGTGATGAAACTATGTCGATTGGCTGTTGATGAACGAATTTTGAATTTAGGGCTTAGATTATATTGTGCAGATGGAAGGGGGTAATATAAAACAGGTGAAAAATGAAAAAAGAAATTAAAAATGTGGAATGACATTTTTGCCTCTCTTTTGAGACACTTTTTTTAACGAAGGTTAACAAGTTGGATGAATCTTGCATGTTTAAGAAACGTCAGGGACAAAAATAGCAAGAAATTTTTTTTTGATGAAACTGACAAATTTTGACAAACTATAAGACGAAAATGACACTTTACTCTTAGAGAAGTTACAGAGAGAAGTGGTGTTCTAATAAAGTCACGTAGAACACTTCCTATCTTAATATCCAAATGTGTGTGGTGTTGTATGGACGCATGCGTAAATTCAAACACGTAGTAAATTTATAAGGGTCACCTAGATTTGGTAAAATATCACCAACAATTTTAAACTTGAAATATTATCTATATATATATATATATATATATATATATATATATATATATATTAATTGATAGCATTATGAGAAATAGTGTTCTTTTTGTCTTTTGTGAGTTTTTTTAACTTTAAGGTTTTTCATTTTTATTAGAAAACTTTGGGTTTTTATAGCTTTGTCAGTTTAGTATTTTTATTAGTTTTTGTTTTACGTTGGTCGTCTTTGTTGCTACTTGGCGCGGTGTTTGGTGTCACATTTGACCTTCAATTTTTACCCCTTTAACTTTCTAATACGTGTCGCTATAAATTCGACTCTGTCTATGTTTTACATCACGTGAGTCACTTGGTGTCAGAAATTCATATTTTTATTTTACGTTTGTTCCCGGTTTTGATCGTCGTTTGGTTTCTACTTAGCATGGTTTTAACAAGCCCTTGAAGTGTCCTATATCTCCTTATTATGGTAACTTATTCAAATGCTCTTTAAAGAAGAAGAAAAACAGTTAAGTGTTTAGTTGTTACAGTTATTTACTTTACTTTAAGGTAAAAATCAGTTGTTTTATCAATTTTTTATTTTAAACTGATTATTCTTAAAAAAATTACAAGTTTATCTTTATGATAAAACAGTCTTCAAGAAGCTCGTTACATGCTTCTGCTTACACGCATAAATGTAAGCTGTTAAATACGCAAAAAAAAAAACCCAAACGACAAATGAGCAAACATGTATCGAATGCAAGATAATATCTTAAACTCTTCAAAGTATCATATTGATGCAGTCCTCCGTCTCTATTCAACAAAATACATACATATATACATGAATACATACCTATCACACAATAAATAACCAGATCAGGGTGTTCATCTGTAGTGAGGTTTAAAGAGCCATATATGATCATACAACAAATAAATAAAAATCAAATGCCAAAAAAAAAGTTATTGTGTACCTGTCAAATCTTGAATTTGGTTAAGCCTACTGAGCCAGATGGAATGCAGGATCATATGAAACATATCATACTTAACAGGCGTGCGGTTCCAGTAAAAATGCCGTTGCAACATTTTCACATTATTTTGCATCATACGATACCGCTTCATAGGAATAGCTTCCAGAATCTCTTTTAACCTAGGAATATCTTGTTCAGCCACACTCACAGAAAACGCACTCCAGTTCAATACTTCATTCAAGGGAGGAACAAAATTGTCAGCGATAATCACGGGAACACATTCATAGTATATAGCTTCCACGATTCTCGGGCTGTTCACTTCAAAGCCCATTGGGCAGATGCAGTATTTACTGGATTTCATGTGACGAGAATACGACATTGTTTCGTAGGACATAGGCCCGGAAATTATCATATTTTTGTCTTTATTAGCCCAGTATTTGAGGAGGGTGGGGCGGACCCTACCGTGCATTCCTCCGGCAAAGAACGCAAGGAGAGGGCGTTGTGAGATTTTTTTACCACCCATGTTCCTAAGTGGTCTTCTAGGGTTTCCTATGGTTGTTTCTGGTAGGGAAACGTCTTTTCCAGCGACGAAAACTCCTTCAGAAGTGTCAGCATTGCAGAGGGCTTTTATGGTGTTTTTGGTTAGTTCCGCGTGGTCTTTTAATGTGTATGGACCCTGAAAATGGCCAAACCAAAGTAGGAGAGTGAGAGATGGATATCTAGATAACTGCTTAGACCACCAAAATATTAAATTTACGTCAAAACATACACCGACTCAAATTTATAATGTCGAATCGAGACATATCACCCGATTTGTTTCCAAACAAAACTTTCGTCAAAACGTAACCCAACTCAAAGCGTACATAAAAAGAAAACATTTTATAACTGACCCGACTCGTTTTCAAACAAAAATTACGTTAAAGCGTAAACGAACTCGAATTTATGTCAAAGGTTTGAGGGTTAAAGAAAAGTTAGAAAGTATGGGGGCCTTTTTGTCAAGTTAAAAAGTAGGGGGGTCATTTTTGTCAAGTTAGAAAGTTATTTTTGTCAATTAAGAGGGTTGATGGGTGAATGGTGATTTAAGGTATTATAAAATTTTATTAGAAGTTTGTGCGAGTTATATGTCCATTGAGGCATTGAGTAACGTACATGGATGGTCCCTGTGGTTTGCACTTTGTAAGGCATTTAGTCCCTTAACTTAGACATGCTGAAACATTTAGATTCGTTGGCTAGGGACTAAATGCATTACAAAGTGTAAACCACAGGGACCATCCATGTGACTTTTGGCAAAGTTGGGGACTAAATGCGGTACAAAGTGTAAACCACAAGGACCATCCATGTACTTTTGGAAGTTAGGGACCAAATCAAAATTTTGGTAAACCACAGGGACCATCCGTGTACTTTACTCAAATGTTTATCTATGATTTTTAGTGGTAAGAAGTTAACAAAATAAAGAGATTGAGTATCATACCCAATCATGGCAAGCTACTAGAAAGTGATCTGAACCATGAGTCCGATTCCAGAAAGGATATTTTGAAGCAATCTTGTTGACATAATCTCTTAGGAAGATTGATAGCGGCTTGATATCATGTGAGTTGGGAACATAAAGAGCACGTTGAAGTTGGGCGCACTGTACGGTAGATAGAAAAGGTGGGCCTTTTGTGGGTCCCGTGTGACAAACTGTTTGCTTGACTCCATAAACTTCATAAACCAACCTTCTGAAGAATAAATTCCTCTGAGATAAGGTTGTGGAAAATAGGCCTCTTTCCGTCTTGATATACAAAAACCTTCAGTATCAGCTCCATTAACTCATAGCTCCTGCTAAAAGGAGTAGTAAATTAGCATGTAATGTTCTAAGTAATAACTAGAAAGTAACAAAAACCTGTTTTTAGTTAATTGATGAGAAGGATCACAAACATGTATATGTAAAATGAATGCAAATAACATTTTTTGTTAAATACCATATGTGTCTCATGAGAATTGTATCATTTGACTATACTTAGTTCTGTGAAAGTGCTTGTCAAATGTCTAAATATCCTTAAATAATGGAAGAATATAAGAATCTTGCAAAGCAAATCAACTCCAGTGATAATCAATAATGATGGCAATAAGCATAAAGCTAAGCCGTTAATGCAGTAAAATATCGGATATCGGTCAAGGACCAATATTTGAGATACAGGTTATCGCGGTGGGATATCGGTAATTTCAATATTATGCAGAATTTATATAATAGCAATTTAACACTAACAATTCAGTATACTCTCCTACCATTAACAAATTAACCTTTTGCAACTTGCAAAACACTAACAATTGTAGCAAGTAGGAACTCCTGAAGACTTAAAACACTAACATTTAATACTAACAATTAACAATTGATACTTAAAACACTAATAGTAACAATAAGAAGAAAGACGAATGGTAGAACTAAGAAGAAAGGTACCGATATCGGGAAAATCGGTGATATATCAGTCAAATATTGGTCAGATATCAGTCAATATCGCCGATTAATATCGGTACTGATATTTGACACCAATATTTTACATGGGCACCGATAACCGATATGTCGGTGATATAGCACCTATATATCACCGAATCAACTGCATAGGCATAAAGTCTATCCTTAAAAGAAGTGATGCAATTAGCACGCTATGATGATCCTCATGATGGTCACAATACATGCATATCAACGTAAATATATCTAAATACTTACATGGAAGCATCAAAAATATGTGAAACCAACTAAGAACCAAAACAAAACTCATTTATGACACATTTATAATACATCTATGATTTCTTTTCATATTTTAAAACTAGTGCACACAAAGAGCTGATATGACAAATTAAAGAAGTCCTATGTTTTTAAGAACTTATTCACCGAGCCATCATATTACTAGAGAAATATTGTAATGCCGTAATCACATGCAAATGCAGAAATCAATAAGCTATACCTATTCCACAGTTTCTTTTCATGAATCTCTCTATCTGGAAAGCCTATGGTTTGCTTCACTCTTTATACTTGAAGCATGACTTGCATCATTCCCCTTAATTGCCCAAACTGAAACCACACAATGACCAAACATAACTGTTCAGATCCTTAAACTCCACAAAATGGTGTCCACTACCACCTTTTTCTCTATTTAAGGTTTACATATACTAATAACACAAACATCAGAAAAACCAATAGTTGGTAGGGACATGATAATCATGAATCAATTAAAGTGATACCCATTTCGAGAAAAAAGGCACAATCTAAGATTTATAAGACATAATTCATATTGAAGCTCATATGTGTACTAACTACATGGTGCATATTGGTGGAAGATAGTATGATCTTTCATGTTCACATCTACAAAACATTTCACATCATAAAGAGATTAAATATATATGCATTAAACTATGTAATAGTTTCGCAAGAACCTAAACTTTACCTTTCAAAAACGGTTATATTTCTGAACAAAGGGACATATAGATTTGGGTCATGGTAATCAACACCAACTGAGATAGTGTCAAGCTCCTTTTTGGCATACACGAGTGCTCATACGGTGATAGTCCCTTTATATCTCTCTGCAGAATCAGTTTATTAAAAAATATTAAAACGAGGACAAAAGAACATTGCAATCTTGGTTTAAAAAAGTGGGAAGCACACAAAAGCGATGAGGTCTAAAACTGAAGCGCAAAAGCGGTGAGCTTTTCGTACGCAAAGCGCAAAGTGATGATATAATTTATTTTATATATCCCATAAGTGTTTAGCATAGAATACCTATGATTTAGCTATAATTAAGCTTTATGTATTAAAATGAAAAAAACATAAATGTACAACATAAAAAGCCTGTTGTACAACACTCAGCTGCACAAAAACAAGCCATGTAGAAAAAGCGTGCTCCTCAGCTGCGCCTTAGGTCGATTTTTACCCTAAAAAGCGCGCCTCAGTTGCGCTTCTTGTACAGACGTCGCCTTGTGTTACATAAGGCGCAAGGGCTGCGCCTAGATACGCTTTGCGCTTAATCACGCTTAAGGCGGCTTTTTAAACCAAGATTGCAATATCATTAAAAGCTCGGTAATCTTACCAGATAGCGCTTACGCCTTCTTTCAGAAGCGGATGAAAATGATAAAGGTAGCACTGATTTATTAGGCTTATTGGCGTCCACCTGGTTCCTCATTTCAGTAACTTTCACTTTCTCTTGCACACTGCAGTTGATGGAACTAACTTATTGATGTCCACCTGGTTCCTCGTTTCGGTAACTTTTACTTTCTCTTGCACAACTGCGATTGGCGGAACTAACAGACTAGAAAAATTAGTTATATCAGTCTCGGGGTCTATTTTAATAACCTCGGGCTCTTCATTTATGGTCAAAGGAGTGATTTGACCTTTCAAGTTAATATCAAAGTGATTTGTATCACGGTGAAAAGAATTAGGTGTTGTAAGTTGGTAAGGAAGTGTTTTCAATTGAAAAAGAGCAAAGGTTATTGTGATAAAGACTCCAATAGGGAGTAACTTCTTCCAATGAATTTTGAATATTAAAAAAAAACGACAGAATGTGCTATTTTATTCATCTCCTACAAATTCAGCACTTGCTTCTACTGCTGGATGTCAATGCCAGCAATTTAAATGTCAATATTTAGTCGCCACAAATACTGAATCCTCCTCACCCATGTCTTTAGCATATTCCAACGGTTGAGAATTTACAATACTTCTGCAAAAACAGATGACCAGTTTATTTATAACTTGGAAGCAGGATGATCTGCCAACTTATAATACAACCATATTTGCTAAAAAGGGAAATATAAATGCATCATAGTTGTTAAAAGCCATCGCTTCTTGCGCCTAGGCCCATCGAGGCAACTGCGCTTCAAGTCCAGGCAATTGCGCTTTATTTCTCTAGGTGATGGTGCAGGCGCATATTTCTGCGAGATTAAGATTCCAGCCAGATTTCTACTTTTATCCAAGGAAAACTACTTTTCTACACAAATATTTTACAACTTTTGGTACTAAATAGATGATATTAAATGTTATATATAAGCTTTTGTTTATTATATTTAAAGAATAGTATTAATTTTCTATACGTAAAATAGTTTTAATTTTTTCATTGTGTGCTCTTTTTTCTCAGGCCCTCGCTTTTTTTGCGCATTACGCCTAGGCCCGAGGCGAGGTCTATGCGCCTTGAGTGCGCCTAGCACCTTTAATAACTATGAAATGCATGACTGGAGAAGCAAATTTAAAGCCATAGGCAGGACAGCGAAACAACTGCAAAAAAAAATTTGAAGTTGCTTAAGATAATTTCCTTGATATAAGAGGTACAGATGCCTGATAAACTTTTAAACAAGAACATATATTAATCAGATGAAACTCACTTATATGTTATTTGGAAGAACGTATACTGTTACGGAGTCCTTAAAAATTCAAACGGCAACTTATATAGTGATTACAATATTATCATGAGCTACTCCCCTTATAGCCAATTTGTTTTGAGTTAGAGCCCAAAGGTTTAATATGGCATTAGATTTATTTACGTGAGCGCCTAGTGGATCAAAAGCACAAATCACATAATAATATTATCAAAATTAAGCCTGAAAGGAAGCTATATGTAGGAGGGTGCACTAAGATTAGTGATCCCCCATGTGAAACTACAATTCATGCATTGATTATATACAACCAGCATATTTATCAGCTTTGTGCATTTCAGAAACTGCAGAAACCTAAATGTAATTCTATGTCATCAGAAGTACGAGGACTACGTGCTATGTGTTCCAAACCACGATAAGCAAATAATAAAGCACTGAACTGATCATAAGCATAAGCATGTCTTTTTAGTTTTTACTTCTTTGGCCATAACATTAACATAAGGAAAACAGATTCTATTCCTTTCACAAGTAAAAGACACGTCGAACTCCTTAAACTAGCAAAAAAACTTGACAAATAATACTCAACTGCAACAACATACTCATTCGACAAGCAAAATGATACAATCAACTCCTTTTTCAAATTCTCCCCCGAAAACTTCTTGCCCTAACCACTTCAAAATGTCAGACTAAAGGTGTGTAAAATAGCTTTGTTATTCCAATATTAATATCATACTACCAAGTACCAAATAATCTAGCTCAATTAGGTTACAAATCTGAGAATGATAATGAGAATAATATGTTATGTTCATTGATATTTCCAAATTTCAAAAGTTTTAAATAAATAGAAACCTAGTGAATTCTGTCATTCTGTGTACATACGGTACTGATATATCTTCAGAGATCTAAGTTATACTGAAATTCCTCTTCTAATCTGCACCAGATATGTCATATGCTTTACAATTCTACATAAATTTTGATTAGGATCATTACAAGAGAACAACAGTTGAAAACACATAATACACTACAGGAAAAGGAACAAATTAACTGATCATATCATCAAAACAAATGCGTGCGATAAAATTGTTATCAAACCTCGATTAGAGAGCTGAGAAGAGTTGACCGAAACCTCGGGAGATTACTGAAAAGGTTACTGATAAAGTGGAAGCTGAAATCGGTGGTGGAATCCGGCGAAACTCCGATTATGGAAGAAGACGCGTTGTGGTGGGGGCACCGGAGGTGGACTAACGGCTTATTGGCTGGCGTGTTTTCTACTCCATTATTGACCGGAATTCCATGCGCTTTAAAACCCTGGTCCCAACTCACAGGTTTAGGGATTGGGGAATATTTGGTGTTTTAAATTAATTATCTATGAATATGAATTAACTTTTGTATGAAATTTGCCTTTAAAAAAAGTTATCTATGGATTAACTAATTAATTAGTTATCTATGAAAAGATTGTTATTTGTTGATGATTATGTTTTAATAATTGGCCACAAGCGGTATCATGGAATGCAATAGATAGATATCGTTAGAGGTCAATGTACTTGGTTGGAGACTTGTACATGATCGTCCGACCCTAGATTCATTCTTTAAGAGGAATATTTATGATGGGTTTGTCTTTTTGAGTCAGTTAAAGAATCTATTGATCATATATTTACCTCTTGCTTTGTGGCAACATGGCAAAACATTTAGGTTGGTGTAAAATTCTTCCTATATTTGCACTCAATGTCAATGACTTTTTTAAATAAATAATTATAATTCAGCTCAAGGTGATAAAAGGAAGATCGTCCAATCGATTGTATTGGTGGTTTGTGGAAGTATACTGCGTACGGGGATCAACATGCATTTCTCTAATGAACGAGTAAAGATTCTAAAAATGAGAGAGATCAAGTCTTTAAGCTTTCTATGAGCAGAAAAAGTCATGTCAAGAATGGGCTTATTTGATATGTAATTTTCCTATTTTTTTCTATTGATTTTGTTTGCCTACTGGATGCTTGCTTGTTGGTTAACCTTCTATGGATGAAGAATATATCAAAATTACAATATCGACTTGCAATATTAGTGTAACTTCAGTTTTGATAATATTCCAAATAGATAATGTATGAATTTACTTGTACATTGCTTCTAGCCCCTTGCTAAAGAATGTTACTAGTTTTTTAATAATATTTTAAGAAAACTAATTAGTTTTAGATCATTTGTCGTGAAAGAAAAAACTAAAATCATATTTCGTTTTAGGTAATTTTACTTGTTATTACGTTTACTAATAGTATGATGACAAATGCCCACATAATTTAGTATTATCTAATACTTGTTATTACGTGTACTAATAGTATAGGCAAATGCCCACATAATTTAGTATTATCTAATAATAATTTTAATAATCAGAGATACCGATAAGTATTATTTTTAAATATATTATTTTACTACTTGTAAGTATTTAATTACATATAGTGTAGTTTAGGACACATCTTTTGGTAATAGCTTACTTTGTCTTACAAGTCTTTCTAAATTTTATCAACATATTTTTATCATAAAACTATTATCTTAATCATTTAGCAACATCTAATAGTTCCAGTAAAATATCTGACGGGTTAATAGCATACACCAAATGTATAAGATTTCATCAAAATAGAATATCAACCAAATATACTACCATCTTACTTGAAAAAAATCGAATCCACATCAAGTTTCCAATCTAAACTTGTTTGCTTTACTATCTAGCCCTTATCCACAATAGACTTGAAGATTTAATGTCTCCCACCATCTTATGTAGAGAGCATTGCTTGTGCTTAAACACCAATTCGTTCCCACACTTCCAAATACACCAAAGAGATGTAACGCCTTTTTAGCCCTCACTAATCCACCCATATATTTATATATCTTGCTCCAATTAATCTCGAATTCCGAAGGGAAAGATGGGTGTTAACTTGCACCATTGCGACACCACTTGCCACATCTCCCGTTTTTCAGCCCCACACAGTGGCAGATTCAGTCCTGTTTTGTGGGTTCACATAAATTCACTCGGATTGAAAAAAAATATAAAAAATAGTGTATGATTTGAAAAAAGTTAGTAAGAATCTATTAAAACGAATCCACTGAAAAAAATTTCTGGATCCAGTGCTGATGTAACGTTCGTGCAAAACGGGTTTCCAAAACCCGCTCCGTTTTGTAATTCGAGTATACGTATGATATTCGTTGCACCTTAAAGATGGGAGTTTTTAAATTTACTATATTAATATTACTATTTAATAATAAATAATGTAAAAAAACTAAATTAATTGTCACACCCCGACCCGCAGCGGAAAAGGTGATCGGGGCATAATTGGGTTATCATCAAAGCTCATGACATTTATTATATGTTTCATATTCATTAATACAATTTAATGGAAATAAATTATACAACATCTTCTAACTATCAGTCTAAGCTTCTTGGTTCTCTTCTAAGGCATATCCTATGTTTTTCTTCCTTCAACCTGTTCACCTGTATCATGTGTAAAAAGGTTTTTGGATCAACATAATGTTGGCGAGTGAATCCTATGGAAAACGTTTGATCAATTTAAATTGATTATGAAATATGTGCACAACCATACATGAGTAAAAATAGATGTAACTTAATCGGCAATCATAAAATGTTAAATGAAACACTCATGAATAATAATGGAACAATTAAAGGCACGCGATGCTCAACTCGTCTCTCACGAGGAACTGAGGGGCCTGATGAGTGAATTGCATAAACATGATAATATGAATAACACAACACACATGAACAATAATGAATTTGAATTGAAGCACGCGATGTTCTACTCGTTTCCCACGAGGAACTGATGGGCTTAACGTATGAGTTTCATGTATTTTGACAAACGGAATATAAGTAAATCACAACAATAAATCAATCTAAGTTTAAGTCACGATGTGGTATGGCACAAGTTTAAATAAATAAATTAATTATTTCATAACACATGACACACCCCAAAACGTGTAATTTAAAAGGGGAGGTTGTAAGATTCACTCACATTGGGTGCGTTCGGTTGATGACGTTGATTGCACGCGAAGTGGTTTTAACCACAAGTGAGATTTAACCTAGATAAATCGCATAATGGTTCGGTAAGTAAACGGGTTTTATTAATCTATTTTAGTAGGATTGTTGGGTGTATTTTTGTGAGTTTGAGGCTATTTTCTAACCTTAAAAAAATGTTATTTTTAAGTATTTATAATTGATTTTTTAATTAAAATAATTAAATAAAAATAATAATAAAAAAATATTTTATTTTATTGCTACAGTAACTTTGACCAGCGTTGACCGGTTTAATGGCATGTTGTTGTGCGCCGGGTGAGGCTCGAACCCGAGACCTCCCGTACGCGTGCACGCAGCTCTACCAACTGAGCTACGTGTCTAACCCGTTATATATCCGATTTTAATTATATATATATATTAATTAGAATTAACAGAAATCCTTTATTATTAAAAACGAATTAAATCTCAATAACCGGTGCGCTCCACAGGTCTCGAACCCGGGACCTGTGGGTTAGCGGACACACACTCCACCGCTGGACTGTGTGTCACACTTGGTTATAACTCGGTTATCAATATACTTAACATATACTCAAGGCGACTCCGATTCAGTTTGCTAAAAATAGGATTTTTATCAAGGCGACGTGTGTGAACCGGAATCGAACTCGTGACCTTAGCGTTAAAAGTGCACACAGTCCACCGCTGGACTGTGTGTCTAACCCGGTAATATATCCGATTTTAATTATACTTAACCATTACTGAACTTCGTCTTCTTCACCGGTTTTAACCGGAAGTGACGACGGACGGGTTCAGAATGTTGATTCATGTTTTCTTTAGCGTTTAATGATCATTTACAAACGAGATAAAAGTAAAAGGAAAGGAATTAGGCGTGAAAGGTACCGACTGAGTTTACTCTGTTTTCCGGCAGAACTCCGGCGACAAAACTCTTTTTCCGGCGACAAGTATTTTGCAGCAGAAGGTCTTCCGAAGGCTTGAAAAGGGTGTGGTTGATTTCGGAGAAAGTTTAGGGGGTTCAGTAAGCTCAGAGATCACTGATACGTTTTTCCGGCGAAGTATCAAGAATCTCCGGCGAGTGATTTTTCGCCGAGAAAGGGTGCGATTTGAGTGTGAAAAACTTCTGGCGAGTTGTGGGTGTATTTATAGGGTAGCAACGAGATGAATGGGGTCTGAATTCGGACTATATTCGAAGTCAACTGTTCTCCGGCGATTTTGGCAATTGACGCGTTTTCAGACGTTGGCTATAGCTGTCGAGAGTTAATTGATTGATTAATTGAGCGAAAACGTGTTTTATGGGCGAAGTCGTCGGGATTTCCGACGACTTTTATTTTGGGCGCAAAATACAGAAATTGATTTCGGAACTTCAATATTTGAATAAAGTAATTCCATTATTCACCAGAAAAACAAAGTGGCGGAGCGGTTGTTCGGTTAAGAGATAAGTCTTTGGTTTGACCCGGTATAGACCCGAGTTCGAAACCCGGCAAATGTAAAACATTTTTATTTTGATATTTTTGACAGATTTTCAAAAACTAAATACATATCCCCGCATAATATTTGATTACGGATCGTTTAAAATTATTTTGGGCATTTAATTCGCAACTAAAATTTTAACTGACTGTTCGGTTGATAAACGGAGCGGGTTTGGTAAATCCGTTTTTTTTTTGACGGATGTTACAGTATCCCCTGCTTTTAGAAATTTCGTCCCGAAATTTAAACAGGGATATAGTTGACTAAAAGAATGATGGTGTTTAGTTTGCCGGTTACATTTTTAGAAGAAAATTAGGGTTTAGGTTTTTGTTTGAGGCGGTAACGTTCCTTGTAAAGGTTAAGTATCCTAATACAGGAATCGCTTTTTGTTGCCTACTGTATAAGTATTGTTAAGCAGGAATGATTCGCTAAAACGATATCATGCATCAGAGTTTGAAATATGCTTAGGGTTATATCCTAAGGCAGAAATTCTACAATCTACACAAATAAACACAACAACTAACAATTGTATCCACATTCTGATAGCATATATGTTTGAATGGTGATGGTTCCTCTCTCGTTTGTTATGATGGAGAGGTTAGTCTATATAGAAATGGATCACAATCCAATTTCTTTAAATAGTGAGATGATATAAATGTAACATAATTTCAACCAAGGCAATACTAAATCCTACATGGAACTTCTCATAACCGCCTGATAATGCCTCTGATCCTTCGGCAAGAATACTTATATATAGGAAGTACCAGCGGCGTATCCACCATATTCTTGCCAAATTTTCATTAGTTTTATCCACAAGTTATGATTAGTTACCAAGAACTAATAAATCCTACATAAAACTTCCCATAACCGTCTGATAAGGCCTCTGATCCTTTGACAAGAATACTTATATATAGGAAGTACCAGCGGCGTATCCACCATATTCTTGTCAAATTTTCATTGGTTTTATCAGTGAATTATGATTAGTCCTACAACTCTACAACCAATACAACAAACATAAAATACTGAAATGAAATATATCTGTGCGATCAAGGCTCAATCGAACGGAGCCGATCGTATTGCATGTACTGAAAATGAAATGGATGTGTGCTCAAGGCTCAATCAAACGGAGCCGAACGTATTGAATGTACTGAAATTGAAATTGTGTGCTCAAGGCTCAATCAAACGGAGCCGAGCGTATTGCATGTACTGAAACTGAATAACTTAACCACACAAACAGCCTATGCATGGAACCTCTCATAACCGCCTGATAATGCCTCCGATCACTTGACAAGAATACTTATATATAGGAAGTACCAGCGGCGTATCCACCATATCCTTGTCAAATTTTCATTGACTTTATCCGTAAGTTATGGTTAGTTCGATGCGACTCTACTACGAACACAACAACCACAACATACTGGTAATGAAATTGTCTGTGCGATCGAGGCTCAATCAAACGGAGCCGATCGTATTGTGTGTACTGAAAATGAAGATGTCTGTGAGATCAAGGCTCAATCGAACGGAGCCGATCTTATGTTGGCAACGCCTGGTTCACGCTCATAGGTAATGGGGAACAGCTCACGCTCATAGGTAATGGGGAACAGCTCACGCTCATAGGTAATGGGGAGCGGCGGTCTATGAAATTGCATATACTGAAAATGATAAACTTAATCTAAACAATAATCACACAACAGCCTATGCATGGAACCTCTCATAATCGCCAGATAATGCCTCTGATCCTTTGACAAGAATACTTATATATAGGAAGTACCAGCGGCGTATCCACCATATTCTTGTCAAATTCTTATTGACTTTATCCGCGTGTTATGATTAGTTCTATGCGACTTTATAACAAACATAACAACCACAAGATACTGATAATGAGAAATGTATGTGCGATCAAGGCTCAATCAAACGGAGCCGATCGTATGTATGTACTGAAAATGACAATAAATGTGGGCACGCCAGGTTCACGCTCATAGGTAATGGGGAACAGCTCACGCTCATAGGTAATGGGGAGCGGCGGCCTATGAAATTGCATGTACTGAAAACAATATATATAATATCCAATAATTTCTCTAACAGTCTACACATGGAAAAAAAAAAAAAAAAAAAAAAAAAAAAAAAAAAAAAAAAAAAAAAAAAACATAAAACTAAACGATAGGAGTTGAATCTGGATCTCCGGCGAAGAAGACTAGCTGAGTATCTTTGTTTGGGCCGTCATTATCTTCGACAGGATTGGCGTTGATATTGAAGACTCTTCCTCTTGCTGGCGGTGGAGCTGGGTTTGCTTGGTTTACTTGGTTAACTGGGTTTGATTGGGCTCGATGTTTGATAACGTTAACCAATTCAGGGCATGTGTTTCTAAGGTGGTAGGGTCGCCACAATTGAAGCAAGCTCGAGCATATGGGAACATGGGGTGTTGGGGTTGATGATAAGTTTGGGCCATGTTTTGAGTAGGGGAAGAGGTTTGGTCTTGAAAGGTGCGACAAACATTGCTCAAATGACCATAGCGTCCACAAGTTGTACATAGACGACAAAGTAGGGTAAGGGGATGGTGATAAAAACAGTTGTTGCATCGAGGGTGAGGTCCAAGATATGGTTTCTTATTTGGGTAAGTTGAGTTGGGTGCCGCTTGGGTGATTGGGATAGCTCGGATGGGTATGGCGTGAAAAGCTGGGTGATTTCGTTGAGTAGCAGCGAAGAGTCGCCCGACTCTTCTTCTCTTAGGATTGGGTTGAGAAGGGGATTCGGGTTGAGTGGAGTCGGAGGTTTCAGTCGATTCTTTATCCTTTCTCTTCTCCTCCTTGAAGTCTTTGTTTCGGATTCGGTTCTCGGTGAGCTCTGTTGCTAGCTCCATTGCTGCCTCCAAAGTTGCAGGCTTGGTACTTATTACAGGGTCTTGAATCTTTGACGGAAGACCATGAATGTAGTGCTCGATCAAACGGTAAGGGGAGTGAACATGTTGGGAACCATTTGATGTAATTCGAGGAACCTTTTGTTGTAGGTGATGTGGTCTCCTTCTATTTGCTTCAATGAGTAAAATTCATCTTCTAACTTCTTGATTTCGCTCCTTGGGCAAAATCGTCTGGTCATGATTTCCTTCAATTCGTTCCAAGTTAAGGACATAGCATCTTCGACACCTCGTTTGGCCTTCTCTGTATTCCACCAAGTAAGTGCTATCCCATATAATCGACCGGTAGCATATCGCACTTTGCGATCGTCAGAGCAATCGCAATTTAGAAATGTGTTCTCCATTTCTTCAAACCAATAGAGGAGAGCGGTGACGCCTTCAGTCCCTTTGTATTTCGGAGGGTCGCATGATTTGAAATGCTTGTAGGTGCATTTAGTGGTATTTGGGGGAGAGTTGAAAATGTTTTGGTTTGCTTGATTGATGGGATTATTGGTAAGTGCTTGTTGAACTTGGATTATAATATTGGGTATTACGGCAGCCATTTGTTGAGCGATTTGGGTAGCCATGCGTTCACGGGCTTTTCCTGCTCTCATTTTCCTACGAGCGAGGCTAGAAGACATCTACAAGGAATACATGTCAAGAGTATGAGTTGGATGCCTTTGGGATCGTGGGTCGAGTTTGGGATTGAACGTTCATAAAATAAATATAGAAAAAAATAAATTTACTACATCCATAGGATGTCTTGGGTTTTGCTTGCTGTTAGGCCCTTCATGCCGCCATACTTTACTAGTGTAATCATGTGGGCCCCCATGAATACCGGTTTTTCATATGGTTCGCACGGTTTCTGCCTGGTTGCGTTCACAAAACCCGGAGAAAATCGAGAGATATGTATACAACGTGTGATGTTCGGAATGTGTCCAGGTGTAGACACGGTGACATCTCAAAGTGAGGTTAGTTCGAACGACGTTTGGTGTGGCATGCTTTGGCCTAATAGGTCCGTCGTACTCTCATCGTTAGTCCCCAGGTAGGCAAACTGGTCCATTATTTTGGATTTATACGAATGCCAACCTAGACAGGACGTTCCGACTACCGGTACTTGTACCCTTCCAGTTACTACATGCCCGTCGCAGAACTTACTTTGATGAGATTTGAAAATTGCATAAAATCTTTGGATATTGAAAGTATGAAAATAAATTGAATACATGAACATCGATATATGTATAATGAATATGTATATATGTATAATGAATATGTATATGAGCATGTATGTTTGACTGAAATGTAAACAAATATGAAACAAATAAATATCACAAGTTTGTATGTAACCACCTAATCAATTAAAAATTTAGGCAGACTATAGTATAGGTTTCAAGGGTCTAATAACCTATCCTATATCCCTATAGTCATGGCTCTGATACCAATCTGTCACACCCCGACCCGCAGCGGAAAAGGTGATCGGGGCATAATTGGGTTATCATCAAAGCTCATGACATTTATTATATGTTTCATATTCATTAATACAATTTAATGGAAATAAATTATACAACATCTTCTAACTATCAGTCTAAGCTTCTTGGTTCTCTTCTAAGGCATATCCTATGTTTTTCTTCCTTCAACCTGTTCACCTGTATCATGTGTAAAAAGGTTTTTGGATCAACATAATGTTGGCGAGTGAATCCTATGGAAAACGTTTGATCAATTTAAATTGATTATGAAATATGTGCACAACCATACATGAGTAAAAATAGATGTAACTTAATCGGCAATCATAAAATGTTAAATGAAACACTCATGAATAATAATGGAACAATTAAAGGCACGCGATGCTCAACTCGTCTCTCACGAGGAACTGAGGGGCCTGATGAGTGAATTGCATAAACATGATAATATGAATAACACAACACACATGAACAATAATGAATTTGAATTGAAGCACGCGATGTTCTACTCGTTTCCCACGAGGAACTGATGGGCTTAACGTATGAGTTTCATGTATTTTGACAAACGGAATATAAGTAAATCACAACAATAAATCAATCTAAGTTTAAGTCACGATGTGGTATGGCACAAGTTTAAATAAATAAATTAATTATTTCATAACACATGACACACCCCAAAACGTGTAATTTAAAAGGGGAGGTTGTAAGATTCACTCACATTGGGTGCGTTCGGTTGATGACGTTGATTGCACGCGAAGTGGTTTTAACCACAAGTGAGATTTAACCTAGATAAATCGCATAATGGTTCGGTAAGTAAACGGGTTTTATTAATCTATTTTAGTAGGATTGTTGGGTGTATTTTTGTGAGTTTGAGGCTATTTTCTAACCTTAAAAAAATGTTATTTTTAAGTATTTATAATTGATTTTTTAATTAAAATAATTAAATAAAAATAATAATAAAAAAATATTTTATTTTATTGCTACAGTAACTTTGACCAGCGTTGACCGGTTTAATGGCATGTTGTTGTGCGCCGGGTGAGGCTCGAACCCGAGACCTCCCGTACGCGTGCACGCAGCTCTACCAACTGAGCTACGTGTCTAACCCGTTATATATCCGATTTTAATTATATATATATATTAATTAGAATTAACAGAAATCCTTTATTATTAAAAACGAATTAAATCTCAATAACCGGTGCGCTCCACAGGTCTCGAACCCGGGACCTGTGGGTTAGCGGACACACACTCCACCGCTGGACTGTGTGTCACACTTGGTTATAACTCGGTTATCAATATACTTAACATATACTCAAGGCGACTCCGATTCAGTTTGCTAAAAATAGGATTTTTATCAAGGCGACGTGTGTGAACCGGAATCGAACTCGTGACCTTAGCGTTAAAAGTGCACACAGTCCACCGCTGGACTGTGTGTCTAACCCGGTAATATATCCGATTTTAATTATACTTAACCATTACTGAACTTCGTCTTCTTCACCGGTTTTAACCGGAAGTGACGACGGACGGGTTCAGAATGTTGATTCATGTTTTCTTTAGCGTTTAATGATCATTTACAAACGAGATAAAAGTAAAAGGAAAGGAATTAGGCGTGAAAGGTACCGACTGAGTTTACTCTGTTTTCCGGCAGAACTCCGGCGACAAAACTCTTTTTCCGGCGACAAGTATTTTGCAGCAGAAGGTCTTCCGAAGGCTTGAAAAGGGTGTGGTTGATTTCGGAGAAAGTTTAGGGGGTTCAGTAAGCTCAGAGATCACTGATACGTTTTTCCGGCGAAGTATCAAGAATCTCCGGCGAGTGATTTTTCGCCGAGAAAGGGTGCGATTTGAGTGTGAAAAACTTCTGGCGAGTTGTGGGTGTATTTATAGGGTAGCAACGAGATGAATGGGGTCTGAATTCGGACTATATTCGAAGTCAACTGTTCTCCGGCGATTTTGGCAATTGACGCGTTTTCAGACGTTGGCTATAGCTGTCGAGAGTTAATTGATTGATTAATTGAGCGAAAACGTGTTTTTATGGGCGAAGTCGTCGGGATTTCCGACGACTTTTATTTTGGGCGCAAAATACAGAAATTGATTTCGGAACTTCAATATTTGAATAAAGTAATTCCATTATTCACCAGAAAAACAAAGTGGCGGAGCGGTTGTTCGGTTAAGAGATAAGTCTTTGGTTTGACCCGGTATAGACCCGAGTTCGAAACCCGGCAAATGTAAAACATTTTTATTTTGATATTTTTGACAGATTTTCAAAAACTAAATACATATCCCCGCATAATATTTGATTACGGATCGTTTAAAATTATTTTGGGCATTTAATTCGCAACTAAAATTTTAACTGACTGTTCGGTTGATAAACGGAGCGGGTTTGGTAAATCCGTTTTTTTTTTGACGGATGTTACATTAATAATGTAAATAAATAAATAAATAAAATAAAACATCAAAAGGAGAAGACCGCGGGATCGAACCCGGGTCTCCACCCATTTCAAACACTCAACACGCCACAAACACCACTGGGGCACACATACTAGTTGGTTAAGAGTTGAAAACAAATTAATCTTATATACGAATCGCCTGAGTTCCTTCAAATTCAAATCAACGAACCCGGTAATCTCGTCCCTACTCCTGTTAATCACCAGCTATCCGACACCGCGTAATCAACCAATTCGGTTTCCAAAACCGAAATCAATCCCGAATTTTGGTTTCTAAAAATCGAAGTCAATCACCCCCATTCGGTTTTTAAAACAAAAAATCAAGCACCTTATGCAGCCTATAAATACCGAACACATCACACTAACAAATTCGCTCATTTCCTTCACAACATACCTCTGTTCTCTCTGTTCAAATAACACTTCGTCGGAACTGGGTGTTGTCGCCGGAATCTCTCGTCGAAATAACGATTCCCTTCTAATCGGTAAAAGTCTATCACTCAAATTTCAATTTACAGTGCTGTATGTATTATGAATAAATCAAAACAAAGTTCAAATGGTTTTGTATAAATATCAGTCGGGTTCTGGGTTTTTGTATTAGGAAGAAGATGATGTCGGGTTAAGTGTTTTGTATAATTTAAAACGGATTTTTAAACGGGTTAGACACACAGTCCAGTGGTGGACTGTATGCAATTTTAAACCACCCGTCCCTGGTTCGATACTGGTGCATGTCCGGTTCTCTGAAAATAAACCCATACTTTTTGTTACTGAATAAGATCGCTGGTCAACAAGTGTATAAATATAATATAATTTCAAAATATAACGGGTTAGACACCCAGCCCAGTTGGTTGGGCTGGGTGCAAATCAGTACGAAGGTCGCGGGTTCGAGTATAGGTATGCGCACCGGTTCATTAATTTAAAAAATCTTTTTAAATTAAATAATTTCTGATATATTCTAATTAGTATATATATGTAATTAAAATGGAGTTTATTTCGGGTTAGACACGTAGCTCAGTTGGAAGAGCTGTGTGCACGCAACCGAGAGGTCACGAGTTCGAGCCTCACTAGGCGCAGCCAATACCACAGTTGAACCGGTCAGACCTTGTCAGGTCTGACAAGGTTTTTTAAATTTTTATTTTTATTTATATTACTTTTTGTATTTATATTTTAGTTAAAAATCAATTAAAAATACATTTTCGAAGGTTTTAAAATATCAATAAAAACAACAAAAATAACCTAAAAATCTAACAAAAAGTATTAAATCAAAATATTAATTTTTATATATTTATCGAAGTATTGCGTTATTATCTAGGTTAGTCATCTTCGTCGGTTAAATCCTCAATGCGTGCGCACTCTTCATCAATCAAGAAAACGCACCCACGGTGAGTGAATTCTTACAAATTCCCCTTTTTATTCATGTTTTGGGGTGTATCATGTGTCATTCATACATTTCGTTTATTCAAACCCTTGTGCTATTACCATTATATGAATTACCGTGTGATGTAAATGTTGTTGTTGTATTGCAAGTTTATATTTTTGTCAAGTTGCGTGCAAATCATTCATTAGGCCATCAGTTCCTCGTTGGAGACGAGTTGAGCATCAGGTGCCTCATTAGATCGGCTCCGTTTGATTTAGCCTTGATCTCATTGTTCATCATTTGGTATGTGTGTTTGTGCTTTAATTGACATTATGTGTTTTGTGATTTAATTTACGTATACGTATACTCATTTTTGGTTATGCACATTTTTATTCAAATAACCAATATAACTAATTCTTTCAAACATTCAAATAAGATTCACTCGCCAACTTTTGTTGACCCAAAACCCTATTTTTACACATGATACAGGTGGACAGGTTGAAGCAAGGAACACATAGGAAATTGCCTTAGAAGAAAAATAAAGAAGTCATGAAAAATGTATTTGAACATGTTATGCTTGTATGTTATTGTAATTTCTTCTTTAAAAAGAAATAATAAATATGAAACTTTATAGTAAATGTCATGAGCTTTGATAAAAACCCAATCATGCCTCGACTACCATTTCCACTGCGAGTCAAGGTGTGACAACTGATCCACACCAAGAGTGATTTATCTTTTTGAATGATCATATTGAAGACAAAAATTGGTTGATCAAACTATTTTGACCTCAAAATAAACCGGATGAACATTGTAGACTCCAATTAGAGCCGAAATGACAATAACACCCTTCAACTAACATCGCACGCAGTTACCCTTCTCTGAGTAAATGCGAGTGATGCATCAGAGTTTCGAGAATTTGTCAAATCTACACCAACAAAAACAAAGATCGATCCTTGAGTCCACAATCTGAGATCGATCTATTCCTTAGGGTTTTAATTTCATTAATATTTCTTGTGTTTTGTTCTTCGATCATGGCAGCTCCGTTCTTTTCAACGCCGTTTCAGCCCTTTGTTTATCAGGTATTCATAATTTTAGTTCCAACACTTTGTTTTAATTATGCATCTGATTCGATTGCCGTTGTTTAATTTTTAAAACTTGTGATTTAACATATGTGTGTACTTTTGCATCTGAATTGTATGGAATATTGGTTAATTCGAATTCACAACTGAATCTATGTGATTTTGAGGTTGTTAATTGTACTTGATTTGTTATGTAACTGGTGATTTTATCGATAGTAATGCAAGTCTGAGTGATAGTACAATCATCATTGAACTGAGGTGAGATAACCCTAGGCATCACTGAGCCATGAAGTTGGAGATGTAGGGTTTGGTTCTTTGTAGTGGGAGTTTTGCCTGGTTCATCTGTATAAGTCGGTGAACTTGAATTCCCAATTAGTTAGCCTCGTGTGGCGCCCAGGTTGCTCGGAAGCCAGCCAATCTGTCCTGCTTATGATATGGGTCACTGGTTTCATCCTGCGTTAGACTCGTCAGGAGAGCGACAACAACTCTTGACCAGTGGTGAGTTCGCCTGTCAATACAACTAGGCAGCTACACCTTCCAAATTGCTGAAGCCGTCCCTGACGAAGTCCGGACTGGCCAGTAACCCAAGCGTTCAAGTACAAACCTTAGCAAATGTGATCTTCAAACTTTGGCATTTTATATAAAGGCGAGTTGTAGAAGGAAAAATGAGGAAATTGAGGGGAAATAAGGTTTAGGTGCTATTCAATATATGATGTTGAATTCATCTTATAACTGTACTTCAGTTGATCAGCAGCAGGTACTGTTTAACGTAAGGGTAAGTGATATCTTAAGGAGTGGTAGTTGTGAGAGTTTTATTGTGTATTCATAATAATCTTCAAAGGGGGCCACAGCAGTACCGTATATTATTAAATGGCTTCTGTCCTGAATTAGTTGATTACTGTTGGCTTTTGATAAATTATTTAGTACTTAGGTGTTGGTATACTGTCTGCAAGTGTGCGCATCAGTTCTTATGTATACAAGTTTGAAAATTTTATACTTATATAGTCACACAAGTAAGGCTTAAGAAAGGACGGTGCCAAAGCATTTCTCAGTTCATTTGGATCACAAGTTAGGTTTCAAATTTAGAAATCAAACTGAAAGATATGAAATCATAAGCTAATACTTGGCATCCTTCTGTGAAGGAGATAGATTTTTAAAATCAAACGAATTGTGTAATTTGTCTTTACTTTTTCGCTAGATGTTTGGACTAACTCAACTGTTTTGGCCTTACATTAGCCTTCAAATCATATATTTGTTTATGCTAACATCCATCGAAATAAGTGCTTCTTTTTTAAGAAAATCCACTGCCTATTTAGTAAAACATGAGTTACAGCAATTGTACGTCCTTTACAATCATCTATAAAGTATGAAGTGTGTGGGTTCTTCTCATGAGGACATCAAAGGGGAACACAATTACATAAATCTAATATCTTAGCTCAAATCAACCATAGCCTGTAGGGTAACGGCTTCTAGCTTTTGCTTGTAACTAGAATATAGCGTCAACATTTGAAACTTCTAGCAAGTAGCACCTATGTCTTCTTTTTTTTTTTTTTTACTTCTTCAATAATTTGACTAATGGGGTTAACTTTGAATAGAGTCAGCAAGAAGATGTGACGCCTTTCCAGATTTTAGGTGGTGAGGCTCAGATAGTTCAGGTATATCTTGTAAAGTTCATCTCTTTCCAATGAACTTTTATGTCCACCAAAATAACCCCCTTCCCAAGTCCTAACAACTTTTGAATTGTTCGTGCCAGATAATGTTGAAGCCAGACGAGAAGGTCAGTGCAAGGCCAGGTATATCAGTAATGATTGTAATTTTTGCTTAACAAACTATGTCTGTTTGTGTGTTACTCTATAAATCATGTGTCGTATAGTTGAACAGACCTGTAAAAGTATAGAGCATAAATTTGTGTACGTTTGTGGCATAATAAACCGCGAACTCCAATATTGAGTGAATCCTTTGCAGGTTGCATGTGCTACATGTCGGGGTCCACCCAAATGGAAAACGTTTATGCCCCAGAAAACGAGGCAGGAATGTGGCAGTGGCTTTTTGGCAACATGTAACTAGCACGCTTTTTCTAAATACCGGTTCAAGTGACGGATTTGTTGGCATAGCTGCACCCTCTCTAGCAAGGATTCTCCCGGTTTGTATTATTCTTCTTTTAGTCGATTAATTCAGCAGGTCATATACTTAGATTTTAGTTTAACTGCTGCAGATTGACTTAGCTAAATTTGGTGGTGAAATTTTGTGCCAGGTATTTTAATATTTAACTCATCACCTGCGCTTTTCTTTTCTTTTCTTTGACATTTTTCTCTCTATGTGACTTTATTGATGTTATATTGTAGCCAGATGCATTCCTTTGCTCCTTGGGCGACGTGAAGGTCAGCAATACTTTTGATCAGCGAGCTCGTAATGTTATACCTGGGGTAGAGGTGAGATTATGATTTTGTTTCATTGAGCAATATTTTCTTGTCTGACTTGTAAGGATACTCCAAATGACGTTCTTATGTCGTTTGTAGGGTTTCTTGAGACAAAAGCTATATGGCCAAGGCTTGGCATTCATTATCGGGGGTGGATCTGGTATGCCGTTTATAACTTACTGTTTTGGTTTATAAAAGAACATATTGCTTTTAGTTGATGTGGGCATATAATAACTACAATTTAAAGCCACGTCTACAGTACCTCAAATTTATTGGCCTTTTTTTTCTTTTTCTTTTTTTTTCTTCTTTTCGCATTGGCACCTACAACACCTTAACTTTCTAAAGACTTTGTAATCGGGTTTTACATGCAAAAATTTTATTTACGTGTCTGTATAAATTCAAGTTGATTTATGTTTCGACGTAATTTTATTTTGAGAATGAGTAGGGTCAGATATAATACTTTTTCGTGCTTATTTTTATGTACGTTTTCAGTTGGTCTACGTTTTGACATACATTTTGCTCAATTTGACCTATTTAATTTTCTTATTTTTCTTGTGGTGTTAGTGGTGCAGAAAAATCTTGAGGTGGGTGAGACCCTTTCAGTTGACATGTCTAGCGTTATTGCCATTCCATCTACTGTTAATGTGCAAATTAAATATAATGGTCCAATGAGAAGAGTGGTCTTTGGGGTAACTTTCTTGTTCTTTGGTGTCATGAACTCATGATGAATCACTCTACTTCATTTTTATTGTTTTCTAAAATTGTGATTTCATGCTGATTTTGCATAGGGCGAGAATTTGGTAACAGCAATGTTGACGGGACCCGGCATCGTCTTTATTCAGAGCATGCCCTTCCCCCGGTTTTCTCAGCGCATTGCCAGGTAACCGAGTTTGTTCTAACCTTCATAATCTAACAGTAAACTCAAAAACTTATTTCTTTTTGCAGGGCGGTGACATCACCAAACATGAGAGATAATCCAAAGTTGTTCATGCAGATAGCCATTTTCTTCTTTCTCGCTTACGTTGTGGTTGTTTCGTCTTTAATCTTGACAGACATATGATTTCTTTTTGTTTTCTTGTTAAGTTCAAGCCTGAAACCTGGCCCGGTCTAGTGAACCGAACTAGTGAAACCTCAGTGTAGAAAAACAAAACCGGGTTGAGTAAAGTAAAAAACCTAGTTTCAAAACATGTCCGGTTATTTGCTTCTCGAACCGGTGAACAAAGACTCGTTTAACAAAGGTGACCCAAGACATTGTACAATTTATCAGTTTTACATTTATTTGTTTGGTTTAATATTAATCTTATGTGGACGCAATATTTGTTTTTTTTGCCTTGACCAATGCTATAAATCTTTTAGTTGAATATGATCTTTGATGGATCGCAACCAATTTGTGGTGTATATAGGTTATATATGAGCAATTCCATGTGTTAACCTATGTCATTAACTAATCCAATTCCCTTCCCTAGTTCGATTCGTCCATCATATGCAATCAAAGAATCATTGCCTGTAAATAAACAATCTTGTCACATAAAGTGGCCAACAAAATATACCTTGGTGATTTTAATGTCACTGACTATTTTAAATAAGTGGAATTTACTTAAATACCAAATGAGAAATTACAATATACATTGCTTCAGGTAATGAGATGTGGTGTACATGTTTCTCCAAGAGGTAATTTCAAGAACCAAAGAATACAAGAGTTCAAGGGGATGGCGCCCCTTTGGGGGTTCAGGGAATGGGGGTCCTGGGTGAACGTCCCACGCAGGGGCCTCACTCAGTAGCAATTTTGTTACAGAATATCATTCCTATAATAAACCATTTAGCCAGTAGGGGCTTGAGGTTGTTACAAAATGTTCATATCAAATGCTCGCTTTAAAATGCTTGAATTTGCAAAAAAAAAATGTGAGAATTGTCAACAAAGTTTCCATTGATTTGTTTGTAAATTGTGTAACCTTTAGGTTTTCTTAGTTTTGAATTTTGGGTTCACAAAATCAATAACCACTATAGGGTTTGAGGTCGGTAAGAATTTGGGAATGATAGTGAGATCTGTAATAGGAGTTCTTGTGATGGTGAGTGAGCGGAGGGTTTGGAACAAGAGAAAGAGAGAGGGAGAGAGATCCTTAACACCTAACGTCGATAAATTTTCCAGTTAATTCATGTAAAATGATCAAACTAACCTTCGAATTAGATTACAAAAAAATTAATTAATTAATTAATTAAAAAACTGAATTATATATAATATTAATTAATACTATTAAATGGGCCCACCCCAACCACCATTACCGTTGCACCACCGACCGAGCCAACTTCGACACCATCTTCGTTCTCCACCCTCAACACTGCAAAGTGAGTCACCACCGATTGGAACCCTTCCAACCTTCTTCAGTCGCCAAAACCCTTACTGAAGTCACCAAAGCTTGTGACTGGGCCTTCACGACGTAGGTTTCGTCGACGCTTCGTCGGACCTCGAAGCCACCGTCATTTTTAGCTTTTGTGGTGGTTTGAGATCGTTGGAAACCCGCCCCTGTACTGTTGTGAAGCCATAAAACTCGACCCCGCAACCATCGCTGCTGGTTATGACGACATTGACTGCTAGAGAAGGGTAGTTCAGAGTAATCGTCAAAGTTCCCTACTTCTCCGGCAATGAGCTTCCACACAATTTGTAGGTGTTGTTGTTGTTGCAAAGGAATAGTGAGGATTAGGGTAATGGAAAGAACCAAGTAAATCGAGAGAAGTCATTAACAAGCGCAACATAGTAGCGAAAATTTCCTACAAATGAACGGGTGAGGGATCCATAAGTCACAATGTATTAACTTAAAGTGGAGATGAAGCACACTTAGCATTATGATTAAAGGGAGTCGCTTGGATTTAGCGAGCTCACACGGGGAACAAGTAAGGGTTTTAGGTAATAGTGAAGCAAAAGATAAATGTCCACAATTTTTTAGCTTAGAAATAGTATAAAATTGACATGCCCAAGTCGGGATTGCCTTACTTCAAATGAGGCTTTAGGACACACGGTTGAAGCGATGAGAGCTTCATGTTTATTGTGTAGGACATAAAAGCCGTCTTCATGGCAACCCCGAGCTAGAACCTGTTTGGTTTCCCCGATCCTGAATATAAAAATTCGGGTGTGAGAAAACACAACAACTGAATTATCCTCTGTTAACTTACCAACGGATAAGAGATTTCAGGTAAGTTGAGGAACAATAAGAGAATAGGGTAAAAAAACATATGATAATCACTTAACTGAAAATTTTAACGGCATTAGCGGGTAAGAACCACCATAATTACAAAATTCATACAACAAGGATCCTTGAGTGATGAGTTTACCACCATTATGATTAGATGTGTAATTATTAAACGTTGAGAATCAATGGTGTAATATCTACAAAGTACAACGATCAACCAAACAATTTAAACTTCTATACTTATATATTTAGTTGGCCATTTGGATTAATTTATTGTAAAAGAACGAAAAACTTCACTTAGACTGCAATTTTTAAACTTGGTATATATAATCCAAAATTTGACCCAAATAAGAGGTACCATAATATTTTTCATGGTGAACAAGGATAAAATCAAATAAAGTTACAAGTCAAATCTTTTTCTTGGTGAGCAAGGAAAAAAGGGTTGGCCAAATTTGGTATGTATTTGGCCTTTCGGTTACTTTTAAGTTTTTTCTTTAATATTAAGTCTCATTTATGATAATTATTAGAAAATATTTTTGAAATCTCACTGGTTTATATAGTTTCTAAAAGTGAAAGTAATGAAAATAGTTATTAATATTATTTTAAATATATATTCATCATAACAATTTCACATGTTTAGTCATGAATTACACGAGAACAACTTCATATATTAACTTTTACTTATGTGTCATTTAATAATAAAAACAATTCCTGATCAGCAACAAGAAACAAAGAACAAAATAAAAAGGAAATCGAAAGTTACAACTTTTACAACTCCAATACTACACACAATTAAGTTTAACCGTAAATCTAAATATTAATAAAAGACTTTAATTAATATTACATATAATTTTCTCTTTCACTTATAAATATTAATTAATAATATTATTATTAATATATCTAATATCTAATAAGTTATTAATATAAATATATCTAATATCCAATAAAAATTCGGATATGTGGATTTAAATATTCATGGATTCGCTGTTTGCTTACTGGCTTCATATAACTCAGAAAACACCAGTTTTCTCGAAGCTTTTTATCATATCTCTTATCAAAAGGCGCTATTCGATAATTTCTGTCTAGCAAATCCCCGCTAACCAGAGCGATGATTCAAATATTTGTCCTACATTCATTCGCGAAAGTACACCTAATGGATTGAAGACCATATCAACAGGTCTTCCATCTTGCAAACAAGACATATCTTGTCTAGGTAAAGTTTTCAAAATGATATCCTTATTTCCATGTTTATCACCTACTTTTATTTCATGTTTATATAGAATATATGTATATGAATTTTTATTGTTTTCTCTATTTCATCTGTCTTAGAACTCTGGACCCGTATTACATCAATAACCCGACCCCTACCACCTATAGGTAGTTTTAGACAAGTTTCTTTTCAAGTATATACCCGCATGCCAAGTATGGATCATAACAGTCTATCTTCCGATGCATACGATGATTCTTTCACCATTTGGGGCGTTAATTTACCTACTAAAATATCACTGTTTCCACCAAGATCCCAATATTACAATTTCATTTTTTATCGAAATTTCAGAGTAAATGGACTTCTAAATGCGGTATTTCATTAGTGACCCTTTCGGGCCTTGGTTAATTTGAATTTCATATTTACGTATGTAAAAAGAAGTATAAATATCTTCATATACTAAGCACTCGCTAATGAGTACCGCATCTTCAAAATTGTAAATTAAAGTTATAAGAACAAGTAATTAGGTATTATTTTATATTTTTGATTATTTATATTATCATAAAATACGAAGGAAAAAAAAACAGATTTATTAAGCATAAAAATGTAACCGAAATTTTATTTTCCATACTATAATTTATAAGTTTTTTGTGCTTCTAACGTTGTACCCCATGTTTAAGGGATTTAAATAAAATTGATTTTTCACTTCTAACAAAAACTTTTTATCTTTAACGATTTAACATCTTTGATTTTATTTTTTTACTAACTTAAAGCTTGTCTTTTTTTTTCTTTTTTTTTTTTTTGCATTTTAACACAAATACTTTTTTACTTTCAATGTTGGATTACCATAATTTTCATCTTTCGCAAGTTTTTTGTTTTACGTTTCGTTCTAAATTTTTTAAGTTAACACGCCACAACGTACGAGTGGGGTTCAACGTTTTTATTCTATTTTTTCTCGTTTGACATGCCCGCCGCAAGTTTTGTATTTATTCCGGTTTGACATGTTCATCGCAACGCTAGATCGACTTAGTTATTTTTCTCTATGTTTTGCATTTCAGACTAATTTCTTTGCATTAACACGTCGTAACGGGTGTGTGTGGTTCAACGATTTTACGTTTGCTTTTCGTTCGGTTTTATTTTTTCCTTTTTATTTATTTTGTTTTTTAGTGTTTTCCAGTGTAGTCGCTGACAGTGGCATAACACTGATGCTACTTGGTATGGTTTTACGTCTCTGTCGCAACGTGGGAGGCTTAATGCAGTTAAATATATAAATAATTTTAAACTAATTCTAGCAACATTGAATATATAAATAATTTTAAACAAACTCTAGCTAGAATTCTTAAGTTTAAGAGTAAAATTATTATTTAAAATAGGGCTTTTACATATTTCCCCATTCTAAGAGGATTTATTACATATTTTCTCAGATAAAAAATTGAATTACATATTTCTTCTTTCTACAAATATATATATATATATATATATATATATAATTACATAGGGATTATTACATATGTGTAGAGTTCAAATGAGAAGAAAAACTTTTGTAAGAATAAAAAGAATAACTTTTAAACTAATAGAAATTATTCATTTACTTCATTTAATGTGTGTGTTTATATTATGAAAAAGATATATAGGTAAATCTATAATCGTCATTAATTAGCTAACTTAATTAAACTTGTAACTCATTTTTTAATATACTCTTTCAAGATAAAATAATTTATGGTGAATGACTATTTTCGACATGTGATAGGATAAATTTTAGTATGTGTAGGATAAATTTTGAAATGTGTATGATAAATTAACATGTTTGTAGGGTAAATTATGATAAATGTAAACACATGTATGATAAATTTTGAAAATGTGTTGGAAAAAATGTTTTTGCTTTATTAATTAAAGATAACATAATTAATGAGATGAGTTATAAACTATTTAATGGTTTACCATTATGCCAATTTCTTTTTTTTCTTTTCATATTAAATTTCTTCTCAAATGAATCTTCCCTGTTACATATATCCCCATATTAAAAGACTTTATTACATGTTTACTCAACTCTTAAAAGAATTACATATTTAATATATATAGTTTAGGAAATGGGTAAATATGTAATATATATAGTTTAGGAAAGAGAAATATGTAATTGATTTTAAGGGTTAGGTAAATATGTAACAAATGATCTTAACAAGGGGATATATAAATGCCCTTTTATTAAATTACTTAGAATTTTATTACCCTTAATAACTTATTATAATTACATATTCCTGTGTAACAAAATTCTATAAATTTTACCTTATAAACTTATTAAAAAAAAAATATACTTATATCAGTATTATAGTTTATTTTTTTTTAATGTGAATCTTTATGATTTTAATATCGAGCCTTATTAGAAGAATGTTTCATTGATGTCTTTATAATTGAAAAATTACATATTTTGTTTGTAAAAATTTTTTTAATTATTTTTTATAATTAAATACTTATGTTAAAAATAGTGTTCATTTATCATATTTTATTCATATTGTTTTCTTAAACAGTGTTTATGATTTAAAGTTGATAATTGTTTTGTATAGAAAAGGTAATTGATGCTTTAATTGAAATCATTAGTTTTGTTTAGTATCTTTGTTTGGCTTTTTAATTGAAAATACCTTTGCTAAAAAGTTTCAGTTCAATGTATCTTGTTCTTACGTTATATTAATGGATAATGTTTTATCAGTTGTGTGTGCATTTGAATCTGTTAGTTTAGTCTTCAGAGTTTGTTTGTTATAATCAAGTGTATCTTGATCTTCTCTCTCCTTATATAAAGAGGCGTATGGCATATATTTGTTCATTTCATCATTTCTTGTTGTTTTGCAACTCTGTTCAGTGGTGTTAGGGTTTGTTAGAAGTTTGTTGTTTCTGTTACGATCTCTCGTTTGTGTCTATATTCTGGAGAGTTGTATTCTGGAGATGGTGATCATTGTTTGATGATCATCTTGCTGTTGTTGTATTTTGTACTTTGTTCAAGATCTTACAGTTGTAAGATATAGGGTTTCAGGGGGGGAAACTTTTGGGCTGGTTTAATAAGATTTTCCGTCATGTTTTGTCGCTATCTCTGTTGTTATTGTTAGTATTACGTTCAGATCTAGTGTTTTTAACACCTTAAGTATGAAGTTGTAGCTGAAAATGTAAATGTTAGGACTCAAATTAGAAGAAAGTGATTTCAAGTTTTAACCAACCCCACAATAAAAAGAATGATGACCTTTTATAAGGAATTACAGTGGAGAAGGAGCGATGTGATTGTGAACCAGTGGAGAAGGAAGCCTCCTCAAATGTTTTTGGATTTTAAAATAAGAAATTACAAATGGGTAACAGGTAAAAGGGGAACTTTTTACAAAAGGCCAAATTACGATTTCTCCCTTAAAATTACAGTTTTGTCATTGGTTTTAATTTTTTTCCTCTAAGCCAAATTACGATTTGCTCTCAATTCAAATCCATCCTTTTTGTTTTTTCTGTCAATTTATGATTTTGTTTCAGTGTAAAATCACAGTTATGACATTATTTTATTTTACAAAATTATGGTAGTGTTTTGTTATAATTGGTTGGCTCTGTGTAATTTTTTATTCGTTTCAGGCGGCTGTTTGGTACATGCTCATTTGTTCTGAAAAATTACAATTTAACCCCTAGTTAAAATTTTACAGTGTTTCATCATTTTATAAAACTATAGTATTGTTTTGTTTTTAAATAGGTTGACTTGATTTTATATTTTTAAATCGTATTATAAATAACATGCATAAGTAACCAAGACATATCGGAAGAGAGAAATATTTGATTTAATGGTGCGCAGCTCATACATAATATGAAAGTGCATGAGGGGTTAAAGTGTAAATATTATCACCATAAAACCCCCAAAAGCGCATCACGTCCCTCTTTATCTCAGAAGGCGGTGATTCTCTCGCGTATTGGGGATTACATCGTTCTGGCGATTTTGCCCTAATTTTCAATCGATTCTCACAATCATTCAGATCATCTCAACAATACAAACAAATCTCCAATCGATCCTATTCAAAGGCGATTCACAACATCAATCGCTGAAAACAGCGTTTCGTTTTGTCCAATTTCGACAATTTCTCCCCTATATATTCAGGATTCACAACAACTTGAAGAAAACCGTCAATCCGAAAGCAGATCTGTGAAATTCGAAGCGAATCTGTTGCTGTTTTGGAAGAATCAAGCGCAAAAGAAGATCGACAGCAAGGGAAAACTGATTCGGAGATTTCTAGGGTTTCTGGCTCGTGAAATCCTTAAATTTTACATTGATATTGAAGTTCTACGATTTCTGGCTCGTGAATCTCTTCGGTTTTCATCAATATTGAAATTCTAGGGTTTCTGGCTCGTGAAATTCGCGTATTTGATTGCAATAGTTTGAAGAACCGAAGAATCAACGCAGATTGTTCGAGATCTACAAGTTTTGAGAGCGTGAAGATGTTTTACGGATTGATTGAAGCGGTTTGCTGATTTGCTGTTTGAAGCGTGTGGATATGAGGCGGTTTGATCTTTTCTAGAGTTACTGAAGAGTGGAAAAACGAAAAAAAAAAGTTTCTTCTTCGTTGATATTTGTATTGTTATTATTATATATTGTTGTTTAGGTGTTCAATTCAGGCGGTTGATATTTTCGTTTATATAACGCCTTTATTGATACTAGTATTGCGCATTTGTGCTTGTTTCTGATATCTTATTTTTGAGGGAAAAGAAAAGGAATTTTTATATTAATTATGGCAGTATATTACAAGTTTAAAAGTGCAAAAGATTATGACTCAATTCCAATCGATGGCCATTTTATAACAGTTGCCTCTTTGAAAGAGAAAATATATGAATCTAAGCAATTGGGCAGGGGCACTGATTATGATCTTGTGGTCACCAATGCCCAGACTAATGAAGGTGGGTTTCAAGTTCTGGGCTTTGTTAAATTTTGTATTCTTGAATTTCATTAGAGTCAATTGGGGAATTTAATCATAACAAGCATACTTTAGTCTTTAGTGGCCTGTTGGTGGTTCAGTAGTCTGGTCCAGTTTGTAAGAAGTAAAGTAGAGATTTAAGATTATGTGTTGGTAAATTTACAATTTTTGATGAAAATTATTAGTTAAGGGTGGTAAAATATTGTTAAATATTAATTTATTTTTAGTTAAACTGGATGTGGTGATTCACATCAAACCATGTGAAGGGATTTTAAACTAGCTAGTAATAATATGTTATAAAGTGTGCAGAAATGAGTTGTCATTTTGGGTGATATTGGGTATTGTATTGTAGTCAGTTGAAATGGATTAATCTATTTATGGTGTTTCACAGAAGTGTTATGTTTTGCAATTTCAGAATATCTTGACGAAGACATGTTGATACCAAAAAATACTTCTGTTTTAATTCGTCGAATTCCTGGACAGCCTCGCAAGCCTATAGTTGCAGCACCAGTTACTGAACAAGCCAAGTATAGTTTCGAAACCTTTAAATTTAAATTCTAAATAGTTAGTTTTTTAGTTACTTAGGTATATCTTATTTGCTGGTGGCTTTGGGTTGACTACTTGGCTTCAACCACTTCTTTGGTGTAAACCAAACCATGGTTTATCACCCCTGCAAAAGCTCTGCGCATGGTTAATGGTCACATTATGTGATTTATGGTAACATCGGCTGAGTTATTGTTTGTGATTTGCGCCGCAGGTCAAAAGTGGTTAACGAGCTGGAGAGTGCACAACAGGTAAAGAACAACTTTTCAGGAGCTTGTCTCTCTGTGACTAACTATGTAAGTTTCATTTAATAGCACTATTTTAGCAACTTGATCACTTATTAAGATTACACATCAAACTTGATCACTTGATCCTGGATCACTTAAGTATAATAACCCATCACTTTTTTTTGGGATTTTGTAGCTTGATGGTTCGGAATACGATGAATTTGGAAACGATTTGTATGAAATTCCTGAAGTTGTTCCAGTTGTGTCTAACACTCAACTTCAGGAAGCTCCTGCTCCTAGTAAAGCTGACGAGGATAGTAAAATTCAGGCTTTAATCGATACACCAGCTTTGGACTGGCAGCAGTAAGATTTCTTTGTGTTTTAGCTTATTTTTTACGATGATTAAATGTCACTAAGGGGGCCTGATGTTGACATGCAGGCAAAATCTCGATGGATTTGGTGCTGGTAGAGGCTTTGGCGCGGCATGGGTGGTAGAATGGGGGCGCGTGGTTTTGGTAATTATCTTTTTGCTAATATAATCATATAATAACGTGTATACTGTGTAATGCGTATGATAGAAAAGAGAATATAGAAATTAGAATACCTGTTAATGTTCAAATTCAAAAGCAAATCAGCAACTTACATCTTGTTTGTGGTGTTTCAAACTTATTTAACAGTAGCTGTTGAAAACTGAATTATATTTCTTAACTTTTCAGGTCGGGGCAGTGCTTTTGAGCGAAAAACACCACCACCAGGTTATATATGCCACAGATGCAAAACACCAGGTAGATTCATCAGTTTAATGTTTGCCACTCTATTACTCAATTAGATAGATCGATCTTCAATTTCAATATTGAAGTTATACTATTCCCTTTTTCAGGTCATTTCATTCAGCATTGCCCTACAAACGGTGATCCAAATTTTGATATAAAGAGAGTGAAACCTCCAACTGGTATTCCGAAATCTATGTTAATGGCTACACCAGATGGTTCATATGCATTACCCAGTGGTGCAGTGGCAGTTTTGAAACCGAACGAGTATGTTGTTTGTTTTCGCTTTTCCTCATGTTTAGTCGTCTTTATGTGCATAAATTAATTATGTATTTATTAATATTGTTTTAACAGGGCTGCTTTTGAAAAGGAGATTGAAGGCATGCCTTCTACTCGCACAGTTGGTGATCTCCCCCCGGAACTTCACTGCCCTTTATGCACACAAGTGATGAAAGATGCTGTTTTAACAAGCAAATGCTGCTTCAAAAGTTTTTGTGATAAATGTATGTTTTTTTGGTCGTTTGAACTGTCTGTATGTAAAGTTTTATTCTTTTATGTCGTCATGACGAAACTGTATTCTTTAATTTTTTCTCAATTATACTATTAACAGGTATAAGAGACCACATTATTAATAAATCAGTCTGTGTCTGTGGTGCAACAAATGTGCTAGCAGATGATCTTCTACCCAATAAGACACTACGAGATACAATAAACCGAATACTGGAGTCAAATAATAGCAGTGCTGAAAATGGTGGAAGTGCTTATCATGTTCAAGGTATATATATATATAAGGTTAACGTACAATAGCCTCTTAAAGGGCGATGGTACGCGACTGTGCGAAGTGAATTACGCATGCTAATTTTTAAAATACGCACGTTATGATACATAATTACTATTTGCATAATTATGCATGGGGTGGGTTGCCCTAATAACGTACATTATTTTAGTTGTCATGCACGGTCGCACATCAAGAGCCTTTTGTATTTTGAACTTTCACTATATATAATAATTAACTTACTAACCAAATATATTTATTATAACAGTTGTTCTCAAATCTTTATTTACTTGTTTCATTACAGATATGGAGTCTGCTAGATGTGCACCGCTACCACAACAACCTAAGGTTCCATCCCCTTCACCATCTGCAACCTCCAAGGGGGAGCAAGTGCCGCCACAGAACGGGGATGATACAAAGATGCCATCGGGTCCCACAGAAAATAATGCGACACCTGTAGTTCAGCAGACAATCTCTGAGAAAGGAAAAGTCAATAAAGCCCCTGATGTCTCTGAAGCTACGTACGAGTCGAAGAGTATGATGGAACCTGCATCACAGGGTAGTGGTCGACCTGCTGATGATGAAGTGCAGCAGAAACAAGTTCCTACTGAAGCAGGTAAATATTTCAAAATTTATGAAAACAAAATAATTGCCATATTTTGTAAATGATAGTTAGGTATAATATATTAGTATCCGGCTTATATTTTCATTTTTCTATTCAGCAAAAAAGAAGAAAAAGAAGAAAGTTAACAATATGCCTACAAGTGGTAAGACTTGAGACTTCCGATTACCCTATTGTTTTTTAAGTGTCTTTTTTATTTATACCTAATAAGAATGGTTATATATAATTGTATGATGATCCTCCATAAATAAGAGTAAACGGCCAATATTTTTCTTTTCTGATTCTTGCAGCAGCAGAGACGCAGTTGAGGGCCTCACAGGAGTTTGGGCCTATGAACTGGATGCCTCAAGGTCCTAACCCTTACAATCCGTATTGGAACGGGATGCAGTCTGGAATGGATCCATTTATGGGCCCGTATGGTGGTGGCATGCCATATATGGGTGGTTACGGGCTTGGGCCCATGGAGGTTCCTTTTGGAGGCATGTTTCCCCAAGATCCATTTGGTGCACCAGGAGGGCTCATGATGCCTCCTTTTATCCCACCTCAAAGGTATTCATAGTTGTACCATTAAGTATTTAAATATTTTTATTCCTGTGACGTAACTGGAGCCGTTATGTTTAACACAATATGTTATAACAGGATCTTGCAGAGTTGGGAATGGGCATGAATGGGGGTGGGCCCCCATGAGTAGAGTAGATTTTGAAGCACGTAGAGGTGAATTGAAGTGGAAGCGAGGTGATTCGGAGAAACGTGGTGGACCCGGAAGGTAAGTCATATAAGTTTTAGCAAAATTTCAGGCGTTGTCCCTTAACTAACGAATTACAGTGGGTATCCTTTATGTTCTAATTTCTTTACTGGCGGTGTCCTTTCTCCATAAAAAGATTACAGAAATAAAGGATATCTGCTGTAAAGAAATTAAAACATCAAGGATATCTTCTGTAAAGAAATAAAGAACATCCTTTGTAATTTTGTTGGTTGAAGGACAACGCCAGAAATTTTGCTGAAACTTAAAGGACGTAAAATACAATTTGCCCTATAATTAATTAATGTGTTAAATATGATTAGAAAAGCCGTACTATTACAATAATAATTTGAGTTAGATAATTAACATTTCTGAAGCTTGCATCAAAATAATTTTACCCTATATTACTTCATCTTGTTACAGCAGCAGAGAAATATCAAAAGAGAGGGAATTCAACCGAGAGGCACGCCACAACGAGGATGGACCTCCAATGAAGTCGAAAACCGTATGCAACTTTTTAAATTCTATATTCACTATTTGTTTATTTGCATTTTCTACAACTGATGGTTTGTTTTTGCTTTCTTGTTGTTTTCCAGAGACCAATTCCGCCACCAAGCAGTGATGGTCACCATCACAGAACTGATAGACGATCGCCCGATCGCCACCGTTCTCGGGACGACGGCCCTGATGTCCCTCCACGCCCATCCTCAAAGAGGAAATCTTCTAGCGATCGTTATGATTATGATGACTACGAAGACACCCACCACCACCACCACCACCACCACCACTCGTCGCAGCAGCACAAGAGTCACCGCCTGTCAGAATCATCATCCACTAGAAGACCGTCCCAAGCTCCGCCAAGCTCAGATTCCAAACCAATTGCAGCATCAGCTTCTGCAACCGCCACCAGTGATGGGAAACACAAGCCGAGTGTCTTCTCTCGCATCAACTTCCCTGAGGAAGAAGCGGCTGCTGCCGCTGCCGCTTCCAAGAAACGTAAGATCACATCAACTTCATCAGAAGCGGTGTCTGCAGGCGGATCTGTGGCGGTGTCCAGGAAGAGCAGCTCCAAGGCTGCCGCTGCTGTTGCCGTAGATTATGAGTCTAGCGATGAAGATAGACATTTCAAGAGGAGACCTTCGAGATACGAATCGTCTGACCGTGATGGTGAGCACTTCAGCAAGCACAGATAGCCGGAATTAAGATTCGTGCACCTTTGGGCGGCTTTGCCCCTTCTTAGGAACTTAAAGTCGTGTGTTGGTTTGTCCTTTTTTTTACCCATGATTTTACTTGATTAAATAAGTAAAAATTATGTACTTTAGCCGTTTGTGTGTGTTTTTGTTTTGGTTTGATGAAATATATATTTTCAAGAAATAAAGGTACTGTTCATACTTTAGCTGTTTGGCGTTTGTTATCTGTAATACGTTTGCTTTCACTCGCCCCTCTCACTTCTTGTTTACTGTAGGGTGTAAACAAGTCGAGCGGTTTGTTAGTAACCGAGATCCTTTTTTAAAAGAGCGGTTTGTAAGTAACTTTTTAAAAGTTTGAATTGAATTAAGTTTAAACGATAGCTAGAGCCTAATCCAAGCTTAATAAATGAGTTGAATTAATGGTTTAGTAATAACTCCAATGTCCAATTCTCGAACCATTTCCCGACGGACAACTAATGAACAAATAAGTGGACTTGATGTATTTTTTTTTGAACGACATATGTTTCTTTTACTCTATCATAAGTTATTCTAAATTATTCTCCTTGTTTAGATTGAATAGCCGTTTGAAACTCATTGAATACTTGAAATTCAATATGATTATATATTTGATTGTTGGTTTTTTAAAAGAACTTGATATGTAATTTTTTTTATTAAAATCTTTTATTCAAATATTAATACTTTCTCCGACTTTCTGACCTGACCCGACCCAAAACTTCTAAAATTTGGTTGTAATAAATTTCTGAATGAAGGTTATTTAGTTTTACGTTGGGTTTTTAATCATTTCGACCTGGTTGTTCTTTTTTACGAGGATGTTTTACATCTTGGCATAAATTTTGTGGTTGAACACTTTTACGTCTACTTTTTGTTCGGTTTAATAATCCTGCTGCAACGCGTGGCTCCTAAATACTAGTGCGTTTTATATTTTTAATACAAACATTCATTTATACTTGTTAATTCGTGTTCTTTGTTTGTGTTCTTGATCTGTTTGTTTATGTTAGAAAATAAAATATATCTTTTAAAGATATTGGGATCAGTCAAACTAGGCAACATCATCTCCCATTTTTACGTCCTCAAACAGAGCTCATCATAATCAATTTCCAGCCTTTAAATATTCATGTATCCATATTTAGTTGTTTGTTATGCCTATAAAATGTAAGGCTCTGTTTGTAAGTATATATCAATCAATAAAATATCATACAAATTCCTTCCTCTCGATCTATACCCGATTTCTATGGTATCAGAGCAGGTCCTCTAGTTCAGAGATCAGACTGCTCATCATATACCTAAACCATTTTTTTCCTCTCCAACGAACCAAACCCGGGCTGCCATGTCAGGAGACGGTAACCCGAATTCTAATCTATCAATCCAATTAGCCAACCTATTCGAAAACGACCTCAATATTCAAACCCAAACTCTGAAATTATCCGATAATATTCAGATTAACCTCAAGCTCAATAACCAAAATTACGCTCTATGGACTCGAATGATCCGAGTCGCCATAGGCGGAAAGTCAAAAGCATTTGTTAAAACACTTAACCTCAGAGCCTCCAAACCAAAGTGATGAAACTTATGAACAATGGCAGCAAGACGATCTGATCGTTTTTTCATGGCTTATTCAAAATATTGAACCGACACTAGCAAGCAACCTAACTGAGTTCCCTAATGCGAAGATGTTGTGGGACACTCTGGTGGTTATTTACAGTAGCGGAAAAGAAACTGCAAACATTCTACCTTCATGTTAGAGCAGACGAAATTAAACAAAACAATACTTCTCTCGAAAGTCTTCGGATTGTACTTCAAGGGATTTGGGGAGAAATCGATAGGATTGACCCAAACTCAATGAAGTGCCCAGAAGACATCAAGATCTACACAAAACTCAGGTCAGACCAGAAACTGTTCCAATTTTTGAATGCTTTAGATCGAAAATATGAACCCATAAAACGGGAGATACTTCGAGCCGATTCTCTTCCTACTGCAGAAGAGGCGTATGCAGCTGAAGAAGCTCATCAGAAGATTCTCGGCACTCAAGATGAATCATCAGGGGTGGCTGCTGGCCTTGTTGTCACGGAACTAGGAAACCCTAACGGGTCTGGTCTTGTATCAAAGGGGTTCCGCCGGCTACAACCTACCAAACCAGATAAATCCCATTTGAAATGTACCAATTGTGGTATGAATAAACACACCAAAGAAGAGTGCTTCAAGATAGTCGGATATCCCGAGTGGTGGAATGATGGAACACAAGAAAGGATTTAAAAGTGTTGGACAAGAGAAAGGGAAGGCTGCCGTTGCCACGAGCAGCAGCGACTGTGCCACCGGCGTGAGCGGCGTCGGCGGTGGTTTCGTCGGAATTTCAGCGGTGATGTCTAACCAGGAAGAGCTCTCAAGCACAGGTATCGGGTTTGAGGTTATCTCCTCAGACCCTTCTAAACTTAAATCTAACCCCATTTCTACTCAAAACCCTATAAATACAAAAGTAACCAGATTAGACCCTATACAAGGGGGATATGCAAATATGGCCCTAAGCATGAAAAACGAGACTCAGCTTGGATTTTTTATTATGGAGCAACCGACACAATGACATATGAATTATCTGACCTTATTTCTTCAACAAAAATAGAGAAGACACATATTCAAACAACAAATGGGGGGGGGGGGATGAATGTAGAGACAGGGGGAACGATTAAAATTTCACCAACATTGAAACTCTCAAATTGTCTTTACGTTCTTGCGTTATCCATAAACTTTTGTCAATAAGTCATGTGACAAAAGAGCTCAATTGTACCGTTCTAATGCATCCAACTTTTTGTATTTTACAGGATATCAGGACGGGAGTGATCATTGGGCGTGCACTGAACGACAAGGATTGTATTATGTGGATGAGGTGACTCAATCGGGTACTGTGATGCTTACTCATGGATCTTCAGACCGTGAAGCTTGGTTATGGCATAGAATATTGAGACATCCATCAACGGGTTATCTGCACATTTTATTTCCGAAGTTGTTTTCTTCCGGTAATGTTTATAGTTGTGATACTTGCAAGTTTGCCAAAAGTCATAGAAAGACGTACAAACCTACCAACATAAGGTGGATACACCTTTCTCCTTGATTCACTCGGATGTTTGGGGTCCAGCATCAGTCGTTGGTGGACAAAACTTTCACTACTTTCTTCTTTTGTGGATAATTGTACTCGAATGACTTGGGTTTATTTTTTGAAACACAAATCTGAGTAATTGACAAGTTTACGGTTTTTATGCCATGATTAAAACCCAATTTCAAAGAAAAATCCAAATTCTTCGATCCGACAACTGTGGTGAATTTGTTAACACACGTATGAAGCAATTTCTTGAAACAAAAAGGATGATCCACCAAACCTCGTGTGCACACACTTCAGAACAAAATGGCGTTGTGGAACGGAAAAATAGAATTCTCTTAGAAATTACTCGGCACTTTTGATTGAATCACAAGTTCCGAGTAGTTTTTGGCCTGAAGCAGTCTCTACCACCACCTATCTAATTAACCGACTCCCAACTAAACTCCTTAACCTAAAAACTCCCCTGGAAATCCTATCAAAACTTACCAAAATCCCTCCAACTCTTACCCTTCAACCTCGAGTATTTGCTTGTTCTGTCTTTGTCCATATACCCAAAACTGACAGAACCAAAATCAACCTTGTGCTGAGAAATGTGTGTTCGTTGGCTATGGAAAAGATAAAAAGGGGTACAAGTGCTATAACCCAAAAACAAGGCATATGCACACGACGATGGATTGGGACTTCCTCGAGACAGAATACTACTATACTTCCCAACACAGTGGTCAGGGGGAAACAACGTACCCAGATACACTGAGTTGGTTGAACCTGTTTTAGTCTCAGAAGTGGGAACTACTCAACGTACCCAAGACGAGCCTCACTCAACGTCAATACAATCCAATGTTCCAATCACCAGTGCCCCGACCTTTATGGACACTCCTCCAAACTGATATCAAAGGTAAGTAATTCTTCTGAGCCCAGTAATGAGACTGTCAATATGTCATCTAATGATAGTAACTTCTCTGATAACTCTAATACTGTTGATGAGCATGTTTCATGTAGCCAAGATGATCAGACAGAAACACCCTCCGAAAAGTACGTCCTACCACCGAGGTCAAACCTGTACCTCCGAAAATATAATCTCCGGAAAAAGAAGCTCGAAGTTCAAAATATCCCATGGCAAGTATTGCTAAAGGAACACACAAGAAGCTAGCTTGCTGCCTCCATACTCTGAAGAAATCCCAACTACAGTCGAGGAAGCACTCAAGTCAAAGAATTGGAGAGAAGCCATGAAATCCGAAATGGATGCTCTCAGGAAAAATGAGACATGGAAAAAAGGCACCCTTCCTGAAGGAAAAAAAACTGTAGGGTGTCGGTGGGTGTTCACTATAAAACACAACCCAGATGGAACCATTGAACAATACAAAGCACGATTGGTAGCCAAGGGGATACATAGACATACGGGATTGATTATTCCGAAACTTTTTCCCCGGTTACTAAATGAACACAATCAGGGTTCTATTTTCTATACTGCAAATAAACAATGTCCACTTCAGCAGTTTGATGTTAAAAATGCTTTCCTACATGGACAGCTTGAGGAAGAAGTTTATATGGAAGCACCACCTGGATTCACTGGTGACTTTAAACCAGGAGAAGTCTGTCAGTTAAAAAAATCCTTATATGGTCTTAAACAATCCCCTCGGCTGGTTTGACAGATTTACCCTAGCCATGAGAAGATATGGCTTCAAACAAAGCAACTCAGATCATACCTTGTTCCTTAAACAAAGAGGCAAACTCATAACTTGTCTAATTATCTATGTGGATGATATGATAGTGACAGGGAATGATGAGGAAGAAATAGATAGACTAAAGGCAAACCTGTTTACAGAATTTGAAATGAAAGATTTGGGAAGACTCAAGTACTTCCTTGGAATCGAAGTGCTAAGGTCAAACCAAGAATTTTTATCTGCCAGAAGAAATACATTCTTGATTTATTAGCAGAAACTGGGATGGTTGATTGTAAACATTCAGACACACCTATGATTATGAACCTAAAGCTTGTCATGGAAGGAGGGAAGTTGACTGAGCGAGGAAGGTACCAGCGGATTGTTGGAAGCTGATTTATCTGTCACACACTCGACCAGAAATCGCTTATGCAGTTGGGGTAGTAAGTAAATTCATGCATCAACCCCAAGAATCTCACATGGAAGCCGTGTTTAGAATCATCAGATATCTCAAGGGAACTGCTGGACATGGTGTCTTATTTAAATCAAACGGTCATTTGGACACTCAAGTCTATACTGATGCAGACTGGGCAGGAGATAAAGGAAACCGCAGGTCAACAACAGGGTACTTCACCCTTTTGGGGAAATCTTGTCACTTGGAGAAGCAAGAAACAAAAGGTAGTGGCTCTTTCCATCGCCGAAGCTGAATTCAGAGGAATAGCGCGAGGATAACTGAAGCTTTGTGGGTTAAAAAACTCCTCACTGAAATTGGCTTTCCCAAGTAAACCCTGCCAGATCGTATGCGACAACAAAGCCGCTATACAAATATCTGAAAATCCATTACAACATGACCGGACAAAACATATAGAGGTGGATCGGAACTTTATAAAAGAAAAAAATGAAACAGGGGTTATCGAGCTTCCTTTTGTCCGATCTGAGGATCAGTTAGCCGACATTCTAACAAAGGCCATTATTGGGAGAATCTTCATCAAATGTTTGGACAAGTTAAATGTTGGTGATCCCACCATTCAACTTGAGGGGAAATGTTAGAAAATAAATTTTTTTTTTGAAGATATTGGGACCAGTCAAACTAGGCAACATCATCTCCCATTTTCACGTCCTCAAACACAGCTCATCATAATCAATTTCCAGCCTTTAAATATTCATGTATCCATATTTAGTTGTTTGTTATGCCTATAAAATGTAAGGCTCGTTTGTAAGTATATATCAATCAATAAAATATCATACAAATTCCTTCCTCTCGATCTACACCTGATTTCAGTTTAGAACGTTAACGACCAAACGTAAATGAACATGAACATATTCATTTCTTAACGAACACGAATGAGAATGAGAATGATATCAACATGTATCCTACCTTATTCATACAATATATAGAGGTATATTAGGTTACTAAACACATCATTACAAGCATTCGGAATTGGAGAGTATTATATATAGAGATCAATGTATTCTTTTATTCATACAGTATCGAAAGTTGATAGTACTATAGAGATCAACTTCAAACTTTATTCATACATTGTATATTAGTAATATGGAATCATCAAATCCTAACAAGTTGAAGTACTCTTGGGACTAAATTCGTAATGTTCAAAGCCCCAAGAACGGTGTTCCCCACGGATTGTAGCGATGCTCGAAGAGTTCCAGTTGAAGATAGGGTCGAGTTACAATTCGAGAGTGGTGTAACAACAATAATCCTACAAGATGATAAAAGTTTGTCGAGAATAGCTTGAACTGGAGTGACAATGATGCCGAATCCTCCCTGTGCATTTGTTACAGCTGAGGCTATCACATTTCCGCCACATGATACTTTAAAACTCTCACTGATTTTCTGGTACACAGGCTAGGATTTAAAGATGCGACGAGAGTATGAAAAATAAAGTTGGAATGGTGGTCTTACTTGGGAAGGGAGGGGCATTAAGGCTGCCATTCACAGAACAAGTTACAATGCCGCTGATGTTAAACCAGGGGCGGACCTACCTTATTGGTAGGGGTAGCCTCAGTTACCCTTTGGCGCTCCGACGCTAGTGTAAATTTTTTAAAAATTTGACAATTTTTTGATCTCGTTACCCCTTTTCTATAAAACGTTACCCCTATGAAGATTTTCTGGCTTCGCCACTGTGTTAAACACAACATTAACAGGTACTTGAGCTTCAGCTTGTGCTGCTAATATAACAACGACCAAAATAGAGACTAAGATGGTAAATTACATTGCCATTGATATAAAAGAGCACTTGTGCTTACAGTTAAGGGATTGATATGATGCTAATCATGAAAGTTAGCTATTTATAAGGATGTTAAGGCATAAGGTAGACTCAAATTGTTTGAAAACAAGACCATAAGTTATTAACTGCTATTGATTATATGAAGACTTTTGTGAACCAATCTCTCAAGTGTAATCGACTTTTGCATGGTGTCATTCAACTTGTAGATATATATCAACGCTATGCTATACACTTATTGTGGGTTTTCCTTGATTACTAACTTACATTTAATTATGCATGATAATATTGTTGTGTTTTTCCAAAAACCATTAACTTGTGTATTTTCCTTTTTATTTACAAGAAGAATGCCCAATCAAGAAGATTAGTTAATTATAAGGTGTAAACGAGTGGAGTCGAGCTCGCCTAAGCTCGATCTCGGATCGACTCTATGTCTAGATTACTTAATTATGTTTGTGTGCTCATTGTGGAACCACAAAGAAGTGAGAAACCATGGAACCATTGGTTTTACATGTAAAACTAGGGCTGTAAATGAACCGAACGTTCAGCAAACAATTCATGAACCGTTTAACAAAAGTTCGTTTGTGTTCGTTTGTTTAATAATCTAATGAACACGAACACGAAATTTCGTTCGTTAAGTTAAATAAACGAACATGAAGAAAGGTTGCGCTTGTTCGTTTATGTTTGTGAACGTTCAGACATGTGTTCATTTATGTACGCTCGTTTATGTTTTATTGTGTTCTTTCATTTAAAGGTTTTTATATGTTGTATTATTTTTAGTTTTTGAAAATTTGAAACCCTAGTCATATTATATGCCTCCCCTGACATCCCTTATTTAACTATTTCAATTTCAACTTGTGTTAAAACTTGAGAAACTTCTTAGTTTTGTGTTAAGATTGTGTGTTGTGGGTTAACTAAACTCATTGCCACATCACCACCGTATCATTGCCACATAAAAACATGACCATTAACTAAATAAATACCATTAAGTATGTGTTGTGGGTTACCTAAGCACTTAATACCAATAACTAAAAATGAAAAAAAAGGTAGCATGTGATTGATTCTCACATCCATGGGTCCCGCCATCATACCCATTAGCATAGATAATGGGTTAACGATGAAGCCATTCAATCCCCATTCACGACCGCCATTAACTAGCCGGCGTGGGTTAGCCGTCGCCAACAGTTTATGTGGTATTGATGGGTAGCTAGTGAACCTATAAACCCCAGTCTAATCATGTTCTGATAATTATGTGTTCGGAAAATTATGGTAAGTACTTATTTATTTTTTGATGGATTCTTTGTAGTCTTTGTGATGAAAAATGCAGATTTTATTCTAAAATGAATATGTTTGTTTACTTATTTGAGTTCATTTATGTTAAGAACATTTGCTTGAGTTCATTTTTGTTTAGTTAGTGTTCATGAACACGTTCATTTCCTTAATAAACGAACAAGAAATCTCATTCGGTAAGCGTTCGTTAACAATTCATGAACAAACTCGTTCCTTAATGAACGAACATGAACAAGGTTCGTATTCGTTCGGTTCGTTTATAGTCCTATGTAAAACTCATTTTTCATATTTATTTTCTGGAGTTTTTGCTTATAAAAACATATAAAAGTCGTTTTAATAAAGAAAGAAAGTAAAGATTTTTTTCGTGAAAATGTTTTTTAACCAGAATGACTTCTACATGTGTTTACATTAAGGTTATTCACAAGTTGATCCGAACCAAACTGACCTTTAGTCGTGCTTGGCTAGTTTACCAACCGAGTTGAGCCGATCGACTTTATGGGCCGTATGGTGGTGGCATGCCATATATGGGTGGTTACGGGCTTGGGCCCATGGAGGTTAAGAGTAACACAATATGTTATAACAGGGATGTTGCAGAGTTGGGAATGGGCATGAATGGGGGTGGGCCCCCCATGAGTAGAGTAGAATTTGAAGCACGAAGAGCCGAATTGAAATGGAAGCGTGATTCGGAGAAACGTGGTGGACCTGGAAGGTAAGTCTGCATGATTTAAGTTATAAATTATAACTAAGGGTAAATTACATTTTACGTCATTTAAGTTTTAGTAAAATTTCAGACATTGTCCCTTAACTAACGAATTACAGCGGTATCCTTTATGTTCTAATTTATTTACTGGCGATGTCCTTTCGCTGTAAAAAAATTACAGAAATAAAGGATATCTGCTATAAAAAACTCGTTCCTTAATGAACAAACATGAACAAGGTTCGTATTCGTTCCGTTCGTTTACAACCCTATGTAAAACTCATTTTTCATATTTATTTTCCGTACGTATATATTTTTTTTTCCTAAAAATTTTTTTTAGGAGAACGGCTTCTACATATGTTTACATTAGGTTGTTCATGAGTTGAGCCGAGTCGAACCGAACCGAACGGACCTTTGTTGTGCTTGGCTAGTTTACAAACCGAGTTAGCCGATCGGCTTGTTTACAAACCGAGCCAAAAATCGAACGAGCATTAAAGTTCCGAGCGAATTCGAGAATGAGCAATTTGGAAATCCCTACCGTATAGTGTATCATCCGGTTTAATTTTGCGGAAAGAGACTGTCACACCCCGACCCGCAGCGGAAAAGGTGATCGGGGCATGATTGGGTTATCATCAAAGCTCATGACATTTATTATGCGTTTCATATTCTTTAATACAAATTAAATGAAAATTTACAATAAATGTTATAACATGTTCTAACTATCAATCTAAACTTCTTTGTTCTCTTCTAAGGCATATCCTATGTTTTCCTTGCTTCAACCTGTTCACCTGTATCATGTGTAAAAGGGTTTTTGGATCAACATAATGTTGGCGAGTGAATCCTATGGAAAACATTTGAACAAATTTATTTAAATTGATTATGAAATATGTGCACAACCAAACATGAGTAAAAACAGATGTAAACTTAATCAACAATCATAAGATATTAAATGAAACACACATGAACAATGATGGAACATTTAGAGGCACGCGATGCTCAACTCGTCTCTCACGAGGAACCGAGGGGCCTAATGAATGAATTGCATAAACATGATAATATGAATGACACAACTACAAACAATATAAACTCAATGATACACACATAAACAATAATGAATTTGATTTGTGGCACGCGTTGTTCAACTCGTCTCCCACGAGGAACTGATGGGCTTAATGAATGAGTTTCATATAATTTGACAAAAGGAAATAAGTAATCACAACAATATAAACAATCTAAGTTTAGGTCATGATGTGGTATGGCACAAGTTTAAATAAATAAGTTAATTATTTTCATAACACATGACACACCCCAAAACGTGTAATTTAAAAGGGGAAGTTGTAAGATTCACTCACAGTGGGTGAGTTCGGTTGATGACGTTGAATGCACGCGAAGTGGTTTTAACCACGAGTGAGTTTAACCTAGATAAATCGCATTATGGTTTGGTAAGTAAACGGATTTTATTAATCTATTTTAGTAGGATTGTTGGGTGTATTTTTGTGAGTTTAAGGCTATTTTCTAACCTAAAAAATGTTATTTTTAAGTATTTTAATTGATTTTTAATTAAATAAATAAATAAAATAATAAAAAAAAATTTGATTTTTTTTCTCTGACCGTTGACCGTTGACTGACCGTTGACCGGTTCGAATCGGAATATAAGTGCGCTGAGTGAGGCTCGAACCCGAGACCTCCCGTACGCGTGCACGCAGCTCTACCAACTGAGCTACGTGTCTAACCCGTTATATATCTGTTTTTAATTATATATATATATATTAATTAAGTTAAACATAAAATCCTTTATTTTAAAAACACTTTAATTTGAATCAGACGGTGCGCTCCACAGGTCTCGAACCCGGGACCTGTGGCTTAAACTAACACACAGTCCACCGCTGGACTGTGTGTGCAACTTGTTAACTTTACTGATTTTTATTATACTTAAACACAATTTAGTTATTTCCTTTTCTGACTTATTTAAAAAGAATAGATAATTGTCCGAGTCGGTGCAGTAGCCCGGACTCGAACTCGTGACCTGTGATATAAACATACACACAGTCCACCGCTGGACTGTGTGTCTAACTTGGTTATTATTCTGGTTATTAATATACTTAACATATATCAGTATGACTCCGGTTCGGTTAATAAAAAAAATCATTTTTATTAAGGCAGCGTGTGTGAAACCGGATTCGAACTCGAGACGTTTGTATGTTTAATGTGCACACATTCCACCGCTGGACTGTGTGTCTAACCCGAGTAATATCCTGATTTTAATTATACATATACGTTCCATGACTTCGTCTTCTTCGCTGATTTATAACCAGAATCGACAACAGACTGGTTCGAAGTTTAAAACATGATCTTTAGTGTGTTTCAGTTCATTACGGTGTGATATAAGTAAGAAGAAAAAGAAATTAGGCGAAGAGGTATACCGACTATCTTCCTCTGTTTTCCGGCAGAACTCCGGCGACAGCAATAGGCTCCGGCGACGAGTGTCTTGCAGCGGAGAAACTTCATAAAGCTTACAAAAGGTGTGGGTGACTTCGGTATAAGCTTAGAAGGTTCAATAAGGCTCGGAAATGGAGAAACCGGTTTTCCGGCGACAAACAGAAAGATTCCGGCGAGTGGATTTTTGCCGAGAAAAGGTGTGGTTTTGAGCGAAAAGGTTTGCAGAAGTTCAAGGTGGTCTTTATAGGGCAAATCGTCGAAGAACCTGGTCTGATTTCCGACTGTATTCATCGGTTATAAAAACTCCGGCGGTTATAGAAGGTGTCGCGGACTCAGACGTCGGTTATAACCGATGTCTTAGTAATGGTTTACGTTATAACGTAAGTTGTCGTTAAGACTCGCGAGATTTCCGGGATTTCCGACGACTGAACTATTGGGCGCGCGGTTTTGAATTCGTAACGTCATGATATCAATTAAATGATTTCAATATATAACAAACAAAACAAGTGGCGCAGTGGTTTGTGTGTGTGTTTTAAGTTTGTTTGCTGGATCGGTAGTAACCCGGGTTCGAAACCCGGCAGGGACTTTTTATTTTTATTTTGCGATTTTCAACAGTTTTTCAAAAACTAAATATATATTCCCGTATAATAATTGATTATGTATCGTTTAAAATTATTTTGGGCATTTAATTCGCAACGAAAATTTTAACTGACTGTTCGGTTGATAAACAGAGCGGGTTTGGTAAATCCGTTTTTGACGGATGTTACAGTATCCCCTGCTTTTTAGAAATTTCGTCCCGAAATTTGAATGGTGATATATTTGACTAAAAGAATGATGGTGTTTAGTTTGTCAGTTACTTGCTTTAGAAAAATAAGAGTTTAAGTTTTTGTTTGAGGCGGTAACGTTCCTTATAAGGGTTAAGTACTCTATTACAGGAATCGCTTTTTGTTGCCTACTGTATAAGTATTGATAAGCAGGAATGATTCGCTAAAAAATGATATCATGCATAAGAGTTTAGATACGTTTGGGAAAGTATGGTTATATCCTAAGGCAAAACTTCTAACACTACAACCTACATGGAACATAAAACACAACAGCTGATATTTGAACATAAATAAACACAACAGCTAATATTCAAACATGAATAAACACAACAGCAAATATTTGAATCCACATTTTGATAGCATATATGTTTGAATGGTGGAAGTTCCTCTCTCGTTTGTTATGATGGAGAGGTTAGTTTATGTAGAAATGGAACACAATCCAATCTCTTTAAATAGCATGATGATATAAATGTAACACAAATTCCAACCAAGGCAATACTAAATCCTACATGGAACTTCTCATAACCGCCTGATAATGCCTCTGATCCTTTGGCAAGAATACTTATATATAGGAAGTACCAGCGGCGTATCCACCATATTCTTGCCAAATTTTCATTAGTTTTATCCACAAGTTATGATTGGTTACCAAGAAAACTAATAAATCCTACATAGAACTTCTCATAACCGTCCGATAATGCCTCTGATCCTTTGACAAGAATACTTATATATAGGAAGTACCAGCGGCGTATCCACCATATTCTTGTCAAATTTCATTGGTTTTATCAGTGAATTATGATTAGTCCTATAACTCTACAACCGATACAACAAACATAAATTACTGAAATGAAATATATCTATGCGATCAAGGCTCAATCAAACGGAGCCGATCGTATTGCATGTACTGAAAATGAAATGTCTGTGCGCTCAAGGCTCAACCAAACGGAGCCGAACGTATTGAATGTACTGAAAATTAAATTGTCTGTGTGCTCAAGGCTCAATCAAACGGAGCCGAGCGTATTGCATGTACTGAAAATGAATAACTTAATCACACAAACAGCCTATGCATGGAAACTCTCATAACCGCCTGATAATGCCTCCGATCATTTGACAAGAATACTTATATATAGGAAGTACCAGCGGCGTATCCACCATATTCTTGTCAAATTCTCATTGACTTTATCCGCAAGTTATGATTAGTTCTATGCGACTCTACAACAAACACAACAACCACAAGATACTGATAATGAAATTGTCTGTGCGCTCAAGGCTCAATCAAACGGAGCCGAACGTATTGCATGTACTGAAAATGAAATTGTATGTGCGCTCAAGGCTCAATCAAACGGAGCCGAACGTATTGCATGAACTGGAAATGTAAATTGAACTGTGCGATCAAGGCTCAATCAAACGGAGCCGATCGTATTGCATGTATTGAAATGTAAAATGAAATGACCGATCAAGGCTCAATCAAACGGAGCCGATCGTGCGGGCACGCCACTGATCAACCGCATAATAAAATGGGGATCAAGCTTAACCTCATAAATGGGGGCTGCGGCCTCGGCAAATGCATGAAATGTAAAATGAAATGACCGATCAAGGCTCAATCAAACGGAGCCAATCGTGCGGGCACGCCACTGATCAACCGCATAATAAAATGGGGATCAAGCTTAACCTCATAAATGGGGGGCTGCGGCCTCGGCAAATGCATATACTGAAAACAATAAATAATAATTACTCTAACAGTCTACACATGGAACCTCTCATAACCGCCAGATAATGCTTCTGATCCTTTGACAAGAATACTTATATATAGGAAGTACCAGCGGCGTATCCACCGTATTCTCGTCAAGTTTCATTGGCTTTATCCTTAAGTTATGTTTGGTTCTATGTGATAAAGAAAAGCATAAAACTAAACGATAAGAGTTGAATCTGGATCTTCGGTGAAAAGGACTAGTTGAGTATCTTCGCTTGGGCCGTCATTATCTTCGACAGGATTGGCGTTGATATTGAAGACTCTTCCTCTTGCTGGTGGCATAGTGATTGGGTTTTCTTGGTTTACTTGGTTAACTGGGTTTGATTGGGCTTGAGTGTTGATAACGTTAACCAATTGAGGGCATGTGTTTCTAAAGTGTGTAGGGTCGCCACAATTGAAACAAGCTCGAACATATGGGAACATGGGGTATTGGGGTTGATGATAAGTTTGAGCCATGTTTTGAGTAGGGGAAGAGGTTTGGTTTTGAAATGTGCGGCAATCCTTGCTCGAATGACCATAGCGTCCACAAGTTGTACATAGACGACAAGGTAAGGTATGGGGATGGTGATAAAAACATTTGTTGCATCGAGGGTGAGGTCCAAGATATGGTTTCTTATTTGGGTAAGTTGAGTCGGGTGCTACTTGGGTGATTGGGATAGCTCGGATGGGTATGGCGTGTAAAATTGGTTGATTTCGTTGGGTATCAGCGAAAAGTTGCCCGTCTCTTCTTCTCTTAGGATTGGGTTGAGAAGGGGATTCGGTTTGGGTGGAGTCGGAGGTTTCAGTCGATTCTTTATCCTTCTTCTTCTCCTCCCTTGAAGTCTTTGTTTTGGATTCGGTTCTCGGTGAGCTCTGTTGCTAGCTCCATTGCTGCTTCCAAAGTTGCAGGCTTGGTACTAATTACAGGGTCTTGAATCTTTGACGGAAGACCACGAATGTAGTGCTCGATCAAACGGTAGAGGGGAGTGAACATGTTGGGAACCATTTGATGTAACTCGAGGAATCTTTTGTTGTAGGTGATGTGGTCTCCTTTCCATTTGCTTCAATGAGTAAAATTCATCTTCTAACTTCTTGATTTCGCTCCTTGGGCAAAATCGTCTGGTCATGATTTCCTTCAATTCGTTCCAAGTTAAGGTCATAGCATCGTCGACGCCTCGTTTGGCCTTCTCTGTATTCCACCAAGTAAGTGCTATCCCATATAGTCGACCGGTAGCATAACGCACTTTGCGATCATCAGGGCAATCGCAATTTAGAAAAGTGTTCTCCATCTCTTCAAACCAAGCCTTCAGTTCCTTTGTATTTCGAAGGGTCGCATGATTTGAAGTGCTTGTAGGTGCATTTAGTGGTATTTGGGGGAGAGTTGATAATGTTTTGGTTTGCTTGATTGACAGGATTATCGGTGAGTGCTTGTTGAACTTGGATTACTATGTTGGGTATTACGGCAGCCATATGTTGAACGATTTGGGATCATGGGTCGCATTAGGAATGAACATTCATAAAATAATTATAGAAAAATACTACATCCATAGGATGTCTTGGGCTTTGCTCGCTGTTAGGCCCTACATGCCGCCATACTTTACCTGTGTAATCATGTGGGCCCCCATGAATACCGGTTTTTCATATGGTTCGCACGGGTTTGCCAGGTTGCGTACACAAAAACCCGGAGAAAATCGAGAAATATGTATACAACGTGTGATATTCGGAATGTGTCCAGGTGTAGACACGGTGACACCTCAAAGTAGGGTTAGTTCGAACGACGTTTGGTGTGGCATGCTTTGGCCTAATAGGTCCTTCGTACTCTCATCGTTGGTCCCCAGGTAGGCAAACTGGTCCGTTATATTGGATTTATACGAATGCCAGCTTAGACAGGACGTTCCGACTACTGGTACTTGTACCCTTCCAGTTACTACATGCCCGTCGCAGAACTTACTTTGATGAGATTTGAAAATTGCACCAAATCTTTGGATAATGAGAGTATGAAAATAAATTGAATACATGAACATGGATATATGTATAATGAATATGTATATATGTATAATGAATATGTATATAAGCATGTATGTTTGACTGTAAATGTAAACAAATATGAAACAAATAAATATCACAAGTTTGTATGTAACCACCTAATCAATTAAAATTTAGGCAGACTATAGTATAGGCTCTAAGGGTCTAATAACCTATCCTATATCCCTATAGTCATGCTCTGATACCAATCTGTCACACCCCGACCCGCAGCGGAAAAGGTGATCGGGGCATGATTGGGTTATCATCAAAGCTCATGACATTTATTATGCGTTTCATATTCTTTAATACAAATTAAATGAAAATTTACAATAAATGTTATAACATGTTCTAACTATCAATCTAAACTTCTTTGTTCTCTTCTAAGGCATATCCTATGTTTTCCTTGCTTCAACCTGTTCACCTGTATCATGTGTAAAAGGGTTTTTGGATCAACATAATGTTGGCGAGTGAATCCTATGGAAAACATTTGAACAAATTTATTTAAATTGATTATGAAATATGTGCACAACCAAACATGAGTAAAAACAGATGTAAACTTAATCAACAATCATAAGATATTAAATGAAACACACATGAACAATGATGGAACATTTAGAGGCACGCGATGCTCAACTCGTCTCTCACGAGGAACCGAGGGGCCTAATGAATGAATTGCATAAACATGATAATATGAATGACACAACTACAAACAATATAAACTCAATGATACACACATAAACAATAATGAATTTGATTTGTGGCACGCGTTGTTCAACTCGTCTCCCACGAGGAACTGATGGGCTTAATGAATGAGTTTCATATAATTTGACAAAAGGAAATAAGTAATCACAACAATATAAACAATCTAAGTTTAGGTCATGATGTGGTATGGCACAAGTTTAAATAAATAAGTTAATTATTTTCATAACACATGACACACCCCAAAACGTGTAATTTAAAAGGGGAAGTTGTAAGATTCACTCACAGTGGGTGAGTTCGGTTGATGACGTTGAATGCACGCGAAGTGGTTTTAACCACGAGTGAGTTTAACCTAGATAAATCGCATTATGGTTTGGTAAGTAAACGGATTTTATTAATCTATTTTAGTAGGATTGTTGGGTGTATTTTTGTGAGTTTAAGGCTATTTTCTAACCTAAAAAATGTTATTTTTAAGTATTTTTAATTGATTTTTAATTAAAATAAATAAATAAAATAATAAAAAAAAATTTGATTTTTTTTCTCTGACCGTTGACCGTTGACTGACCGTTGACCGGTTCGAATCGGAATATAAGTGCGCTGAGTGAGGCTCGAACCCGAGACCTCCCGTACGCGTGCACGCAGCTCTACCAACTGAGCTACGTGTCTAACCCGTTATATATCTGTTTTTAATTATATATATATATATTAATTAAGTTAAACATAAAATCCTTTATTTTAAAAACACTTTAATTTGAATCAGACGGTGCGCTCCACAGGTCTCGAACCCGGGACCTGTGGCTTAAACTAACACACAGTCCACCGCTGGACTGTGTGTGCAACTTGTTAACTTTACTGATTTTTATTATACTTAAACACAATTTAGTTATTTCCTTTTCTGACTTATTTAAAAAGAATAGATAATTGTCCGAGTCGGTGCAGTAGCCCGGACTCGAACTCGTGACCTGTGATATAAACATACACACAGTCCACCGCTGGACTGTGTGTCTAACTTGGTTATTATTCTGGTTATTAATATACTTAACATATATCAGTATGACTCCGGTTCGGTTAATAAAAAAAATCATTTTTATTAAGGCAGCGTGTGTGAAACCGGATTCGAACTCGAGACGTTTGTATGTTTAATGTGCACACATTCCACCGCTGGACTGTGTGTCTAACCCGAGTAATATCCTGATTTTAATTATACATATACGTTCCATGACTTCGTCTTCTTCGCTGATTTATAACCAGAATCGACAACAGACTGGTTCGAAGTTTAAAACATGATCTTTAGTGTGTTTCAGTTCATTACGGTGTGATATAAGTAAGAAGAAAAAGAAATTAGGCGAAGAGGTATACCGACTATCTTCCTCTGTTTTCCGGCAGAACTCCGGCGACAGCAATAGGCTCCGGCGACGAGTGTCTTGCAGCGGAGAAACTTCATAAAGCTTACAAAAGGTGTGGGTGACTTCGGTATAAGCTTAGAAGGTTCAATAAGGCTCGGAAATGGAGAAACCGGTTTTCCGGCGACAAACAGAAAGATTCCGGCGAGTGGATTTTTGCCGAGAAAAGGTGTGGTTTTGAGCGAAAAGGTTTGCAGAAGTTCAAGGTGGTCTTTATAGGGCAAATCGTCGAAGAACCTGGTCTGATTTCCGACTGTATTCATCGGTTATAAAAACTCCGGCGGTTATAGAAGGTGTCGCGGACTCAGACGTCGGTTATAACCGATGTCTTAGTAATGGTTTACGTTATAACGTAAGTTGTCGTTAAGACTCGCGAGATTTCCGGGATTTCCGACGACTGAACTATTGGGCGCCGGTTTTGAATTCGTAACGTCATGATATCAATTAAATGATTTCAATATATAACAAACAAAACAAGTGGCGCAGTGGTTTGTGTGTGTGTTAAGTTTGTTTGCTGGATCGGTAGTAACCCGGGTTCGAAACCCGGCAGGGACTTTTTATTTTTATTTTGCGATTTTCAACAGTTTTTCAAAAACTAAATATATATTCCCGTATAATAATTGATTATGTATCGTTTAAAATTATTTTGGGCATTTAATTCGCAACGAAAATTTTAACTGACTGTTCGGTTGATAAACAGAGCGGGTTTGGTAAATCCGTTTTTGACGGATGTTACAGTATCCCCTGCTTTTTAGAAATTTCGTCCCGAAATTTGAATGGTGATATATTTGACTAAAAGAATGATGGTGTTTAGTTTGTCAGTTACTTGCTTTAGAAAAATAAGAGTTTAAGTTTTTGTTTGAGGCGGTAACGTTCCTTATAAGGGTTAAGTACTCTATTACAGGAATCGCTTTTTGTTGCCTACTGTATAAGTATTGATAAGCAGGAATGATTCGCTAAAAAATGATATCATGCATAAGAGTTTAGATACGTTTGGGAAAGTATGGTTATATCCTAAGGCAAAACTTCTAACACTACAACCTACATGGAACATAAAACACAACAGCTGATATTTGAACATAAATAAACACAACAGCTAATATTCAAACATGAATAAACACAACAGCAAATATTTGAATCCACATTTTGATAGCATATATGTTTGAATGGTGGAAGTTCCTCTCTCGTTTGTTATGATGGAGAGGTTAGTTTATGTAGAAATGGAACACAATCCAATCTCTTTAAATAGCATGATGATATAAATGTAACACAAATTCCAACCAAGGCAATACTAAATCCTACATGGAACTTCTCATAACCGCCTGATAATGCCTCTGATCCTTTGGCAAGAATACTTATATATAGGAAGTACCAGCGGCGTATCCACCATATTCTTGCCAAATTTTCATTAGTTTTATCCACAAGTTATGATTGGTTACCAAGAAACTAATAAATCCTACATAGAACTTCTCATAACCGTCCGATAATGCCTCTGATCCTTTGACAAGAATACTTATATATAGGAAGTACCAGCGGCGTATCCACCATATTCTTGTCAAATTTCATTGGTTTTATCAGTGAATTATGATTAGTCCTATAACTCTACAACCGATACAACAAACATAAATTACTGAAATGAAATATATCTATGCGATCAAGGCTCAATCAAACGGAGCCGATCGTATTGCATGTACTGAAAATGAAATGTCTGTGCGCTCAAGGCTCAACCAAACGGAGCCGAACGTATTGAATGTACTGAAAATTAAATTGTCTGTGTGCTCAAGGCTCAATCAAACGGAGCCGAGCGTATTGCATGTACTGAAAATGAATAACTTAATCACACAAACAGCCTATGCATGGAAACTCTCATAACCGCCTGATAATGCCTCCGATCATTTGACAAGAATACTTATATATAGGAAGTACCAGCGGCGTATCCACCATATTCTTGTCAAATTCTCATTGACTTTATCCGCAAGTTATGATTAGTTCTATGCGACTCTACAACAAACACAACAACCACAAGATACTGATAATGAAATTGTCTGTGCGCTCAAGGCTCAATCAAACGGAGCCGAACGTATTGCATGTACTGAAAATGAAATTGTATGTGCGCTCAAGGCTCAATCAAACGGAGCCGAACGTATTGCATGAACTGGAAATGTAAATTGAACTGTGCGATCAAGGCTCAATCAAACGGAGCCGATCGTATTGCATGTATTGAAATGTAAAATGAAATGACCGATCAAGGCTCAATCAAACGGAGCCGATCGTGCGGGCACGCCACTGATCAACCGCATAATAAAATGGGGATCAAGCTTAACCTCATAAATGGGGGCTGCGGCCTCGGCAAATGCATGAAATGTAAAATGAAATGACCGATCAAGGCTCAATCAAACGGAGCCAATCGTGCGGGCACGCCACTGATCAACCGCATAATAAAATGGGGATCAAGCTTAACCTCATAAATGGGGGGCTGCGGCCTCGGCAAATGCATATACTGAAAACAATAAATAATAATTACTCTAACAGTCTACACATGGAACCTCTCATAACCGCCAGATAATGCTTCTGATCCTTTGACAAGAATACTTATATATAGGAAGTACCAGCGGCGTATCCACCGTATTCTCGTCAAGTTTCATTGGCTTTATCCTTAAGTTATGTTTGGTTCTATGTGATAAAGAAAAGCATAAAACTAAACGATAAGAGTTGAATCTGGATCTTCGGTGAAAAGGACTAGTTGAGTATCTTCGCTTGGGCCGTCATTATCTTCGACAGGATTGGCGTTGATATTGAAGACTCTTCCTCTTGCTGGTGGCATAGTGATTGGGTTTTCTTGGTTTACTTGGTTAACTGGGTTTGATTGGGCTTGAGTGTTGATAACGTTAACCAATTGAGGGCATGTGTTTCTAAAGTGTGTAGGGTCGCCACAATTGAAACAAGCTCGAACATATGGGAACATGGGGTATTGGGGTTGATGATAAGTTTGAGCCATGTTTTGAGTAGGGGAAGAGGTTTGGTTTTGAAATGTGCGGCAATCCTTGCTCGAATGACCATAGCGTCCACAAGTTGTACATAGACGACAAGGTAAGGTATGGGGATGGTGATAAAAACATTTGTTGCATCGAGGGTGAGGTCCAAGATATGGTTTCTTATTTGGGTAAGTTGAGTCGGGTGCTACTTGGGTGATTGGGATAGCTCGGATGGGTATGGCGTGTAAAATTGGTTGATTTCGTTGGGTATCAGCGAAAAGTTGCCCGTCTCTTCTTCTCTTAGGATTGGGTTGAGAAGGGGATTCGGTTTGGGTGGAGTCGGAGGTTTCAGTCGATTCTTTATCCTTCTTCTTCTCCTCCTCCTTGAAGTCTTTGTTTTGGATTCGGTTCTCGGTGAGCTCTGTTGCTAGCTCCATTGCTGCTTCCAAAGTTGCAGGCTTGGTACTAATTACAGGGTCTTGAATCTTTGACGGAAGACCACGAATGTAGTGCTCGATCAAACGGTAGAGGGGAGTGAACATGTTGGGAACCATTTGATGTAACTCGAGGAATCTTTTGTTGTAGGTGATGTGGTCTCCTTCCATTTGCTTCAATGAGTAAAATTCATCTTCTAACTTCTTGATTTCGCTCCTTGGGCAAAATCGTCTGGTCATGATTTCCTTCAATTCGTTCCAAGTTAAGGTCATAGCATCGTCGACGCCTCGTTTGGCCTTCTCTGTATTCCACCAAGTAAGTGCTATCCCATATAGTCGACCGGTAGCATAACGCACTTTGCGATCATCAGGGCAATCGCAATTTAGAAAAGTGTTCTCCATCTCTTCAAACCAAGCCTTCAGTTCCTTTGTATTTCGAAGGGTCGCATGATTTGAAGTGCTTGTAGGTGCATTTAGTGGTATTTGGGGGAGAGTTGATAATGTTTTGGTTTGCTTGATTGACAGGATTATCGGTGAGTGCTTGTTGAACTTGGATTACTATGTTGGGTATTACGGCAGCCATATGTTGAACGATTTGGGATCATGGGTCGCATTAGGAATGAACATTCATAAAATAATTATAGAAAAATACTACATCCATAGGATGTCTTGGGCTTTGCTCGCTGTTAGGCCCTACATGCCGCCATACTTTACCTGTGTAATCATGTGGGCCCCCATGAATACCGGTTTTTCATATGGTTCGCACGGGTTTGCCAGGTTGCGTACACAAAAACCCGGAGAAAATCGAGAAATATGTATACAACGTGTGATATTCGGAATGTGTCCAGGTGTAGACACGGTGACACCTCAAAGTAGGGTTAGTTCGAACGACGTTTGGTGTGGCATGCTTTGGCCTAATAGGTCCTTCGTACTCTCATCGTTGGTCCCCAGGTAGGCAAACTGGTCCGTTATATTGGATTTATACGAATGCCAGCTTAGACAGGACGTTCCGACTACTGGTACTTGTACCCTTCCAGTTACTACATGCCCGTCGCAGAACTTACTTTGATGAGATTTGAAAATTGCACCAAATCTTTGGATAATGAGAGTATGAAAATAAATTGAATACATGAACATGGATATATGTATAATGAATATGTATATATGTATAATGAATATGTATATAAGCATGTATGTTTGACTGTAAATGTAAACAAATATGAAACAAATAAATATCACAAGTTTGTATGTAACCACCTAATCAATTAAAATTTAGGCAGACTATAGTATAGGCTCTAAGGGTCTAATAACCTATCCTATATCCCTATAGTCATGCTCTGATACCAATCTGTCACACCCCGACCCGCAGCGGAAAAGGTGATCAGGGCATGATTGGGTTATCATCAAAGCTCATGACATTTATTATGCGTTTCATATTCTTTAATACAAATTAAATGGAAATTTACAATAAATGTTACAACATGTTCTAACTATCAATCTAAACTTCTTTGTTCTCTTCTAAGGCATATCCTATGTTTTCCTTGCTTCAACCTGTTCACCTGTGTCATGTGTAAAAGGGTTTTTGGATCAACATAATGTTGGCGAGTGAATCCTATGGAAAACATTTGAACAAATTTATTTAAATTGATTATGAAATATGTGCACAACCAAACATGAGTAAAAACAGATGTAAACTTAATCAACAATCATAAGATATTAAATGAAACACACATGAACAATGATGGAACATTTAGAGGCACGCGATGCTCAACTCGTCTCTCACGAGGAACTGAGGGGCCTAATGAATGAATTGCATAAACATGATAATATGAATGACACAACTACAAACAATATAAACTCAATGATACACACATAAACAATAATGAATTTGATTTGTGGCAGGCGTTGTTCAACTCGTCTCCCACGAGGAACTGATGGGCTTAATGAATGAGTTTCATATAATTTGACAAAAGGAAATAAGTAATCACAACAATATAAACAATCTAAGTTTAGGTCATGATGTGGTATGGCACAAGTTTAAATAAATAAGTTAATTATTTTCATAACACATGACACACCCCAAAACGTGTAATTTAAAAGGGGAAGTTGTAAGATTCACTCACAGTGGGTGCGTTCGGTTGATGACGTTGAATGCACGCGAAGTGGTTTTAACCACGAGTGAGTTTAACCTAGATAAATCGCATTATGGTTTGGTAAGTAAACGGATTTTATTAATCTATTTTAGTAGGATTGTTGGGTGTATTTTTGTGAGTTTAAGGCTATTTTCTAACCTAAAAAAATGTTATTTTTAAGTATTTTTAATTGATTTTTAATTAAATAAAATAAATAAAATAATAAAAAAAAATTTGATTTTTTTTCTCTGACCGTTGACCGTTGACTGACCGTTGACCGGTTCGAATCGGAATATAAGTGCGCTGAGTGAGGCTCGAACCCGAGACCTCCCGTACGCGTGCACGCAGCTCTACCAACTGAGCTACGTGTCTAACCCGTTATATATCTGTTTTTAATTATATATATATATTAATTAAGTTAAACATAAAATCCTTTATTTTAAAAACACTTTAATTTGAATCAGACGGTGCGCTCCACAGGTCTCGAACCCGGGACCTGTGGCTTAAACTAACACACAGTCCACCGCTGGATTGTGTGTGCAACTTGTTAACTTTACTGATTTTTATTATACTTAAACACAATTTAGTTATTTCCTTTTCTGACTTATTTAAAAAGAATAGATAATTGTCCGAGTCGGTGCAGTAGCCCGGACTCGAACTCGTGACCTGTGATATAAACATACACACAGTCCACCGCTGGACTGTGTGTCTAACTTGGTTATTATTCTGGTTATTAATATACTTAACATATATCAGTATGACTCCGGTTCGGTTAATAAAAAAAAATCATTTTTATTAAGGCAGCGTGTGTGAAACCGGATTCGAACTCGAGACGTTTGTATGTTTAATGTGCACACATTCCACCGCTGGACTGTGTGTCTAACCCGAGTAATATCCTGATTTTAATTATACATATACGTTCCATGACTTCGTCTTCTTCGCTGATTTATAACCAGAATCGACAACAGACTGGTTCGAAGTTTAAAACATGATCTTTAGTGTGTTTCAGTTCATTACGGTGTGATATAAGTAAGAAGAAAAAGAAATTAGGCGAAGAGGTATACCGACTATCTTCCTCTGTTTTCCGGCAGAACTCCGGCGACAGCAATAGGCTCCGGCGACGAGTGTCTTGCAGCGGAGAAACTTCATAAAGCTTACAAAGGGTGTGGGTGACTTCGGTATAAGCTTAGAAGGTTCAATAAGGCTCGGAAATGGAGAAACCGGTTTTCCGACGACAAACAGAAAGATTCCGGCGAGTGGATTTTTGCCGAGAAAAGGTGTGGTTTTGAGCGAAAAGGTTTGCAGAAGTTCAAGGTGGTCTTTATAGGGCAAATCGTCGAAGAACCTGGTCTGATTTCCGACTGTATTCATCGGTTATAAAAACTCCGGCGGTTATAGAAGGTGTCGCGGACTCAGACGTCGGTTATAACCGATGTCTTAGTAATGGTTTACGTTATAACGTAAGTTGTCGTTAAGACTCGCGAGATTTCCGGGATTTCCGACGACTGAACTATTGGGCGCCGGTTTTGAATTCGTAACGTCATGATATCAATTAAATGATTTCAATATATAACAAACAAAACAAGTGGCGCAGTGGTTTGTGTGTGTGTGTTAAGTTTGTTTGCTGGATCGGTAGTGACCCGGGTTCGAAACCCGGCAGGGACTTTTTATTTTTATTTTGCGATTTTCAACAGTTTTTCAAAAACTAAATATATATTCCCGTATAATAATTGATTATGTATCGTTTAAAATTATTTTGGGCATTTAATTCGCAACGAAAATTTTAACTGACTGTTCGGTTGATAAACGGAGCGGGTTTGGTAAATCCGTTTTTGACGGATATTACAAGGACAATGATAATATTGGATCTCAAGTTTTTATGTCTTAAAAAGCAACCAAATTTATTATTACAAGATTTTTCATGAGAATGTTGTGGACGATGATGAGGTTGAGGTCGTGGCCAATGGGGCGATGAGTAGAACGTAAGGAAAGATAACGATGAATATGGGAGATGGTCGGCATAGGGTGAACGAGAGATAATGAAGCAATGAGTAGACTGTCTCAGTCAAAGACTGTCACCTAGTAGTTTAGCGTTTACTTTTAGATTTAATTTTAAATTTTTCATTGAGTTGATTTGGGTAAAAACGTATAAATATAATTGTATATTTGTATATAGTGGGTTGAAGCAAAATAAAGTGATATATATAAAACTATAAACATAACTTGTATATGTGTGTGTATATATATATAAATATATAATTAATTTAAAAATAACTCGATTAAATTTGAGCTAAGCGGACCTTTGCTTGTGTTTGGCTCGTCTTACAAACCGAGTCGAGCCAATCAACATGTTCATAATAAACCTGAAAATCGAGCGGACTTTTTCTGAGCATACAGGGAGTGGTTTGAACAACTAGTTTACATGTAAAAATAAGTTTTTTATGAAGCTTTTTGCATATAAAACTAGGAGATGATTATCTTTAGAACACTAAATATTGTGAATATCAAACTCAATTTTTTAAACAACCCTCATGATAATTAAATACAACACTAAAAAATTACTCTTTAAATAATTCATCCCTTCTCTCAAAATCACTCTTAATATTTTTTTACAGATGTATAGATAAAACAAATCTACACATGTGTAATTTTTTATTTACAAATACATGTAAATCCGCTTTCTAATATTGTTTTCGAATAATAATAATGATAAGTATATTTTTTTTTAATTTGAATGGATTTGACCAAGTTCTCACGGTTTTCACGAAATATATGCGTCCTCATTTTAACCTTACCTTATTAAACTCATTATAAATATATATTTTTGAATGACAAATTTATTTTTACTCCTGAGAGACTTGAACCATGACCTATCCAATTTAGGTGCTCTTAAAAGGTTTGCCGCTTATCTTGTTGAGCCACAAACCCTATTGATATAACTCTAGTTTGAGTTAAAAACCATCTTATATATGTATAGAGGTGGTTAACGTACAATATTGGTTATCGTGCGTTGCGTACGCGAGTGTCTCAGCCACACGATTGACTTATCCTAGGCCTTCAATTGAACGCAGTGACACAATAGTAATTAGCTTGACATAATTACGCATGATATTGCATATTTACGCATGTTATAATGGATAATTACTCATGTTATTGCATAATTATGCATGGTTGGGTTAAATCCTAACCACACACGTTATTTGTATAATTACGCACATTATAAAAAAAATCAAAACTCGCATGCCACAAAACATGAAAATTACGCATGTTAAACTTAAAATTACGCATGGGTTGTTCCAAACACTAATTATGCATACTATATACATAATCACGCACAATACAAAAATAAGGAATGACATGTGTCTCAATCTCCTGCTTGCGTAGGCAACGCACGATAAACACTATTATATTTTAAAACACACACACACACACACACTCTCTCTCTCTCTCTCTATATATATATATATATATATATGGAAGGTTAACATACAATAGTCCTTAACGTGCGACGCGTACGCGAGTAAATTACTGTCACACCCCAACTGATGGCGGAAACATCAGGACAGGACGAAATAGATTGCTTGAGACATCATAACGCTAAATCGTGATAGTATTTAAAGAAACAATATTTCATTTCATTTCTAGAATTCTAGTACAAGTTTGGAAGCAAAGTACAACATCGAAATTTAAAGTACAATAACGAAATCAAAAGTACAAGTACAACATAAGTCTAATATAAAAGTGGGTTTCTAGATCATCCTACTAGATTCCATGCATCCTCATCGGCATTATATTCCTGCAACATATATTAAAGTATAGTTCAACACACGATGCATTGGTCAGCATACAAGTTTCAATACTAGATAATGTAAAAGATTAAACATTTGACATGACGTAAACGTTATTTAAACTATCATACGATGCTAGTAGTGCGACTACACATGTCAACCCAAAGTTTACCGCTAGCGTAATCTAATCATAACAATGATTAGACCGTTTTGTTTACTTAACATGACCTCACAAATACGGGCGGTGCGTTAATCCAATAGCGGTATACATGTTAAGGAAGACTTCTACACAGTTAATGACGTAGTATAAAGCATTCGATTATAGCATGAATAAGTTTGCAAGTATTCGTATTACGCATGTATGATCGAATGTTTGTGTTGTGATTTAAGCATAAAGGGTTCTGATTCAGTGGGTTGATATAACATATAAGTTGCACCTCAAACGTGTAAAGATAAAAAGGGAAGTCGAGTATCTTCACAGTTTTGCAAGCTTTCCTAACAATCCGGGAGCTGATGAGTTGAAGTGATGAACACCGAAGTTACCCTACATGAGGGAAACAAAGGTGTGTGAACATTTTGAGTTTGGCGAAGGATTCAATTTGGATTTAGGAAATACAAAAAAACGTAGCAAATAGCACTTCGTGCGAAGTGGGCTGACCACTTCGTGCGAAGTGACCATTCTGAAATGTTGTAGCTCGTTTAACACCTTTTTTGACACTGATTTATGTGAACGAGAACTTTAGGAACGAGGCAGAACAATTTAGGGCCATAACACTTAATCAATATTTGATAGCATCATGGTCCTGACCAGTTTTACAAGGAAAGTACAATATATATATGTATATATATATCTATATATATATATATATTATACTTAGTTCGTTAGATACGTCATAGATGTCAAGCAAGGAGGTATGAAACCTCGTTATATGGTTCACCAAAGCACTAAGTTTATTAACACAGTTGATAAACCCGGCTGGTCATGAATATATAGAAATTAAATAGAAAAATGTTCAAGTGTGGTGCGGAAATTAATTCGGAAGGCTAAGGCCTCTAACGTTCTCACACTAGCTGGAACATAAGTCCAATCCTATTAAGGATGATGAACTTGGTTAGCTCTACACTTGGTACAAAAAAAGAGGAAAAAGTAATAGAAAGTTTCAGAATAAGAGAAATTTGGTGAGCTAACACTCACTTAGAATACCTGAGAACAATCTACCAAAGCTGTGGAAATCTCGAAGTATGAGTGAGAGTGTTCTGAAAATTTAGAGGTGTGAAAAGTGCACTTATTTATAGGAACGAGTTGCTGCCAGCTCCTCTTCGTGCGAAGTGTGTCCACTTCGTGCGAAGTGTACTCCACTTCATGCGAAGCCGGTTCAACTCGCACGAGGGGGTTGGTTTGGGGCTGTTTTCATGTATTTTAGCCGATTTTCGAGCATTCCAAGTATAAAGTTGTAACGTATGAGTATTGCACGTATGATAAGTATCGATTTGCATGCAAACACGCATTTAAATGATTGATTGCATGTATAATGGGTATGAATAAAGTATAGGTTTTCATTATGATCAACGTTTCTGATTACAAGGTTGGAATGAAATACGAATAAGGCATGAATACAAGTTCGATAAATAGAAATACGATTACACTTTCTAAATAAGGAAAGACACAAAAATGCGAAGCGTTACAATTCCGCATGTTATAAAACTCAAACCCTAATCACGCATTACCAAATAACCATAATTACGCATGAAGAAAATCCAATCACGCATGGTTACTATAATCATGCATCGGTCACCAAAAAAAACATCAAAATCATGCATAAGTTAACCTAATCACGCATGTTATATTCATAATTACGCACATTATAATTTTACTCGCGTACACATCGCATGTTAAGGACTATTATATTTTAAACTTTTTCTATATATATAGGTAGGGATCCTGAGAGAAGCATTTGCTAATTGAGAAACTTAATAAACATTCTGCACCACACAACTTCTCTAAGAAAATTATTTTTGAATATTACATATATGTATGCTGTAAATTCTTAAACTATATATATGTGTATATGAAACGTATATGTACCATACTTATTTCAACTTAAAACACGTATTTTAAACATATGTACATTAGAAAAAACATATTTAGAATCATAATCTTCCTTTATATACATACAAGTACAATCATTTACACCAGTTTATATATATATCCACATTATCAAACTAGATATACAATACTTATGTTTAAAAGGCAATATGCACATTTGTATTATCGACTATACATATATGTATATATCAAAACAAAAAAAAAAACTTGACATAACAAGCTTTGATTTTTCCAAACAAAAAATTGCATTTTTATTACATTTTGCTTAGGGAAAATGTGTGACCAGAATGCTTCTCAAGTTTCTCAATTGACCTAGTGCTTCTTACACGATGCAAAATAAATGCAATTAGTTTTTTTTTTGAAAATCAGAGATTTTTGTTAGGTTTTTTTTTGTTGGATATAAGCATGTATGTATAGTTGATAATACAAATGTGTATGTTGCCAATCTTTAACTATAAATATATGTATATATACGCGTTTAAAAATGAAACATAAGTATTGTATATCTACGTTTGATAATATACATATACGTACAAATGTTTATAAATGATTGTAGATATAAGATTATGGTTCTAAATATGTTTTTAGTGTACATATGTATTTCAAGTTGAAAATAACTATCGTACGTATATGTTTCATACTATACATATATGTATACCTAGTTTAAAGATTGACGAATATACAAATATGTATATATTCGTTTGTGTTTATGAATTGTTTGTTTAGAAGGTTAATGAGCAAACGTAAAGGAATACCAGCATATTCGCAAGTATCTTACTTTATTAACAAATATTAGAGGTATATTACGATACTAAACACATCAATACAAGCATTAGGAATTGGACAGTACCATAGAGATCAATGTATTCTTTTATTCATACAGTATAGAAACCATAGAGATCAAGGTATTCTTTTATTCATACAGTATAGAAAGTTGATAATAGTACTATAGAGATCAACTTCAAACTTTATTCATACATTGTATATTAGTAATTTGGAATCATCAACGAACAAGTTGAAGTAATCTTGGGATTAAATTCGTAATGGTGAAAATCCCACGAATGGTGTTCTCCACAAATTGTAGCGGCCCTTGAAGAGTTCCGGTTGCAGGTAGGGTTACGTTACAGTTCGAGAGTGGTGTATCAACAACAATCCTACAAGATGATAAAAGGGTGGGGAGAGTAACTTGAAGTGGACTGACAATGAGGCTGAATACTCCACTGGCATCAGTTAGGTCTACGGCTATCACATTTCTGCCACATACTAATTGGACTTGAGCATCTGTCAACATAGAGAAATCAAATATTCCCATATTTTTGTTTCGGTAAACAAAGAGATATGATGAGCTATATGTTTTAATTGCTAATTAACTACTACTCACTTATTCAACAAAAGTAAAACGAGATAAGGTAGCTTTAGGAGCTTTTAGGCTTTATATGCGTTACTTCGAAAAGCGATTCGCTTTGAATAAACTGAAAGAATATTAGCTATAAAGTGTTATATAGAAATAGAAGATTTAAGATCCGTAGAATAACACTAAAATACATAGATCACTTATTGAATGCACTTTTTTATAAAACTCTAGAAAATTCTTTTTCTTTTGTAAAAACAGAATACAAAATGACATAATACAGAAAGTTTAATTATGAGTACGAGCACTTTACATTTTTTAAATTAGCTTTTATATATTAAATTAATAACATGTGAATTTAGGACCTTAAACCTTAAGGAGCCTCATGCAAGGCTTGAGTTGTCTTTTAAATATAAACCTTTCGATTATGCAACGGTTCAGGCTTGAGAAACATCTTAACCGAGGTCCGAGGCAGCGTGTAAAGAATTTACATCAAGATCAACAAATAAACAGGAACTAGAAATAAAAATAAGGTGAGTAGTTTCGTTTGTTTATTAGAGCTATTTTTATGAACAACTAGTAAAAAAACAATAAAATTATTAAAATCAACATAGAATTCGGGTTTCTTCATTTTTGCACTGCACAAGCATTGTGTTAGAGATTTTAGAGGATGTGACGAGAGTATAACTATAAAGTTGGAATAGTGATCTCACTTGGGAAGCGAGGGGTTGTGGCTGTGCCATTAGCCGTGGCATTCACCGAACAAGATACGATTCCACTAACGTTAAAACAAAAGACGTGTGTTACGTTGGGCTTTGGCTGGTGCTGCTATTGAAACAAGGACCAAAATCATGATTAAGATGATAGATTTCATTGCTATTGATGTAAAAGAGCTATTGTTCTTACAAAAGGGATTGATGAAATGCTACTCTTGTAAGTTGGTTATTTATAAGGGAGGTTCAGCACAGGTAGACTTAATTTGTTTGAAAACGAGAACAAAAGTTATTTACTGTCATCAACTAAATGAAGACTTTTGTGAATTGAATTAATCTCAGGTGTCATGCAAGTTGTAGTATAAATCAACGCATGCTATACGTTTATTATCAGGTCCCCTTAATTATCTATTTACACATGAATGTATTTGTGTTTTGTCAACAAGCATTAACTTGTTTGGAAATATCATAACATAGCACTAGAATGCCCCTTCAATAAGTAAAATTCATTCATTATAGGGTGTAAATGAGTCCGTAAGACCCTCAAGTTCGCCTAAGCTCAATCTTGACTTAACTTTGTATCTAAATTATACACACACGTATACTAGTAGGGTGCTCGCGCATTGCGGCGGGAACACAACACTTAAGCAATGGTTTTAGCACCTAACCGGATGACTCGAAGATTCACTTAAATCGTTATCGCTGCCATTAGCCTTACACATGTCAATTAAATAATACTCAGATATAAAAGGTATCGAGGATATATGAAAACTACTGTTGCATCTTGATAAACTACACACAAAAGCGAAAATAGGAGTCATACGTAACTTAGTATTTTTATAATTTATTTAAGTAACAATATGTAAACGGGCACCTAGAATTCCTTTAAGCTGCCATCTTTAGAATCACAGTAACTTGTTTCTTGACTTCAAGAAAATAAATTGGTAATGTAAGGTTTTATGCAACTTATATCGACAAGTCAACAAAGATAAGCACCTTTTAGAAGTATGTTCAAAAAAATTTTAACACATAAGGTATTGGTAAAGATAAAGGGGAAAATATAAGTTTTAAACCACCTGCGAAGCTGGAAGGGAGCAGTTTCGATTATCCCATATGTTTTTAATTTTTTCAGTTAATTTAAATTAAGTTATAAAAGTGCTTAAAGGACTTGTACATTATAACCGTCTAACGGACTTATACATTATAATGTATCAAAAGACTTGTACATGAATGCATGAATAACTTGTACATTATAATTCACATCTCTATTTAAATAAAATTTACATCAGCATGTCAAAAAAAATAAACACCTTATAACGGTATATTCATAATTTTTTTTACATTAATATGTATGTGTTCTCTTTTACATTAATATGTATGTGTTCTCTTCCATGACTAATTAACTATGTTTGTTTTCAATATCTATGAGTTAAATTAATTTATTCATATAAATTTACATGTATTTATAGATAAAATATTTTTATACATCAATAAATTTACCGTGTGTAAACATTTTGTAAATTTACCATTTGCGTGTGTATAATTTTTTTAATTTACACATTTGTAAAAAGAAAAATTATATATTAAGAGTGATTTTGAGAGTATCAATAAATTCGTTAGAAAGTAAAATCTTTTTTTAATATTGTAAAATTACACACGTGTAAGAAAAGAAAATTATTTGGGTGATTTTGAGAGTAATGATTAATTGATTGAAAAAGAAATTTCTTTTTAAAGTTGTATTTTAATAATAAAAATGTTAGCATAAACAAAGTTGACTTTGATTGATTTTTTATGAGTTTTCATTGTTTTTGAAATATTTAAAATTATGAAGATTCCTTATGTATATAAATATAGGGTAAGATTCAAATAAGAACTCATATATTTTATAATAATTTAATAAATAATCATTCAAATACAAAAAAAAATTTACACTTACATTTGTTAAAATACAACATCAAAAAAATTAATTTACGCATTTAAATTTAAATGTATACAACACTAATAGAAAATTGCTAATATTCCTACGGAACGGGATGTAGGGATTTTGCTCATGGCTACTCCTTGTCTCATGCATTTCTCACAAATTTTCCTACTCATTTTCTGCACAAATGTTTCGTTGAAATTTTCCTACTCATTTATCACGAAATTAATTTTCTTACCTTTTCAACACATTTCCTACATAATATTTATTTTTTAAAAATTTGTGTTTAAATCAATTATATCTATATTTTTATACTTTAATTTTCTTACATAATTCCTATTAATTTTTTTCTTCTTTCTAGAAAATTCCGTTCATGTATTCGTTTTCCCTACATATTTCTGACGAAAATATTCTCCTACAAAATTCCAACTAAATGTATTCCTTTTTCATGTGCATTTCTTACTAAATTAGTTTTTTCCTACGCATTCCCTACGAAATTAACTTTTTCCTACACAATTCTAACGGATAATATTCTTTTTTCCTGCTGCATTTTATACGAAATTATCTTTTTTCCTACACAATTCTAACGGAATCTGACGAAACTTGTTTATTCTTTTTCCTACGCATTTCATAAGGATACATTTAAAAAAAAGAAAAAACAAACTTTACCTGCTTTTTCCTGTTGAAAATGCATAATGATAAATATGATTTGAAACATAAATTTTACAAAAATAAATTACATAAATTTGGAGCACGTTTAAATTACAAAATCACCATTGTTAAACCTAAAGATCCGGAAAAAATAACAAAAATTCTAAGCCCGTCTAATTCACAAAACCACCACTGTTAAACATAAAGATCCGGAATAATTAAAAAATACCACTAATGACTAACATGGGGCTAAAATTTTTTCATAAACTCTTCAAACTGTTTTTGCCTCATTTATTCATTTTCTTTCATTTATTTTTCCATCTATTGCTCTCTTTGCTTTAACTCTTGTCTCGCATCCATTTCATTTGCAAGTTCATGTTCCATTTCAACTCGAACTTTTTCAACCTAAATTGTTAAAACGGGTCAATAATCTAAGTTATTGTTTTATACTAATTAATTGTTAAAAACTCTATAATTTATAGAATTACAATACTTTGATGAGAAGTAAACAATACCTCCTTTTGCGACCTTAGGGCATGTAACACCTCGTAAAATCGTGTCCAATAATATAGTGACACATGCCATTACTTTTATAATAAGTCCATTAAGGACTAAGAAGGACTAAAGGTGTCAACATGCTCAAACTAAGCCTCTGAGTGACTCTCTGATGTCAACATGCATAAACCAAGCCTCTGAGTGACCATTAGTGTCACATGCACATGAGCATCTGAGAGACCCTAGTGTCAACATGCTAAACTGAGCCTCCGAGTGACCTTTAGTGTTAACATGCTTACACTGAGCCTCTAAGTGTCCATTTACAAAGTCCTAACTCTCATATGAGCCACTGGTTGGACGAGAGGGATTAATTATGTAAATATGTAAAAGTTGGACTTGGAGCAGTTAAAGTGTCAGCATGTTAATTTATACATCTGAGTGACCTTTTAACGAACTAAGAGCTTGACAATGTCCGGCATACTCTCGGGTATGCCAAATATTGGCTACAGAGGGCTAAATATGCTTATAAAGGTGTTTTAGAGGTTTAATAAGTTGAGGGGCTAAATGTGACAAAGTTTGAAAGTTTCAATGTGGTGCTCGCGGGGCGCGAGAGACACAAGTCTGGTCTCTCGCGGGCCGCCAGAGGCCTGTATCTGCAGAATTTTAGCTTGGAGTCCACACATGTTGTCAAAAACCATTTGATTCGAAACCATGGACTTCCAAACTGCTATGCCACGTTTCAGGACACTTGTAGGCTCCCTCTAACACTTGCTAACACCTATCTCAAGCTCTTCAACTATAAATAGGTGCAATGGTTCACCACTTAAACTTGCACCTTTCTCATTTATCATTCTATCTCCTTCCTCTGGAAGTTCTAATAGATTGGAGCATCCAACTTAGTCCTATTCCATCCTAGGAATCACTTGTAAGTGTTCTTTTCTCTTGCATTTTCTTTTATAGGCTTTTATAGCCAAAAGTCAAGTGTTTTACGGAAAACGTCTTGACTTCTGGTTAAGACCATTATGGTCCAGCCATTGTTCGTAACGAACATGGCTAAGTGATCGTAATAAGGTAGGTGTTAATTCCTATAAATGACACCTCCTAAAGATCACGTTTGCTAGACCAATTGACGGATCAAAATTTTATTATTAAAAGTCAAACAAGCCAGTTTTCGAAAATATTATAATATGAGTTTATACATGTTATGAAACATGTTTTGACACTTAAAAAAGTTGGTAATAATTATTAGAACATTGAGAACATGTTCGACTCCTCAATTTTAGTTCTAAGGTCGGTTCACAACCGAAAGTCGCGAAGTTTGACTTCTGCTTCGACTTTCGATTCTGACCCGATTTTGATTAGTTAGCTACTTATCTAAGGTTGCATTATGATCGTAATGTAATGTAGCATAACTCTCTGAGGTTATATTACATGATCATAATCAGAATCTGTGTTTATGGGCAAGTTCCGTTATTATGCTCATTTCGACTAAAATCTCCTTTTTTACATAAAACAAGGTTTTAATTAACAATGGACTTGCAAATGAATTACCTATTGATATGTTAATGTAATTAACAAATTATGATGTTAATATTCTGATAATAAACTAAGTTTTGATTTAATATCGTAAATTATACTTGTAAAAGACCAAAATGCCCTTTAGGTGCATAGTTTGGTCTTAAACCATAAACCACATTTATGTGTCATTTCTTACTGATAATATATCAAAAATTAAGTATTTTTCCAGAATGTTTATGATCATAACATTAGAATGCATGCAAGTTCCTTTTATACGGTATATAATTACCAAAACGCCCTTATGAGGCATAATTTCATTTTAAAACCTTAACGGGCATGTAAGTTGATATCCTACTGATATTACAACTTATTTAAAGTATAATGGCATATAGAAATTGTTCATGACTTATCGGTTACCCGATATCGCTTATGTGTGCACGGTTAAAGATATGTAACTAGTTTACGGAAATTAACCGAAACGGGTTTAACCTTATCATTTTAAGTCTCAAAATACACAATGCTTATGGTTTACCCATATTATACAAGTCATGGTACTTGTTGGGTTTAAACTACATTGTATCCGGTCATCGCTTAAGCTAGCGTACCGTTTTTTATCACTTACGTTAGTCGGTCTAAGTCTATGACCTAAATTAAGACCGTTAGCGTTTTAATTGGTTAGCTTAAGACATAATCCAGACTAGAGCCTTCCAGTAAATGCTATCTGTGTCACACCCAGACTGCAGCGGAAACAAAAGTCAGGGCATAATTGGGTTATCACCAAAGCTCATGACATTTACTAATAATAGGTTTCATATTTATTAAATTGAAATTAAAACTTCAAATATTCAAACACAAAGAAACATACAAGCCCAAGAAAACATTGTTCTAAACAAAATATATTTTACTAATCTTCTAAGACCATTCCTATGTGTTCCTCTCCTCATCCACCTGTATCATGCGTAAAACAAAAGGTTTGGGTCAACAAAAGTTGGTGAGTGAATCTAAGTAAAACAATTAAACAATTGTTATATTAATTATTTAAATTAAAATGTTGTGCATGAATCATAAGTGAACATACGTATATATATAAACAATCACAAACCACATAATATCCACAATGAACACATGACATGATGAATGATGAACTTGAGATCAAGGCTCAATCAAACGGAGCCGATCTAATGAGGCACCTGATGTCACACCCCAACCGATGGCGGAAACATCGGGATGAGAAGAAAACGAGATTGCAAGAGGCTTCATAACGCTAATTGTGTCAAGTGTTTAATAATTTCCTTTTTTTACATACTTTAAATCAAATAATACAAAATTTAAATCATGACATGTAACAATATAATTTCATTTTATTGATAACGATTTAATACAAGATATTGAAACGAAATACATGTTTGAAATAAGATACAGTACAATAAACATTTAAAGTTTTAAGTGTGTATCTAGGCAATCCTACTAGATTTCTTGTATCATCAGCTTTCCTGCAGCATGTATTAAAAGCGTAGATCAATACAAAAGTATTGGCGAGCATACAAGTTTGAAAATAAAATCTAAGTGTAAGAGTTTATTTCAATCATGACGGGAGTATAATAAAGCTGAATCGCATATATATGTAGACGACTCTCACATAATATAGCACATAATTGAATTCCTTAACTAGCATGTATAGTATCATAATCATAACAATGTCGTGAGAGTACAAATTAAAACTAATAAGCATTAACAACTCAAACGTAACAAGTAGCATGTATAAACGAGTTTAATCTAACACATATAATTCACATAAGCGTAATTGATAACCCGTTTGGTATTGGGAACACATTTAATCATGTTAAAAATAAATTTTGTAATTTATACATGTTGCAACCCAAAAATGCGTTAAAGTAAAAAAAAGGGGTCGAGTATGCTCACCTTTTAGCAAAGCTTCCCTTGGAACATCCGCGAGGAGTGGAAGAGTTGACGGCGGATGCCGGGGTCATCATACATGAGTACACATAAGCAATGAAATGTGTTTTAGAATAATTATACTTATATATATATATATATACATATACACATACATATATACATACATATGTAAATATATATATATTATTAAAAGTTCATCGGACCCGATAGACTCGTTTTATTATTTAGCGCGTTTTATTTTGAGGATTCTAACGAAAAACGGGCAGAGTTTCCTCTGTTTTTGGATGATCCCGACAAACATTGTGTCGATTATATTTCCAAAATTCAACAACAATATGCGAAACAATATATATATTCATCTATACGAGTTATGAAGACACGATTAGTGTATGGTTCAGGTAATTAATGTCTTATGAACCAAAACAGTAATTATATAAACAATAATAACAAAACGTGTTGATATAACTTATATATGTATATCTGGTTACATGATACGTAAAGTCGATTTGCGATTCAAATAACATTAACAATGGTAATATGATAAGCTTCAAGGCGTTAGAATTTACCGAACATCGAGTCTGACTGGTTTGTCCACAGTTGACCAGCTTTGACCAGATTTGACTCGAACCGAAACCAAACCAAATCTGCTATTGACTTAGTTGACCCGAACAGGCACCAGACTGAGACACGAGCTTGAACCGTGACGGAATCGAAACTGCCCCGAGAGGCTTGTTTGACCCGAACGAGTCTATTCTGAACCGTGACAATCTGCTAGACCGAGGATGAGTTGCGACACGAGCCACCTGCCCCACCATCGATGTCGCCGTTGGTGGTGCCGTAAACCTGAACCCCGCCATGACCCGAACCGGAAACAGAACCACCTGAGCCAATCTCCACTGCCAACGCCGGCCGCCACCGAGCGTCGGAACCACCGCCGTACAGTCCCCATCATGACGTCACCGGCTCCGCCAGTTGGAGACCGGTCAGGTTCTAGCGGGAACAGGGTGGAGGAGAGGGGGTGTGAGAGAGAGAATAGTGGGTGCGAGAGGGAGAAGCGGTGGAAGGGGGGATGGTGGGTGTGAGCAATGGCGATACATCGTCGCCGGCTGCCGGCCGGAGTGGCGGCGCCTGTGACCAGTGTGTAGAGAGAGAGAGACGAGAGTGGGAGTGCATGTGCGGCCGTGAGTATGTTTTTGTGTAGTGTTTTTGTGTGATGATTTTTTTTATAAAGTAGGGTTTAGTAGATAGGGTTTGATTCGTTGGGCTTGGGCCTGAACCTTGTGTAACCCGGTTTGTTTCTAAGGTCCGTTTCTGAACCCGAGTGTCGGGTAATGTGGTATATTATTGATTTAAGATCACAAGTACGTTAGATAGAGTCTGTGACTGACGTTTGGCGGTAAAAGCGAACCGCAACGTATTGTTTTGCGAGTAAATATACGTTTTTAAACGATTGGTTGCGAACAAATAATAAAATAAATAAATTTGAAATAAAATATAAATTAGATTATTGTTATTATTATTATTATTGTTATTTTTATTATTTATATTAAGGTTAACGCCTCGAAATTTGGATACGAATACGACCCTACTACGATAGGAACACGGCAATACGAGGCGTTACACCTGATGCTCAACTCGTATCCCACGAGAAACTGATGGGTCTTAAATAATGATTGCACTGAAATGATAAAATGTAACCACACATAACCACACAAACAAATATACACATTTGATCACATAATGATGTTAGCACAAGTGTTTAAATGAATAAAACATGTACGACACATGATACACCCCAAAACATGACTAAAAAGGGGAATTTTGTAAGGATTCACTCATAGTGGGTGCGTTTCTTGCTTGATGAAAATGTGCACGAGTTGAGGATTTGACCGATGGAAGAATACTAACCTAAAATGATAACGCGATAATTCGATAAATATAACAAAATTAATATTTTGATTTAATACTTTCTTTAGATTTTTAGGTTATTTTTGTGGTATTTATTGGGATTTTTAAACCTACAAAAATCAGTGTCTTTAAGTGTTTTTAATTAATTTTTAAATAAATTATATAAGTACAAAAATAATATAAAATAAAATAAAATAAATAAAAAATAATCTTGTCTGACCAGAGGGCCTGACCGGGTCGGTTGGGATTATTGGCATCGTGGGTGAGATTCGAACTTGAGACCTCCCGTAGGTGTGCACGCAGCTCTTCCAACTGAGCTACGTGTCTAACCCGAAAGGAATCCTTTTTTAATTACTCTTATATACTTGTTAGGTTATATCAGAAATTACTTAATTTAAAAAGGATTTAAATTAACGAACCGGTGAGAAAAACATGACTCGAACCCGCGATCACAGTGTCGTTTTGCACCCAGCCCAACCAACCGGGTTGGGTGTCTAACCCATCATAAACTGAAATTACATTATATTTATATACTTACTGGAAAATGATCTAGTTAGTTTTTTAAAAATAATACATTTTATCTAGATAACCGGTGATGGTTAGAGACTCGAACTCGGGACGTGCATGTTAATTGTGCACACAGTCCACCACTGGACCGTGTGTCTAACCCGGTTGTAACCTGATTCTTATTTCTTTTAAACACTGACTGAAAACCCATCTTCTTCATTGATTTCAACACTGAACCAGAACTCGACTGTTATATCATTTTAACAGTTCTGGTTTACTGATGGTAATTTAAATGAGGTAAACATGACATATAGGGGAGTTTAGGGACTCATACCAATCTAAAATGGAATTCAGTTTTCCGGTGACCAACTCTGGCGAGTGCAGACAATGATTCCGACGATCAGAGAGAGAATTGAGAGTGGGAAGATTGAGGCATTGCGAGTGCAACTGTGGTGTGATGTGCTGATATTTATAGTGCAGCCAGATCAATTTAACATTTCGGTTTCAAATCCCCAAATTATGCGGTTTTAATTGTCCAATGATTTCCGACGGTTTTCTTATGACTGAATCCGTTTTCAGTTATACTTTTGCGTACCAGATTTTGCTCAGACTCATATCAAAACGGATTTGTTAGATCCCTTTAATTGAGTGTTGGTTGTTTTGGTAATTTGCTTCAGTAACGTATACGGTTGGTTTGAGTATATAATTGTCACACCCCGGATTCCAACCCCGAAATCCATACACCGGTGGGCCCGGGTGGGGAGTATCGTGACGTCAGTTGATAACATCATTGTCAATTAAACACGTCACAACGAAATTCTTGGTGTAAAATTACTATTACAAACCAAATGTTCGAAAATACAAAATAATATACAAGCTTGTAATAGAAGATCTACATGCGGATCATAAAATGTACATGGAAAGAATACAAAACAAACTTTAGGCAAATTTAGGATTTGCAAGATCCTCTATTACTACCGAGCAACTTCCGGCCTATTTCTATTGTACCTGCAGTTTAGCCTTTGGACGATACGTCAGCTTCTGCTGGTAAATACACCCAACTGACTCATTTTGAAAATGTTAAAATGGTTTTAAGTGCAAAATGGCACAAAATCTTTTATTAACTTGGGAAAGTTGACCTTGCAACTTTGTATCAGATTCACATGTTTGTCAATACATACAGGGCCCAGTACAGAAATCGAGACATGATTAAATGCACACCACTCAGGACTCACGAAGGAGTCATCCCCAACGTCTTGGGAACATTGCATATGAGCATCAAAAGGTGTATGCCTGCACCCCGTGCTAAGGTCGTGGCCAATAACTAATGTATTGAGCCCAGGATATCCAGGACACGGTAATTTAACCCCCGATGTTTAAGTTATCAAACAAAACTAATTAAAACGAAATATGCGGGTTTACTAGCCACAAGCGGGCATTCAATTGACCCCATTTTGGACCAAGCGGTAATAATTTACCGTATCCCAAGCCCATATAGGGAAAATAAGTCGAGAGTATTTACCTGAGCTAGTTTTCTTCTTTTATTTTTAAATAACTCAGCCGTATACAAAAGTACCAAGTGCAGATAGCATTTACCAAGAAGGCTCTAGTCTGGATTATGGCATAAGCTAGCCAATTAAATACTAACGGTCTTATAAACCGAATAGTGTACATGATCATTACGTATAACGCTTGATTAAACGATGATCGGATAGAATGTAGTTTAATCCCGACAAGTACTTGACTTGTATAATATGGGTAAACTATAAATATTTTGGATTTTGAAACTAAAATGACAAGGTTAAACCCGTTTCGGTTAATTTCTGTAAAAAGGTTACATATATGTAACCATGCGCATTTTAGCGATATCGGGTAACCGGGTAAGTCATGGACAAGTTGTATATGCCATTATACTTTAAATAAGTTAAGATATAAGTAGGCAACTTATATGCCCGTTGATGTTTTAAAACGAAATTATGCCTCATAAGGGCATTTTGGAAATTTTATACCGTAATAAAGGAACTTGAATAAAATTTAAATGTTATAGTCATAAGTATTCTGGAAAAATACTTTATTTATGATATAATATCAGTAGGATGTCAATTATATGTGTAAATTATCCTTTATGACCAAACTATGCACCGAAGGGCATTTTTGTCATTTTACACATAGTTTATAATTTATTTGGGTTTCTGAATTTATAACATGTACCTACTATAAATATGTTTAAAATAAGTTTAAAATCAGCAGGTAACAAGTCTTGGTCAATAATATGGTTTAAAACCATACTATGCGCCGAGACGGTGCTTATGTCGTAAAATGACGTTTTATGTGATGTTTAATGAAAACTGACACTAGGGTCAGATTAAAATGTTGAAAATATGTTATTTAATAAAACATATTAGTAAGTAAATGATTTTCCTTGAAAGATTCGATTAAAACTATTTTATGAACCACAAGGGCTAAAACCGTCATTTACCGACATAGTTTAAGGACTTGTTTGAAAACTCAGTTTATAACTTAACATCCCAAATAATCCTAATTATAATATTACATCAGTAGGAACTCATTTCCAAGTTCATTATCACTTAAAACCTTGTTTTATGTGAAAATGGCATTTTGGTCAAAATTGGCATAATTACGGAACTTGCGCATAAACTTGGATTCTGATTATGATCATGTAATATAACCTCAGAGGGTTATGCTACATTATATTACGATCATAATGCAACTTTAGATCAGTAGGTAACTAATCTAAATCTGGTCAGAATCGAAAGTCAAAGCAGAAGTCAAACTTCGCGACTTTCGGTTGCGAACCGCCCCAAGAACTGAAATTGACGAGCCGAACATGTTCTTACATGTTCTAATAATTATTAAAAACTTGTTTAAGTGTCTAAACAGGTTTCATAACATGTATAAGATCAATTTATAATTTTTCTGAAAAATGGTCTGTTTGACTTTTTAATATCATAACTTTGACCCGTCAATTGGTCTAGCAAACGTGATCTTTAGGAGGTGCCCTTTATAGGGACTGACACCTACCTTATTACGATCACTTAGCCATGTTCATTTCGAACAATGGCTGGACCATAATGGTCTTAACTGAAAGTCAAAGCGTTTTACAAAAACGCTTGACTTTTGGCTATAAAAACCTATAAACGAAAATGCAAGAGAAGGAACTCTTACAAGAGGTTCCTATAATCCAAGAGAACTTAGTTGGATGCTCCTTTCAGCTAGGAACTTCCAGAGGAGGGAGAAGAGTTATGTTTTAGAAAGGTGCAAGTTGGAATGAACACTTGCCCCATTTATAGTTGGAGAACTCAAAGGAGGTGTAGCCAGGTGTTTAGGGGTGTAAGAAGAAGCTTACAATTAGCAATTTAGAGAAGCCATGGTTTCGAGTTAAATGGTTTTGGAGTTTTGCTTGGAGACCAAACAAAACTTTCTGCAGCAGACACTCTCTGGCGGGCCGCGAGAGGCACAAGCCTTGCCTCTCGCGCCCCGCGAGCGCCCCAAAGACAGTTTCCAAGTTTGACACTTTTAGCCCCTTATCTTTTAAAACCCATTAAACCTCTTTAAAACACCTTTTTGGCACTTTTAGCCCTCCGTAGCCAATATTTGGCATACCCGGGATTATGCCCGGACATTTTTGAGCTCTCGGTTCGTTAAAAGGTCACTCAGAGGTATAAATTAACATGTTGACACTTTTAATCCCTCCATTATCCAACTTTCACATATTTACAAAATTGAACTCTCTCGTCCAACAATTGGCACGCATGAGAGTTTAGGACTTCACAAAGGATCACTCAGAGGCTTATGATAAGCATGTTGATTCCGATGTCACTCAGAGGCTGGCATGTTGACATATCAGTCACTCGGAGGCCAATTTTTAAGCATGTTGACGTATCAGCACTCAGAGGCTAATGATTTAAGCATGTTAACATATCAGTCACCCAGAGGCTATTATTTATGCATGTTGACATCGGACCGTCACTCAGAGGCTCGGTTTGAGCATGTTGACGCCTTTAGTCCTTATTGGTCTTTAACAGACTATATTTAAAAATACAACACGTGTCACTATACTATTGGACACGATTTTACAGGGTGTTACAATAATGTATTTGTTTTTAGTTTTAAAACATATAGTGTGTGTATCCCAGTGGTGTTTGGTGTGTGTGATCTTATGCGAGACCCGGGTTCGATTCCGGTTTTCCCCTTTTGTTTATTTTAATTTTTTTATTTCTTTATTCTTTTGATTTTTATTAATTTCTTTGATTCTTTTATTACCCAAATTTAATTTTATTTATTATTATTATTACGGGTCATTTATTACATAACTAACGCTAATAAATATGTAACGAACATTTAATTAAATACTTAATTAATAAACAAAGCGGGTTTTTGAAACCCGTTTTACACGAATGTTACAATCTACACTTATTTCATTTTGAATACGGCTGAGATATTAAATCTTGATTTTTAAATCAAGACTAGCTCAGGTAAATACTCTTGACTTATTTCTCCTATATGGGCTTGGGTTACGGCAAAGTATTACCGCTTGTTCGGAAATGGGATCAATCGAATGCCGGATTGTGGCTAGTAAATCCGCATATTCCGTTTTGATTAGTTTTGTTTGATAACTTAAACATTGGGGTTAACGACCGTGTCCTGGATATCCTTGGCTCATTACATTAGTTAATGGCCACGACCAAAGCGAGAAGTGTAAGCTGTAACACCCCAAAAATGGCAAATTATAAATGTAAATAAAATAAAATAAAATAAAATAACTAGGAATAACTAACTTAGTTAACTATATATTATTAGTTAAAAGACGAATTAGACTTAACAAACATGAGGGACTAAAAGTGTCAAAAAGGAAAAACCAAATTAAATAAAAGCAAAGAAATTAGAAACTCAACACACTGGTTTTGTATGTGTGTGTGTCTAGAAGAAGCAAAAGGGGGCCAAACCCTAATTCTTGAACATCTCACAATTTCCATCCAATTCGACCAAGAATCAAAGTGATTTTGGTGCATGTTTAAGAATTTAGAGCCTACAACATCATCTCATCATAAGGTATGTCAAAAATCTAGTGAATATTGAAGTAGATATTCACAATTGAATCTTATGAGTGAAATTGATGGTGGGATTTTAGAGTAGTGATAGAAATTGTACAGCCTGCATGATTAGGACAAAACCTTGATGAAATTAATAATAAAATGCCATTAATTAAGTGTTTGAGTAGCTATATGTTTGTGTTGGCTGGGTTCTTATAAAAATTAAAGAAAACGTAAGTAGTGATAATGAAACTTGCATTAATTGATGTTGTTATACTAAATTCTGGATGTTGATTGAACATACTAGACATGGAAACTTGAATAAATGCAATTACTTGGCTATTAGCTCAATCGTAGACTTGGTGAAAGTAGTTTAAAGATTATGCACACAAAGTACATGACGAAATGCCTAAACGAATTGCCAACCTTAAATTAATATCCAGACAATGTTAATGGAAACGTGAGAGAATGTGTTTGGCAAATTTGCATGCCCTAGACATGAGCCGAGTGGTTCTAATAACATCGACTTGTATATTTTAGGTAACGCGAGTGAAGCGTCGGGAAGTCAAGCCGGTGCGGATACGCGTTTGAAGGGAAAGCTTTAAGGTACGTGACCTTGCGCTCATAGTAATATAATGTATGGATAATTGTTTTATTGGGTCAAACATATGTTGATTAAAGGTTTGGTTGAATAAAAGCGATGGATTTCGCTATGTCAACCAAACGGGTCAAAACGACATAATGAATAAAGGGTTGGTTGAATAAAAGCGATGGATTTCGCCATGTCAACCAAACGGGTCAAAACGACATAATGAATAAAGGGTTGATTGAATAAAAGCGATAGATTTTGCTATGTCAACCAAACGGGTCAAAACGACATCGTGAATAAAGGGTTGGTTGAATAAAAGCGATGGATTTCGCTATGTCAACCAAACGGGTCAAAACGGTATAATGAATAAAGGTTTGGTTGAATAAAAGCGATGGATTTCGCTATGTCAATCAAACGGGTTAAATGAAGTCTTAATGCATACCAGAAGGGATGCATGAGTAAATGATATAAATATAATACCCGAATAATGGGTAGGAATTTCAAATACGTGCGTAAGCCGGAAAATGAATGATTGAATCACACTTATAGGATCCTGAGTATTAGGAAACATATGTAGATATGATGTGTGCAAGAACTAGAGGTGATCAAATGAGTCGTTTAGTAAGATTATATAAATGGGTAAATAAAATTTGCAGATAAATAGTAAGTCGAAGGCTTAAAGTTAAAATATGATTAATTTGGTTGTTGGATTTCGAGTTATTATGGTGAAGGATCAATTTTCGATCAGGTAGGAAGAAACGGATGGTTAAATGGATAAGTGGTTTAATAGATACGGAGATTTTCGTGTCAAAAACGGCAATTAAGAGGAAACCTGCAGTAGCCACCGTAAGCTACGGTTGCTCACCATAGCTTACGGTAAGCTGTTTCTGTTAAAAACAGGAAGCCCTCACCGTAAGCTACGGTGCGTAACCGTAGCTTACGGCGGGGTCTGAAACAAAAGTTTTGTTTGTTTTGTTGGGTCATGTTTTCATGTTGGATATATTCGTTTACGATACATATATTATTTAACTAAAATTTTAGATAAATTTGTTATGTAGGTGATCTTTAGGACGTTGTGGATGATTGATCAAGATTGTCAAAGAACCGAACATTTCCGAATTACGAGCTTCCGTTTTAGTTTTTCCTCGTTCAAGAAACATATTAGTGTTGAAGTGTCTATCAATATTTTGTATACTTCAAATTTTAAGTAAACTCGTACTTTTATAATCAGTTTTGATCGTATTATCTTAATGAAATTTCAAAACTTTTAAAATATATAAAAAAATAATAACTATAAATATATATATATATATATATATATATAAAAGACGAGTTAGAGTCTTACATAGACATACACCTGACAGATGCTCATGCTAAAATTATTTTTACCTACAAGTTGGGGATAACTCTTCGTGAGTTCATAAGTGTTGTGTACATTAATCATGTCTCGGTCTCCGTACCGGGCCCCATATGTATTGACAAACATGTAAAACTGTTAACAAGATTACAAGGCTGACTTTCCCAAGTTATAAAAGATTTGTGCCCTGTGCACTTAAATCTAATTTTTAAAACGTTTTTAAAACGAGTCAGTTGAGTGTATTTACCAGCGAAAGCTGACGTATTTTCAAAAGATTAAGTTGCAGGTACAATACGAAATAGGCTGGAAGCTGCTTGGTAGTGAAATAAAAGGATCTTGCAAATCTTAGATCTGCCCGAAGTCTGTTACACATTTTTATGTATTTTTACGATTCGCCTGTGGATCTTTCGTTACAAGCCGTCTGTATATTATTTTCGTACTTTGAACATTTCAGTTTGTAATAGTAATTTAAATTCAAAGACTTACGCTGTACTGTGTTTAATTGACTATGATGATATCAACTTACGTCACGATATTTCTCACCCGGGCCCACCGGTGTTTGGATTGGAAATCCGGGGTGTGATGAGGCATTAACATATAATTTAGATTATGTAGATGTAGACAATTTCCCAGTTACCAAGAAACTGGGATCCGAAGATCCTACCTCGAACATCCAACCCTTGTTACCTCCTGCCACTCTCGCCCTTGTGGTGTCTTTATACCAATTCTTAACAACATTACAGAATGTCTCATATATGTTTTTTTTTCACTCTCCGGATCTAACATTAAACAGTCTGTACAAAAATAAAGGAAAGTGCTCAATTAGTATATTCTTGGTGACAAGCTCCATTTACTAAGTGGATTGTGACCACGGGTTGCGGGTCCAATTCGTCCTGAATCCGAAAATTTTATACAAACCCGAACATGACCTAAACCTGGAAATCCTTTTAGGTGTATGAACCCGAACACGACCCGAAAAATTATGGGTTGACCCGAACACGATTCACTTCACCCAAAATTTAATGTTTATAAATATTCAACAACTAAAGTCTACAAAATTAATTATATATTAATTAATATTAATGGGTCAACCCGTCAACCCAACAGGTTCGACCCGAACACGACCCATTTAGTTAAACGAGTTCACAGGTTCGACCTGAATCTGAGCCAAACCCATATAGCCTAAACCCAAACCCACGAATTCAATGTTAGATTTGTATCATGTTATCAGATCGTATAATCAATTATATTTTATACTCGAAATCGTATTTCTGCAACGAAAACAAACTAAAGAATAGCATTAAAAAGTTTTTAATTTTTGGTTTAAAAAAATCAATTTTCTATCATGAATATATTGCAATGGTGGTAGAGCTCAAGTTTCAGAAGGACCTGGAGTCTCGTTTTCTAGAATCAATTTAGTCTTTTTCGTTTTTTTCTCACTTTTTTTTTTCACAAAACTAAGACTCTCTCTTATTCTTTAGAATTTCATAGAAAAAATATAGGTATTTTTATTCATAGAAAATGTATAGAAAATTTTGGTAAGTAATAGTAACGTTTTCTATTTGTACAAAATAAAAATACATCTGTAAGATTTTACCATTTATATATGTGTAAAGCATTTGATAAAAGTAATTAGAGATGATAGATAATTTAATCAGTGAGTAAATTTTATTTAATGTTGTATTTTAATAACAGTAATGATATTCTAAAAACTCTGATTTTGTTTAGTTTTCGTGTGATCTCACGATCTCACAATATTTAATGTTTTTAAAGATTATTCTATTATATATATATATATATATATATAGGGTTAGGTTCATTTGTGAATTTAGTCTCTTGATAATGAACTAATCCTATTACTTGATTATTAATAGAGAAGTGTAAATCAATTGTCAGGATTTGATCACTCAGTTCACAAATATACTAGTGTTCACTCTAAACCCTCATCCTAATATATATATATATATATTATATATAATACATACATACACATATCAAATGAGAAGAAAATCAATTTGACAAAGAGAAAGAAGAAAATAGTATAGTAGTAAATCATTAAATAGTTTATATACATTAATTATTTTCTCTCTAATTAATTAGTCAATTTCATTTTTTCCTATACACATAAAATTATATCCTGCATATATGTTAGACATTATCGAATTTCATACTACACTTGTCAAAATTATCATTCACTTTGTCCTACACAACTCGTAAATTATCATACACTCTAAATTAATATTTTTTTTATAAAATATATATTTTGAAATTAAGTTATAAATTTAATATAGTTAACTATTAAAGAAAAAGATTACATATTAATGATCTGTGTAAGTTTACCAATATATCCTTAAAATAAAATTAAATACATATATTATTGATGGAAATTTCATCTTTTTCTTCTTTTAAAGAATTTACTCTCATTTTAACCTTCCAATATATATAGGGGTTAGTTAATGTACAATTTGCCTTAACGTATGATGCGTACGTGATGAGAATTTCGCACGTATAAACCTTAAAAACGAAATCCCACATGTTGAAAAACCATAAACTTGAAACAGAAAACACAAAACATAATCAGGCATGTTGACACCAAACATAAACTCGAATCTTCATTCTTTTAACATGCGTAATTATGTTTCAACATGCGTAATATATAACACACACACACACACACACACATATAGGGGCCAGTTAACGTACAAAATGGCTTATCGTACATTGCGATAACCCACTTGTCAAATCTGCATCCCCCATGCGATTTCACCCCATAAAACAGAACATGTGATCTCATCCCCCATGCGATTTCCTAGATTCATGAACGTGCTTTTTTATAACATGCGATTAATACTCGTGTACGTATCGTACATTGCGTATGCGATAACCCCAGTTGTCAAATCTTCATCCCCCATGCGATTTCACCCCATAAAACAAAACATGTGATCTCATCCCCCATGCGATTTCCTAGATTCATGAACGCGCTTTTTTATAACATGCGATTTATACTCGTGTACGTAATGTACGTTAAGGTTAATTGTACAATACACTTTCTCTCTCTCTCTATTATATATATATATATATTCCGCTATAAAGTCCATTTTCCTACAAATTGTATAAAATCTTAAAACACCCCAATTTCAGCACTAAATACACTCAAAACCCACAAATTACATAGTGAAGATCACTAAAACACAATATCCAAACCCTAGCAGTCCTTAAAAACTTCAAACACAACATCGTACAACTATGAATATAAAACACAACATGATAATCAACATAAAACATACTAATGTTAGTTATTCGATAATAAAAGCCTTATCATTTAAAACACAACACATAACCCACAAATATGGTGTTTAAGTAATCTCAACTATGTTATTTATGTTTTTAAGTGTGTTTATGGTTGACATTATGCTGTTTTATGACTTTGTAGTAAAATTGGACTTTAAAGCCAATATATAATATATATATATATATATATATATATATATATATATATATATATGATCAATTGAGAATCATTGTGTAATTACAACTTTTGAGAATAAATCTAAACCACTCTTAACATGTATCATTTCATTAAATTATTTTTTTATGTTATAAAAGAAAAATTAAGGTGACTTGTTTGGTTTGTTTATTAAAGCTATTCTAATCTAATGAACAGTTACTAAAAATCAATACCATAAACTTTTTATATTACGGCTTCCTAAAAAAAAGGTATTCGATTTTCTTCATTTTTTCTAGTTACACACACAAGATGTTAAAGTTCTTAGAGATGTGACGAGAGTATGACTAAAGTTGGAATAGTGATCTTATTTGGGAAGGGACATGTTGGGGTCGTGCCATTCATTCATTGTCACTGATGTAAATAAATGACCAACTGTGCTTACAATCAAAGGGATTTGATAAAATGTTAAACTTGTAAGTTGCTTCTCTACATGTTAATCTTGTAAGTTGCTTATCTACAAGGGAAGCTAGAGCACCATGTAGCAGTGTTGGATCTAGAAAAAAACGTCAAAGGGCAACGTTTCAAAATTTTCTTTTCTATAAGTGCAACGAAATCGAAAAAAATGTCAAAATTTTCTAAAATTTACACTATCACCGGAGCGTCAAGGTATAACAGGGGCTACCCCTACTCTCAAGCTACATCCGCCCCGGCCATGTAGACTTAATTTGTTCGACTCGAGAACATAAGTTATTAATTGTTATCAAGTAAATGAAGACTTTTTTTGTGAATTGTATCAATCTCAGGTGTGATATGACTTTTGCATGTTGTAGTACAAATCGACGCATGCTATATGCTAATTATGGGGTTCCTTTAGTTATCTACCACATGAATGCATGGTGATGGTGTTGTGTTTTGTCAACAAGCATTAACTTGTTTATAATACGTCATAATTACAACATAATACTAGAACGGTTCAATAGGATAATTACAACAAATACTAGAACGGTTCAATAGGACTGGGGGTGTAAATGAGTTGAGACGAGCCCGAGCTCGCCTAAGCTCAACCTCGCTCTAACTCTGTGTCTAAATTATGCAATTATATATAATACAATATGCAAAATATACATTATTTTGTAATTTTATTGTGTAAAGATGATAATATTTCTTATGCAAGTATGTTGTATCTTTTAGTCTTCTCTTCGAGTTGATGAAGTGTTGCAACTTATTTCATCCTCAAGTATGCACCAAGAACCATGTAAAACGTATGCTTATATTTTGCCAGAGTTGGATCTAGATGCTGGTTAAATAATTTGAATAACCACTAAGACTATCATATATTCATCATTAAGTTTCATGCTTCTGTTATGAGAACTTGGTCTAGTGATAAATTGGCATGCATTCTCTAGTAGAGGAGACGCAGGTTCAATTCTCGCTTGGGCCAATTTCAAGGACATATGGGTGAAGGGACGAATATGGACTTTAATCCCCCCTTTGAACCTGACCGGAGGAGGAGGGTTTATGGATTCCATCTGGTTCACGCGCATTGGGGGCACGGTCTCATAGCGGTCAAAGAGTCGACCTTGGACATAGCCCGAGCAGGATGGGTTTACATGTGAGATTCTTTACTATTCAAAAAAAGTCCCATGCTTCTACCCTAAAAAGTCTTAAGTTGAATATTTCTGACTAGCTTCTAGACTTGACATATTCGTAGGGATGGCATAGGGTTGGGTATCGTTGATCCCATCGGTTGTAAAATCTTATCCCCTACTAGGCCCATTACTCGTCAAATATTTGACGGATATTTACCCGTCAGATATCGGGCATACCCACGAGTATCGGGTATACCCGTTGAGATTTTCAGGTGTGTGTTAATATATTATATATATATATATATATATATATATAATATAATTTATAATATACACTTTACATCTTATAATTTTATGTTTTAAAAATCTATATAATATATTAAACTATGTAAGTAACATCAGTGTTGTAGAAATCAGTTCTAGGCGGTGATTAGTCGCTCGTCAGAGGTCTGCCGCCCGGATTTTCCAAAATCGTCTAATTAGGCGGTAAAAGTCAACATTGGTCAAAGTCGGGAAAATCGGTTGAAATCCGCTGAAAATCGGACCTAATCGGTCAAAATTAGGTCAAAACCGGTAGCAATTGGATCAGAATAGGTCAATATATAGACCAAATCGCTCAAGGGAAAGGTGTTCTTACAAGAATTGAAAACAAAAATGGACCAATTTCGAGTCAAAACGAGTCTCCATTGTGCAAAATCAACATCAGCCAAGAGATTCCTGATGTCGCTGTGATTAATGAAGGAGAATTTTGGGGTCTGATGAACGAAGGACAGAGGAGGCGGCACATGAAGAACGATGGTGGGGATTGGGGTTAATAATGTTTGGGTATTTTAACATTTAATCCCTCTCTATTTTCACTAGTTTACACTTGGTCCCTAAACTTTCCATTCTGTAGATAAAAAGTATAAAATTAATGTTTTTTATATATAAATTTATATAGTTATACATAAAAACCCAATCCAATTAGTCCCGATTAATCCTTATGCAGTACCCCATCCGCCCGACTAGCGCTTAGCGTCTTCTACAACATTGAGTAATATACATATCATCATCATATAATAATATTTGATATATTTAAAATGTAAATATAGTATAATATTAATCTCAAAATTAATTTTGTACGTCATAGCATATAAATACGAATAATGTCATCAGTATATATATTTCAAATGAAAAGTTTATTTTTTAAATAATAAGGATACAAGAACATTACTAAACAATAGTTAAAGGAAAAATATAATGAAAAGTTTACTTTTATAATGATAAAGCTACAATAATGAAAATTGCTAAATAATAGTTAAATAACTTAAAAGTTTTCAGGTATATATTTAAGGTAAATGGATATATGGTTTCGAGTAATTAGGTCGGGTAGGCCCAATACCTGTTGGGTATCGAGTATATCCGTCTCAAATACTTAGAGTTTCAGGTATACTCGTCAATGCTCAGGTATTTTTGCCATTTGATACTCGGTTTTTCTCACCACCATGTTTTCTTGGACGCTGGGATTGTATAAACCTTTTGATTTTCTCATTGAGGCCATTGTAATTTTGAACTCCCTTTATATAGATGTACAAAAAAAAAAACCATACCCAGAATTAGATCCGGTAAAAAAAAACTCGGAACCGGTTTTTTAATACCCGAATATTCTTTTTTCCTTTTGGAAGGTACAGGAGCGAAACAATCTAACCTATTGATACCTACCCATGGATTCAGCAGCAGTTTGAAAGGTTAACCTATTCGGGAATCTCCGAATCTATGCCTACTCATAGGGTTTAGATAGGGTATACATTTTGATCTTAATACCTGAAACCAGAACAGAACATACCCGATAAATACCCAAACCGGACAAGAACCAGAACCGATTACAACCGGCTAGACCCAATACATGATTCTAATATCTATATTTTAAATTTATGTTAGTGCATTTATCCTAGATTTTTTTTACATTATACGAAAGCATATTTAATACTAAAAAACAAAAAGACAAGAAAAGAATAGGGTATAAGAAAAACACGAAAATAGGGTATAGAAAAACACGAAAATAGGGTATTTTAATAACCGGTTTCTTAAAAACTGAAACCAAACCCTAACCGGAACCGAACTGGTTTCGTAACCAGAACTGGTTATTAAAATACTGTTGGCACCTTGTAGCCAATCACAACTATAAAAACCTTTTTCTTAGCAACGACCTCTAGAACGTGAATATAGTGAACATGACTTGTTTAGAGGTATTCGATTAAATCTGTTGAAAAACAAAACAAAACACACTCAGACGAGCATACGTAAGACAAACCAACATTTATGGCAATCCACCATGAGTCACTACAGTCACAATGCCAGGACCAGTTACAGAAACTTTAACGACCAAACATGTTGTAACCATATAAATAACCACAATCAGTTTTGCAACTGTTGAAATGATAAGTTTAACAGCTTGATTACCACCCTACGGAAACACAACACATTATTTCTCGAAATGAGTCCGGTTTTACTAGTTGTAGGACACGAAGAAAAACAAACGATAAAAACGTTTATCAAATCACAAAACCTGTCGACATTTATGGAACTACTAAAGTCATCAACACAAGGAAAAATGTGCACTCGATTTCTTTACCCACATGCCTGGATATGTAACTTTGAGATGATTCTCGGCTACAGAAGCCTGATGGTGAATGAGCTGCAAAATCAGTAGATGAATGAAATGACGAAAATGCCCCTAACAAGTGGTAATTAGTTTGAACTTTGAATGTCATATTGCCATGTATGATTGAAATCGAAAATGATATTTCATTTGAATTCGAGATCATACCCAAAGAATCACAATTCAAAATCTCATTTTTCAGCCAAATCATTTTCAGCTTAGGGAAAACACTTTAACAAGACTATGTAAACAAGCTAATTTCAAAGTGGCCAAATTATCTCAAATGTCATATTTCAATCATATTATAAACATATCCGTTTTTATAACATCAAGAACCCGCATAACCCAATAATATTCTACTCAAAAACAAGCAAAATCATATATTAGCGTCATGTAAATTATTAGCTTTCACTTGGCATAAAACAATGAATAAAATATACACAATTACATAACACAAAAAACAAAAATCTTAGTCATGACTCATGTATGATCCACAATATACTTGCATTCAGATTTAAAAACTATCACATTTCCATTAATGAAGCTGGAAATAAGTTTAGGAACAATGCATATTTCATGTAATTTAGCTCGTTCGTTGATGAAAATCTAACAGGCGAAAAAACAGGCATCTTGTGCCACATGAATGCTTGACGTTTTTCCCTCACCCTCACAGCACCTAGTTAGGGTTGCTAAACAGGGTCATGTTCGCAGGTTGGCATAAAGTACACGTCCAATTTAATTTATGACAAAACATATTGTAAAAAATATATATATACACTATAATATAAATGGGAGGGTCAACCCGCCAACCCAACTGGGTTGACCTGAACCCATTTAGACTAAACCCAAAACTCGTCTGAACAAGTTTGAGAATGTGTTGACCCATTTTCAGCCCCTCAGAGGCATTTTCAGACCAAGTCCCGGCCAAAACTCGTCTGAACAAGTTTGAACAGGTCGGGAACAATTACCCCAGCCCTAAAAACCTTGAAATCAACCTAAAACAAACTAGCGCTAAACAGGCCTAAATCATGTCTGGCTCACCCTTTGCACCTTTGTCAACTATGGTTCAGCAACTAACTAAAGTGTCCAAATGAAATGATTAATTTCAAGTTATGGTTTTCTACATCAATGCAGTCCTTTTTTCCCACAATGCAACTAAAGTAAGCCCAATCTAAGTATCTATACATACATAATTCGCAATTTAAAAGCTCAAAACTCTCCTAATAACGACATTTAATCACTACCTCAAGTTGCTAAGCAGGAATCATCCCAGCTTTTCGCGCATAAGCGAAAATCCCACCGGCTTCAATCACAGGCCCAGCATCACCAATCGGCTTCAACACATACTGTTTTCCTGTCGTATGATTAATCAAGACACTCTTCTCAAGCTCAATCGTCACCACATCTCCAGTTTTACACTCATCACAAACCCTAACCTCTGACTCCAACGGATAAATCTCTCCAGTCGCAACCGAATTTCTAAAAAATATCCTCGCGTACGACTCCGCCACCACCGCCACCGCTCCCGCCGCTCCCAACGCCACCGGCGCGTGTTCTCGCGACGAACCGCATCCGAAGTTATCTCCAGCGATAATAATCGGATACTTTGTTCGGTATTCTCCAGGCTCAACGAATCGAGTCTCGTACGATTCCGGTAAACCGACTAGAGCGTAGGATCCGAGCTTTTTATATTCGTCAGGTTTTGACGGAACTAGGGTTAGGTATTCAGCCGGAATGATTTGATCGGTGTCGATGTTGTCGCGTACGACGAAGCACTCGCCGTGAAATGAGGTGGCCGGAGCTGAGGACGGTGAATCGGAAGCCGCCGCCGCAGCTATGACGGATGCATGATGGATTACGGTTGGGGTGGAGTGAGAAATTAGGGTTTTGAATGAAGGTTGTTTGGTGGAAGTGAATGTGTTGAAGGTGGAGATGGAAGCTGGAGATTGTTGACGGTGGTGACGGTTGGTTATGGTGGAGGAAAACGTGTTAGGGTTTGCAAGAGAAGCAGTTGTTGCCATTGTTGACAGTGTGGTTGGTGGAGGAAGAAGACGTGCTAAATGGTGGTGTATAAAAATGGGTAGCTGGTACAGCTGGCTTGGTTGACTAAACTTAATGGGCTGGGTTTTGAAATTTTGGGCCGTATATGATCCACATCAACTATTAAAGTTGAATAAGGTGAACTGGTTGGAGCTAGAGATGGGCATAATCGGGTTTTATTATTACCCGGAACCGGTTCTAACCCGGACCCGGTTCTGCTTGGATGTCATTGGAACCGGGTATGGTGTGGAACCGGGTCCAGTTCCTACCCGGGTTCACACCCAAGAATATGGAACCGTGTAGAACCGGGTACGGGTATTATGGAACCGGGTATGGTGTGGAACCGGTTCCTGACAGTAAAACCCGACTTTTTACTGTTCAGAACCGGTTCCTGACAGTCGAAAACCTAACTTTTACTGTTCAGAACCGGTTCCTGACAGTAAACCCTGACTTTTTACTGTTCAGAACCGGTTCCTGACAGTAAAACCTGACTTTTTTACTGTTCAGAACCGGTTCCTGATAAATGTTACCGTTGGGAACCAGTTCCTGGCAGTCGAAATCGGTTTTTTTTATATAAACCCCTCCCTACTTACCATTTCAAAACTTAACACTCACTATCATCAACTTACAAACTCAATCATCTTCTAAAATCTTGCAAAATACCTATGGCATGCAACGAAGAAGTTGTTTACGGTCTTAGAGACGAAAAGAAACCCAGCTATATGGAAGAATTTTGATCTCTGTTTAATGTCTGACAGCCACGAGATGGCTAGATGCAAAGCTTGCGGAAAATTTATGAAGGCCGCAGCCAACTCAACCCTTAAGAAACACACTGAGCGGCATTGCCCAGTGACGAAGGCAAAGAAAAAGAGACGGGAGAAGGTTCCGGCACCGGTTCTTCAAATGTTTGATGTAACCCGTTTGGTTTGGTGTTTTAATAAAGTTTGTGTAATGTTTCTTTCTATTGTGTTTGTTATTTTTGTGTTTCTTTCTATCGTTAGTCTCCACTTTTTCGGCTATAACCGGTTCCAACGGTAACATTTTAACGGTATAACCGGTTCCTTCTAGAACTGCATTTCCGGGTACTGATGGAACCGGGTACTAGTGAAACCGGGTACGGGTAGGAACCGGTTACTACCCGATTCAAATGGTAAAATTGTGGAACCGGGTTGGAACCAACGGGTATTTTGAACCCGGAACCGGTTCTACTTAATGTCAGGTAGGAACTGGAACCGGTTCCAGTTCGGTTCTACCGGTTCGGATTCGGAACCGGTTTTTATGCCCATCTCTAGTTGGAGCTGTACAAAACCTGGTTTGGGCCAAAATCGATTCGAGTTGAGAACCGATTTAGGATTGAAAACCCCAACCCACTTAAACTGATTTTGGACCAGGTACAAAACCGGTTTTTTGGCATACTTTTCAAATCCGGTCGAGTTACAAACCAGTTTTAGGGGACAAGACTACGAACCGGTATATGAGCGGGTTAGGTCAGGTTGAAACCTGAACCAGTTTTTTTTGGCTTGATAGTAATTTGTCATATGTCGATACATTTTTGGGCTGCCTTAGAAACTGTTTTGAAAAGGAAATAATTCAATTCGATTTGGTCAAAAGTGGTTTTTAACGAATATATCTCAAGCCGATTATAAAGATTGGATCGGGTCGGATTGGGACTGGTTTCATCTAAGCCGGTTTTGATATAGGTTTCGGGTATACATGGCTAATGCTTTGTATCTATTTAGAAATGGGTTCTTATTTTGCTCCTCAGTCAATTTATTATATTCCGATGGTATGATCCAAATTTGAAGTTGGGCGGGCTTTCTTTGTTTTGAACTTCAGCAATATCAATTTTAATTTGAGTTTGTTCCATTTTTTGAATGGCTAATCTTACTTTTTACACCAATTCTAAACTATTCCGTCTTGCCCAGGTTTGAACTTAGAACGTCCCCTCTAAAAGACATATGCCTTTACCAAGTGGATCAACCCCATATTGTAATTTACTTTCATACTAAAACAAAATATATTTTTTTTGTCACATTTATGATGACATTGAAGATCAAGCCAATGACTAACCGGTTTAGATTGGTTCCTGTTTCGGTTCCACTTTTTGGTTCGTTTGATTCCAACCTAATAAACATTTTTCAGAATTTGTTTACTCTACTCGGCTCATTTGATAACAACAGCTTAAGTACACGATTGGCGTTCGTTAGACCTTTACATGGTAAAATCTAAGGTAAACATGTAAATTGTAATGAGAGAATAAGAAAATTAAAAGACAATTAGAGACATAAAAACCATTTAAGAAGTGTTTGAGTTGTGTTAGTGTATTGAAAACCGGATCGACTGGCACCTTTTCCGGTTCGGTGCGATTGGACCGTCCCTCTATTTTTACTTCTTGAATTTATTATGAAGGCTATGGACATTTTATAGTGTAAACAAACCCACCTTCTCTCTTAGGACTGATGTGGAATGAAATAATATGAAGTTAAAAAGATCAATAACTAAAATTATATATCTTTTTTCAGTAATTACAAGATTTGAATCAATCTAACTAACAGCTAACGCCATTCAATTCCTAAGTCCAACCTGATAGTAGACCGGCAAGACAACCGGTGCGCCATCCGTCATTTATTTACAATATCTATATCTACATATACATACTGTCTGCGTACTGATTTTGAGTTTATAGTAACCAAGTAAAATCTGATACACATGTTTATTGTAATAAACAAGTATCAAAATTAATTTATCTTTTTATCTATTTATTGGTCTATCTAAATATCAGTTTAATTCCAACCATTCTATGATCTCAAATTCTGTATGATAGTTTTATTACTTATCTGTCTCATCTAGTATATATCTATTTCTAACCAGATAAAAGTTTCCTAATGATTATATGTGTCAAGATATGTAATGGGTTGCTTTTTCATATTAGCAAAACCAAACATGAAAATAACTATATTTATTATTAACTAGTAAAATACCCCGCACGTTGCAGCAGGTATTTGATCAGTATTGATTCGGTTTGTTACAATAGTGGCATGATACCGTCACTTGTTATAGCAATCTAAAGAAATATATCCAAAAGGATATTGACATGCGTTTTACATGATCGAAAATCATAAAAAAGAACATTGGTATCATATCAACAGACCAACATAACAATATCGGTACCTGTTTGGATAATTATTCAATCAGAATCATTAGGCTCATCACAACATCATTAGGAATACGTTGAGGAAACCATAAAAACAAATATCAGTACCAGTATTGATGTCGGCTCGGTTTGTCGTGGTAAAGAACAAAAAGTTCAACTATATTTGACCCGTTTGATTTTAAACAAATCTTTTATCGAAATGCAATAAATATAAGCATGTCACAACAACATACTCATAACTTTATAATACTTCGTATCTTAAAAGTTATAAAAGATTAGAAGTTATAAAAGAAAGACAAAATTATGCCTATGATTTTATTATTATTATTATTATTATTATTATTATTATTATTATTATTATTATTATTATTATTATTATTATTATTATAAAATAACACATTCTATTGCTTTTTTTCTCTACATTCTGTCACGACCTGCCTAGGTTTACTCTGTGACAATTCGCTGTATTGAGGTTTTACAGCTTATGTCGAAACCTTTTTTAAATTGAAGCAGGAAACAGGAACTAACATACGTAGTATACCAGGAACCTGAATGCTATATACAATACACAAATTCAATCACAAAAATTGCAGTTTGACTTTGAGGTCAAACTTACCATTCTTAGTTTTACATAAACATAAAGATGGATGGATTTTAATAATCCCAACTATTAGTCGTTGTCCGAAAACGCTTCCAACTTCAAAAATAACCAGTGATGGTCCCACCTTTTCACGTATTGTAAACTAATGAACTTTTACTAAAGAACCTTAATTTCTTTTTGTCCCCTTATTCTTTTCGGTTTAGTAAAAATCCATTGGTTTACAGTATATGAAAATGTGAGGCCACCACTGATTAGTTTTGAGGTTGGGACCGTTGCCGGCCAACGGCTAATAGTTAGGAGTATTAAAGTCCATTTTTCCTAAACATAAAGACTTTAACAAACAGCTTCCGTTTAAAACCTCTTACTACAGGTTCAATTAACTAACTAAATTCGCCCAACTATTAGGAGATTCAAATCTATTCCAAGTAAAGTTGCAGTTTAGTCATTTTGACCTAGGAAGTCAAACTAGGTCTGGTCATGCATTCATCAGATGAGAGAAAATAAGACACCTAATTTATGAGCAAGAACACTTTACGAAAATGGGACCCACATAATACAAAGATGAACTTGCGTTATGTCAAGTAAGGAATCTAAAACCTGGCTTTTGATCAAATTTTCAAAATGTGACAACAGGAAAACACATAGATTACAATGGAAAACATACAGACCTACTCAAAACTGTTACGGCCTAGTGATTTTTGGACTAAATAGAACAGTGATAACTTAACAGGTATGAATACAAGTTTTTAAGCAAACTTCAACCCTCCTCATTTTATCCGGGCTTGGGACCGGCCGAGTTTAACTTTGAAACCCAGGCAGAGTTAAAACTTGTATAAATATATATAAAAAAAACAATCAAAGCATATGTAACAGACAAACATGCTCCAGGTTGTGAACACAATAACCAAGCAAAAGTGTCACAACCTAATTCAATCTCTCAAATATGTTGTTAATCCGAAATATAAAATCCTAGATAACCCTATTTACAAAAAAAAAAAGAACTGAAGAACAATTACGTAAAAAACATGAAAACCAAAATTAAACATCTATTAGGTGAAGTTGAATAAAAAATACTGCTAGAAGGTTAATACCTCGGATTCTCAGATAACATTTGTGCATATATAGTGAAAGGCTAACGTACTTGACCAGAAAAAAAAAACTTGAAAAAATAGAATCCATATTGTAACACAGGAAGTAACTTTAAAAATTTTAAATCCAAATTCTGACGCAGGGTCAGATACAAACTGGGTATTTTTTGTTTTTATATTGTTATCATAAGGTATCATGGGAAAACTAAACAAGGTTTCATCATTCACTATCTATAAACCACCCCAAGTTAATATCAGAAAATGTAGATAATATAGGCAAAGAATAAAAGACAGAAAAGGGGGACCTCATCTGCTGACATGGCTATCATGCACGAGTCAGCAAGTTCTTGCACTCTTGCGTAACCAAGAAGTCCATTCTTACATGAGCCAGTTTTTTATTTTATTTTCTAAATTTTACTTTTTTTTCCATTCCAGATAAAAGCTCTTGTAGTATCAACTAATGGGGCAGAAGTGAGATTACAAAACCCACCCTTCTAAGCCAGTAGGTAGTGAACAGAACAATGTTTTATAACGCAGCAACCTACACACAGAGCAAAATCTCATATCGTGCTAGCTTAAGCGCACAAAAAAAAATATAGAAATCAGAGAATGAATAGAAATATGAGAAGGATTGAAAAGATGGACAGTGATAATCCATGAGCAGGCACTATCCAATCATCTTCAGTTACATTTAAGCCTGAAGTGGATCATTTTTATCCCTCAATAAACCCCTACCAAAAGAGAGAAAAACATATGATGGTAGAAGACTGAAAAAAAAGAAAGAAAAGAAAATAAAGACTGCAGGAAAGTCGCAATAAGGTTTAAAATGAACCCAAAGATGGTCATCATGACACTTTGTAAATCCCTAAAAAAGAGTGATATAAAATGAGATTAAAAAAGAACAAGTTTAATGAGGTTGCTTTCTTCTGTACTTAAATGCCTCAAGAAGATGACTTAAATGCAACCCGACAGAAAACAGCCATAAAAAAGATTGGATCCTCCGTATATGCATATGTCAGCTGTCAAAAAAAAACAGCCGATTACCATTTCTGATATCTTGAAAACCCTTTATTTGAATCACGAAAGCTTAATTTTGATTTATGCCGAATAACAAGCCACCATGTTGAAGATGATTCACCGAAAAAAACATAATAGCAACATATAACCAAAGCTAGGATAGGTCCATTTACTTTAGGAGTGAAAGATAATCAAAACGGATAGGTCCGATCATATGTTGTTTTTTTCTGCAAAACAAAAACATTGAACCACAAACTCTACTCTCCTGCAAGGTTCTCATGGCGATGAAAAGACAGAAAAATAGTGATGGTATTAATTTAAAATTATAACCATAGACAAACTACCAGGACTAAATGGGATAGCAATCTTTGGTGCCACACAAATCTACATGAAACATAAGAGAAAATGAAACCAGCAAAAGAAGACAGTACGTGCTGATGATGATCCACGAGCAAACACAGCAATCCAGTCATCTTCAACTATGCAGAGCTGTGGCAGGTCAATAATATAATCCTCTAAGGCATCAGCAAAAATAAGCAAGACTTTCTGGCTTGCATGTTGATATAAAGAAGTGAACAAACAACGCAAAAAGAATTGAATAGATTCAAAGAACTCCCGCAGATGGTCATGATGCCTTGTCACCCAACTAGCCTACAAAAAAAAGATTCCTAGAAAGAAAGTTCGTCATTAGGGAACGAAGAACGATTTTAGGTCACCAAATGATACTAGAAACACAGGTCAGTTGCTCTTGCTGCAAAATACGTACATTGTAACATTAACACCGTGCTTTTCTGCAAGTTCCTCACGATGATGGAAAGGCAGAAAAACAACATGGTAACATAAAATTACAAAAATCATAAGAATTATACAAAAACCTATTAGTACAACACTGTGTTGATGCCACGATAACCTACACGAAAAAAAAGTCTCATCACACAAGCAAAAACACACACACACACACACACCAGAAAATGAGAGTCAAGAGGGTAGAATAGGGAAGAGAGTTATAACGGATAGCACAAAAAAGGCTAGAAATATTTTTTCCTAGCTTGTCAACCCGTTCTTGTATGTAATTCCAGAATCCAAAATTAGGCGATAGCACAAGAAAGAAAAGGTTACTATCTTCCCAGCCGTAGGCCTACCACCTACCAGAAAAATTAAAAGATGTTAAAAACAATTTTGCCAAAAAAAAAAAGAACACTTCTGCATAAATCAGTAATTTTGATAAATCAAAGTATTTTTTAAAAGAAGAACGTGGTAACAAACCCCAACACAGATGGCATCAGCACACAAAGAAATATATCCAACCAAAGCACATGACTGTAGACCTGCTGCTAGCAGATTGCAAAAGACAGGAAGACAGAAAACCAATAATTCTTGAAATAACAGGTAAGAGCCACTAAAGAAGAACACAAGTTACAGAATCAGTAACATACAGCAACCGGAACGAAAATAAGCCCCATGCAACTACAAGGAAACTGTTTGTAAGGCAAAATTGTTTAGAGCACAAGCGAATCTAAAGAAAAATAATACACCCCTGACCCCTTCATGATTTTTCAACCATTCCAGATTACTACTTGCAATATTTAAAAAGAAGCATTAATTTTGCTTGTGCTCAACATGTCTAGGCAGATATGTAACGGAACCATGAAAGAAAAAGTAACAAGATACACTAAAAAAACAACTGATTTAATCATTAGAACTTGTCTCAAACTTACTGTCTTCAATCTCTAATGTAGGCAACTCAAAGACCCAATGGTTCAATCAAGAAACAAGCTTTAATGAACCTATGAGCAAGAGAGTGTATCAGGCAATTCAATACTCAATGGCCCAATCAAAATACAAGCTTTCATAAACCTATGATCAAGTGGGCAAAATTAAAGAATTTTCAATCAGGACGCGAAGGCCAGAAACAAATAATGCTAAAAAGGAGGTAAAAGACCAGAGCAGATGGTCATCAAGACGCCAGAACTGCAGTGTTAAATAGCCAACAAACCTACAAAGAAAATACAATGCTCTTCAGGAACCTAAAACGAAGCTGGCCACTTTAGCATCTAAAAGCAAATGAAATAACACACCATGGCCCATGGAACGACATCAATCAAAACAAAGGTCCAGTCATTTGTTTTTCATTCTGCAAAATTCTAAATGTAGAACCAATAGTGCCATCTATCAGTTAGCCTACTCAGGCACCCAGCAAGCACGGAAAGAAATTCAATCTTAAAGACAGAGATAATATAGTGATTAATCATCAACATAAATTTTCGACTGAGATGGAAGAACAAAAACAAGCCCCCACTCATGCAAGTTTTTATCGATCTGCAAGAAAAAAAAAAGTAAAGAAGCTGCCCGTGTAAAACAAGAGAACACCATGTCTATTAAAGAATATCCTGTTGTTGGAGATGTTGTCTTCAGCCTAACCCATTAAAGCTAGTCGAGAATTAGAGAGAAGAAGGGAAAGGGTTCGGCCAGCCCTAACCCTAACGGCTTTAAGTGTTTTAGGCCAGTTGTTTAGTTACTTGTTTAGCAAGGTACTAACCCTAATTCTAGCCTATAAATATATCTTTTGTACTTGTAAACATTAACACTCAATAAAAATACAAACCCTAGTTGCCACCGTGGACGTAGGTTACACACTGTGACCGAACCACGTAAATCTCGTGTCTACTTTTCTTATTGCTTTTGTTTATTGATCGTGTGTGTGTGATCTAAATCCTAACAACTGGTATTAGAGCTCGGGCTCTTGATCAAGAACACACACCACCCGCCTACCACCTCCTACCTCCTGCCGCCGCCGCAAACCCTAATTAGGGTTTCGCCGCCGTCACCTAGCCACTGCTAGGGTTTTCCGCAGCCGACACCCACCGACTTGCTGCAGTTTCGCAGCTTTACTCTAGGGAAACCGGGTACCGCCGCCGCCACCTAACCCAGATTAGGGTATTGTTAGCCGCCGCCTACCACCTTGCCAGAACCGCAGAATCGCCACCGCCGCCAACCAGATTAGGGTTTCCAGCCGCCGTCGCTCAAACAGAAGGGTTTTCTGTACCGATTTTCGCTGCTGCGTTTTTTCGGGTTTTCTGCACGTTTTTTCGAGGTCAGATTTCAGGGTTGTTTTTCAGTTTATTCTCTCACGTTCTCTGGTTAGTTTCTGTTATTCAGCAAAGATGACTGATGACGGAAAAGTCAGAATTGAGAAGTTTGATGGGAAGAATTTTGGATGGTGGAAGATGCAAATCAAGGATTTGCTGATCCTTCACCTGTAACGGATAAGTGGACAGCCATTGACAAGAAGGCTATGTCAACTATCAGGCTCACTCTTTCAATGAATGTTGGTTACAATATTTCTGAACAAACCTCAACACGAGGAATCATAAAGGCTTTGTCGAATATGTATGAGAAGCCGTCTCCTGCCAACAAGGTGTTTCTGATACGGGAGTTAGTCAACACCCGCATGAAAGAGGGAGTTCTGTTATTGAGCATATTAATTTATTTAATTCTCACTTGTCTCGTTTGAATTCAGTAAATTCAAGATAGATGATGAATTGCAAGCATGCCTGCTCTTGTCCTCATTACCTGACAGCTGGTCAGGAACTATTACTGCAGTCACTGGGGCGGTTGAGACCCTCACTTTTGCTAAAGTTTGTGACTTGATATTGAATGAGGACTCAAGGAGGAGGAATTCTGGAGAGACAAGTTCGTTGCTCAGTACTGAAGGGAGAGGGAGAAGTAATAATAGATGTGGAAATAGAGGAAGGTCAAAGTCAAAACGAAGAAGCAAGTTAAGACCAGCAAAACCAAGAAAAGACATACAGTGCTGGAACTGTGATGAGCATGGGCACTTTAGAAGTCAGTGTACTAAACCTCATAGAGATAAAAAGGAGGTGAATGCTACCACAGCCTCAGATTCAGAGGATGCCCTTATTTGTTGGGTCGAAAATACTGTTGAAGATTGGATTATGGATTCAGGAGCATCGTTTCATGCTACTTCTAGCACAAAGAAGATGAAGAATCTAACCCATTAAGGCTAGTCGAGAATTAGAGAGAAGAAGGGAAAGGGTTCGGCCAGCCCTAACCCTAACGGGCTTTAAGTGTTTTAGGCCAGTTGTTTAGTTACTTGTTTAGCAAGGTACTAACCCTAATTCTAGCCTATAAATATATCTTTTGTACTTGTAAACATTAACACTCAATAAAAATACAAACCCTAGTTGCCACCGTGGACGTAGGTTACACACTGTGACCGAACCACGTAAATCTCGTGTCAACTTTTCTTATTGCTTTAGTTTATTGATCGTGTGTGTGTGATCTAAATCCTAACAACTGGTATTAGAGCTCGGGCTCTTGATCAAGAACACACACCAGCCGCCTACCACCTCCTACCTCCTGCCGCCGCCGCAAACCCTAATTAGGGTTTCGCCGCCGTCACCTAGCCACCGCTAGGGTTTTCCGCCGCCGACACCCACCGACTTGCTGCAGTTTCGCAGCTTTACTCTAGGGCAACCGAGTACCGCCGCCGCCACCTAACCCAGATTAGGGTTTTGTTAGCCGCCGCCTACCACCTTGCCAGAACCGCAGAATCGCCAACGCCGCCAACCAGATTAGGGTTTCCAGCCGCCGTCGCTTAAACAGAAGGGTTTAATGTACCGATTTTCGCTGCTGCGTTTTTCGGGTTTTCTGCACGTTTTTTCGAGGTCAGATTTCAGGGTTGTTTTTCAGTTTATTCTCTCACGTTCTCTGGTTAGTTTCTGTTATTCAGCAAAGATGACTGATGACGGAAAAGTCAGAATTGAGAAGTTTGATGGGAAGAATTTTGGATGGTGGAAGATGCAAATCAAGGATTTGCTGATACAGAAGGATCTGGATGCAGGCTTAGAGCCTCCTCCTTCACCTGTAACGGATAAGTGGACAGCCATTGACAAGAAGGCTATGTCAACTATCAGGCTCACTCTTTCAATGAATGTTGGTTACAATATTTCTGAACAAACCTCAACACGAGGAATCATAAAGGCTTTGTCGAATATGTATGAGAAGCCGTCTCCTGCCAACAAGGTGTTTCTGATACGGGAGTTAGTCAACACCCGCATGAAAGAGGGAGTTCTGTTATTGAGCACATTAATTTATTTAATTCTCACTTGTCTCGTTTGAATTCAGTAAAATTCAAGATAGATGATGAATTGCAAGCATGCCTGCTCTTGTCCTCATTACCTGACAGCTGGTCAGGAACTATTACTGCAGTCACTGGGGCGGTTGAGACCCTCACTTTTGCTAAAGTTTGTGACTTGATATTGAATGAGGACTCAAGGAGGAGGAATTCTGGAGAGACAAGTTCGTTGCTCAGTACTGAAGGGAGAGGGAGAAGTAATAATAGATGTGGAAATAGAGGAAGGTCAAAGTCAAAACGAAGAAGCAAGTTAAGACCAGCAAAACCAAGAAAAGACATACTGTGCTGGAACTGTGATGAGCATGGGCACTTTAGAAGTCAGTGTACTAAACCTCATAGAGATAAAAAGGAGGTGAATGCTACCACAGCCTCAGATTCAGAGGATGCCCTTATTTGTTGGGTCGAAAATACTGTTGAAGATTGGATTATGGATTCAGGAGCATCGTTTCATGCTACTTCTATCACAAAGAAGATGAAGAATCTACGAACAGGTAACTTTGGTAAAGTTCGTTTGGCTAGTAATCACAGTCTTGATATTACAGGGGTTGGATACATTGACTTAAAAACACCATTGGGAACCATTTGGACCTTGAAGAATGTTCGGGCCATTCCTGGTTTGAAGAGGATGTTGATATCCATTGGTCAGCGTGATGATCAGGGATATGATGTCCACTTTGGTAGAGGACAATGTAAAGTTGTGAAGGGCAGTATGATCATTGCTAGAGGAAAGAAGAGGGGTACTTTATACATGGTTGAGGTACCAACCGATGGGGTTAATGCAGTATCTGATGGGCCGAGTCTATCAAAGTTATGGCATCAACGACTCGGCCACATGAGTGAAAAAGGGATGAAGATGCTTGTTACCAAAGGAAAGCTTCCAGAACCGAAAAAGGTCGAGTCTGAGTTTTGTGAACCGTGCATCCTAGGCAAGACAGGGAGAGCACCAAAAGCTTAGAAATTGGAGATGATTCACTCAGACGTGTACGGGCCGACATCAGATGCTTCACCTGAAGGATCTCGCTATTATGTGACCTTTATAGACGATTCAACACGAAAGGTATGGGTTTACTTTCTTAAACATAAATCTGAAGTTTTTGATAAATTTAAGAAATGGAAAGCTGCTGTTGAACTTGAAACTGAATTGAAGGTGAAATGCTTAAAGTCTGACAACGGAGGTGAATACATCAGCAAAGAATTTACAGATTATTGTGCTGAGAGAGAGATCAAGATGATAAAGACTGTTCCAGGAACTCCGCAACAGAATGGGGTTGCAGAGAGGATGAACAGAACATTGTGTGAGAGAGCCAGAAGTATGAGACTAAATGCAGGGCTCCCAAAAATGTTCTGGGCTGATGCGGTTAACACCGCAGCCTATCTTATCAATCGTGGGCCTTTAGTACCGTTGGGATTCAAGATTCCTCAGGAAGAATGGAAGGGTAAAGCAGTTATGATCACCTGAGAATCTTCGGGTGTAGTGCTTATGATATTGATCTTGAAGGTGACAAGTTAGATGCCAAAGCAAAGAAGTACACGCTCGTTGGATTTGGGTCCGATAAAATGGGCTACAGGCTTTGGGATCATGAAATCAGAAAGCTAGTCAGAAGCAAACATGCCGAATTCAATGAAGCAGAGCTGTACAAAGACAGGAATACGGAGAAGTCAGAGGTTCAGAAAGAAGCGGTTGAGTTTGACACTGACGGTCAAAAGAATGAACCAGTTATAGAACCAGAATCAGATTCTGAAGATGACGCAGGACCAGAGTTTGAAGGTGGATATAATGAGACGGGGGAAGTCTCTGACAGTGGGAGCTCAGAGCATGAAGAAGAACAGCCTCCACAGCAGCCTGACCCGTCAGAAAATTGGGTCAGGAGATCCACCAGAGTTAGTAAACCGCCTAATAAATATAATCCTTCAGTTAATTATATTCTCTTGACAGAAAACGGTGAACCAGAAAGCTACTCTGAGGCAGTCAAGACGAAAGATTTTCTCCAGTGGGAGCATGCAATGAAGGATGAGATGAGCTCTTTAGATAAAAATAAGACTTGGGTCTTAGTTAAGCTTCCGCCAGATAAAAGAGCTTTACAAAATAAATGGGTCTTCAGGGTCAAAGAAGAACACGATGGTTCTAAACGGTACAAAGCCGTTTAGTAGTCAAGGGGTTTCAGCAGAAAAGGGAGTTGATTATGATGAGATTTTCTCTTCGGTGGTGAAGATGACTACCATCAGGTTGGTTCTTAGCATTGTAGCTGCTGAGAAGTTGCATCTAGAGCAACTAGATGTGAAAACAACTTTTCTACATGGTGACCTAGATGAAGACATATATATGGCACAACCTGAGGGATTCAAGGTTGCTAGGAAAGAGAATTGGGTCTGCAAGTTAAATAAGAGTTTGTATGGTCTTAAACAGGCACCTAGACAGTGCTACATAAAGTTTGATAACTTTATGGAGAGGTCATGGTACAAGAGATGTCAGATGGACCATTGCTGCTATCTGAAGAAGTTTAGCAACTCTTATATCATACTGTTACTTTACGTTGATGATATGTTAATTGCAGGTTCGGATATGAAAGAAATAAGCAAGTTAAAGAAGCAAATGTCCAAAGAATTCGAGATGAAGGATTTGGTCCAGCAAACAGATACTCGGGATGAGTATAACCAGAAGCAAGAAAGATGGCTCAGTGACACTATCCCAGGAGAAGTACATCGGGAAAGTGTTAGAGAGATTTGGTATGAACAGCGAGACGACCAAGCCTAGAAACACGCCTTTAGGAAGACACATCAAGCTTACTAAAGATCAGTGTCCCAGAACAGAAAAAGAAAAAGCTGATATGGCTAGAGTTCCCTATGCATCTGCTGTAGGAAGTCTAATGTATGCTATGGTATGCACAAGACCTGACATAGCACACGCAGTTGGAGTTGTCAGTCGCTTTATGTCAAATCCGGGAAGAGAACATGGGAAGCAGTTAAATGGGTGCTTTGTTATTTGAAAGGTACGTAAAGATGGGGTTGTGTTTTAAAGGAAAAGATGTGGTTCTCAAGGGTTATACAGATGCCGACCTGGGTGGCTGTAAAGAGACATTTAAAAGCACTACAGTATATGTCTTTATAGTGGGAGGAACAACAGTGAGTTGGATGTCTAGACTTAAGAAAAGTGTGGCTTTATCCACTACAGAAGCTGAATACATGGCAGCAACTGAGGCCAGCAAAGAACTAGTATGGTTGAAAGCTTTTCTGAAAGAGTTAGGGAAGAATCAAGCTGACTACCCGTTGTAATGTGACAATGAAAGTGCAGTGAAACTTGCAAAGAATCCCGTTTATCATGGGAAAGACGAAGCACATAGGGATGAGGTATCATTTTGTCAGAGGATTGATCAGTGAAGGAACAATCAGTCTGAAGAATGTCCCAGGTGCTAGAATCCAGCAGATATGTTTACCAAGGTTGTGGTGCTGGATAAGCTGAAGCTATAGCTTCAGCTGGCCTTCAGGAACAATGCTGAGAAGGCGGGGTAACTAGGGAGATTTGAAGATCAAGGGGGGTTTTCATTTAAAGAAGTACAGAAGAGATGGTGCAGTTCGAGGTCCGAAGACACCAAGTGGGAGATTGTTGGAGATGTTGTCTTCAGCCCAACCCATTAAGGCTAGTCGAGAATTAGAGAGAAGAAGGGAAAGGGTTCGGCCAGCCCTAACCCTAACGGGCTTTAAGTGTTTTAGGCCCAGTTGTTTAGTTACTTGTTTAGCAAGGGACTAACCCTAATTCTAGCCTATAAATATATCTCTTGTACTTGTAAACATTATCACTCAATAAAAATACAAACCCTAGTTGCCCCCGTGGACGTAGGTTACACACTGTGACCGAACCACGTAAATCTCGTGTCTACTTTTCTTATTGCTTTTGTTTATTGATCGTGTGTGTGATATCTAAATCCTAACATATCCTACATACAATGATAATATGAACATACTGAACCATGGAATCAAGGTAACATGTACGAAACTGGGGAACGAAACTCAGTGAAGGGAAGGTCACATAGGACCGAGTCAAGACATGATCAGTCCAGAAACCACCAAATTTAGGAAAAAGGTAAAACATGATCATGAGATTAACCAGTCTTTGCAAAACAATAAATACAAGAACAGCAATTGACAAACACATGTAAATCATAACGAGAGAATTTAATCATCTATGATATGAAAACAGAAAAGGTCATTAAACTCACCAGAAGTGGTGATCATAATCCACTTGTAGCAGGTCAATTGCTGAATGGACACTTAATACTCAATCAACAGAGGTGCATGTGACTACTGTAAGGACAAATCCGTTACCAAAACAGAAAACTCGCAAACACTAAGCAAAAGTGATTGTGGATACATCAAACGTATACTACCTCCAATACCACAAAGGTTAACTGAAAAGAACATAAAGTAGTGATTAACATGTCACAAAATGAATTAAGAAAACCCCATGGAGCATCACGACAATCATAAAGAACTTGAGCATTCTGTCTATCAACAAAGAAAACAAAATGACCCTTGACACAAAAACTCGGTAGCATCTACAAAAAAGAGATCGCATATAATCAGCTTGAACGGACACAGGCACAAACTTCACCCATCAATTAAACCAACCTTAAATGATCGTCCAGGCACGATAAAATGTGAATAATAAAGAAATTAGCAGTGACAAGTGATGTAACCATTGTGCATTTGAAAGTTAAAAGGCACCAAAGTAACATAAGAAACAAGAATTTTTACTACAATGGTGGCAAGAAACATTTTGTAATCATAAAAAGATCAGAAAAAGCCAGCACGACAATTAGGAAAAAAGGTAGAACATGAATCATGAGATTAAGCGATCATTATATAAGAACAACAACTGACAAATCACATGTAAATCACGACGAGAGTTTAATTGTCAAATGAGAAGAAAATAGGAAAGGTCATTTAAACTCACCAGAAGTGAGAGTGAAAATAATAATCCACTTGCATCAGACTATCAGGCCAATTGCTGAGTGGAACACTTTAAAATCAAATCAACAAAGGTGCATGTGACTACTGTAAGGAGAAATCCATTACCAAAACAAAAAAAAAGTCACAAAAATTAAGCAAACTAGATTGTGTAATACGGCAAATGTACGATGCCTCCAATTACCACATTGGTTAACTGAATCATGAATAAAGTAGTGATTGAAATGTCATAAAGTAGCGAAAAGAACATAAAGTAGTGAATCATTAATCCACATTGACCACCTACGAGTAAATGAAAAGAACATGAAGTAGTGACTGAAACATCACCAAATGAATTAGAAGAACCCCACACAGCATCAGAACAATCATAAAGAACTTGAGCATTCTGTTAATATCAACAAAGAAAACAAGATGACCTTTTCCTGTGTCTAACACCAAAAACACGTTTTACCCAAAAGGAAAAAGATATCATATAATCATCCGAAAGGACACAGGCACAAACTTCACCCATTAAACTAACCTGAAATGATCATCCAGGCACAATAAATGTTAACAAGCCCATAGAGAACTGCAGTCATAGACCCAGAAACATAACAAATGAATTAAACGCCTCCAAAGGCAGATAAAGGGACAGTAACCAATCAAAATAAGGAGTTCCCTGATCCTCGTTCTGCAGAACATATACACAGTACCATAAAGTTCCTTCTGCAAGTTCCTCATGATGATAGGACAAAATAATGCTGGTAACCAAAAAGTTACTATTAAGAATTAGAGAAGAACCCAGAGTTGGTTATTGGACAATAATGTTTAGCACCTCAGTAACCTACACACAAAACATAATCTTGTCATGCAGGCGTACACACAAGAGAAATCAGAGAATAGTGGGAAGTAAAGCATAGATAGGTGTTATGATCTACAAGTAAGCACAACTATCCACAAGTTCCTTGTGATGATGGGACGAAGAATAATATCAATTCTCTTGTTTCAGGAAACCTAGAAAGAAAGTAGGTCGTTATGGAACAACGAATAATAGGTCTAACCATTTGTTGCTCTTTCTGCAAAACACATACAAGGTAACATTTCCTACAAGTTCCTCGTGATGATGGAAGATAAAAAAATAATGGTAACATAAGTAAAATCTCAAGAACTACAGAAAAACCAGTAGGTGGTGATTAGACAGCGATGATCGACGCCATGCTAACCTACATAAACATAATCTCAGCATGAACACAAGAGAAACCGAAAACTCTTGAGAAAGAAGAGAACAATGGGAAGGAATAAACAGAGAGCTGCTGATGATCCTCAAGCAAGCACAATGATCCAATCATCTTCAACCTATGGCGGTCAATAATATTACCCTTTTAGGCATCCCATATGATGATGATGATGATGATGATGATGATGAAAGATGAAAGACCAAGGAAGATTTAAATAGAAAATAATTAGCAGAGCTCCACAATTAAAAAAAAATGAAAAGCATGAACCGATATAATGCTCCTATTTTTCACTTTCCATAAGCAAGCCCCAACAGAAACTACAGAAGAACCTATAGGTGGTGATTGGACAACAATGTTCGGCACCACACTAACCTACACACAATTCAAAATCTTGTCATGCAAGAATAAACTGAAATTGTGAATTAAAAAAAAGAACAAAATGATGGGAAGAAATTATATATATTTATGGAGCCCATTAAGTGTAACCACTAGCCAAATCGATATACACCGTTGGATCACGCTGAGATCAAATCTCATCCGTTTAAACTCACCAAAATAACCGCTGTACTGGCAGTTATTGGCAGTTTTCCGGCTGTTGGTTTTGCTCCATAATATGCTGCCCATGATCACCACTTCCCAGCAGGTTATCTCCTTATTTTAAGGACCCATTATCTGCAATCCATTTCCTACAGCTATTCCTACAATTCTGGGTCAGTTGAGATGTTCCATTGCTATATAATGCACCTGCATATAACATATAACGAAATCAATGCATTATTTCTAAACTGTTTCACGTAGTCAACTGAAAATGAATGAAACTATTGCATTCATTAAGCTTGGTAACCAAGAGTGTTCTACCCATGAAAATGAAATTCCATCAGCAACTATATCGCCTAGTTCAACTAAGGTTAGTACAAGTATTTCTGTACGAAATTGCAACTGTCGCTGTCTCTATATAAAGATTTGAGTTTATTTGTTATTTCAGCAAAACAACTTAAACAAGTTGGATGATGAGGAGCAGAATACGTTGATTCAAAATGGATCAGAATGTTATCAGGTTTTTCTTTGCTACTGTTAGTATAAAGTTATTAATGTCAATGTTCTTGTGATCAACAGTTTTGTTTGATGTGTTATTTCAGCAAATGCAACTTAGCAATTTGGTGGATATGGAGCAGAAGAAAACGTTGATACAAAATGGACCAGCATATGATCAGGTTGATAACGTTACTTCATTTACATCTAATTATTATCGTATCTCCATGGTTAACAGTTTTGATTGAATTCTTATTTTAGGAAATGATCCATGCCAACTTACTTGATGGGGAGCAGGATACGTTGAAAAAAAAGGATCAGAATGTTATCAGGTTTTTGTTTTTTTGATACTCTTAGTACAAAGTTATTAATCTTAATATTTCAGTGACCAATAATTTTGATTGATTTCTTATTTCAGCAAATGAAACTCCGCAATGTGGTAGACGTGGAGCAGAATGAAACGTTTATACAAAATGGACCTGCATGTGATCAGGTTGATACTGTTATTTTATACTAATTATTTCTGATATCTCCATGGTTAACACTTCTGATTTAAATCTTATTTTAGGAACTGATTATTGCCACCTTAGTTGATGAGGATCAGAAAACAATGACAAAAAATGGACTAGCATGTTGATTTGGAGGAGGATTGGAAGTACGTACGGTGTACCATATGTCGTAAGAAGACGACTTTCTCATATGCACGCTACCTTTGTTTGAAATACAATAGATATGTCGTCAACCCACGTCATGCGTAAGTTTGATAAGATATTAAAATGATCCAAAAAGTGGGTCTCGTATTAGTACCTAATGTATAGCCTGTGTTACGCTTCGGTACCGGTGGACTACCGGTATTTATGGTTAACAAAATTCTCAATACTGGACCTCCAACCATAACTTACCTGCCACCAAAAAAGTGTCAAATGTCGGAACCGATTCGGTACCGACAATTTACACGGTTCGGTATATTCAATACCGGTGCGGAACTGGAACCTGGTAGCGTTTGCTCATCCCTATTTAAAAACGTATATCATATATTTGTTATCAATTTCGATTATTTAGTTATAAATTGATTGTCCAATTATGGAACCAAGGAAAAGAGATTACATGTGTTCTCTTTGACGATGCTGCAAATATTCTTCTCGAACTTACGGCTGAACAATTGATTATGAAGACCTTATTGGAGGTATACTTTTATACATTATCATGTACTGATCACAAAATATATGTCCTTTTCCGATCTTTATATGTAAATATGCCCATGTCTATATACTCATTTATTTATTTAGTTTTCCTTTTTTCATATCTATGTTTTCTTTGTTGCTTATGTATAATATTGTTTGTTGGTGTCTTATAGGGTTCTGATGATCCGTATTGGATATATGAATTTATGACGGATACATTGTGTGCTCGGCATGTAATCTTTAGGATCAAAGTTGATGAATACAATTTGCCACCTACTTACAGTCCACACTTCACCGTGTCAAAATACATGGGTGATGACGTCTATAATGTTGCTGCCAGTTTTGTTCCTTCAACATGTCCTGCTGATGTCAATCTTGACGAAACCAGCCAGTATTTAGCACGAATCAATGATGATGAATGGGACATGGCACACGAGTCATTACGGGGACCACGTATTTCACCGACACAATCTAAAACATCGACGTCATCGGTAATTATTTTTACGTCTACACAAAGTTTGTATATATACTTTTTTTCATTACTCTTACTGCACGTGTAACAACTTTAGGTGATCGTTGATTTGGACCATGAGGTTGATTGTGACACTTCAAAGTCCACTGCAACAAACGATGGCAAAAATACACCAAACTTGTTAGATGCAGACCAGACAACAACTCAGCAGGAAGAAAATACATCATGGCTAGTTGTTTTTTACATGTAAACAAACTTTTGTGTCTTTACTTTATATTCCTTACACTCACACTTGTATAACAACTTTAGGTGGTTGTTAATGTGGAACATGAGGTCGACACCGACATTTCTAAATGTCCTCCAATAGATGATGCTACATGTACACCAATTTCATTAGATGGGCACAATGCAACAAGTCAGCGAGAATCGGTAATTGTCTTTTACATGTAAAGAGACTTTATATCTATACTTTATATTGCTTACTGTCATACTTGTATAAGTTTCAGGTGGTAGGTGGTTGTTGATCTGAAAGATCAGGTTGTCTCAGTAGATGATGGGAAAAATACACCAACTGTCACAAATGGCCACCATGAATCAAGTA